>JAVIAB010000124.1:74145618-74800618 GCA_032433765.1 Megaustenia siamemsis
AGATATATTCAACTTCAACCATCCATCAATCATCTGTCTCTTTGTCTGTTTATTGTCTTTTTGAACCAAAGACAGGGCAGAAATTCTAGACTCTTTGTGTCCAACGATCTTTGTTATCAAATGTCAGACCTTGCCCTTGACCCGCATTGTATCTCATCACAAGTCCCTGTTTTGGGCAAGTTGTTGAATCTCATTGAGAGAGTTGATGTCTGCTGTTGTTGCCTCTCTCCTCAGTGTTCTTTTTAGTGTTTCTCCAGGTTTTCCTCTTTTTCTTTTACCTTCTGGTTCCCATTTGAGCACTTACTTTGAGATTCTCTTATTGTCTCTTCTCATCACATGACCAATGTATGACCACCTTCGTCTCATATATTCTACTTCATACATTTTTATTATTCTTCATTCAGTCTCTTACACTTTTGTGTGGTCAATATGGTGAAGTATGAAAAACATGAAGTGTTGCATTGTGCATTGACACATTTGCTTTGAGATAGAGCAGACTAGGAGTATTCAACTTTGGTGAGGATCTTTCTTTAATTACCAGATTTTAGCTAACACTTTCAGTAGTAGTAGTAGGGTAATATCAATTTATTGTGCATGGGCGTGACTCATGGTGTATGTATTTTTGCATTGGTAACTATTTTTTTTAGCTTAAATCTCCAAGTTAATAAATTCACCAGATGATCCAGGACTCATAGCTATGAAATCACAATTGTTAATTCTTTTAGAGGAATCACATAGATTTTATATGTAGAAATTGCAACAGATGTCTGAATATTACCCTATTATGTAAGCTTTTATTTTTTTTCGTAGAGGAAGGAATATGATATTATATAGTCAGTGCCCATTAACTCTCCAACTACTTTCCTTTTTGCTGGTTGCACTGAAAGATCTCAGCATGGAGCATAAATACCATACCAAAAGCAAGAGTTTAGAGGATCTTCTGCTGTCATCACTCTTGCATGCCCCCACAGTTCTGCACCAACCCAATTCTATATAATGTATATGAGGAGTGTTGTACAAAATTATCCACTTTATTAGCCAGTGCCTCTGATTACTGCTATCAGTGTTTTTGGGACCTTTCACTGTCCTAGTGATCTTTCAAGACACAATTATCTTGTTCTGTTAATTGTCTATGCTTTGTTTCTTCCAACATAAGTCTTGCTATATTATTTTTATTTGCAGCTGAATGCAGGAAAATTATTTAAAGATCTCTTGTTTCCTCATCAATTTCTTTGGTCATTTATTTTAAGGAGTTGTCTGCTGAAAGAGATGAAGGAACAAATTATATACATCAGACTATAGAAAGTGGAGAACGTCTTTATCCAAGTACATCCTCAGATGGCCGAGACACTATCCGACAAAATATTAGGTAATCAGATTATTATTATGTGGTTTAGGTTATATAAATGTGGTTTAGGTTATATAAATGTGGTGTTGATTTCATCTGGTTAATTTGCTCAGAAGATAATTTTTGTGCTTGTTATCTTGTTCAATCTAATTTAATTGTAATCTTTTTATTATAATTTTGTATGGTTTTTATTTTGGTTTTTTTAAAAGTATTTTGGGATTATTCAGGTTCTTATTTGTGGACAACTACAGAAGTAAGCATTTGGTTTGAACCTAGGCTAATTATATATTGCTGAATTGGGAATTTTGATAATTTTATGTTTAGTGTCACCATTTTTTGAGTTAGAATGTGTTTACTTAATAACGTGACTTCATTCTTTTGTTACTAAAAATAAACACTGACCTAAAAACACACAATATAAATAGTTACAAAGAAAAAAGAAAAATTTTGAAAAATTTTATGAAAATCTTTAATACAATTATTTACAATAATAATATTTATATAAATTAATGAAAATACAATTTTAAATATCTGGGTAGTGTAGAGGGGAGTAGCAATTTGAGAGATGTTTGATTGTTTTCTGACGATCGTCAGCTGGTTGTTGTTTATTCGATCAGCTGTTCTCTGTGGTGTCTACTCATCAGCTGTTAGCTTGAGATCATGTTAGTGTGACCTTCTCTGGAATGCGGCTGTTCGGGTTTGTAATCAGGTCACATACACACCTCCGGACTAATTGATTCTTATTAGCTTGACCCTTGCTTGGTCTGGTAGTACTTCTGGTTCATTAAAATGACCGTTGCGTTGTTTTTCCGCGACAACTCTATTGGTGGAATGGTTCGTGACACTTAGGCTAGATAATGAAACTGTATAACACAGAGAACAACACTTGTTGATGGTCAGTTAGCTGGCTTTTATTCATGCCACTTCGGGCTCTCATTACACATGTAAATGTTAGGGCCACACTTGCAACACACTCTCGGCACTAAATTAATTTGAGACGCTCCCATCGAGCGCCTCCCTTACGCTAATTACTATCTATCGGTCTATTCTGTCATCTGCCTGTTGATCATGCTGGGTCTTGAGTGTCTACTCACTAACCTGTGTTTATCTGCTGGTTGACTATCTCTCCAACAAATGCTTTACTCCACTAATTCTGTGACCATAATTCTATCTATTGGGCTAAGTTCATCTCTACGGCTGCTCCTAAGAAGCGCATGTGCCCCTATGACTACCTTCTCCGCGAGCTCAATTACAACTTCTGCTCTCTATAATCTCGAATGTCCCACTGTTCCCTGATGTTTTGTGTCTATCCCTTAAAGTTGGCTTTTGCCATCCAATCAGCATCTTACTGCCCACGCACGCATCCGGACACCCACTAAAAGGCGTGCCCCCAATATTTTGTACATGAATTCGATTTCTTTGTACACCCCCGCATCTGTCTGTCTGTCTGGTTCCCTTGACATTGTTCTACTTTTGGACCTGGCCTCTGTTTATTTAATTCTCTCTTTTTCCACCTACACATCTCTTTGTTCGTTCACTTCTTAAAGATGGTCTTGATACTCCGCACGTGTTTCTCCTGACCCATCCTCTCTATTGCGACTTCGTCTTTATGTGTTTTTCCTTGACCTATCTTTACACATTTTGTCTCGCCTATTCGCCCCTCATTTCTAGATCGTTTTTTTCTGACCTGTCCTCTATTTTCTCCTTTCTCCTTCACTCTATATCTATATCCTTCCTTCTTCCTCCTCTTCTACAGGTAGCACGTTAACACAAGACAATAACCAAGAGACCGAGATAGATATAAGGTGTAACAAAGCATGCCAAGTTATAGGCCAAGTATCAACACTATTGAAAAACAAAGCAATAACTACGGAAGCAAAAAGGACAATATACAAATCAATCTTTCTACCAACTCTGTGCTATCAGTGCCAGAATTGGACACTGGACGCTAGAACAATAATAAAGATAACGACCACCGAAATGAAATGTGTCAGAAGAATGACAGGAAACAGCTAAAGGGACAGAGTAAGAAACACTGACCTGAGGAAGAAACTCGAAACTGAACCAGCCATCAAATACATAAAGAAACAACAGATAAATTGGTTCGGCCACATAACAAGACAAAAAGAACTAACAATGATGCAAAGAGCCATGAAACAAACGCTATGAAAACGCCAGATTAAGAGGAAGACCGAGAAAGAGATGGATAAAGGGAATACTAGAGTCACTAGGAGAAATAACATTGGAAGAGGCCAACAAAAGAGCAAAGAATCGCAGATTGTTTCTCTCCTCGATAACAACGGCAACAGAGGAAGGATAGAAGAAGATTCTTATAAGTGATTCTTATTTTTATTGACCTGTGAACTAACTTGTGGCTACAATTTCTGATATGCATTATGAAAAACTGATAAAAGAAATATATTTAAGACTTGCAAAGGGAAAAAATACCATGTTCAGATATTTTCAAACAATTGCCATCAATTTAGTTATTGAGTTATTTGCGGGTCATCATCATCACACTCCGAACATGTCCATAGGTGCTCAGATCCCCTCCTCAGCAATTCCCGCAGTGTCTAACGACTTACGACTCCAGATGGTTGATAAGTCTTCTTACACGGACACTGAGTTTCTCATTTCTGGCTGTGCCCATCTTAACTCCCATTTCTATCATCCGAAGAAGTGACGTGGATCTGTGTTTGTCAAAATCCTGTGCTCTTCCCATATCTCGGAGGGCATTGATGATGTCCGCCCGATCTATTGGTTGCCCGTCCTCAACGACAGCGCAGCTAGCCAACCTATCCGCTCTTTCATTTCCCTGTACTCCCGCATGTCCAGGGACATAGACAAAGGTGACCTTATGTATTTTGGATTTCTGCATAGACTCTACCCATTGCATGCATACAGAGCCTGTCTCCACTTTTTTTTATCATGCTCATCGAATCACTCAGTATACATGCGTGGGTGTAGTCTTGTGACTCTAACCATTTGAATGCCTTGGTCACTGCCATCACCTCCATTGTCATGCTACTCGTGGTCATGATGTATGCACCACCATCTTCCTTGACTATTCTGCCTGCTGAGCGTGCTGTAAATGCCCATGCACTTCTTTAGTGTCGTCTTACAGATCCCTCTGTATAGATGACTGCATCTTTCTCATCGGTGTTATCACAGATGAGACCGTTGACCTCAGCATTAACCATGACCGAGTTCTGTTCCCAACTTTTCCTGTCGAGTGTGACAATACACGAGAAAGTCCCCTTGAATGACGTAGGCACCGGTATCCACTCCTCACCAACGCTGATATTGGTAAGCCCACAGACCTGTTTGATGACATCTTCTGCTCGGCCCACCCTTGATTTGCCTCCTGGCACCTTTCCCTGTGTTGAGCATGTGGTGCAATGGATGCTCTTTATCTGTACTAATCTTCAGGTATGCTCGTGCTCTCCAGATCTTGATTCTGTCATCCATGGTTGGAAAGTCAAGAAGATACCTCATTGCTACACAGGGAGTGTCCTTCGTACATCCCAGGATAATGCGCATGGCTTCATTTTGTATTTTCTCCAGTCTATCAATTTGAGTCGTACTGACAGTAAGAATTGCCAGGGATACTCGATTGGTGTGAGGACTAATCCCTGGAACAGAAGAGTAAGTAGCCTCTGCTCGTTGTTGACAGCTGCCATGACCTTCAAGACAGCTAATCCTTTGCGGGATTTTGTTATCACATGGTCGACGTGGTCCTGAAAACACAGGCTGCGATCAAACTTAACTCCGAGGTATGTCATCAACTTGTCCCTGGTCACCTCATCAACTCCCATTCGGTGTGGTCATATCGACATGATTAACAATATGATTGTTACGGGAGAACCATGCAACTGATGCTTTATTGGGATTAACCTAGGCACCTGAAACCCCACACCAGGAAGAAATGCGTTCGAGTTCGTCTTGCATTGTGGAGGCGATTCCCCATCTGTCTCTTCCCTGTCGATATACCAGAATATCAGCAGCAAAAGTCATAGTTCTTCCCCTCCCATCCAGCTGTTGTTCCGTGATCGTTATTGTGTACACGTAAAATAGAACTGGTGACAATGGTGAGCCTTGTGGCAGCCCTGGACAAATGGATGTTGGCTTGGAAGACCAACTTCCACATCTGAGTATCACCTTCCTCTGAAACAGTGCCGTGGCGATCCATCTAATGAGGAAAGGGTGCACCGCCAGTTTGAGGAGCATGTGCATGAGATATTCAAATGGTACCCTGTTGTATGCATCCTCCAGATCTATAGCAGCAGCACATGTCTCCTCTCGTCTGTGGAAGCCTTCGAAGACGTCATAAGCAAAGACTGCCGCGTTGAACCATGTCTCTCTGTTATATCTATAACCTCCAAGTGTGGGTGGAAATGCGCGTTTCTGATCAAGGTGACAGGTGAGGACACGGGCAACTATTTTCTCCAGCAGCTTGCCCGCAGTGTTCAGCATTGTGATGATTCTGTAGGCACTGATCTGAGAGTGGTCCTTGTTTGGCTTCGGTAGCGGTAGTAAGTAGCTGTGTAGCCACTCCTCCTTAATCTGGCCACTCTGAAATGCTGGCATTCAACTCATTGGCCAGTTTTGTCAAGTCATCGTCAGCTAAATCGCCTATGTCATTGTACCGAACACCATCTGGACCAGGAGCAGTGTTGTGTGACCTTTTAAGTGTCGTGCGAATGGTATCAGTTGCGATTGTTAGATCTTTTTCCAGCACTACATCATTACACAATTTTGACAGTGATCCCCGAATCCTCATTCTTACAGCCTCATTTCCTTGGTCTGTCTGCTCTGAAAGTCTGGTATGCCTCTGTGTCGTGTTGTGCCATTCATGCTCTGATGAAGATGCCAGAATGTGGCTAGCGATTTTTCTGAGCACACTTTTTTACAGAAGTCATCCCATTTGGCATCCTTAGCCTGCTTAGCATATAGTTTATTAAAAAGCATCATTTTTTGATCGACCTCTACTTTCAGATGCTTCAAGAGCTCATGTTGTGTTCTTCCATTCTTTCTGGCTTTCTGTCATGTCTTGGCCATTTGTCTCTTGCTCCACCAAGCTTCCTCGACTCCTACGTTCCACCAGGGTGGCTGCGTCCATCTCTCCTGCCTCCTATGAGGGGCACTCTGTTTCCTATGTCTGATTTTGCTAATGACGTCCTGGTCTGTTTTCTCATAGTGGAATGTGTGGAGCTTTCTTTTCTGGTTTCTATTTCTGCTTTTCTCAATTAGGAGGACACATGGATAGTGATCACTTCCGTGGAACCCCAGTGCACTCCACCTGCAAACCGGTGCAAAGGTGGAAGACACCAGTGCAAGGTCTATGACACTATCAGTGTCCCCTGTTCGAGTGGCCATTTTTGTTGCCCTTCCATTATTCAAGCACACTAAATCGGCTGACACCAGTGCGTTCTCTAGGTCTTCTCCCTGCTTGTTGGTTATGCTGTTAAAACACTGGTTTCCTCTAGCATTAAAGTCTCCACAGAAAATGACGTTCACCTCATCAAACTCAAAGAGATTCTGCCATTGTTGTGTGCTTACCTTCCCATTACAGGCATACACATTTACAGTCATGAAATGAACTGGGGTTTGCACCCTAACCGCATGTACCTGCAATTCTGCATTGTCCCACGCAGACATATCAACCTCAGCTGTCACCATATTGTTGTGCCCAAGGTGTCGCCTATTGTAGAAACAATGAAATCCAGGAGCACTTACTGTCCTGTCACCAAGAAGAGTTTCTTGCAAAACCATTATATCAGCGCCCAGTAGCTTATCAAGAATGGGCCGTCGTTGATTTATGGACGCACAATTCCAATATGTAACGCACACATACTTTAGGCCTAGCCTCTCACACTTTGACAGTTTAACGCCACCATGCTTACCTTTCGTGTTTTCCTTCTTCGATGTTGTTGTTTGGGCTGCATCTGAATACTTACCGTCGTCATAGTATCATAGATGATTTTGTCGCTGAACGTTGATGCTGTGGATGGTCTAGACTCACGTGCACTTACTCAGTCGCACGGTCAAGAACCCGTTTCCACGTTATATAGTGGCCAACTCCAGTAAATAGCTATGCAGCATGCGGATACACTGTGAGCCTTTTACAAATTAAATAAATTACGCGTCCTTGACGACAGACCGGCAAAAACAAACTGCCATTTTTTGACGCGTTCAATAGCGCAATCAACAATAAGGATGAGTCATCAATTTAGTGCAGCAATTCAATGGAGTTCATTGACACATAAAAAAATGTCAAGCTACTGTTATTGAAACTTTTCACAAAAATTAGACACACATGTTATCAATTTTAAATGATGTGAGGGTGAAGAGTATTGCCACAACTGTGGAATCTATTGAAAGAAAAGAGTCTACATTGTTTCAAATTGTACTTAAAGTGAAGATGTTAACTGTTTCTGTGTTTTAAGTTTTAAATCTAAAACTTTCCTTGTAAAAGAACATCTTCGATAACTGCATTCACATAGTGTCAACAAATTATTCACTAAAATAAAAACAAATAGTGGAAGAAAATGAATATTTGTCTTAATTATATTTAATTTTTTTAATGAACAATTTTATACCGTAATTACAAAATTATTTTGTTACGTGTCAATATCTATTCTTGAAACATGTTATATTGTTACTGTGAAACTAGAGTGCATAAGTCTTATCAACCAACACAGAATACAAGTCATCAGTCGCTGGATGCTGTGGGACATGTTGAGGAGGGGACCTAGGATCTAAACATTTATGGACATGTTTGGAGCACAATGTGATAACCCATAAATAACTCAATAACTTCTCAATTTACATTTTAAAAATTGTTAAAATTTCTTTAGCTTTTTTGCAACCACTGGGTTGTTTGCATCACAAATAGACTTAGTCATACACATTAATCTTATGTCTTTAGAAGCATAAGAATATAGTGAGGCTGTACATACATACATACTCATTTTGGACCATACTCAGACAATATGGAATACCACCAAAAATTAACATCATCAAAGATCTGTACAATGGCTTCTCATGTGTAATTTGTACACTGGCAGGCTTGAATGAATGGTTCCAGATTGATACAGGAGTGAATCAAGGAGTATTTTATCTCCCTTGTTATTTGGAATTGCCATTTATTTCATAATGCAGAAATGCTGTTTAGATAACAAGGACATTGGATGGACACTTGGATCTCAATTGGAGGACCTTGTTTTTGCGAACAGCATAGATCTTATCAATAGTAATGTGATACAAGAAAAAACAAATGCCCTGTCATCAGTGGCTATAAAAATGGGACTTGAGATCAACCAAGAAAAGACAAAAGTAATGAAAAATCAAATTCACACAGAAAAAAATATATACCTTAAAGGAAAAGCAGTGGAAGATGTTGATCATTTTATATATATATATATATATATATATATATATATATATATATATATCTTGGAAGTTGCATAGATCAAGAAGACACTAAGAAAGAAATTAGAATCAGCATACCAAAGGCAACAATGACTTTCTAAAACCT
This sequence comes from Megaustenia siamemsis, assembly GCA_032433765.1. NCBI lineage: Eukaryota > Metazoa > Mollusca > Gastropoda > Stylommatophora > Ariophantidae > Megaustenia > Megaustenia siamemsis. Next base: position 74,154,504 of record JAVIAB010000124.1, read on the forward strand.
TGATAAAATATCAAAATCAAAATTACTAAGCACAAAGACAAAGCTCAGAATTTTCAAATCAAATGTATTATCCACCTTTTACTTATGCATGTAAGAGCTGGAAAACAACTAAAGAAATAGAAAATAAACTGGGTGCATTTGAAAAGAAATGTCTGAGGAAAATACTTGGTTTACCATGGAATGAGTTCAAGACTAGTGCAGAAATAAGGGAAATGACAAAGCATCCAACAATTTCACCTATTGTCAAGAGTAGAAGGTGGATGCTGGCCATGTGATAAGAAGAGACAACAAGAGAATCGCTAAGCAGGCCCTGAAGTGGGAACCAGAGTGTAAAAGAAAAAGAGGCAAACCTAGTGAAACACTGAAAAGAACACTGAGGTTAGTGACAACAATAGCAAGCATTTGAGGTTAAGTGACTTGCTCAGAGCAGAGCCTTGTGGCAAGGTACAATGCGGGTCCTGTGCAAGGTCTAACACTTGATAACAAAGATTGTCGGACACAAGAGTCTAGAATTTCTGCTCTATAGCTTGAAAGGGCAATGTATATAACATTTTTAAAAAATCTTTATTATGCATCTTTTTTCTAAAAAAATAAAAATGTAATGGATATACTTTTCCTTTTAATTATTATTTAAAAAATTTTCTCTAGAAACATAAGAGATCATTGGGGCGCTTTGCAAGAAGAGATCTTTGAAATTCAACGGAAACTGGACCTAAACCTTAGTCAGTGGTCATCTTATGATGAAAATGTTGAACTCTTCCAAAAGTGGATTCTTGATATAGAAATAAAATTTAAGGAAGGCATTCATACCCAAGCTACACTGCCAGAAAAGAAAGCTCAATTACAAAACCACAAGGTCAGCTATTAATGCAGTGATAAGCATCTGAATTGTGTTAAACTGTCTGACTTTTATGTATTTATTCATCATCACCTTCATGTACCATGCTGGTTAGTGTTTGTGATCGTGTCCTTCCACGATTTTCTATCCACAGTGCACAATAACAATTCTGTTGACTGTTTTTCGTGCCATTACTTCAAGCTATCTAGTATCTTCTCTCTTTGTTGTCTGCTTTTCTTACTGTTGTCTGTGATCTCTCGTTCCCCATATTTTGCCAATTGTAACCCAGTATTCCAACTTTTCTCTTCTCATGATGTGCCAAAAAATGTTGTTTCCTTCAGATGTTTCTTTGGAGCTCATTTTTTGTGTTGGCCTTTTTGAGAATGTTCGCATTCTCATTAGTTTAGGACTTTTTAGCTGTCTCAGCATTATTCTAAGAAATCCCATCTCTGTGGCCTTTATTGTCTTTTCCTTTGTCTAATGTCCATAATTCACTTCCATAGGTCAGAATTAACTCTATATACTACCAATGAACTCTATTTCTGACTTCTACTGACATCGACTTGTTGCACAACGAATTTTTCATTTTCTTAAATGTTATTTTGACCTGAGCTATTCTACTTTTTATTTCTGTGGTGCATCTTCGTCTGATGCTATTATTATGCCCAAGTATTTTAATCTCTGCACTCATTTCAGATTTGCCCCATTGATTTCTATATTGCATGGTGGTGATGATTGTTTCTTCGATATGACCATTACTTCTTTTTTCTTACTACTCAACTGAGACCCTTCTTGTTGCTTTCCTTCACTATTATGTGTCTCGTTTCTTGTAATTCATTCTCCATCTCTGTTACTAAGACTGTTATCTACACATCGCAGATTGTTTGTGCTGTGACCGTCGACTACAATTCTTTTTTTCTCTACTCTCATAATGTTTTTGCTGTAAAGTGAGAACAAATTTGTTGACAGAAAATAGCCTTTTCAGACTCCTTGTTTTATATATTGGAACTGTCCTGTTTGGTTGCCAATTCTTATGGCTGCTGTTTGTTACCAAAATGTTTTTTTTTTTAATGATTCTCATATCCTTGCCGTCAATGTTTAATTTTTCCAGCATATTGATTGTTTCTACATGCTTTACTTTGTCAAATGCTTTTGTGTAGTCTATGAAGCACATGTATAGATCTTTCTTTATCTCTATAACTCTTTCTATCAATGTCCTCAGGATGTATATTGTATTATTGGTGCCTTTTCCTTTCACAAATCCACATTTTTATTTGCTTGTTTCTGGTTTTATTTGGTTCCTTACACATCTCATGATGATTCTAAGTAATATTTTGGTCATATGGCTCATGAGACTAATAGTGCCATGGTCTTTGTAATCAATAGTGCCTGACTTCTTTGGGATGGCTGAGAAGATATATTTTAGTAAATCTTCAGGGATGTGCCCATCAGGCATGTATTTATTAATATTTTAAAATGTATACTTATCATAATTATTTAGACTAAATGAACATTGATCATCATCATCAAGTACTGGGCCTGCTGGTGTAGGTGATCATGTCTCTCCACAGCTTTCGATCTCGACAGTTATTTATCATTCCTGTTGTTGACCTTCTGCCAAGCCATTCTTTTAAGCTGTCTGGTATTTTTTCTCTTTGCTTCCCTCTATCTCTTCCTCCCTCAATTTTTCCAGTTGTTACAATATGTTCCAGTTGTTCTCCTATCATTGCATGGCCAAAAAATTATGCTTGTTTCTTCCTAATATTGGAAATTAGCTTTCTTTTTTTGCTTTGACCTCTCTCAGAACATTTTCATTACTCTTCTTAGCAGTCCATAGTATTGTCAACATTCTTCTGTAAAACCACATTTCTACAGACTCCAGCGTGTGTGCTGTCCTATTGTCCATGATTCACATCCATATGTTAAGACTGGCTCTACATAACATTTAAGAACTCTCTTGTTTCTATTGTCAAAAATGGATTGCATAGTATCTTCCTCATTTTTTTTGGAAAGCTGCTTTTGCCTGAGCCATTCTGCATCTCACCTCTTTTGTGCATATTCCGTCTGAGTTTATTGAATTATTTGCGGGTCATCATCATTGCACTCCGAACATATCCATAGGTGCTCAGCAATTCCCGCAGTTGTACCAGCGTTCTAGTACCCTGTATAATGTCTGACTCGTAGTACAGCTTTAGAACAGTTCCTCTGCCTGACTGGCCTTCTGGCAGGCTACCCGGTAGCCGCGTTGAGTGCTCGTCTGCTCCTGGATTGGCCTGGTCAGTGCCCCGGTTTAGGTGCCGCCTCTTATCCCCTCAAGACTGCGACCACCCGAGACTTCTGCTCAGCACCTGTACGCTGCATTGGCCGTGTCGGCCCCTGACCGTCCCTGCGTTGTGACCGAGCTCTCGACTCCCCTGTTGTTCGTTCGTCGCCTGGACAACCCCTCCCAACTGTAGACAGCAATGAATACACCAGAACAACACCAACTCAATAATACAACAAGTTTAATGTCTCTTCGACCAGGTCCCTTGCTTGACCTGGTTCAACATCTTAAAGGCACAGTAATGCAAGTAGAATACAATTTATACACGTTCACCCACTCTGCACTCACAGCTTCCCCTTTTCTTGCTCACAGTCTAATACTCTTATTCTGCCTGTAAGCCAGGCTGATTCATACTTGATGATAGTTGTTAAGTCTGTTCACGCCAATGATATTGGCTTCAATATGACGTTTCTTAATATGTTCAGATGTGCCTCCATTAACACAACCTACAATTCTAATAAATGTCTCTTCACACTACTAGGAAATGTCCATAATATGTCACTAAGACGAATGGAGGTCAGCCATGTGTGCATGACCTCTACTGTGGAATAAAGTCTATTCACACCGATGATACTGGCTTCAATATGACGTTTCTTAATATGTTCAGATGTGCCTCCATTAACACAACCTACAATTCTAATAAATGTCTCTTCACACTACTAGGAAATGTCCATAATATGTCACTAAGACGACTGGAGGTCAGCCATGTGTGCATGACCTCTGCTGTGGAATAAAGTCTATTCACACCGATGATACTGGCTTCAATATGACGTTTCTTAATATGTTCAGATGTGCCTCCATTAACACAACCTACAATTCTAATAAATGTCTCTTCACACTACTAGCAAATGTCCATACATCGTCTAGCACTAGGCCTCTCGTCATAAGAGCTATTGTCACTTGGGCTAGCCCTAAGCCTATTCATCTCTTCTAGCACTAATGACTGTATCTTCATAAGAGCTATTACACTTTGGCTAACGCTAAGCCTATTCCTCTCTTCTATCACTGGATGACTATTTCTTCATAAGAGCTATCACACTTTGGCTAACACTAAGCCTATTCCTCTCTTCTATCACTGGATGACTATCTCTTCATAAGAGCTATCACACTTTGGCTAACACTAAGCCTATTCCTCTCTTCTATCACTGGATGACTATCTCTTCATAAGAGCTATCACACTTTGGCTAACACTAAGCCTATTCCTTTCCTCTATCACTGACTGATTGTCTCCGTAACTAATTTCACACTGACCTGTTACATACGAAAACTTCACCACATCCCAGTCCCCGAGTTCCGTAGTGTCTGCCCACACACGTCTGGATAGGACTCTCACATTAACTCGACTGACTATCTTTTTCCAACCCTTTGTCTTCCTATTTCTAATCACCCGCATTCACTTGCCCCGCACGCTTTCTTCATGAGTCTCAATCTGTCATTCTCTACTCTTTTTTCACGCAACCCTACTGCGCCCCCTACTCTCACATTTAATACCTCTGTTTATCTCCCCCTTGTTATATTCAATTCCACTATTATCTCCCTGTTTTACAGTGTCCAGCGACTGACAACTCCAGTTCTATGTTGATCGATAAGTCTTCTTACACTGCCACTAAGTTTCTCATTTCTGGCTGTGCCCATCTTAACTCCCATTTCCATCATCCAAAGAAGTGACGTGGATCTGTGTTTGTCGAGGTCCTGTGCTCTTCCCATATCTCGGAGGGCATTGATGATGTCCGCCCGATCCATTGGTTGCCCACCCTCAACGACAGCGCAGCTAGCCAACCTGTCCGCTCTTTCATTTCCCCGTACTTCCGCATGTCCAGGGACATAGACAAAGGTGACCTTACTTATTTTGGATTTCTGCAACAACTCTACCCATTGCATGCATACAGAGCCTGTCTCCACTTTTTTTTATCATGCTCATTGAATCACTCAGTATACATGCGTGGGTGTAGTCTTATGACTCTAACCATTTGAATGCCTAGGTCACTGCCATCACCTCCATTGTCATGCTACTCGTGGTCATGACGTGTGCACCACTGTCTTCGTAGACTATTCTGCCTGCTGAGCATGCTGTAAATGCCCATGCACTTCTTTGGTGTCGTCTTACAGATCCCTCTGTATAGATAACTGCATCTTTCTCATTGGTGTTATCGCAGATGAGACCGTTGACCTCAGCATTAACCATGACCGGGTTCTGTTCCCTACTTTTCCTGTCGAGTGTGACAATACACGAGAAAGTCCCCTGAATGACGTAGGCAACGGTATCCACTCCTCACCAATGCTTATATTGGTAAGCCCACAGACCTGTTTGATGACATCTTCTGCTTGGCCCACCCATGATTTGCCTCTTTTTAACCTGGCACCTTTCCCTGTGTTGAGCACATGGTGCAATGGATGCTCTTTATCTGTACTAATCTTCAGGTATGCTCGTGCTCTCCAGATCTTGATTCTGCCATCCATGGTTGGAAAGTCAAGAAGATGCCTCATTGCTACACAGGGAGTGTCCTTCGTACATCCCAAGATAATACGCATGGCTTCATTTTGTATTTTCTCCAGCCTATCAATTTGAGTCGTACTGACAGTAAGAATTGCCAAGGCATATTCGATTGGTGCGAGAACTAATCCCTGGAACATAAGAGTAAGTAGCCTCTGCTCGATGTTGGCAGCTGCCATGACCTTCAAGGCAACTAATCCTTTGCGGGATTTTGTTATCACATGGTCGACGTGGTCCCGAAAACACAGGCTGCAATCAAACTTAACTCCGATGTATGTCATCAACTTGTCCCTGGTCACCTCATCAGCTCCCATTCGTACTACCAGTGTGGTTGTATTAACAATATAATTGTTAAGGGAGAACCGTGAAATTGATGCTTTATTATGATTAACCAAGGCACCTGTAACCCCACACCAGGAAGAAATGCGGTCGAGTTCATCTTGCATTGTGGAGGCGATTCCCCATCTGTCTCTTCCCTGTCGATATACCAGAATATCATCAGCAAAAGTCATAGTTCTTCCGCTCCCATCCCAGCTGTTGTTCCGTTATGGTTATTGTGTACACGTTAAATAAAACTGGTGACTATGACAAATGGATGTTGGCTTGGAAGACCAACTTCCACATCTGAGTATCACCTTCCTCTGAAACAGTGCCGCGGTGATCCATCTAATGAGGAAGGGGTGCACCACTAGTTTGATGAGCATATGCATGAGACATTCAAATGGTACCCTGTTGTATGCATCCTCCAGATCTATAGCAGAAGCACATGTCTCCTCTCGTCTATGGAAGCCTTCGAAGACGTCATAGGCAAAGATTGCCGCATTGAACCATGTCTCTTTGTTATATCTATAACCTCCAAGTGTGGGTGGGAATGCGCATTTCTGTTCAAGGTGACAGGTAAGGACACTGGCAACTATTTTCTCCAGCAGCTTGTCCGCAGTGTTCTGCATTGTGATGATTCTGTAGGCATTGATCTGAGAATGGTCCTTGTTTGGCATCGGTAGCTGTAGTAAGTAGCTGTGTAGCCACTCCTCCTTAATCTGGCCACTCTAAATGCTGGCATTAAACTCATTGGCCAGTTTTTTCAAGTCGTCGTCAGCTAAATCGCCTATGTCATCGTACCGAACACCATCTGGACCAGGAGCAGTGTTGTGTGACCTTTTAAGTGTCATGCAAATGGTATCGGTTGTGATTGTGAGATCTTCTTCCAGCACTGCATCCTTACACAATTTTGACAGCGATCCCCGAATCCTCATTCTTACAGCCTCATTTCTTTGGTCCATCTGCTCAATTTAGTGGGCAATCAGGGTCTTCCCTTTGCTCTCATCATATTTGTGCCATATCCGGCCTGTGCTCTGAAAGTCTGGTAGGTCTCTGTGTCGTGTTGTGCCATTTATGCTCTGATGAAGGTGCCAGAATGTGGCTAGCGATTTTTCTCATAGTGGAATGTGTGGAGCTTTCTTTTCTGGCTTCTATTTCTGCTTTTCTCAATTAGGAGGACACATGGATAGTGATCACTTCCGTGGAACCCCAGTGCACTCCACCTGCAAACCGGTACGAAGGTGAAAGACACCAGTGCAAGGTCTATGATACTGTCAGAGTCCCCTTCTCGAGTGGTCATGTTTGTTGCCCTTCCATCATTCAAGCACACGAAATCAACTGACACTAGTGCGTTCTCTAGGTCTTTTCCCTGCTTGTTGGTTATGACGTTACCCCACTTGTTTCCTCTAGCATTAAAGTCTCAGCAGAAAATGACGTTCTCTTCATTGAATTCTAAGAGATTCTGCCATTGTTGTGTGTCCACCTTCCCATTACAGGCATACACATTTACAATTACGAAATGAAGTGGAGTCTGCACCCTAACCGCATGTACCTGCAATTCTGCATTGTCCCACGCAGACATATCAACCTCAGCTGCCACCATATTGTTGCACACAAGGATGGCCTGCCCAAGGTGTCACCTATTGTCGAAACAATGAAATCCAGGAGTACTTACTGTCCTGTCACCAAGAAGAGTTTCTTGCAAAACCATTATATTAGCGCTGCACAGAAGCTTATCAAGAATGGGCCATTGTTGATTTATGGACCCACAATTCCAATATTTAACGCGCACATACTTTAGGCCTAGCCTCTCACACTTGGACAGTTTAATGCCACCACGCTTACCTTGTCGTGTCTTCCTTCTTCGATGTTGTCATTTTGAGCTGCGTCTGAATACTTACCATCGTCATAGTATCATAGATGATTTTGTCGCTGAACGTTGATGCTGTGGATGGTCTAGACTCACGTGCACTTACTCAGTCACATAGTCCAGAACCCATTTCCACGTTATAATCTGGCCAACTCCAGTACATAGCTCTGCAGCACACGGATAGACTGTGAGCCTTTTACAAATTAAATGAATTACGCGTCCTTGACGACAGACCGGCTAAAACAAACCACCATTTTTTGACGCGTTCAATAGCGCAATCAACAACAAGGATGAGTATAAGTGATTAAATAAGGAAATTGTAATAAAATGCAATGAATCAAAAGAAGCAAAGTGATTTACATCAAATAGGAAGTGCGTACAATCAAATGATCCCTTCAAATATCAATAAAAACAAACAAATAAACAGAAAAGTTAACTGGAAATCAGCACTTGTCTGTGCGTCCTCTAAAGAAGCCAGTGAACAGGGCGCCATATTCCCCAAAAGTCCGTCCGAGGTTATATGAACATTACCAAGAGGAAAAGTGATGTCTACTCAAAATATGACATATGATGGTGTATAGTCGTGAGGATACTTTAATATTGTTGTTGTAGTTGTCAATAAAAGAATACTTGGAAGGAGATAGTCTTCTCTCATCAGCACATCACATAATGATGAACCAATACAACTCAAGATTGTCATAAAATATTCTGAGTCGCCTCCTTTATTACGACAATGTCAAAGTCCTTAAAGTCAGCTGTTGAAACTAATTCTGGCAGGACTTATTATCTGTAAGTCATAATGGACAACACAGCTGCTCTGATTGATAACATGTGTCTATATGTCTTCTTTCCCCCAATGTCTACTCTTCCCTTGCTGGGACATCAAGGCTAGTGTTGATGTCTATATGTCCAGCCATTTGTCTGTGAGTGACTTTTAATTATGTCCTTTATCTCAATTAAAACTAGCTATGTGATACTGGCTCTGAATTCAGCTATTTATTCACAACTTGACAAGTCCTCAGTCCTAACAGTCCTTGTAACCTAAACTCTTCTGTTTCTCTGCTAAAAAGTTCTTAACAAAGATATTTCCTAACTGGTTCTGCAACTACTAAGAATATCAGTTTCAACCGTAATATCCATGACAGGGACTGCTTTTTGGTGTGTCTAACTATGAAGTTCTCTTTTTGCCAGTTTGTCGTCAAGGACGTGTAATTTCATTTATAAAAAGCTAACGGTGTGTCTGCATGCCGAAGAGCTGATTGACTAGAGTTGGCCAGTCTATAATGTAGAATCTGGTTCTGGACCATGTGACTAAGTGAGTGCACATGAGTCTAGACCATCCACAGCATCGACTATCTGTGACAAAATCAGCTATAACGATAGTAAGTATTCAGATGAAGCCTAAATGACAACATTGAAGAAGGAAAACAAGAAAAGGTAAACATGCTGGTATGAAACTGTCAAAGTGTGAGAGGCTAGGCCTAAAGTATGTGCACGTTACATGTTGAAACTGTGTTTCCATAAATTAACAATGACCCGTTATTGATAAGCTATTGTATGGTGCTGATATAATGATTTTGCAAGAAACACTTCTTGGTCATCAGACAGTTAGTGCCCCTGGATTTCACTGTTTCTACAATAGATGACACCTTGGGCAGGCAATTCTTGTGTGAAATAGTATGGTGGCAGCTGAGGTTGATTTGTCTGCATGGGACAATGCAGAATTCCTGGTACATTCAGTTAGGGTACAGGCACCAGTTCCTTTCATGGTTGTAAATGTGTACACTTGTAATGGGAAGGTGTACACACAACAATGGCATAATCTCTTTCTTGTCCTAGGAGGAAAATGTAATTTTCTGCTGAGACCTTAATGTTAGAGGCAACCAGTGGGGTAATGTCATAACCAACAAGCAGGGTGAAGACCTAGAAAACATACTCGTGTCAGTCAATTTAGTGTGTTTGATTAATGGAAAGGCAACCAGAATGGCCACTCGAACAGGGAGCTCTGATAGTGTCATGGATCTGGCACTGGTGTCTTCTACCTTTGCACCGGTTTGCAGGTGGAGTGTACTGGAATTCCATGGAAGTGATCACTATCCATCACTATCCATGTGTTTTCCTACTTGAGAAAGGTATAAATATGAGCCAGAAAAGAGAGCTCATCACATTCCACTATGAAAAAAACAGACCAGGACGTCATTAGTAAAATCAGACATAGGAATCAGGGCAATCCTCACAGGAGGCAGGAGAGATGGATCCAGCCACCTTGGTGGAACATAGAAGTCGAGGAAAGGAAAAGAGAGCAAAGGGAAGGCCCTGCTTGCCCTTTACATTGAGCAGAATGACTAAAGAAATGAGGCTGTAAGAATGAGGATACGGGGGTCACTCTCAGAATTGTGTAAGGATGTAGTGCTCGGAGAAGATCTCACAATCACAACCTATTCTATTTGCACAACATCAAATATTTTGCAACCATTGACCAGGGCATCATTCAATCTTTCAAAATGCTTTACGGGAAGATAATTCAGAAGAAAAGAAACTTATTTCTGTCATTAAGAGTGACACAAACTCTGATTGCCATCTAAATGTGAACCTTCTTGAAGTGTTGACTAAGGCTGCTGCTGCTACTTGGGATGACATGACAGCCAACACATTACCAAATACTTTCACAAGGCAGGTTTCATTGTCACAGATGCATAAGTGCATAAACATTCCTGGGAAGTTATATTTTATAAAAAATCGACATTAAGAAAGATATATCTACAAGAATAGGCTCATGTCAGCCCATGCATTCAATAGACATTATAGACACAAAAACATTTGCCTTTTTAACTAGTCTCCATCTCAGCACCAAGCTTAGAAATTACAAGTAAAATGTTTGATCCTTACTCCTACTCTTATTACCAAATGCCTTCACAAGGCAGGTTTCATTGCCACAGATGCATGAGCGCATAATATAATGATAATGAGATAATTCCATTGATGAGCCTCTGTCATCCACAGAAGCTGCCTATCACACAGACCTGAATAACCTGTTTGATTGACTGAGAGACATTGTTCAGTCTGTATGACTGCTGATGAGTACTTGTCAGTGGATGAGACTTTTGTTCCGACTATAGAGCTTTGAACACAAGACATTGCACAAAGTATCTTGGAAGAACTGTTGTTCTATTGCACTGACAAAACTGTACTTTATTGAGAGCCTCTATACAATGTATAATCAACTCTTACTTTTAAACACAGAGACAACCCTTCTCATTGAAGAGGATAGCCAAGAGATGTGGGCTTGGGGACCCCTCTCATTGAATATTCCCCATAAAAAACAAAAAAGTACACACACACACAAAGCCAAGACTTCATTGTCAGACAAATTCTGCTGTATTAACTCTTTCCGGACTGGCTGGACTTTAGGTTTTCTTTAGGTTTAGACAAGATAAATTTTCAATTTAGAAAAATTCCATCACATCTTTCTCATTTTACAATTTCACACAATAATATAATTAAATGTGGTACATGTTGTACATTACTGGAAAGGAAAATGGTCAAAGAAAATGAAAATAGCAATCTGTTGATAATGTCTGAAAAAAAAAATATTATTTATTATAAATATTCAAAGGCAGATAATTTTCAATTCAAATATATTTCACGTTCCTCTATTTTCCCTGACTATAAGTGTGTTGCTATCTATTCTTCTCGAAATTTTACACAAGCTAATAATCCAATGTTCTTCAAAATACAGTTTCCTTGATGCATTTATGTCCACAAATAATGAAATTATGCACAAGAAATAGACTACTAAGTAATAGTGAGTGTGGCCATTATTTGTCAGAAATAAACACATTTGCATAAAAAATTCAAGCAATCTATCTACATAACAAAGAAAATACCTTGTGGCAATTGAGGATCGGTGAACCAAACCATCCAGACCCTGCTCCACCTCGCCGTGGTGCCTCCAGTAACAGACTAACCTGTCTAGTCTGGCCAAGCATGCAGGGATCGAAGAGGGAAGACAACCCGGTACTCAAAAATGTTGTGCTGTAGTCAGATGTGTTGGGCCAAAAGGCGCAAATATAACAGTTATACTGCAAACCACAACGCAACGCAGACACGTTCACTTCGTCCTTGTAAGGGCGGATGATGAAGAGGAATATTCTAGTCTACCACGATGCCCTAGAATACTTTAGTCATCGGGCGAACGCAACCAACCAAATGCTATCACTTTGTTAACAAATTACTTAACTTGCCAATATTGTATATCCACTGTCATGACTGTTATTCCCTATTTAAACTTTGAAGCCCTCCAGAAAACTAACAGAATTATATGTTTTTATTGGATATTTACACTATCTGATCTTAAGGACTGTGTCCTTGTATATGGAAGGATGTTTGTAGAAATATAATTACATATATATATATATATATATATATATATATATACCTTATACATCTACATATATAACTTTTGTTCTGCTTACTCCGTTGATAATTGCATTTCCTTAATTTTTTGGCAGGTTCTACATCAAGATATATTGTCTCGTGAACACATCATTAACAACCTGAGAGAAAAAGCTCATGCACTTACTCAGTCAGCTCCATCAACAAAGGTAAAGAATTGCTTGTGAAGGTTCATAATGAAATGTTTGGATGAAATTGTTTTAATTTTCATTATGTTTTTATTTTGAACTTGTTGTTCAAGATCTAAACACTTTATTTCTCGCTTGCAATAGGTCATGAAATTAGTTGGTGAACTGAAACACAAATATGACAGTATATGTGAAAGGTCCAAAGTAACCTTAGACAAGCTTGAGCATTCAGTCAGTGATCATCAACAGTACCAAGATGCAGCTCAGGACTTCACAGACTGGCTGAACTCTGCTCGTGAGAGGCTGGAGGCATGTGCTGACCGTTCAGGGGACAAATTGGCTCTTCAGGGCAAGAAAGATCGACTCAAGGTGAGTTATCATTTAACCTTAGATTATGACACCTATCTGTAAATCACGTTGTTACGACACCTTCGTAAAAATGAGAACTCACATAAAACCTTGTGTAATTTGCAAAAAATTATATATATTTGAACATTTTGGTACAGAAACATGGAATTGCCATTGCGAACAGTAAAGAGATGTATCGCTATTCCCTACCAGGCATGTTCATAAGAGGCAACTAATGAGGGTTGGGCTTGGGACTAGTAATATAAGCCGCAAAAACTTCACAAACATGGACAAGTCAAAGTGTTATGTCAGTCCTATAATATAGCTGTGAAACATGTACAACAAAAATAACGATCATGAAGATACAGACCTTCATTGATGTATCAGAATAAAAGGATGCAAATGGCAGGACAAAATCATTCAGCATCATCATCATGTGCCATACCGTTTGGCATAGGCGATCATGTCCTTCCACAATTTTCAATACACAGTGCATCTTATCAGATCTGTTGTTGACTGTTTTCCATGCCATAACACCAGGCTATCCAGGTTTTTCTCTCTTTGTCATCCATGATCTCTCTTTCCTCTTATTTTGCCAGTTGTAACCAAGTATTCCAACTTTCACCTTCTCATGATGTGTCAGAAAAATGTTGATTGTTTCTTAAAAATGTTGATTATTTCTTTCTGATGTTTTTTAGGAATTCCCTTTTTGGGTTGGCCTCTTCAAGAATTTCCTCATTGGTCTTTTTAGCTGTCCAGGGTACTTTCAACATTCTTTTGAGAAATTTCATCTCTGTGACCTTTAATGGTCTTTTCATTTGTTTGTCTACTGTCTATGATTCGCTTCTATAGGTCAGAATTGGTTCTATATAGCACCGATGAACTCTCTTTCTCACTTCTATTGACATATATTTGTTGCATAAGATATTTTTCATTTTCTGAAATGAAATTCTGACCTGAGCTATTCTGCTTTTTATTTCTGTGGTGCATCTTCCATCTGATGTTATTATTGTGCCCAAGTATTTGACGCGTTGTACTTGTTTCCGATTTGTCCTGTTTATTAATATGCTGCATGCTGGTGATGATTGTTTCTTCGATATGACCATTACTTCTGTTTTCTTACTATTCAGACTGAGACCTTTCTTGTTGCTTTCTTTTTCTATTATGTTTATCATTTCTTGTAGTTCAATCTCTATCTCTGCTATTAGGTCTGTGTCATCCGCATATCGCAAATTCAAAATCACTATCATATAATTATGGAAAAGTACCTGTCATATACCAGTGGATAAAGAGATACAATGAAAATGATGACGCTTGATAGGATTTACACCATGAGAGTATTACATGACAGACCCTTTTTTGGAATCAATGAAAAATACAGAGAGGAAGTTCAAAATATTCTTCATCATCAGAAGACTGATGGAAGTAGATGGGGAAGATGATGGGGAAATCAGGAAATAATCTTAAAAGAATGGCAAGAAACAGAATGGCTTTGGAAAGTGTTTGTTGAAGACCTATGTTCCTCATGGAGTTGAAAGGAAGAAGAAGTAATAGTGGTGGCAGCGGCTGCATTACTGGCGGAATACAGATCACATATAAAGTCAGTGCCATAACATAAAACACTATAAAAGGTTTATGATAAGTTGTGAAAATCTTTCTTTTTTTTCCCCTGACAAAAACAAACAATTTTCCTTTTTTTACCTGACAAAAACCTGGCAATGTTAGTGGTGGCATACAAAATTTCACATTTGTTGTAAGCCCAAACACTACGTATTACAGTTCTTCAGTTAGAGATCTGCTTGCTATGATCTCTTTTCCAGAACTGTTGTAGTTGCTGATTAGATGTCATTTTAAAACTATGTTTTATTCTCATTTATTTGAAAAGGAATATGCAGCTAATATCAAGAAAGGTGATAGCAAATTTAATTGGACAAAGAAACTAAGTACTGCTATTGTCAAGAACACTTCACAGCAAGGATGTGATGTACTGCAGAGAGAAATGGATCATTTTAAGAGAGAGTGGAATGACTACCTGAACCTTTTGAAATACACAGAGTCATCTTTGGATAACACCTTGGAGATGTGGCAAGAGTTTGAGTCAAAGTTTGAACTCTTTGCTGGTTGGCTGAAGGAGATGGATAAGAAAGTAAAAAACCATGATCTCAAAAATACAGTGCAAGAGAAGCAAGAGCAAGTAGACAAATTTAAGGTCAGTTATACTATTGATTATGCAGAACATATTATTTACTGAACTTGATTATTATTAGTTTTGTAATTTACTCAAACAGTATTTTTAATTTTTTTTGGTTTTTATCTTTGTGTATGTCTTTGCCTTGCTCACAAGCCAATCCAGGCATAGCCAGCTAACTATATTGCTTTTTGAATTAATCAATGGTAAAGATTGATCTGATTGATGTCATACTTAACAGGTAGACCTTGACATGAGAACTCAATGGTTTTTTTACGACCTACATCATTGGTGGCCAATTTAACCCTAGATTACAAAATCATCATACAAATTACCATCTCAAAGTAAACATTCTTGAAATTTTAGTTTGCTGTGGGCAAACATTCCCCCCCCCCCCCCCCCCCCCCCCCCCCCCGCCTAATTATTACTTCAGTGTTAGATTTGTTTCCTTTGATGTTGCTTCTTTTTTTTTTTCAAGAGTGTCATAAAAAGTATGATGGTGTCATAGAAAGAGGGCTGTTTTTTTAAAAATAAATTCCGCCAATTTTCAAGAAATACAGTATTTTTCTTTTTTGTATTCCTTTTTTATGAAAAACATGAGAAAATCTTCTCAGCCATCATTGAAACAACAAACAAACCTTTGTAAGACAATTTAGACAGCGAACAATGCTTAGAGGGAGCCGAACACATAACTGGATTGATGGACTGATGCCACCATAAGAATAGACAATGTAGTACCTCTGGTAGCCACGGCACAATGCATTAAAATTTTAGGTCATAAATCTAACGTAAACCAGGAAGTAATTACAGCATCCGATTCCCCTGTCTCTGCTTGGGTAAACACATAGCTGTGCAGCAACAGTTAAAAGAAAATATTATTTTGCAAACTCCAAATGTAGCAATTAAGTGGTACTAATTCTTACAATGGTATCATAAAAATGTGACTCACAGATATGTTGCATAATCTAGGGTTAAGGTTGACAGAGGTCCGGATTATAGCCAGGAACAGGACAAGAGCTCCAAATTTATCGTCAAAAATTAAATTATAGGAAAATGATTTTTTTTTTTTTTATTGGCAGAATTTGAAATACAACTGTAATTGTGCATCTTTTACAATGCATAGTAACTTTTACTACACGATTGATAACAAAAATGCAACATAAAAAAAAAAAACAATCAAACACTCAAGGATCACTGTTAGTGATAAATAGAAAGATATAGGTAGGGAGAGAATGTTTGCTGATCCAACATGTCAATAAAAAAAAATGCATTTTGATGCGGTAATTTTTGCCACAGTATCATGATCTATGGTTTAAAAATTCCATTTGAGGACAAAACATTTAAAAATTGTAAAATCGTCGATCAAATTCAGAAATTAACAGTTAAATGTCAGCTGTGTACCTACTGAAGTTAGCACTATCTCACTCTGACAACAACTGCTTACAACTAGGAAAATGGAAAAGATCATTCTTTTGCAAAGATAGGTTTTAATAGACTCAGTTTGTTTTTGAAACCATCAACATAACCACACAACCAATCATTTTTCTGTTTAAAAATTGTTTGCTTTTCCCCTTGTAGCTGCAAATTCAATACATTCAAATGTTCTAGTATCTATGAGATATGTCAAGTTATGAACACTATTTATAGTCTTTGACTTTATGTTGAAGATCAATGGAATATGGTAAGTTGTCTCACATGAAGTCAAAAATATTGTCCTTCAGTGCAAAAAATTTTATTAAACATTTTCTTTGACTAAGCCATGTTGCAATCCATTTTTGACAATACAAACAAGAACAAGAGTTCTCTTAAATGCCATGTAGAGACAATCTTAACATATGGATGTGAATCTTGGACAGTGGGACAACGGACAAGAAAATCACTGGAGGCTGTAGAAATGTGGTTTTACAGAAGAATGTTGAGAATACCATGGACAGCTAAGAAGAGTAATGCAAACGTTCTGATAGAGACCTAAGCAAAAAGAGAGCAAATATCCAATTTAAGAAGAAATCATAATCTTTTGGCCATGTAATGAGAAAGGAACAACTGGAATACATTGTAACAACTGGGAAAATTGAGGGATGAAGAGATAGAGGGAAGCAAATAGAAATGATACCAGACAGCTTAAGAGAATGGCTTGGCGGAAGGTCAACAACAGAAATTATAAATATCTGTCAAGATCAAAAGTTGTTTAGAGACATGATCACCTACACCAGCAAGCAATGTACTTGATGATGATGGAATCATGTTATGTTTGCATGAAGCAGATCACCTTAGCTAGAATCTATTTTCTATATTTAAATTCCTGGAATTTAATTCTCTTGCAGTGATGCCGGGGCTTTCCATTACCATATTTCCTCTAAAAATGATAAAAAACTTCCTGTAAATTAGAGAGCTGTGTCCTCCTCTCATCAAATTTGTTATTAACCACAAAAGCCATTATGCCTTTTAGATCTATGTATGTTGCACAAAGGCCCCACAATGAATTATGCAATGGAATGTAGGTACATTAATTTGGTTTTGCTTCAGAAGTCCAATAAAACCAATTTTTGTACCAATAAAAGCCTTGCAACCATTGGTACACACTGCAAAAAATGTTTCAAAACTATCAAATTCTTCTACAGCACTTTGTACTGCAGAAAATATGTCCGTCCTCAATAAGTGTCATGCAATGAGCAAACTTTCAATAATTGTTCAATAAGAGTAAAATCCTTCTGGATCACTGTAACAAAAATAAGACGCTTGCTAGTGTCAGTACTTTCATCAATCATAAAAAAAAAGGGCAATTTTCAATAAAAGGTTTTAAATTTTTGAGACAAATGCAGGGCTATGTTTATGGTTATGGTTATGGAAGACCCCAGTATCACTGCAAACGAATTAAAATTCATAATTGCTCAACCGCCCGTGCTAGTGGAATCATCCAAATTAATATCTCATCTCCCAAACAAAGAAAGGTAGCTGCAGTCCTCATCATAGCAGTCTCAGCAAACGCCAAAAGACATCAAACGAAACCGCACAGAAAGTGATCACAGCTATCTGTTCCCCCATCATATGATATCATTATCCATTGTAAGCAATCAGATTATCGAAACACGATCAAAACAGATGAAATGAACAGCTCACGGTGTGCACAGAGTACTAAACTCAGTAGATCCTGCAGCAAGCCAGACTTGGAATATGAGGAAACTGCAACAAGGAACACTTTTCAATGTAGTTCACTACAATATAATCTTCATTCCAACTTTGTGCTACCAATGGGCCCTGGACCCTGGACCCTAGATGCAAGAACAATAAGAAAAATAACCTCTACTGAGATGAAATGTGTTAGACGAATGTCAGGAAACAGCCTGAGAGATAAGATCAGAAATGAAGAAGTGAGAAAAAAAGGTAGGAAAACCCCTACCATAAAATATATAAAGAAACAACAGATAAAATGGTTTGGCCATGTGACAAGGCAGAAAGATCATAACACAACACAATGAGCTTTCAATAAACATTGCGTGAACACCAGGCACAAAGGCTGACCATAAAAAAAGATGGATTGACAGAATATTAGAAACACTAGAAAACATAACAGCAGCAGAGGCGGACAGAAGAGTAAAAGACCAAATTATATCTCCCCTCGATGCTTAAAGGCAAATGAGGAAGGAAAGAAGTAGACAAATGCAGACTAATGTCTTCTGTTTTTTTTGGTTACATTTTGTTTTGAAAGAGGTACAGATTCAATTCTTTTACTAATTTTTCTTTACTGAATGCCTTTGCCATTTTAAATACACATTTTTCCTCAAAATTTCCATCAGTAAATGATTTAGATTTTGCAAGCTCATAACTAGTCACACAAGATGCAATGAGCAATGATTCTTTAATTTTATTTACATTTCTATGTATACATTGTTGTTGATTCAACTTTGCCTTTATTTGTTCAATCAGAAGCTTTTGAGCTTCACCGATTTGTTTCTCATACATATTCTGATGATTTGTAGCATAATGCCATTTAACCCTATATTATGACACCTATATGTGGAGTCAAGGACTTTTACAACACATTCGTAAAAATTACAAACATCATTTGTGGTTTGGAGAAATAATGTTTTTTTGTAACTTTTGCTACAAAGCTTTATGTTTACCTAAGAAGAGCCGCAGGAATCGGATGTGGTAATCATTTTCCGGGTTAGGTCAGATTTATGGCTCAGAATTCAAACACATAGCACTATTGGACAGTGCTTAATTTATTATTATTATTAAGTTGTTGTATGCACTATCAGACTGCACCTAGTTTATTGGCATGTTTGCTGAAACTTTTACTACAAAGCATTGCCTTTACCTGAGAAGAACCATGGAATTGGATGCAGTAATTATTTGCTGACAGGTCAGATTTATGGCCCAATATTCAATTGCATAGCACTTTTGGATGATACCCTGTATGTTGACAGCATACATCGTATGTGCTATCATATAAAAAAAAACGTAAAGTACCCCCCCATCACGCCAAGTGGTGGCGTATAGGGAATATGGTGTTAGTGACCATACATTTAACAGACCTTCGGCACATGCTTTTTGAGGTAATGTGGTTGGTATTACGCCCGTGTCACTTTACTTTCCCAGAAAAAAATCCAGTACCCATTTAAGGCTGGGTGAACCCGGAAACCGTTGGTTGGAATCGAACCCTACTCCTTCTCCTTTGTAGTCCATGTACTATTGTATGGTGCCTTATTTATTGACAGTGTTATCGGATGTGCTATAGAATGGTGTCTTATTTATTGCCAGCATTATCGGATAAGCTATTGGTCACAGTACCTTGTTTATAGACATGTTAGCCAAAACTTTTGCTACAAAACGTTGCGTTTACCTAAGAAAAGCCATGGGAATCAGAGGTGGTAATCATTTCCCTGCTTAGGTCCATTTTTCTGCATGAAATTTGAACACGTAGTGCTAACAGATGGTGCTTTGTTTATTGATACAACAGCTGGAACTGCAGATCTTTTGCTACAGATCTTTGTGTTTACCTAAGAAGAGCAGCAGAAATCAGATGCGGTCAAAATTAGAACACATAACGCTATGGCTATCAGAAGGGTTTTTTTTTTTTGACACATTGGCCAATACATTCACTTTTATCTTAGTGTTGTTTGTCACCATGTTTGGTTTGTTTGATGTCTCACCGTCAGCTGAAGGGATTTCTGCAGACAGAAGTTAAAAGAAAACATGTATTGTGCTTATGATAATGCATATGCATCCTGAGAACATTGATAGAAGGAGCTATAGAGGTAAAGAAAGATTTATATATGTGCTTTATAGACTACTGCTAGACTATGCTGGCAAAATTAAACATAGATGGCAAGGATCTACGAATCATAAATAACATATACTGGCAACAAACAGCAGCTATAAGAATTAGCAACCAAACAGGATAGTTTCACTGTATAAATCAAGGAGTCAGACAAGGCTGTGCTTTGTCGCCGGATTTGTTCTCACTCTACAGCGAAAATATTATGAGATCAATAGTAGATATAAAAGGAATTGAAGTCAACGGTCACAACACAAACAATTTGCGATATGCGGATGACAGTCTTAATATCAGAGACAGAGAATGAACTACAAGAAATGATAGGCATAATAGTAAAAGAAAGCAACAAGAAAGGTCTCAGTCTGAATAGTAAGAAAACAGAAGTAATGGTCATATTGAAGAAACAATCATCACCAGCATGCAGCATATAAATAAACAGGACAAATCTGAAACGAGTGCAACGCATCCTTCGACAAACTGTCAGGGGAAAGAAATGTTTATTTTGCTTTTGTCATTTTTATGAAAGTGTCATAATCTAGGGTTAATTTATATCCTTTAAAAAGTCTAATCTATCTATCTATTGTCCTTTCAAGCCGAAGACGGCACATAGGGTAGAACTACAATCTCAAAAACAGAAACATTGCATGCCAAAATGGCACATATTGCAGAGATCACCGCTACTGCAATCTATGGCTCTGTTTCCATAATAATACTTTTTATAATGGCAGCATGTCAAGCCATTGATCAACCTCCTTAGTCACCTCTTATGACATGTATGAGATCACTGCTAAACTTCTAATACTTGAGTGCAAATTAAACACTGAGGTTTACTGTCCATATTGCGAATGAAGAAATGATCAAATTTCCATTTCAGGTTTAATTGTACAATTTTCGTAATCCACTTTTTACATTTGAACATTTTTTTTTACAAACTCACATCAGAACTAAAAGCCACAAAAAGTTGGCCCACTTTCGAAATAAATCCACACTTGTCAGTTATAAACACAGAACTGACGGTTGTAGTCAAAGCGAAAGATTGTGGTGAAACAAACAGGTTGGGGTCATTTTATGGACAAACAATAGGTTAAAATTACAGACAGTATTTGGCACATAAAAAAAAATGAAGGTGAACAGTGACAGGTTTGTGAAATTTACTTCAAAGCCAGAATTAGGACCAGTGTCCACCCATCCCCATAATCTCATTAACCCTAGATTACGACAGAGTAGTAACAAATGCCTGATGAAAATAAAAATTCATCGAAATTTGACAGTTTGCAGTGACAAAACACACACACACAGCTGTGTGTCAAAAGTTCAAATAAAAATAATATTTTTAGAGCTCCTATTGTTACAATTAAGTGGTAGTAATTTTTACTACTGTATCAAAAACATGTGAGTCACAGGTATAGGTATCGTAATCTAGGATTAACCCCTTTCTGCAAAATGAAAGACATTTATTTAAAGTCCAGCTGATAAATGTCAAGCCAAAGATCTCACCACATTGTCAGAAAAGTAACTTTGCAGAGTCAACTGTAAACAAAGACTTTGATTATTGTTGATATCATTTGTTTTTTTTTTTTTTTGTTTTTTTTTAACCCTTATATATGATACCTACTTGTGGTGAACTTCGTTACATTCTGTAGTACAAACTACTGCCACTTAATTGTAACATTTGTAAAAAAAAAAAAAAGTAAAGTACCCTGCATATGTGTCACGCCAAGTGGCGTATAGGGAAATATGATGTTAGTGACCCTATATTTTAAAGACCTTCAGCACATGATTTTTGGGGTAATGTGGTCGGTATTACGTCCGTGCTGCTTTACTTTCCCAGAAAAAAAATCCGGTACCCATTTAAGGCTGGGTGAACCCAAAAGCCGTCGGTTGGGATCGAACCCTACCCCTTTACTTAATTGTAACATTAGGGGCACTAAAAATAGTATTTTCTTAGAACTTTTGACACACAAATGTGTGTTTGCCATTTACACACAGAGGGAACACAGCTTTTCTGTCTCAGATTGACCGCTTGGACTGGACATGCTACTTTGTCTATTAAGATGGACACCGTAAAATCATCAGTATGTTTCGGCTACCTCAAAGTATTATTCTCCTTTTCCCTGAGTCACAAAGAGTTGTTTGATGTCGCCGACGACAGAGAAAATTTCCCTGGTCAAAAGAGGAAAAAAATTTTAAAACGGTCAATTTTTTTAAATTTGGTGACTTTTTATTTCACTATTATAGGATTGTATCTCACAAAATAAAAAAATAAAAATCCTACATCAATAGAAACAAGTTAAACACTCAGGAGTCACCGGAAGTAGTAATTAGGAAGGTATTAGAAGAATTCAGTCAAGATATTCTTCTTTTCTCCTGCATCTTTTCTCTTTTAACTTTCATTTTATTTCTTTTTAAGATGTTATTATGTTGCTTCTTTTATGTTATTTTAAAATAAAATCTATTATGTCGCTTCATTTATAGCTTTTTCATATGCTATTATTGTCTGCCAACTTTTTCCGCCCTTTTTCACTTATAGAGAATTTTTTCAGGATGCCTTGCAGACAGCTTTGTATCTCAGTTTAGTACTTATAGACTGCTTCCCATCTGTAAACTTCCCATAAAATACTTGCTTGCAGATGCAAATATTATTTATTCTTCTAACATGTACCATTTGCCTTAATCTTTGACTCCTGATTGTTGTCATAAGGATATGATGATTGACAAGAATGCAATTTTAAGATTCTTAAAATTTGAGGGGAGAATGAGAGAGTGTGTATATGAGAGAGAGAGAGAGAATGTACATGTGTTTGTGTGTGCATGTTTGTGTGTTTAGGAAAGGAAGGGAAAATACTTGGTGTGGGCTTAATGGAGCAGCTAAGTAGGTTTATGATACTTTGATAGTCACTAGTTGCTTTATATCCATCTGGATGTTGTGGTCGTTATGTCTTTTACAAATGCGCCCATGAATCCAATTCCATCCAGAGGCCCATTTATGTTTTGTTTTATTTTTGACTAGTTTTAATGGAACAAACATGGCTAAATATAGTAAATAACATTATAGTATTTCCTTTCAATGATGGCCAAGTGTTATCCAAATCCATTTGGCTGATCTTTTTTCAAAACATGTTCTTTAATACCATTGAACAGTCCTCTAAATGTTCAGTGAAATAATGATGTCTAAAGGCAAATTGGTGTACATATTTAGATTCAGCATAAAAATTCTATATAAGTGTGTGAGTTTTCAAGTCTGTATGATTTCTAGAAATGTTTTTGTTAAATTAATCCTGCATGTTGAAAATTTTCAATCAAATTCGTAGCGTTTATTGATTGTGTGTCATTGAATTATTCTTATTGTTAAAAAAATGCTAATTTTAAAAGTTAATAAATATGGATCTTTTGATAAATCATTCATGTGGTCACACTACTGGTGTGATTTTAAATCTATGAGGTGGCTAGAAGCTGAGCTATTTTAATTTAATTTACAGAAACTGACCCCTGTTGACCTAATGTAATTATGCCATGTTTATTTTATTATTTATGGCAGCAACCTAAGATACTTTGCTGACCTAGATATGATTATATTGTTTCTTTCTGTCATGTTTACTATTTATTTTAGCCAGCTGAGATGTGCAGTGGCCCTGACTAATTAAAATGAACAAAATGTGTACTTTTTACAATTAAAAATGCATAACTGTTTTAATAATTGATGTACAGACATGAATGAGGTATCATTGTTTTGCTCTGGTCAGTGGCTATCTAGCTTAGCTATTATATTTAAAATAAAAAATTAATATATAAAAGCAGCTAGTGTATCAGAAATGTAAGTAACCATGGAACAATATAAACTATAACATAATGCATTTTTTACACCATTTGTTCAGAAATACAGAGCAACAATGGTGCTTTCCTGAGTGGAATAGAATAAATTCTTTAAATCTATAATCATTCAATGTTATCTTTCAAGCCCAAACTGCTTGAGCAATGCTGTCAAATGAGGACCAGGATTTCATAACTGCCCACATTAACAACTATTGCATCTATATCTAATACTGTTTTCATTGGTCATCACTAGGGAAAAATCATTATTAAAGTAAACTTCTGCATACTATTTCCTGATGACATGTGCAAATTCTGTATTTTACTTTTTATTTTTTCACCAAGCATTAGCAATTTTTTTTTTTAAACTTAACATGAAGACTTAACTGAACATGAATGAACTGACATCCTTCATATTGGCAAATAGCTGGTTTAATACCCTTGACTACCCATTTCCCATTCTTCTAACACCAACTTAGGGGTATTACATTGGCATAGTCAGTTTAACATCTTTTCTGCTTAACAGAAACAACGTGAAGAGATCTTGAGCCATCAATCAAATATAGACAGATTTACAGATGAAGCCCAGACTCTTATGCACACAAGCTTAGATGTGAGGCTTGGTACACAGGTGACAGATCTCACTAACAAGTACCAAGGACTGCTATCTCTGATTAAAGTATGTTTATATTATATTATATTATATTATATTATATTATATTGTATTGTATTGTATTGTATTGTAAAAAAAAGTAAAGTACCCCCCGTCACGCCAAGTGGCGTATAGGGAAATATGGTGTTAGTGACCCTATATTTTACAGACCTTCAGCACATGATTTTTGGGGTAATGTGGTCGGTATTACGCCCGTGCTGCTTTTACTTTCCCAGAAAAAATCCGGTACCCATTTTAAGGCTGGGTGAACCCGGAGCCGTCGGTTGGGATCGAACCCTACCCCTTGTCCGTAGTAGTCCAGTTCACTAACCACTGAGCTATCGCGGCTCCTACTAATTTTTAGGGAATTAGTAAAACCCAGGTGTCCTCGCCAGGATTACGAACCCCGGCTGTTGCCGTGGTAAGCCAACCGCCTATCGATTGCGCTAATCGGACACCCTGTATTGTATTGTATTGTATTGTATTGTATCGTATCGTATCGCATCGCATCGCATCGCATCGCATCGCATTGCATCGCACCACATCACATCATATCATATTATATTATATTATATTTATTGTATTGTATTGTATTGTATTGTATTAATATTATATTCATCATCATGTACCATACCAGTTGGCGTAAGCGATCATGTCCTTCCACAATCTTCTATCTACAGTGCATCGTATCAGTTCCATTGTTGACTATTTTCCATACCATAACACCAAGCTAGTATATATATAATATATCTTATAGTAGCTCTTTGTCATCCACGATCTCTCTTTCCTTTTATTTTGCCAGTTGTAACCAAGTATTCCAACTTTCCTCTTCTCATGATGTGCCCGAAAAATGTTGATTGTTTCTTTCTGTTGTTTTTTAGGAACTGCGTTTTTGTGTTGGTCTCTTTGAGAACTTCCTCATTGGTCTTTTTAGCTGTCCAGGGAACTTTCAACATTCTTCTGAGAAATCCCATCTCTGTGGCCTCTAATCACCTTTTCATTTGTTTGTCGACTGTCCATGATTCGCTTCCTGACCAGAAAGGTCCGGGTTCGATCCGAACCAGTGGCGGATTTTTTTCAGACTGACAAGGCTCCAGGGTTCACCCAGCCTCTAAAAATGGATACCAGAGATTTTTCTGGGAAGTAAAGGCGGCCAGGCATGATACTGACCACATCACCCAAATATGTGCCGTGGTTATAGAAAAATATGGTCACTAACACCATATTCCCCATACGCCTAGCAAGGCGTGAAGGGAACCTTTACTTTACTTTACATGATTTGCTTCCATAGGTCAGAATCGGTTCTATATAGCACCGATGAAATTTCATTCTCATTTCTATTGATATAGATTTGTTGCATAAGATATTTTTCATTTTCTGAAATGCTATTTTAGCCTGAGCTAATCTGATGACGATGAGTTAAATGACACTTCATGAATGCAAACCACATGAAAACACAATAGTTCTAGTGGATCTCAACACAAAATTAGAAAAGAAAAGAGTTGAGGAAGTTGTTGGTAATTATGAATTAGGCAAGAGGAATGAAAGAGGTGACAAACTTATTGACTGGGCAAGAACACACAACATAATGATAGGAAAAACTTGGTTTAAGCAATATCCAAGATGTCTGTGGACATGGAAAGCCCAGGAGACAACGAACGTAATCAAATTGATTACATAATGATAAACAATAGATTTAGAAACAGTCTGGTGTGTGTGAAAACTAGACCAGGGGTAGAGTGCAATAGTGATCATGTACCAGTTGTGGGAAAGCTTAGAGTAAAATTAAAAGCAACAAAACTCAGTTAACATAAAATTAAATATCAGACAAGAAGTTGCAAGACAAATATAAAAATCACAATTCAGAACTGGTACAATGCAATAGAGAAGATATAAAGCTTTGATGAACAGTGGGAAATGCTAGAAAGAATCAATGCAACAAACATCAAAAGAGTTCATACCACCAGTGAGGACAAATTCAAGAAAGAAATGAATGACAGATGACATTTTGCAGCTAATGGATACAAGAAGAAGAAATAAAGAAAATAATGATGAGTACAAGAGATTAAATAAAGAAATTGTAGTAAAATGCAATGAAGCAAAAGAAGCATGACTAAATGAGAGATGCAAAGAGATTGAAATGCAACAAAAAGGAGATGCCAAAGCTATATAAAAAAAAAAGAAGAAGAATTAACAGGAAGAAAAACACAATCAAAAACTGGATGTTAAGATCAATGGAAGGAGAACTGTTGATTGAACAAGAAAGTATAAGGAAACAATGGACAGAATACTTTAAAGATCTTTATAAAGATGAACAAACAGAAGTAAATATTAAGGATAATAGAGAAGGACTAGAAATACTCAAAGAAGAAGTGGAAGACGCCTAGCGCAATATGAAAGCAGGAAAAGCTCCTAACCAGATAATATAACTAAAGAAGAGATTGAAGCCATGGGTGATTTTGGAATAGAAATAATAACAAAAATATTGAATGATATCTACAACAGTGGATATATACCAGACGACCTGCTCAAATCAATATTCATAGCCCTACCAAAGAAATCGGGTGCAATTGAATATGATGATCATCACACAATAAACCTTATGAGTCACATGACTAAGAAATTGGTAAGAATCATCATGCGAAGAGTGCGAAACAAAATCAGTCAAAAAATTAGTGATGAACAGTGTGGTTTTGTTATAGGTAAAGGAACAAGCACTGCCATATACATCGTAAGATCTTTAGTAGAAAGAGCCATAGAGATGAAAACAGATCTATATTTATGTTTCATAGATTATACCAAAGCATTTGACAAAGTAAAGCACCAAGAAATAATCAAAATTTTAGAAGGCATAAACGTAGACAGCAAAGATCTAAGAATAATAAAGAACATGTACTACAGCAACAAACAGTGGCCATAAGAACTGGAATCCATTTGGGAATGTTTCAACAAATAAAACAGGGCAAGGTTGTGTGCTGTCACCAAATTTGTTTAATATGTATAGTGAGATTGATCCATAAGGGGTATGCCTAGAATAACAATCGGAGATCATAATATAAATAATCTAAGGTATGCTGATGATGCAGTCTTAATCGCTAAGAGTGAAAATGAATTACAAGAAATGTTAGACATTATAGTAAGAGAAAGCAAAAATAAAGGCCTTAATAGCAAAAAGATCATAAGTAATGGTAACAACAAAGAAAAAGACATCATCTTAGTGCAACATAAAGACAAATGGAACAATATTAAAACAGGTTAATGAATTTAAATATTTGGGAACTTTGTTAACATCAGACGGTAGATGTACAAAGATGTACAACAGAGGTGAGATGCAGAATGGCTCAGGCAAAAGCAGCTTTCCAAAAAATGAGGAAGATACTGTGCAATCCAATCCATTTTTACACTAGAAACAAGAAAAAGAGTTCTTAAATGCTATGTAGAGCCAGTCTTAACATATGGACGTGAATCATGGACAATAGGACAACAGTCAAGGAAATCACTGGAGTCTGTAGAAATGTTGTTTTACAGAAGAATGTTGAGTATATCATGGACAGCTAAGAAGAGTAAAGAAAATATTTTGAAAGAGGTCAAAGCAAAAAGAGAGCTAATTTCAAATATAAGGAAGAAACAATCATAATTTTTCAGCCATGTAATGAGAAGAGAACAGCTGGGATATATTGTAACAACTGGGAAGTCTGGGAAAAATTATTTTCAAATGCATCAAAATTTGTTTCTATGTCTTTTGTTGTTTTCCAGCTCTCACATGCATATGGAAGGGTTGATAGTACATCATCATTAACTCTTTGAGGACCAGAAGAGGAAACAGGAATTTTCAGATTTTGACCAGAAAACTCGACTTTTTTTCCTGTTTCCAGAAATTTTACCATATACCTTTTTCATTTGGTACTTCACACAATAATTGAGATAAATGTGGCATGTGTTATATATCACTGGAAAGGGAAATGGATATAGAAAATGAAAATAGCAATATATTTCTGATATGTCATTATTTAAAGGAATAGTTATATTTTTTTTTTTAATATTCAAGGTAGATAATTTTAAATTTAAAATATTGTATTTCACTTACCCATTTCCATCCAGATATGTGTTGCTATCCATTAGTCTTGAAATATTACATAACATAATCCAAATTCCTCAAAAATACAGTTTATTTGATGAATTTATGTCCACAAATAACAAAATTATGCACATTTTTATAAATGATTCCAGAATAAAAAAATTTCACATTTTTGTACATCACAACAATATTATTTACAAGTCAAGTTTATTATTTTTATTGACACATATGTACTTATTGTGTGTGATATTCCCTAAAGCATGTTTTAGCGCACAGATGTGGCTTATCCGGACAACCTGTACAATAATAGCTGCTTCGTTTTCTTACTTTCCGCTGCTCCGAACAATGAACACACTGCAGGTCTTTCCCATCAAAATCAATGTGATGGATGGCACCCTGATATCTCTGCGGCTTCATGTTCCATTTTTTCCCCGGCTTGGATAAACCAACTTGAAGAAAGTTGTTAGGAATAGGTGTCTCTGCTCCTACTATGCTACACAATTCATAAATAAGCAGCTCCTTGAAATCTGCAAAAGGCATAGGCTTTTCGGTGTTAGGGCGGCTCAAGTTATATAAAATATGAGCATTGAGTTGTGTGATCTCATTTATCCACATAAATATTTTCTTCCACCACTTGACTGTCTTCTTTGTGTGGTTCCCATAAAATGAGATCATCTGGTCTACTCTGTCTCATCCATTCATTGAGTGGTTGTAGCTATGGATGGGTGATGGCTTCCTGACTTGACTCCTACCTTCAGTTCTGACCTCATATGTGACACTTCCATGTGTTGTCACCAATTGGCAGGGCATTTTGGATTTTTTATCCCTCCAGCTGACACACATAACTTGCTCCTCATAATTGATGAACCACTTAGCCTCATTCACTGATATTTTTTTAATTGTTGACTTCTGCTGGAAATCCGCGTCTGTTGCAATTTAGCGTTCCAGTGTAGTTGTGATTTTTCTGCCGCAGAAATTGAACAAGTGGCAAGGAAGTATAATACCGGCCAGCAAACCCATGATGATGATATGTGATGCCTTCCAGTAACTTGTCGAAAACTTTGACAGCATGTGATGAATGTAGGTCTGTTTCAGGCCTGTAAGCTGTGTCTGCACCAAAATATACCAGGAGGTTGAAAACGTATCCGGTGATTGAGTCGCAAAGTCCGTATGATTTGATATGATATTTTTTTGGCTTACTGGCATTGTACTGCTTGTACTTAAATCTTCCCTTGTAGCCTATAACCATCTCATTGATGCAGATATTTTCAAACGGATAAAACGCTTCTTGAAATTTTTCGATCAATGAATTGATGAACGGCTCAATTTTACATTTTCTAGCCGCATCAGGACCAGTCGCATGAAGCATAGATTGATCTATTGACCTTTCGAGCCATAACTGGCCCATAGGGCGTAGACCAAGATACACCTTCTCCTATATGAATTTTTTTTGTTCTAGCAGTTTTCTTTTAAAGATATTTTATCAAATCTCGCCATCTGTCTCTGTTCTGTGCAAGCAGTTCTATCTCATTGAGGGAGCCGATTCCTGCTGCTCTTGCCTCTCTCATCAATGTTCTTCTCAGTGTCTCCCTGGGTCTTCCTCTTTTTCTTTTACCTGTTGTTTCCCACATGAGGGCTTGCTTTGCTATTCGGTTATTATCTCTTCTCATCACATGTCCAACGTATGACCATCGTCTTTTCTTTATTACTGAAGATATTAGTGGTTGATTGGCGATTTCTCTAATTTCCTCGTTTTAGATAGATTGATAAATTAGTAAAAATCTTGTCAGACTAAACATGCACCTAAACCAAGGACTACTTTTAAATGATTGAATGGACCAGTAATCCTTTATATAATTTTACTGGTTACTTACTGGCTTACTGGTATTGTACTGCTTGTACTTAAATCTTCCCTTGTAGCCTATAATAGTCTCATCGATGCAGATATTCAAACGGATAAAACGCTTCTTGAAATTTTTCTATCAATGAATTGATGAACGGCTCAATTTTACATTTTCCAGCCGCATCAGGAACAGCCGCATGAAGCATAGATTGATAAATGAGTAAAAATCTTGTCCGACTAAACATGCACCTAAACCAAGGACTACTTTTAAATGATTGAATGGACCAGTAATCCTTTATAGAATTTTTTGCATTCATTCCCACGGCAATCAGGACTGCCAGAAACTGAAAAAAGTATTACGGTCCAGCGGTGTCCATTTAGTAAAACTTGAATACCTGCGTACAGGAGTACTCAATTCCATTTTTTGCTGAGCATAATTGTTGATATTTTGAATCAGACTGTCAATAATTGTGTCAGTCAACAGACTCAGAAAAATACTTGGAAGATGAAGCATTTTCTGGAAGATCAAACTTACATCCAGAATTTAGATTTTTGAAGCTCGATTTTCCAATTGTATCACCATCTCTGGCTTCATGCCACCCATCAGCAGGCTTCCTAGCCACATCTGTCCTGTCAGCTTTGGCTGACAGAATAGTATCAGTTTCATCGTCAGAATCACTGCCACTAAATTCCTCTGAGTCACTGATAGTGCTGGACTGGAGGCATCGACCAGCTAAACCTAAACAAGAGAGTCTTGGTTTCTTACCACTCGACTTACCACTACGATTATCATGACTATCACCACAAAAACTAAAACTCTCGTCTGAATCTGAATAGTCCATTTCTGATTCACAAAACACAATGTTTCGAACATAGATCTCGCTTGTTCTGCACTATATCGTTTTGGGCGAGATGTCCTGCAAGAACTACCAGCATTTTGTGATAGAAATTTCAGAAAAAAAAACAATGAATATAAATGAATAATTTTTCAAGATTCAAACGTCCGACCACGCTGTTGTAAACGGGAAGATCAAGGAAAATAACTCTCACGACCGGAAATCAAGTATTGGTTGAAACAAAAATAAAATTCAATGAAAATGAAACAAATATTCAGCTACATCCAAAATATCCTAAATGTCGGTGGCTGTCTAAACGGATCAATTTCATAGATCCGAGGACTCGGCGCTGGTCCTGAAAGAGTTAAGTACCGTGCCTGTTTATCATTCCTGTTGTTGACCTTCTGCCAAGCCATTCTCTTAAGCTGTCTGGTATTTTCTTTCTTTGCTTCCATCTATCTCTTCATTCCTCAATTTTCCCAGATGTTACAATATATGGCCACAAAATTATGATTGTTTCTGCTAATATTGGAAATTAGCTGCCTTTTTGCTTTGGCCTCTTTCAGAATATTTTCATTACTCTTCTTTGCTGTCCTTGGAATTCTCAACACTCTTCTGTAAAACTACAATTCTACAGCTTCCAGTGATTTTCTTGTCTCTTGTCCACGATTCACATCCATATGTTAAGAAAGGCTCTACATAACATTTAGGAACTCTTTTTCTTGTTTCTATTGTCAAAAATGGATTGCACATTATCTTCCTCATTTTTTGGAAAGCTGCATTTGCCTGAGTCATTCTGCACCTCACCTCTGTTGTACATCTACCATCTGAGGTTAACAATGTTCTCAGATATCTAAATTCATTTACCTGTTTTAATGTTATGGTTATGGTTGCCCCAGGATCACTGCAAACGAATTAAAATCCATAATTGCTCAACCGCCTGTGCTAGTGGAACATCCAAATTACTATCTCATCTCCAAACAAAGAAAGGTAGCTGTAGTCCCCATCATAGCAGTCTCAGCACATGCCAAAAACATTAGGCGAAACCGCACAGAAAGTGAACTCAGCAATCTGTTCACTGATGTCATCATTTATCATATATAATCAGAATATCAAAATACAATCAAAACAGATGAAACACACAGTTCACATTGTGCACAGAGCACTTAACTCAGTAGCTCCTCTAACAAGCTGGATTTGAAATATGTGGAAACTGCAATAAGGAACACTTTTCATAGACATAGTCTTTAATGGTTCCTGCCGCCTATCCAAAGTATTGATCGGAAGTTCACGTCCCTCTAAAAATGATGATCGTCATATTCTTTAAAAATGTATAGCGCTTGATGATGTTGGGACATCATTTTGACTCCAAATCCGAACATATGAAACACAGTTAATCGTCATATTATCCCCTTCACACATCAAACAACAGACTGTAAGATCTCCCTGCAATGTGAATTTGTGAAATTATAAATCCCTCCTAACTAACATGAACTTCCGGGAGTCACCCCGTTACTGCAAAGTCATGAACTAAACTCCATTTCGCCTTTTACCATTACCATATGGCCGTTTTAGGGATATACAGGGTGTTTTTAAAGTTGCAGTGCAGTGAATTTATACTCTCTAAAGAAAAAACGTCACCAGAAATGCGGTTAACTAATGCGTCACACAAATTGTAAAATAAATGGTATTATTCAAATATACTTGACTGCTATCGGCGAGCTTATAATGGGTAATGTTGGTATTAACACAATAAAGTTGTGCCTAAAGCATATGTTGAAAATGTCCACCACGGGCCTCAAGACATGTCGTGATTCGTCTTTCCATATTTGCGAAAACCTTCAGAATAATGTCTAGTGATATTTGTTTAATCTTGTCTACTATTTCAGTCTTTAGGTCATTAATTGTCTGCAGATTATTTTCATAAACTTTCCCCTTCAATGCCCCCCACAGATAATCTGGGGGTGTTAGATCTGGTGAACGAGCAGGCCAGATTCCACGTGAAATAATGCGATTTGCAAATATGCTTTCTAAATAATTGAGTGTTGTGGCTGTGTGTGCTGTTGCCCCATCCTGCTGAAACCAGGATTCCATAATTTCCCGTTCTGTAAGGTGTGCTATGAACGGTTCCAGAATTAAAGTACGGTAACGTTCTGCATTTATTGTTTCATTAAAAAATATAGGTCCTATTATCCGCATACGACTTATAGCGCACCACACTCCGACTTTTTGATCGTAAAGCGGCACTTGATGAAATTCATGGGGGTTTTCACTGCTCCACAGCCGATTGTTCTGACTGTTCACATAACCGGATAAATGAAACCAGGCCTCATCAGTGAAAAAAGTGACGTCAAGGATGGCAGCGCCATGTTCATAAATAAAATTCTGAAACCACATGCAGTAGTTTAAACGGGATTCATAATCTCTTTCTTGGAGTTGAGACACTTCAGTTAACTTGTATGGACGATAGTGTAGTTCACTTCTTAAAACCTTGTGAACAGAACTCTTAGATATTTGCACCTGTTGAGACAAGTGGTTTAAAGATGCATTTGGACTCATTGTAATTCTGTCTTGGAGTTCCATAATTTGGTCTTGTGAAATTGAAGGTCTTCCAGATCGGTATGCATCTACCACACTACCGGTTTCACGAAACTTTTTGATCAATTTTGTAACAGAATTTCGGTGAGGGACTTGTGAGTCTGGAAATTTCCTCACGAATTGTCTAATGACCTCATCCGTATATTTACCGCCATTACGGAAGACATGCTCAACCAGAAATACCCTGTTTTCAATCGTCAACACCATTTCCTTCAAGCAATGAGACAGTGAAAGTAGCGTAGTGCCCGCCCTTTACGTAAATAAAACCTTAAAGGAAGCAGCGGTTTGTTCATAAATGTGGTTTACAAAATTGTGGTAGGTAGATGATGATTACGTCATTTACTGAATATTAGAAATATTCACTGCACTGCAACTTTAAAAACACCCTGTACAATCAGCCATTGTGATGACCTGTTTTAATGTTGTTCCACGTGTCTTTATTGTGCGCTGCGGTGATGACTTTTTCTTTGTTGTTACCATTACTTCTGTCTTTTTGCTATTAAGGCTGAGTCTTTTATTTTTGCTCTTTCACTATAATGTCTAATATTTTATGTAACTCATTTTCACTCTTAGCGAGAAAGACTGTATCATCAGCATACCTTAGATTATTTATATTATGGTCTGCAATTATTATTCCCGGCATACCCCTTATGGATCTTAAAATAATCTCACTATACACATTAAACGGAGTTGCG
Organism: Megaustenia siamemsis; assembly: GCA_032433765.1. Taxonomy (NCBI): domain Eukaryota; kingdom Metazoa; phylum Mollusca; class Gastropoda; order Stylommatophora; family Ariophantidae; genus Megaustenia; species Megaustenia siamemsis. The sequence continues at coordinate 74,189,262 of JAVIAB010000124.1, forward strand.
ATAGCTCAGTGGTTAGTGAACTGGACTACAAAGGACAAGGGGTAGGGTTCGATCCCAACCGACGGCTTCCGGGTTCACCCAGCCTTAAATGGGTACCGGATTTTTCTGGGAAAGTAAAGTGGCGCGGGCGTAATACCGACCACATTACCCCAAAAATCATGTGCCGAAGGTCTGTAAAATTTATGGTCACTAACACCATATTCCCTATACGCCATTTGGCGTGACGGGGGGGGACTTTTTTTTTTATACACATTAAACATATTTGGTGACAGCACACAACCTTAATTAATACCCTGTTTTATTTGTTGAAACATTGCCAATTGATTTCCAGTTATTATGGCTGCTGTTTGTTGCCAGTACATGTTCTTTATTATTCTTAAATCTTTGCTGTCTACGTTTATGCTTTCTAAAATTTTGATTATTTCTTGGTGATTTACCTTGTCAAATCTATCAATCTATCTATTGACCTTTAGAGCCGTAGCCGGCCCATAGGGCATAGACCCAGATACTCTTTCTCTTATCTAAATTTTTATTCTGGCAATTTTCAATCCTTGTAAAGATATTTTATAAAGTCTCGCCATTTGTCTCTGTTCTGTGCAAGCAACTCTATCTCATTGAGGGTGCCGATTCCTGCTGCTCTTGCCTTTCTGATCAATGTTCTTCTCAGTGTTTCTCTGGGTCGGCATCTTTTCCTCTTACCTGTTGTTTCCCACATGAGGGCTTGCTTTGTTATTCAGTTATTATCTCTCCTCATCACATGTCCAACATATGACCATCATCTTTTCTTGATTACTGAAGATATTAGTGGTCACTAATAATGTATAATTTATGAAACATAGGTATAGATCTGTTTTCACCTCTATGGCTCTTTCTACTAGAGATCTTATAATGTACATCTCATTGCTCGTTCCTTTATCTCCAACAAAACCACACTGTTCATCACTAATTTCTGGTCTGATTTTATTTCGATATATGCATATATATATATATTGGAGCTCTAATCTTTGGTGGATCCTTTGAAGGATGTACATGACCTTTCCTATTGAGCCAAAGATGGCACACAGTGCAGAAAGTCTAGACTCTTGTGTCTGATGATCTTTCAACTGACAGACCTTACACAGGATCTGCATTGTGTCACACCACATGGCTGTGTTTTGTGAAGTTGCTTAATCTTCACGAGGAAGCTGATGCCTGCTGTTTTTGGTTTTCACATTAATGTTTTACTTAGTGTTTCTCTAGGTTGACCTCTGTTTATTTTACCCTCTGGTTCCCATATGAGGGCCTGCTTTGAGATGCTTTTGTTGTCTTGTCTCAGCATATGGCCAACATATGACCACCTTCTTCTCTTGATTATAGTTATTTTTGGATGCTTTGTCATTTTCCATATTTCTGCAGTAGTTATTTGGTTATGGAAGGCCCTGGTATCACCGCAAACAAATTAAAATCCATAATTGCTCAACTGCCCGTGCCAACAATTCTGCAGTAGTCTTGAACTCATTCCATTTTATATGAAATATTTTCCCCCAGGGATTTGTTTTCAAATTTTTCCAGTTTATTGTCCATCCATTGTTTTTGTCACCTGTATAGCACTTCTGCATAATGAAGTAGTTGGCAATTCCAAAAAAACAAGGGAGATAAAATACATCCTTGCTTTACACTGGTATCAATCTGCAACCATTCACTGAATTCTGCCTCTGAGCAAACTGCATATGACTTCTGTACCTTATAAAGAATTTACAATCACCCATCATTGCTGCTGGGGAGCCGCGATAGCTAGGGAGCCGCGATAGCTCAGTGGTTAGTGAACTGGACTGCAAAGGACAAGGGGTTGGGTTCAATCCCAACCGACGGCTTCCGGGTTCACCCAGCCTTAAATGGGTACCGGATTTTTATGAGAAAGTAAAGCAGCACGGGCATAATACCAACCACATTACCCCAAAAATAATGTGCTGAAGGTCTGTAAAATATAGGGTCACTAACACCATATTTCCCTATACGCCACTTGGCGTGACGGGGGTACTTTACTTTTTTACTTATATCATTGCTGCTCTCCACCTTTAGACTTTATTGCCAGGTTATCCATATAGGTTCTCTTGTCTCATCCGCAGAGCTCTTTACTTTGTTGGGTAGTTCTGTGTATGTTGCTTTTGCAGATCTTTTCCAAGATCTGTCTTTACAGTTATCAAGTATATATATTATGGTGTTTACATGTAGTTTTATTATGGGGCTAGAGAAGAATAAACAGGACATGCCCATTTCATTCATCACAAAGCGTTTTGATGAGAGTTTTTATTTCAACCTGAATAGATGCAAATTTGTTTTGCCCCTCATTGATTAGATCCAACTTTCTCCTTATTTGAACAGTATGTTATATATATATATATATATATATATATATATATATATATATATATATATACATTTATTTTCAAAATAACTGATTTAATCTTCACAATCTCAGAAAGTTGAAGTTTATTTTTACATTTTTAATTGTACGTTTCAGCATGCCTGTGGAAGATATGTATTTCAACCCATTTTGTTTCATGTTAATACATACATCTGTTTGTAGTGTGAATATTCAAATTTGTTATATTTGCTTATTAGCTTTATTGCTTTGTTTCTTAGGACTTGATTACAAAATGGGAAAGATATGTCCATGATCATCAGTTATACAACAGTCGCATGGATGATTTCAATGAGTGGATTTTGGTAGCTGATCAAAGACTTCAACAGGGTACACATCCAGTTCAAGGCCATGAGTTTCTTGATGAGACAAGGGCAATTATTCAAGTATGAGTTCATATGTGTTGTATTTTACTTGTCAAAGTTAGTTAATAATAAAAATATTTGACCTATATATGGTTTCAAGCTTATGGTATTTCTGTTCAACCATTCACCTTTATTACTCATAACTCTTTATTTTAATATACATGTTACAATATACCTTTCATCTGATTTCCAATCCATATTGCAGATTCTGACAAGAATTGAAGTGATCATTGCTTCATTCATTTGTAGATATGGTAAACAGTTTCTTCTTGTGATCACTTATAATGAATCTTCACTGTTATCTTCAGATGCTGTTAAATGAAAAAGATCATGGTTACCTCAAGTTGAACTCTGCCATTGAGTCTGGAGAAAAAGTGACTCCAGATACAGCAGCAACAGGAAGGGAAAAAGTGTGCGGGGAATTATGCCTGGCCAAGCAAAACTGGGAGAATTTTCTGTCACGACTGAATGATGCTCAACGTCGTGTAGAACTCTGTTTGAACCATTGGTCTTCATATACTGATATTCAAGAGCAGATAATGAAGTGGTTATCTGCGACTGAGGCAGCTTTAAGAGCAGATGTTGATTTGAAGAACACACTTCAGGAAAAAAGGCAACAACTACTAACTCACAGGGTATTTGTAATAAAATAATATATATATGAGAGAGAATGTGTGCGTGCCTGCATGCACACATAATAATTATTTGCATGAGTATGTTTTTTTTTTTTTTGTAAATGAAATTTGTGAAACAAATTTTTATGTAATCTTTTCTGCATCACAATATAAAACAATGTCAGTATATAGAAGGGTCATTCAGTGGGAACCTGGATAAATTGTACTAAGAGTCCTATGTACAACCAATATTAATGTGTGCAATGTTGTAACCTTGAATTATCAATAGCTGATGTTGGCATTCTTGTGGCACACATAGGAAACTGAGAAACAGTTTGACAAGATTATGACACCACTCATGCAACATTGAGTCAACTAAAAGCAGTGAAATGGTGTGAGATTTGTGTATAACAAAAGTGTGAAACCAATAGAAGTTCATCATCAAATGAGAATTCAGTAAAGTGAAAGGTGTGTGTCATGGTGTATGAATGGGCTGAGAATAGCATCACTAGTTTTGAGAATTCTTCTCAGAGTTATGTAAGACAACATTGCAGCTGTGGAAAATGTGATACAGGTAAGTCAAGCATACTCAAGTCAAGGAGGTGGCATCGCTATTGGACATGTTGGATCAGCACATCACAGTGAAGGAGGTGACATCACTGTTGGAAATGTTGGATCAGCACATCACAGTGAAGGAGGTGACATCACTGTTGGAAATGTTGGATCAGCACATCACAGTGAAGGAGGTGACATCACTGTTGGAAATGTTGGATCAGCACATCACATTGAAGGAGGTGACATTACTATTGTACATGTGGGATCAACCCATCACAGTGAAGGAGGTTACATCATTTTTGGACATGTTGGATAAACCATCCCATCACAGTGAAGGAGGTGACATCACTGTTGGACATGTTGGATCAGCCCATCACAGTGAAGGAAGTGACATCACTGTTGGAAATGTTGGATCAGCACATCACAGTGAAGGAGGTGACATCACTGTTGGAAATGTTGGATCAGCCCATCACAATGAAGGAGGTGACATCACTGTTGGACATGGTGGATCAGCCCATCACAATGAAGGAGGTGACATCACTGTTGGAAATGTTGGATCAGCCCATCACAGTGAAGGAGGTGACATTACTATTGTACATGTGGGATCAACCATTCCATCACAGTGATGGAGGTGATATCACTATTGTACATTTTGGATCAGATTATTACAGTGAAGGAGGTGACTCCAATATTAGACATGTTGAATCAACCATCTCATCACAGTGATGGAGTTGACATCACTATTGGGCATGTTGAATTAACCAGCCTATCACAGTCAATGAGGTGACATCGCTATTGAACATGTTGGATCAGCCCATTACAGTCAAAGAAGTGACATCACTTTTTGACATTAGTGTTGTATTAGTCCATCATAATATTCATGACAAGTTGAAGTTCTGAAAAGTGGGCAATATGGATGCCTAAGCTGCAGTGCATGAGTGGTGATGCAACCTACCTGAACAAATCTTATTCCTTTTTTCCAGCAGTATCTACGTGCTTGTCAAGCGCTGGAGTGACTTTATTACAAAAATGTGTAAGATATCCCTGCAGGTGTCGCAAAATTAAATAAAGCAATTGTTATCAAGCAAGTACTCATCCAGGTTCTTTAAAAAATGTCACCGTAGGTATTTAGACATGGATCCTACTACTTAATTAAATGATGTATGCCATCTGAGAAATAAAAGCGATACTAAAAAAAAAAGGAAGAAAAAAAGTGGTATGGTGACAGCTTTACGTGGTAATGGACGAAACAAAAGTCAACGTTTCGGCCAAGTAGGCCTTCATCTGGACGAACAACAAACACAAAAATTATATATAACGATATATTAACAAATCTAACTACATGGCGATAATATGCTAGATACTAAAGAGAGGAAAAATAAAAAAATGGTCACTTCCCTGTGTTCCTGAGCTGGGTCAGTCTCCAAATGGACTGGATTGATGCAGGGATTTGGAGACTGACCCAGCTCAGGAACACAGGGAAGTGACCATTTTTTATTTTTCCTCTCTTTAGTATCTAGCATATTATCGCCATGTAGTTAGATTTGTTAATTTATCGTTATATATAATTTTTGTGTTTGTTGTTCGTCCAGATGAAGGCCTGCCTACTTGGCCGAAATGTTGACTTTTGTTTCGTCCATTACCACGTAAAGCTGTCACCATACTACTTTTTTTCTTCCTTTTTTTTAGTATCGCTATTATCATCAGCTTTACAGCAGCTTCGCATCTCTACGCATCTTGGTGCATCTTAATGCCTTTACCTCTCTGAGAAATATTACTTTGATTACTCATTGAACCAATTTGTGACCAAGGCTGTGGTGACTGCATCGGAGTCTAATCATTGTCCCTTTAGAGATTTTTTAAAGGATGTGAACACACCTTCAGTTAATTCAGTTTCTTCCTCCTAATCACCATTTGAACTGTCCCAAGTGACACAGCAAACTCCTCTGCTAGCAAACATAAGTTTGGACAGGACAACAGTCCACTCTCATTACTTCATCAATCTTGGTGATGGCTTCTTCTGTTGCTATAATATGCACCTGTTCTGGATGTGAAAGATCTTTTGTTAATTCATGTCCTTCTCAAAATATTTGTGCCCAGTCCTTCACTGTAGCCTTAGACACACTTTTGTCATCATACACTGCTTGTATTCAGTGATGGATGTCAATCATCGGCTGTTAGGAACTGAATCACCGCTCACTGATCAACCTTGGATGCATTCCATATCGCACCGGTAATTTTTCCAATGATCTGCAGCTAAACAAATTAATACTTTGTTGAGAATGAACACATACACCATTTCATATTGGTGTGTGCTTATTATGTCAGATGTGACATCATAATACCTCCTACATATGTCTACTTGGTGCAGCTTGGGTGGGTTTCATTTGAACACGGCTCATATGTTGGACACTGGTAATGTCATTATTTCAGGGCTGGCAATAAATCAAACTGCAACAACTTATAAACAAAATACCAAAACACGATCTTTTAATTGTAATGGGAGACTTCAACGCCAAAGTAGGACAAGATAACGCAGGAGTGGAACATGTGATGGGGAGAGAAGGCTGTAATACAACAAGTCAGAATGGAGAAAGATTAATAGAATTATGTTTAATAGAAAATTTAGTTATAGGTGGGACATTATTTCCACATAAAAATATCCACAAAACAACATGGATATCTCCTGATGATAGAACATCAAATCAAATTGACCACCTATGTATTAAACAACAATTCAGATCATCATTAATAGATGTAAGAGCATACAGAGGTGCTGATGTTAATAGTGACCACAACCTGTGCATTGGGAAAATAAGATTAAAATTTAGAAACCAACAGAAGAGGTCAATTACACATAAAATTGATAGTCATAAACTGAAAGATGAAGCAATAAAGGAAAAGTTTAACATAGAGCTAAGTAATTGTTATTCAGCACTTGGTGAAATAGACTTAGATATCAATGAAATGTGGGACTCACAGAGCAAAATACTAATGACAGCAGCAGAAGCAAGTGCTGGACTGAAGAAAATGGAAAAACGAGCTTGGATCTCAGACACCACATGGAAATACATCAAAGAAAGAAGAGAAGCGAAGAGAGCCATGACTAATGTAAAGACAGATCTTGGAAAGGTTCTGGCAAAAGCAACATACAAAGAATTAGACAACAAAGTGAAAAGTTCGGCAAGAAGAGATACAAGAGCTTATATAGACAACTTGGCAGAGAAAGCAGAGACAGCTGCAATTACAGGAGACAGCAGAACTCTTTATACTGTACAAAAGATGCTGACAAACACCTATACATCCAGTAGAACACCAATTCTAGACAAATCTGGATTAATGCTAACAACAAGCGCAGACATAAAAGCCCGTTGGGCGGAACACTTCAAAGAAATTCTTAACCGTCCACTACCTCACAGTTTAATAGATTTTGAAGCTGAAACACCAGCAGCAGAATTAGATGTAAATTTAGATGACTTCACCTTGAGTGAAATAGAAACCACCTTAAAGCTAATGACCAATAACAAGGCTGCTGGAGAGGATAAGTTAACAGCTGAGATCCTCAAGGCAATTGATAGCCATAATTTAATACATCTCCAAAAAATGTTCAACATCATTTGGAAAACAGAGAAGACGCTTCATAAATGGAAAAAAGGAATCATTGTTAAGATCCCAAAAAAGGGCAATCTTAGAGATTGTAACAATTGGAGAGGCGTGACACTTTTGTCAGTTGCCTCAAAATTATTCTGTAAAATCATCCTAAATAGAATAAAGGATTCAATAGATACAGTAATGCGTGAAGAACAGGCTGGGTTTAGAAAAGGGAGAAGCTGTCTTGACCACATTTTCACTCTACGACTTATATTGGAGGAACACATTGAAAAGCAAAAACCTTTTGTACTTAACTTCATCGACTTCAAAAAAGCATTTGATAGTATTCATAGAGATTCTTTGTGGAAAATTCTGAAGCAATATGGCTTACCATCAAAAATCATAAATATTATCAAAGACATGTATGATGGTTACACATGTGCAGTTCGAACAGAGGAAGGACTGAGCGAATGTTTCCCAATAGAAACTGGGGTTAAACAAGGATGTATTTTATCGCCCTTGTTATTTGGAATTGTTATGGACTTCATAATGAAGAAATGCTGCACTGGTAATAAAGGCATCGAATGGATACAAGGAGACCATTTGGAGGACCTGGACTTTGCTGATGACATAGTTCTCATCAGCAATCAGATAAAAACGATGCAGGAAAACACAAATGAACTATCATCAATAGCCAGCAAAATTGGGCTTGAGGTCAATCATGAAAAGACTAAAGTCATGAAAAGTTTAATTCCAACAAGTGACAAAATATACATGGAAAACAAACCAGTAGAAGAGATCGATCACTTCATCTATCTTGGAAGTCACATTGATCGAGAAGGGGATACGAGCAAAGAAATTAGAATCAGACTGGCTAAAGCAGCAATGTCTTTCAGAAGCCTTGAAAAGTTGTGGAAATCAAAACTCATTAGCACAAACACAAAACTTAGGCTATTCAAATCAAATGTACTATCAACCCTTACGTATGCGTGTGAAAGCTGGAAAACAACAAGAGATATAGAAACAAAGTTGAACGCATTCGAAAATAAATGTCTAAGGAAAATACTTGGTATAGAATGGAACGAATTCAAAACAAACGAGGAAATTAGAGAAATCGCCAATCAACCACTAATATCTTCAGTAATAAAGAAAAGACGATGGTCATACGTTGGACATGTGATGAGAAGAGATAATAATCGAATAGCAAAGCAAGCCCTCATATGGGAAACAACAGGTAAAAGAAAAAGAGGAAGACCCAGGGAGACACTGAGAAGAACATTGATGAGAGAGGCAAGAGCAGCAGGAATCGGCTCCCTCAATGAGATAGAACTGCTTGCACAGAACAGAGACAGATGGCGAGATTTGATAAAATATCTTTAAAAGAAAACTGCTAGAACAAAAATTCATATAGGAGAAGGTGTATCTTGGTCTACGCCCTATGGGCCGGTTACGGCTCGAAAGGTCAATAGATAGATAGATAGATAGATAGATAGAATAAATCAACCGGAGACAAATAATAATAAATGAATATTATTATAGAGGGAAACTTCTGAGGTGATAATTCAGCGAATCATAGGAGGAAGAGGTATGTTTTACAGCACTCAGAAAAAATGACAAATAAACAATAGAAAAAAACAAAGAACGATATATGGGCCGAAGCAGGATCGAATCCGTACTCTTAAATAAATCAACCGGATGTTTGCCTGTGCTACTTATGTTATATGTTCCTGTATAACACTTTGTATACCCTTTTTCTGCCTTTGCTATTTTATAATGTTTTGGATGCAAAATTCCATCTGAAATAATTTAATTCAACAAACTGTCCGTTATTGTTATATGACATTTTGATTTACTGTAAATTGCCATTTGAGATCTTTTTCTATTACATATTATCAATTATAATGGTTACAAATTCTCAAAAGAAACAATTTTCTCAGTGGCAGTGACGTACGTCCCTATCGTCACCATTGAGCTATGAAATTTATTTAAGTATGCTCAATTTGCATGCTTGAAATAATTGTAATTAAATATTTTGCAAAGAAGGAAGATTATTTTACTTAGTTTAACATCTCTGGCAATAGTAGTTTGTTGCTAAATAAGTTGTTAGGGGTTTTAATTTCACAAAATTTGTCTGTACACTTTTTAACAACCAACATATTTTAGAAGGCAAGTAGATGAACAGCCTCACCATCATTCAAAAGCTGTAATCACAACTGAGATGTGGCCTTGTTTTAGATGCTTTTGGTAACATTTGCCATGTTGTTAATATAGTATAATCTTATAACTGAAAATGTGGGACTTTCTGTTAATATGGCGGATAGGCGACAGGAAACTGTTGAGGCACTGTCTCAAAAGTGTTCCTTGTTGCAATTTCCTCATATTCCAAGTCTGACTTGCTGCTGGAGCTACTGAGTAGTGTTCTGTGCACAAGGCGAGCTTTATATTTCATCTCATTGGTGTTTCTACATTCACTTTACTTACGACGAATGATGATATCATATGACAAAGGACAGTTTAGATGTGTTCACTGTCAGTGCTATAATACACCTTATGTCTTTTGACTTGTGCTGTGTTTGTTACGATGGGGACTGCAACTGTCTTTCTTTATTTGGATATTCAATGAGATGTTAATTCGGATGATTCCACTGGTACGGGAGGTTGAGCAATTATGGATTTTTATTCTTTTGCAGTGATGCTAGAGCCTTCAAATAACCATAACTGAAAATACACATACAACTGAACACATAAATGGCATTGTTCACACATATGTCTAATAATTATCAATGTTAATTGATGCCATTGATGCTGGGCTTGACGATCATGTTGACCTAAGACTGGCAAAGGCATGTTCACTTAACAACAATGCTGGTTATAGAATAATGTCATCCATGTATTCCTGAAACAGTATATGTATACAATAACATTCTAATGCAATAGAATATTGTTTTATTTTAAAAATTATACGTAATTGCTAATATCATGAGACTTAACTCTTTCAGGACTATTAACTGACAAGTTGGATCAATAAAAAGTGTTCATTTCCAACCATTCACCGACAATTCGGCTCTGATGGTTGTAGCTGAATATTCTTTAGTTTTCACTGATTTTGTTTTTATTTCAACCAATACTTGATTTCTGGATGTAGAAGTGTTCTCACTAGTACGTCCTGCAGATACCCACATGGTGTAAGCAGTGTACTGTTGAAAATTAAAAATTTATATTCATTGTTTATTTCTCAAATTTCTGTCACATAATGGCCACGGCCACTGCTAATACATCTTGCAGTTGACCAAAATGATATAGTGCAGTACAAGCTAGATCTATGTTTGAAACCTTGTTATTGAGTGATTCAGAAATTGAGTATTCAGACTCGGATGATAGTTTTTATGGTGATAATGGTGATAGTCATAATATTAGTACTAGCAATGGTTAGTCTAGTGCTAAAAAACCAATAAGATCTGGCTTAGGTTTAGTTGGTGGATGCCTCCTTTCTAGCACTACCAGCGACTCAGAGGAATTGAGTGGCAGAGATTCTGATAAAGAAACTGGTATGATGCAAACCAATACTTACAGGACAGGAAATGTGACTAGGCCTGCTGACGGTGGCATGAAGCCAGAGATGGGGAGAGTATTGGACAATCTGCCATCAAAAATGTCAATTCTTGGAGTCAGTTTGATCTTCCAGAAAATACTTCACCCTTCCAGTATTTTCAAAATCTGTTGACTGACACAATTGCTGACAGTCTGATCACAATTACAACAACAAAACACATCAACATATCAACAATTACACTCAGCAAAAAATGGAGTTGACTACTCCTGTATGCAGGTATTCAGCTTTCACTAAATGGACACTGCTGGACGTAATATTTTTTTTCACTTTCGGGCAGTCCTGATTGATATGGGACTGAATGCAAAAAAATTATATAAAGGATTACTGGTCCACTAAATCATACAAAAGTAGTCCTTGGTTTAGGTGCTTGTTTAGTCTGACCAGATTTTTACAGATTTATCAATCTATGTTCCATGTTGCTGTTCCTGATGCAGCTGGTAAATGTAAAATTGAGCCGTTCATCAATTCACTTATAGAGAGTTTTCAGGAAGTGTTTTACCAATTTAAACACATCAGCAATGATGAGATGGTTATAGGCCACAAGGGAAGATTTAAATACAAGTAGTACAATGCTAACAAGCCAAAATAATATAAAATCATACAGACTCTGCGATTCGATCACCGGATATGTTTTCAACCTCCTGGTATATTTTTGTGCTGACACAGCTTGCAGGCCTGAAACAGACCCAAATTCGTCATATGCTGTCAAAGTTTTTGACAATTTACTGGAAGGCGTCGCTGACCAATATTATACTTCCCTGCCACTTTCCACAACTACACGGGAATGCTAAATTCCATCAGACGCAGATTTCCAGCAGAAGTTAAAAATTTAAAAAATATCAGTAAATGGGGCAAAGTGGTTCATCAATGATGAGGAGCAAGTTACGTGTGTCAGCTGGAGAGATAACAAATCCAAAAGTATAACTTTTTTCAGACACAAAAGGTAGCCCGGTCAAAGAATTATCAGACACCCAGTGGATCTGTCAGCTAGCATTTTTAGTTGACATGACTCAACATTTTAATGATCATAATCCCAAGTTAGATACACAAAGACAACTGGTACATGAACTTTACGGGCAAATCAAAACTTTCTAGAAAAAACTGAAATTGTTGGCGAGTAACCTGCGAGAAGAAAATACTATTTATTTTGTAGGGCTAAAAGACCAGAAGAAGTCTCTTGTTGATTTCATCAACTAGATTTATGTAATTAATTATATTTACTGCCAGTTCATGGAGCATATCACAAATTTTGCTGAACAACAAACAAGTTAACTGGAGTCATCAGTTGCTGGACACCCAGACTTGCTGAGGAGGGGATCTAGACACCTACGGACATATTGGGAGTGCAGTGATGATGACCCGCAAATAACACAATAACTCAAACAAGTTTAGAACATTTCTCAGTGTTGTTTGATATGGATTTAAATATAAATCTGCTCTGGCAGAGATGCAAATGGAAGTTATTCACTTGCAAGAGCAAAATATTCTGAAATCAAAGTGGAAAGACCCGAAGATACTGGACTTCTATACATCTTATTTCCCATCTTATTTCCAATGATCACATTAAATGCCCAAAATATTACTTCATTGTTTGGTAGTTGTTGTGTCTGTGAACAGTTTTTTTCAAAACTGAAGTATGGCCCTTTTCGTCTTGTCAGACAGACTATTGTGAATTTTTTTTAGGTTTTGTTTTTGTCGAACAGCTTCTCTCGTGGCTAATTCTACCAATGTTTGACAAACACATGCAGTCACAGAATGAACAAGTCAGGCCAACTGGTCCACAGGGTTTTTCATCCTTTTTCATGAGTCTTTTCTCTTCTAAGTTTTGCCTTAACACAATCTCAAATGATGTTATACCATTCCTTATACATGCTCTCCATGATGTGCGATCACTTGCCAGATGTTCCCAGTCATATTCACATATGGAGAAGTCATTCAGAGATGATTTAATATATGAATTTGAAACATTAGGTGATTGTATCTGACCCTTAGCATCTTCATTGTTTTTAAATCTGGCCCTTAGGTAATAAAAGGTTGCCCACCCCTGTTGTAGAGTGCGTGGTAGAAAAAATCTGAATAAGAAATGATATGTAAAAGTCTACTTCCAGTGAGTTGTGATTCATAAAAGCATGAACTATTTTATATTTGCAAAATAGATGTAGATAATAACAACTCTTCTGAACACTCTAAAACTATTTGTATGAAATGTTATTAAAGATTTTATTATATAAAAAAGTCTTACTGAACCCTATATTATGATACTGTTGTACAAATTGTCGCCTCAAAATACATTTGTAAAAAATTTGGCAGTTTCCTACCATCCATATACCTTCCTAATTATCACATGACCCCTCAGAGTTTTTTTTTTTTTTATGTTGGATTTTTTTTCCCCATCTATCTATTGTCCTTTCGAGCCGAAGACGGCACATAGGGCAGAACCACAATCTCAAAAACAGAAACCTTGCGTGCCAAAATGGCACATATCGTACATATATGGCAGAAATCACTGCTCTGTTTCCATAACAATACTTTTTACAATGTCAGCTTGTCAAGCCATCGATCAACCTCCTTAATCACCTCTTACGACATGTCTGGAAGGTCACAGTGTCACTTTTCTTTACTTTCCTCATAATGAGGACCCTGTAACACACAGGAGTTTTTTTTTTCCCCATACACGATAATAAAAAATACTTCGATGTTGTAAAAATGCGACTTGTTAAAAAAAATATAATTAATTTGGCCAGTTTTCAAGAAGCAAACAGGCAAAATAAATGTAATGCTGCGGTAAAGCTGGTAGCAGGGAACACGTGTTAGTGTGTAACATACAGTCCTACAAAGTATCTCTCTCTCTGCGATCAAGACTCTCTCATGAAGTCAGCTGTCTGTTTAAGTGAATCGATTGCCCCATATAGTTTTTCTTCCAGGAAGGTGGGCGTGGACCACATTGCTCTTCTCAGGTCTGTGTACTGGGGGCAATCCTGTAGAACATGTTTTGTAGTCATATTGTCCAGTGTACAGTGGCATAGGCTGGTTATACCTATTTTGAATTTAGTGAACATGTGATTTCTCATTCTATTGTGACCAGTGCATAGGCGAAGTATGATGACTTGATCCCTCCTTGATAGTTGGTGGTATCTGTCACTCTCGTTATGCTTTGGGTGTTCTCGTTTCCATTTTTCATGGAACTGACCCTTGAAGATGGATTTGGCTTCATCATAACTGAGCAGATGGTTCTCTTGCAGTAATCTCCCTCCTCTTTAGCTAATTTGTCTGTGCGTTCGTTCCCATGTATATTACAGTGTGAAGGTATCCACTGAATGACTACTCTCTGGAAGTTATTGCATAGTTGGTCCAGGGTTGTTCTCAAGTCATCTAGTTCATTGTTCTTGGGGCTTTTTAGAGCTGATAATACGGACAGTGCATCAGTCAGAATCACCAATTTATTGTGCATGTTATTTTTGTGTTGAGTAGCCAGTGTTGCAGATCTCTGATGGCCTCAGTTTCTGCTTTAAAGTTGTTTGAGAATTTTCCAGTAGCTATTGACTTGGTGATCTCATCCTGATTATTCAGCGTCAAGAACACACCTCCCTCTCCATTTCTGGTGGCATTTGTAGAAGAGCCATCGGTGTATATGTGGGACCAAGAGTCCTGTGGGTAGGTATCGTGGATGTGTTTTTCTGCTACGTGTTTTCTTTCTGTTTCTGATTGGGTGTCTTTTTTATGATTCCTGTTATATTTTCCTTAAGTTCTGGTATTTTATGCTTTCAATGAGGAGACATATCAGATGGGCCCAAGGGTTTCGGTATTGTTCTAGGAAAGTACTGGGTCTCCAGTAGTTAGTTCATTGGCAATTGCGGTGAAGTTGCTCCTCTTTAGTTGTACAATTCCGGAACCAGTTATTCTTTGGTGCATGGGGTGGCTAAGGAGCCTTCTATATTTCTCCGCTTGTTGCAATACTTTAGTGACCCGTCTGTCATCTAAGGGTTGTAATCCTGTTACTGTTTCTAGAGTCTTGATAGGTGTAGATTTCATAGCACCAGTGATGATACGGGCAGCTTGGTTCTGTTAATTTTGCTAAGGTGTGATTTGGCAGCCATAGCCCAGGCTGTGACTCCATAGTCTAGAACTGGTCTGACTCTTCCTACGTATAGTCTTTTTAAAATATTGCTGTCTGCCTCACAGTCCATTCCTGCCAATTTCTTCATAATATTAGTTCGTTTTCTGGCTATTTTCCTTGCTCTGTCTATCTGATTTTTTCAAAGTCATTCTGCGATTCATGGTGATGCCAAGATATGTTGGGTTTTGGTCAATAGGGAGTGTATGATCTTTTATCTTCAAGTTTGCAGAGAGTGTTTCTTGTTAGGCTTAAAATTGTATATGTAGTTCTTTTTTCGTTGATTGGTAAGAACCAGGTGTTCATCCATTCTTCAAGTTCACCTAGGGCATCTTGCAACCTGGGTCCAGCCACCGACATACTTTCCTCGCGAGCCCATAATGGCAGATCATCTGCATATATTGTTGAGTGTATTCTGGGTGGAGTGTCCATTACGATGTCATTTATGAAAATTAAAAAGAGTGTTGGGGACAAGACTCTGCCTTGTGGGACACCTTGTTCTATAGAGACCTTCTTACTTAGTTGACCTTGAACTTGTACTCTGGCCATTCTATCCTGAAGGTATTGAGAGACCCAATTGAATAAACAACCCTGGATGCCAAGTCTAAAAAGCTTGTTCTTTAAACCCTCTCACCAAACCCTATCAAAAGCCTTCTCCATGTCGACCCACACTGCCAGTGTGTGTTTCTTTTCTTATAGAGCATCCTCTATTTCCTGTGCAATGTAGGTGACCAGGTCTTCAGTTGATCTGTGCTGACGAAAGCCACTTTGTTGTGGTACGATTTGTTGTTTTGTCTCCAAATGCTACATAAGTCTTCTGTTAACCAGCCTTTCCATGAGTTTACTCAGGCAGCTCAGTAGGCTAATTGGTCTATAGCTACTTGGGTCTAGTGAGTCTTTTCCACACTTGAGGAGGGGCACCATAATAGCTTCTTTCCAGATTGCCGGCACATGACCTCTCTTCCAGCTAGTATTTATTATCCTTAGAAGCTGGCTCTTGGTTTTCTGTCCCAGATTTAGGAGCATTTCGTTGGAGATTCCATCTTTACCAGGGGAACTTTTGAGCTTCAATCCTTTGAGGGCAACATCTAATTCAGTTGGGGTTAATATGGTCGTTTGATGCTCTTCTGGTGCTGAAGGCATGTGTTTTGCATCTTGGTTTTCCCATCTTGCAGCTTTCTGTTTGTCTATTGGAATGTTTTTTCTACTAATGCTTTTATAAGTCTCTATCAGTAGATTTGCTTCCCTTTTGCCTGTGAGGATGTTCTAATTGTGTGTTAATGATATTGGAGGTCGGCAGTTGTTTTCGTCGCTCAGAGCTTTTGCAAGTTTCCATAGTTTATGACCATTTTTGTCTAGATTAAGGCTCTCTGTTTTGTCTATCCAGCTGTGTCTTGCTGATATCATGACCTCACTTCTGTATTTGGCCGAGGCTGCTTTTTAGGCAATGTTGCTCTCTGTGCTGTGTGATGTTTCAGCTAGATCTCTGGTAGAGTCCAGTTCCTCTTCTAGTCTTTGTATTTCCGTGCTCCAGTATGGCTTATAGTTTCTTCTTGCCCCTCTAGGAATGAAGCAGCTCTTAGGATTCCGTTTGTTAACCGCTCTATCATATTATTGACCTTCTTTTCGTGGGTGTTGATAAGCGCAGTATATGCATCAGTGAGCCTTGCAAATTTTGCCCAATCTGCTCTCTTATAGTTCCAGCGGGGAAGAGGTATTTGCAACTCCTGTTTGTGAGCAAGAGCCACTGAAAGTTTGACTGGTCTATGATCACTATCTCCAAGTTGGTTCAGCACTTTTCTGGCTATTTTGATAGATATGTCTCCAGTTGCAAATGCTAGGTCAGGAGTGGAAGTTGTTTTCCATCTTCTTGAGTAGAAGGTTGAGGTGTCCTCCCTAGGGTTTATGAGGAATAGGTTGTTGTCTATTTCCCATTCTTCCACTTCTTCACCTGTAACATTGGACTCCTTACATCCCCGTCTTCCAGAGTGGCTGTTAAAGTCTCCTACTGCCAGACACTTTGATGGTGTTATTTCAATTGACTCTAGCTTCAGTAATTCGTCATTTTGACAGTATATATTAAATATCTACAAAGTATGATGACAACTATACAAAAAAAAAAAGACAATACAAAATATTTTACATTTTGGCCTAGATATGATCTTCTTCAGAAAACAAAGACAACACAAACAGAAACAGACAACAAAATGAAGATATACTCTACTACATGTTCTCAATTTTCAAGAAGAATTTTTTTTTCCATTTGACCAGGGGAAATCATCGGCTGTGTACAAACATCTCTTTGGCTGGCTGTTGGTGAGGCATAAAATAAACTCTAACCCTAAGACAACAGCGAAAGTACGGGGAACCTACCGGCAATGAACGGACAACATACTGGTAATAAATGGGCAACATACAGGCTGGATGTGTCAATGGACAAAGTTAAAGATAGCCAAAGCATATTATGGGATCATACCAGCAATGAATGGGCAATGAACAGATGAATGGAAAAAGTACGCGCTAGATAACCAAAGCATAATGCATTCAATGGGGAATAAATCTGACCGAAACCGAAAAATAATTACCACATCCAATATGGGCTCTGGCGATATGAGTGCTGGTGTTTACCTGCCCATGATGATTACTCCTATTCATTTTCCCCACAGGTAAAATTCTAAATCCCAATTGTTTGCGCTTGTCATTCGTGAACCTTCATTGAGATCAATTTTGTTTCTGAGATACGCAGCATACTTTTAAAAATATAGTAAGTTGAAGATAATTATTTCATTTTTAGTGCTTTATGTGTTCTAATAGTGTGGAAAATGAATGCTTATACCATTTATATCTGCAATAACACATGTTGATTAAAAAAAATTCATTCTACCTAGGCAGAATTTCATTTTGGAAATCTTAATCTTGTCCTTCCTAAGTGTTCCCTTGTTAAAAAAAAAAAAAATAATTGTCTACAAAATATTACTTTTGCAAATTACATTCGTAGTATTTTTTACTACGGTATCGTAAAAATGTGAGTCACTGATAACTGTTAAAGTTATACAGGGAAGAATTGAAAATAAAATCAGTATTGAATTAACAGAATAACAATTTGGATTTAAAAAGAACAGTGCGACAAAAGAAGCCAACTTCTGCATGAGAAAATTGATCGAAAAATACACAGAAGTAAGCAAAACAATTTATCCATGCTTCATAGACTATACCAAAACTTTTGACAGAATACACCATAAACAACTTATAAAATGCCTGACAGGTATACATATGGATGATGCTGACATAAGTCTGATGATATGTAATTTATACTGGGAATAAACAGCTATGATAAAATACAATAATAAGAACTCTGCACCTTTTGATATAAAATAAAGAGTAAGACAGCTGCATTCTATCACCATGTCTTTTTAAATTATACACTGAGCAGATCTTCAAAGACATCATAGGGATGCCAGGACTAAACATCAGTGCATATATAATTGATGATCTAAGATGTGCTGACGATACCATATAAATGGCTGAAAATCCCGAAGACCTACAACTAGTGAACAAAATAAACAAGACAAGTAAAGAATATGGATTGGGAATAAATATTTAAAATTCTAAAACTATGATTATTAGCAGAGAAAAAGAACAAAATATAGAAGACAATATTGAAGTAGATGGAAAAAACCTAACATTTAAACAATCTAATTAAGTCTCTATATCAACAGTATTTGCACAGTCAGAAGAGCAGCAGGCTTCACAGACAATTTGAAGTTAGATCAAGAATAAAAGGATGCGTACTCTTGTTTATTACATACAAGGACTATATATGCAAGTTAGCCAACCCATCTGAGACAGAGAAAATCAACTAGTTTCTATTTGCAGACGATCAGGTACTAATACATGGAACAAAAGAAAACGTACAAAAACACTTAGACTCTACAGCACAGGCACAAAATACAACATGAAAATCAATATCAGCATAGAAGTCATGAATATAAAAAAATAGAACAGAGCATCAACATAACTATAAACTGCAGACAACTAAAACAAGTAGATGCATTTAAATACCTATGTAGTCTAGTGATAAACGACAGTTCAAAACAGCAGAACTAGACTCAAGATGCAACAAAGCTTGTCAAATCATTGAAAATCTATCACCACTACAGTCCAACAAGGAAATAACTCTAGAGACAAAATGGTCACTCTACAATATAATCTTTATTCCAATGTTATGCTACCAATGCAAGACCTGGACCCTATATCCAAGAACAGTAAGAAAAATATCCACTACCAAGGTGAAATGTGATATATGAATGACAGGAAACAGTCAGATAAGCTCAGAAGTGACCAGAAATGAAGAACTTAGAAAAAAGCTAGAATAATCCCCACCATAGAATACATAAAGAACCAACAGATAAAACCATTTAGTCACATGATACGGCAGAAAGATCAAAACATAACACTATGAGCCTTCAATAAATGATGCGAGAACATCTATTCCGCCTTTCACTATTAGCATGCGGCCATTTTAGGGATATACAATCAGCCATTGTGATGATGTAGCACACACAACAATGGCTGCGCCCATAAAATCCCAATTACTCTAATAAATTCAGCCAACAACGCATGAAAAGATGATGTACAATCTCTAAAGTGAAAACTGCAATTGACTTGGCAGAGTAAAGTAAAGTAAAGTACCCCTGTCACGCCAAGTGGCGTATAGGGAAATATGGTGTTAGTGACCCTATATTTTACAGACCTTCAGCACATGATTTTTGGGGTAATGTGGTCAGTATTACGCCCGTGCTGCTTTACTTTCCCAGAAAAAATCTGGTACCCATTTAAGGCTGGGTGAACCCGGAAGCCGTCGGTTGGGATAAAACCCTACCCCTTGTCCGTGGTAGTCCAGTTCACTAACCACTGAGCTATCGCGGCTCCTTGACTTGGCAGAGCAGTCCATATTAATGAGTTGTAACATGTAAATACTTGGCGTCAAACAATTCCATTGATGGCCTTGGAAAAGCACTCAATGTGTTGACATAAACTGCATATCAACTCTAGACAGGGGAAGGTCACATGACATTCACAAACTTGGACTTGACAAAGAGGAGCATTGAGGTGTGTACGACTCTGCATCATCGGCAAAATTTGTTAAGTGGATCATCAGATTGACTTTAATGCAGAAAACTGCATTGAAGAGCTGAAACTAATCAGTCCACAAATGCAATTTCTGCAGCAGTCCAGAGAACATGAACCACAATCCACCATGTTGGAAACGGAAGTCACTATGATGCTTTAGAATTATATATACTTTTCATGTTCCATGCAAAATTGTCGTAATTCAATAAAAATTGTGAAGTTTTTAAGCTACTTATCGTATATATCCATTTCTTTTCTAAGTGCATGTTATTTGTTTTGTGCTGAAAAAAAATCTGCTTTCATATTAAATACATGTGCAATATGCATTATTTTTTAATTCTATCTGTCTATCTATTGTTCTTTCGAGCCGAAGGCGACACATAGGGCAGAACCACAATCTAAAAAACAGAAACCTTGCGTGCCAAAATGGCACATATTGCAGAGATCACTGCTCTAAAATCTATGGTGCTGTTTCCATAACAAAACTTTTTACAATGACAGCTTGATTGACATATTTTTTCATTAGTTAATCATTATTATTTCTACTGTAACATACAGTAAACTTATATTAATTTGATTGAAATGAGTATTTGTACATATTTTGCTATTGATTTGAAGAAAAAAAAGTCTTTTCATGTTATGAAAAATAAAATGTTGATAACAAATATTTTTACTTTTGTTTCATTTGTTTTTTTTTATTGCATTTATGTTTGTTGAAGATGATGTATGACATTTTTGTTCTTTCTCTTGACAAATCCAAGTATGTCAGAAATTCAGAGTCCTGGTATATCACAATTTTCTTGTATGGAGTGGGTTGGCAGTTAACTTTTTTTTATATAAATAAACCAGCTATGAGTCATTGATCGCTTTTATCCATTAGGAATTACAGAAGGGGGACTTCATTTTAACTACTTGATATATCTATCTATTGACCTTTCGAGCCGTAGCTGGCACATAGGGCGTAGACCAAGATACTCCCTCTCTTATCTGAATTTTTGTTCTAGCAGTTTTCAATTCTTTTAAAGATATTTTATCAAATCTCGCCATTTGTCTCTGTTCTGTGGAAGCAGCTCTATCTCATTGAGGGAGCCGATATATGCAGATCTTCAATCAGTAATTTATATATTTGTTGAAGAAAGTGAGAAAAGGGACACAGAAGACATGGTGGTTAAAAAAATAAAAATCACCAAGTGCAATATATAAGTTAGCAGTTAAAAAAAAGTTCAAAGAAGTAGATTGTGTTAAATATCTAGGAACTGCATTAATAGATGGAATATGTCTTGATGTGGTAAAAGATAGAATCGCAAAGCCAAGAGTATTTATACTAGGCTATATTAAAATGTGGCCGTGTGTTACCGGGGCCTCATTATGAGGGAGGTAAAGAATTGTGACACTGTGACCTTCCAGGCATGTCGTAAGAGGCGACTAAGGAGATTGATCGATGGCTTGACAAGTTGTCATTGTAAAATGTATTGTTATGGAAACAGCGCCATAGATTTTAGAGCAGTAATCTCTGCAATTTGTGCCATTTTGGCACGCAAGGTTTCTGTTTTTGAGATTGTGGTTCTGCCCTATGTGCCGTCTTCGGCTCGAAAGGACAATAGATAGATAGATAGATATTAAAATGAGAAACATTTCATAGAAACAATGCCAGATAGAATTAGTTAAAATGTAGCTTTTTAAAGGATGATAAAGATATTGATTGATCATCCACAAATCCATTGAGGAGATACTAAAAGAGGCAAATGAAGAGAGGAAGATTATAAAGCAAATTAAGAAAAGGCTGGCAAGATTGGTGGGGCATGAAGAAGAGGTGTGTTGAAAATGGAAGGTTTAACAGCGTGGAATGGGAAAAGATCAATGATGGAATTGTTACAGCTCACAAAATCTAGGGTTATGGAGGAACTTGACATCCACCACCTCTGACATGGACCATGAATGATTGCTCAATGACAAGGAAACAGGAAGTTTACATCCCATTTTTAAAATCAATATAACAAAGCAATACAAGTCATCATACTTTGCCTATGCACTGACCAATAGAATGAGAAATCACATGTTCACCAAATTCAAAATAGGTACAACCAGCCTATGCCATTGTACACTTGACAATATGACAACAAAACATGTTCTACAGGATTGCCCCCAGTACACAGACCTGAGAAGAGCAATGTGGTCCACGCCCACCTCCCTGGAACAAAAACTATATGGGGCAATCAAATCACTTAAACATACAGCTGACTTCATAAGACAGTCTGGAATCCTACTCTGATTGAGTCTTGATCGCAGAGAGAGAGAGAAGCAATACAAGCCTGTACAAACATAACTGTTTGATATATCTCACTCTGTGGTTCACTTTTTCAGCTTTCCTCAACTAAATATTGATAATGCTTATACTAATTTTTAGCATCAATTTCATACAGAACCATTCCTATGTACAAGGAAAAATAATTATGTCATTATTGTAAACAACAAAGTAACTTGCAATCAATTTCATCTGCTTTTCAGAGCGCACTGCATAAATAAAATCATTACATAGGAGTAAAATAAATATACATTAAATGGACTATATCAGTTTCATGGTGTCTCTTTTGTGTGATGTCTAAATTAGTATTTATAATGTTTTAAGCTATTTTTGAAAGAGGTTTTGTCTGGGTGTAGAATACAACAGTAGTGAAGTATTCCTAATTTCTTCAAATTAGTCAAAACTAAATTATATACGCTATATCTTTAAAAATACACCATGAAATACTTTGTAAACTCTGTCTTTTGCTATCAACTATTGCTATGCATCAGACATGTAGACCAGCATGGGTCATAAATAAGACGGTGCATTTTAGGTTTTTATTGGTTTCCCATAACTTGTCTTGCAAGGTTGTCTCTGTGAGCCATAATTGTGTTCTTAGGCTGCAGTCCTGTAGGATATGCTCTGGAGTTTATCTGGATGTTCTGCAGTCACATGTTGCAAAGTTACTGAATCCTATCTTGTGTAGGTGTGCTCTAATGCCACAGTGACTTGTTCTGAGTCTGAGTCTGTCCTTGACTCTCTTATCAGTGTTCTTCATGGTGTCTCATGATCCTGGCCTCTTTTTGTTCTTATTGCTATCCACCTGAGGGCTTGATTTGTGATTCTCTGTTTATCACTTAGCCAATATATATGTCCACAATATTTTCTTGATTATAGATGAGATCATTATAAATTTAAAATAGGTTTTATTTGTATCATCTTTAAATTCATTCAGAGAGCATATTTATATATATATGCATATTTATATTGTCCAGTCTGGACTGATTTTAATTGTTTAGTAGAAACTTGTAAACACTTTAAAGTTATGATTATTTTCAACATGACAATCACATGATGTTTGTAGATTTAGAAAATCCTTCACAATCAAGATGAGTTGATTTTCAAGTTTATTTGTTTGTTTGAAAGTTTTGAAAAATTGCTCAAAGTACCTTTTCATTTAGTTTTCAATCAATAATAATGTTTAGATCCTTGCATTTAATGTGAATTCTTGTTTAAATATCAGGGCATCTTCCATGACATTTCATCTCATCAAAGATTGGTAAATTCTGCCATTGAGAAGGCTCAAGACGTAAGACAGCTCACAGAGAGCCCTGAAGTAGCAGAGTTTATTTCTAATATGGGATCTCGTTATGAACAAGTGAAGTTGGATGCTAAGGTACATATTTGATATAGTAATGTTTGACTGCATGTTACTTTGTAAATTGACAAATGATGGAGGTGTATGTGTGTGCGTGTGTGTGATGAAACTAATACCTTCACAATATTAAAGTGATCTAATGAAGTATGAGATACTGCAACTAAAGAAGTGAACACTGAGAGTATACATTTCCTTAATGATAGCGTATTGTGAATCTATTATATCAAGACTATTTTTATGATGATGTATTTCTGCAATTCAAGTGAATGATTTTGAAAATCATACTAGTGTTTTAATTATCACCATGTTTTATAAGACATCTCTCACTTTCTGTCATTCATAATCAGTGAAGTATAATATGAAGGGTTTCATATTTGTAATTGTGTTTTTTTTTTTCAAAGTTTACCTGTATATGAAAGGACAGTATAAAGCTATGCATATATAACAGTGATTGACAAACTGAATATGTAAACATGAATGACATTTTTTTAACATGGCTTGTGATGTTTCCAGAGTTTGATACAGAGGTCAGAACAACACGTGACTCTTCATCAACAGTATCAAGATAGCATGCAAGCTGCTGTTGACTGGATAGCTCTTGTGAAAGACAAGCTAACACTGTGTTCTGACACCACTGGTGACAGACATACTGTTCAGAACAAACTTGAGAGACTCAATGTAATTATCGCTTATTTCTTGTTATTTTTGACACTGATTTAACTATTTTGTGTGTGTAATTGTGAGGAATGAGAAAACAGTTTACCATCGAAACTAAGATTGCTATGTACGAAGCAGCCTGTGTTCTGAGTCATATTGATTGAGTGCTGCCTCTGCATTGAAGGTTGACTACCATGGAGCGCCATTCTGCTCTGTCTCTTGCTTTAATAGTGCAGGTTGTCTTAGGCTAAATTGTCCATCTTTTGATGTTACTTGTCCTTGTTAGTCTTGGTCTGCCTCTGCCTTTTTTACCTTGTATCTTCCCTTCCAAGATTACTTTTAGTAGGCTGCTATGTTTTTTAACTATTTCCATACAGTAGCTTTTTACTGATGCAATGGAAGAGGTTTCAGAGACAAAATTTTCATGGTTTTAAGAACCAATCTACATATTTATATTTATCTAACATATAACAATTATAACAATAATAACAATAATAATATATATATTCATTCGGGTTAGTGAGGTAGAGTTCTTCCCTAACAAAGGAGGAGTAAGACATCTCCTTTCCTTCACTAGTCTTCGGGACACCCTTGGCCAAAGTGGAGCTCCCGTTTACCTCCCCTATCAGGGTTATGTGAAGCCATTGGAGCAGGTAGTGGATGGTGTTGTGGATTCAGCCGACAAGTAGTCCTGGCTATGGTCCCCACTCCATGATGGCAGGCAGAAGATCTCAGGTATAGAGACAATGGCTGTGATCTCTGACTAGTACAGTCACTGCCAAGAAGGAAAGGAATGGCAAACTACCTTCTTTATTGCCTAGAATAATTTTGTCAAAACACAATTTAATATCTACAGCTAACGACATTAATGGGGACTCCACAGACACAGGATCACCAATAATGCAGAGTGAAGTGGAGGAGGCAATTCAACATTTGAAAAGAGGCAAATTCCAGGTCCCGATAATGTAACAATCGAAGAGATAAATGCATTAGGAGACCTGGGAGTACAAGTCATAACAAAACTACTCAAATGACATATATAACACTGGACACATACCCGAAGATCTACTAAAATCTATCTTTGTAGCCATACCGAAGAAGTTAGGAGCCACTGATTGTGAAGACCATCGCACTATTAGTCTCATGAGCCATATGACAAAAATATTACTAATCATCATGAGACGTGTAAGGAACAAAATAAAACCAGGAATAAGTGAGGAACAATGTGGATTTGTGGAAGGAAAGGGCACCAATAATGCAATATACATCTTAAGAACAATGATAGAAAGAGCTATGGAGGTAAAGAAAGATCTATATATGGGCTTTATAGACTACGCAAAAACATTTCACAAAGTAAAGCATGTGGAAATAATCAATATGCTGGAGAAATTAAACATTGATGGTAGGATCTGCAAATCATAAAAAAAACATGTACTGGCAACAAACAGCAGCTATACGAATTAGCAACCAAACAGGACGATTCCAAAATATAAAGCAAGGAGTCAGACAAGGCTGTGTTCTGTCGCCGGATTTGTTTTCACTTTACAGTAACACACATTATGAGATCAATAGTAGACAAGAAAGGAATTGAAGTATACGGTCACAACATCAATAATTTGCGATATGCAGATGACACAGTCTTAATAGCAGAGGCAGAGAATGAACTACAAGAAATGATAGACATAATAGTAAAAGAAAGCAACAAGAAAGGTCTCAGTCTCAATAATAAGAAAACAGAAGTAATGGTCATATCAAAGAAACAGTCATCACCATCATGTAGTATAAAAATAAACAGGACAAATCTGAAACAGTGCAACACATCAAATACTTGGGCACAATAATAACATCAGATGGAAGTTGCACCACAGAAATAAAAAGCAGAATAGCTCAGGTCAAAATAGCATTTCAGAAAATGAAAAATTTCTTATGCAACAAATCTATGTCAATAAAAATGAGAAAGAGAGTTCATTGGTGCTATCGGTGCAACCAATTCTGACCTATGGAAGTGAATCATGGACAGTAGACAAACAAATGAAAAAACGATTAGAGGCCACAGAGATGGGATTTCATAGAAGAATGTTGAAAGTTCCCTGGACAGCTAAAAAGACCAATGAGGAAATTCTCAAAGAGGCCAACACAAAAAGGGAGCTCCTAAAAAATGTCAGAAAGAAACAATCAACATTTTTGGAGCACATCATGAGAAGAGGAAAGTTGGAATACTTGGTAACAACTGGCAAAATAAAAGGAGAGGTCATGGATGACAAAGAGAGAAAATACTGTATAGCTTGGTGTCTTGGCATGGAAAACAGTCAACAACAGAACTGATATGATGCACTGTAGATAGAAGATTGTGGAAGCACATGATTGCCTATGCCAACCAGTATGGCACATGATGAACATATAACATAATATAAATGAATTTTTAGATAACTGAACAAGATATTAGATTTCACCAATACCAAGATAATACAAGACATATAAAAAGAATATGGCTTGATGACGGTTCACACTAATCAAATTGAGTGTGGCTCACTATGCGGCGAAACGAATGTGGCCGAAATTGGCATGGTGCACTGTGAGGTGAAACGTAAGGAAAGAGTTAACATGCCCTAAAAATCTCATTTGTCTTGTTTTTATTGTGTTTAGTAGTTCTCTTTTCAGTTTTAGTTGTTTTAAAACTTCATCCTTTGTTCTCTTTTATTTCTGTCCAATTCTTCTATAATTCCACATTTCAAAGGTCTCAATTTTCTGTTCTGTTATTGAGTTCAGCTATTGAGTTATTTGTGGGTCATCATCATTCCACTCCAAGCATGTCCATGGTTGCTCAGAACCCCTTCTCAGTAAGTCCCTCCTTGTCCAGCAACACGTGTTTTGTTTTCTTGTCTAAAGTCCATGTTTCTGCACCATACATGAATGTTGAGAAGATTTAACATTTTATTATTCATAGTTTTAGCCCTGGTGTTATTTGCCCTTGATATTAGTATATTTTTCATGGCATTACATTTTGTATTTGTCATTCCTGTTCTTTTTTTTATTTCTGTTTTACAAAACTGGTGTTCTGGCTACCCAATTTTAAGCTAGTTGGGGCTTCCGGTCACTGGATAGGCAACAGGAACTGTTAAGGCTCTATTTGAAAAGTGTTCCTTGTTGCAGTTTCCTCATATTCCAAGTCTGGCTTGCTGTCAGAGCTACTGAGTTTAGTGCTCTGTGCACGCAGTGAGCTGTGTATTTCATCCAGATCGTGTTTCGATATTGTAATTGTTTATGATGAATGATTATATCATATGATGAAGGGCAGTTTGGCTGTGTTCACTTTCAGTGTGGTTACACCTTATGTCTTTTGGTGTGTGCTGTAGCTGCTATGATGGGGACTGCTGCTACCTTTCTTTGTTTGGATCCTTCAATGCAATGAAGTTAATTGCTAATTCAGATGATTCCACTGGCACAGGCGGTTGAGCAATTATGGATTTTAATTTGTTTACAGTTATACCAGCACCTTCAACTAACTACATCTACAAGTACATGCTAGTTGATCGTGGAATGTACTTCTCGTCAGAAAATAATGAATACATCTCATATGTACTGAGTTTGTCACATACTTTGAATTTCCTGGTGGGAAAAGGCAACAAGTAACGAGATATTGTATCATGCCACAGTGCTATTATTTTCTTCTGTCAGCTTCACCAGTGAGAAGATTATAATTCAGAAAACTGTCTAGTTCCCTTCTATTTGGGTATAATTGTGATATAACAGAATTCTCTTTCAGTTGTGACTTAAATATTAGAACATTTTCAATTCATAACATCTTTTTTTTCAGCAAAAAAATGTTTGTTGCTTCACTAATTTCACACTACTCTTAACCCATTCTTTAAAACAACAGACAGTGAAGACAGAACAGAGATTGTAAAAATATAGCTAACAAGTTAGACTGATTTATTAGATTGCATATGTCATTGTCATTAAAACAAATGAGAGAGACTGGTCAAAATAGAAAACTATGAGCCTTCTGCAGTGAATAGGTTCACATAGTTGAATAACTTTCATGCTTGTTGCCTTTGCAAAATAATGATCATCAAATTGGGTGACAAAGTAACAAACTCCAACATCTCGCAACATACTAAACCTTCATTGACTATAGAAACACTAAGAAGGCTGTTATATAATAAGAAAGGACAGCAATCATATTTACCAACATTTATTGTATGGAGAACTTCGAATTAGAAAGAGACTTAAAGCAGACTAGTACTGAGATACAGAATGCTTGCTGGGAATATTTGAGTGAATTCTCTATCAGCGAATGGAATGGACAGATTTTCTCAACAGATTGTAGCAAATGGAGGAGAAAAATAGTCTTAGCAGAGCTGAATTTGAGGAGGATGTTGTGTGTGTTAAGTCAGATAACAAAAGATGCAAGAGAAGGGAGGTGAGGCCAGGTACCACAAGTGCATCATGTTAACATTCTACGGTTTGATTTGTTGATATAATTAAGACAGATTGAGCCATGAGATAAGCTGCTCAGTGAAACACCATCCAGCATAATATACTAATATATTACCAGTTTATATATATAATTATTTATTATTATAATATAATTATATATAATAATATTACTAATATATATGTATATATATATTTTTGGGCAGCTTTATAACTCTAGATGCTCTAGATTGGAGAGCCATGAAGGATATCAACAAGAGGATAAATAAAGTCAGTATAGCATTTGCCAATTTGAAGTTTGAAGATTCACCCTGCCAGTACATCACAAAAACTAAATGGATATATATGAAAGCTGTATATTTGTATTGCTTTTCATCTAGAAACAATTGCAGGAGTTTCCATACCTTAGATTCTAGAGGGAAGGCATAAGATGTGCAAATCAAGAACAATTTGACATAATACATTGTAAACAGAGATGAATAATATGGGCCAAATCTGTTTTGTTCGTCGTAGGCTGCTTTCACTAGAGTAATCAGGAATCTAAAGGGAGCAACATTATGCGTACGACATTTTTTTGTGTGCTACATCATCGTAATGGCTCTTCGTACATCCCTAGACCGGACGTATGATAATCTTACAGTCTGTTGTTTGATGTGTGACGGGGATAATCTGATGACTAACTGTGCGTCTATATGTTCGGAATTGAAGTCAACAACGATGGCCTAACATCATCAAGCGCTATACTTTTAAAAAAAAAAAAAAAAAAAAAAGATGATCATCATTTTCAAGCGGACGTGAACTTCCGGTATATTGTGGATAGGCAGTGGGAACAATTGAAGGCTATGCATGAAAAGTGTTCCTTGTTGCAGTTTCCTCATATTTCAAGGCTGACTTGTTACAGGAGCTACTGAGTTAAATGCTCTGTGCACACTGTGAGCTGTGTGTCTCATCCGTTTTGATTATGTTTCGATATTCCAATTGTTTATGATGAATGATGTTATCGTATGACAGGGAACAGTTGGCTGTGTTCACTTTCTGTGCGGTTTATTTGCCTTATGTCTTTTGGCGTGTGCTGAGACTGCTATGATGGGGACTACAGTTACCTTTCTTTGTTTTGGAGATGAGATATTAATTCGGATGATTACGCTGGCACGGGCAGTTGAGCAATTATGGATTTTAATTTGTTTGCAGTGATACTTGGGTCTTCCATAACCAAATAAGAGGTAAAGGCATCAAGATGCACCAAGATGCGTAGAGATGCGAAGCTGCTGTAAAGCTGATGATAATAGCAATACTAAAAAAAAGGAAGAAAAAAGTGGTATGGTGACAGCTTTACGTGGTAATGGACGAAACAAAATTCGACGTTTTGACCAAGTAGGCCTTCATCTGGACGAACAACAAACACAAAAATTATATATAACGATATATTAACAAATCTAACTACATGGCGATAATATGCTATATACTAAAGAGAGGAAAAATAAAAAATGGTCACTTCCCTGTGTTCCTGAGCTGGGTCAGTCTCCAAATGGACTAAATTGATACGGCAGGACCGACTATAAATCTCACTGACCAGGAAGTCAGGTGAGAAGACGGAAAGGAAGGGTTCTAAAAATATGGGGAGGTGGGTACAGGATATGTGTAAACTATGCACGTCTACCTCTGTGTGTGCAACCCGAACCGATGTGTAAACATAAGCATGTGTATGTAACAATGCATGCGTTTTATCACTCTCATACTCATAGGACACCCACTACATATTTCATACCCCCATGCGCTACTTAACCTATACATGTGGACATATTTGTCTGCACATGTATTGACACATTTGGGCTCCTTTGGGTTTTTCTTTTGTGGGCCTTGTGGCAATATATGTGCTGATTTATGCGTGTACGCATGCATTGTTACATACACATGCTTATGTTTACACATCGGTTCGGGTTGCACACACAGAGGTAGACATGCATAGTTTACACATACCCTGTACCCACCTCCCCATATTTTTAGAACCCTTCCTTTCCGTCTTCTCACCTGACTTCCTGGTCAGTGAGATTTATAGTCGGTCCTGCCGTATCAATTTAGTCCATTTGGAGACTGACCCAGCTCAGGAACACAGGGAAGTGACCATTTTTTATTTTTCCTCTCTTTAGTATCTAGCATATTATCATCGCCATGTAGTTAGATTTGTTAATATATTGTTATATATAATTTTTGTGTTTGTTGTTCGTCCAGATGAAGGCCTACTTGGTCGAAACGTCGACTTTTGTTTCGTCCATTACCACGTAAAGCTGTCACCATACCACTTTTTTCTTCCTTTTTTTTTAGTATTGCTATAACCAAATAAGTCAGTGTCTTACTGACCTTGCCCAAGCTTACGTGTTACACCAGGTTTATAGGCACATACACTCAACTTCTGTTTCATTGACCTGTTCTAAATGTACTACATGCAGCTATAGTCCTTGTCATAAAATGAATAGTTCCAGTCAAACTGTCCTTGACCGTTACATTCCAGTCTACCCTGTTATGGCACTAGGCCTTAGTCTTTTCTGTCAATTAGACTTTTCATCCATCCATTTGAAGAATTTCTTTATTCCTTCCAGCCCTAAACTAGTCTTATAAGTGTGACTGTTTCTAGGTATTCTTGTGCTTGATACTGATAAAATAATTTCTTTCTTTCTAGGCATAAATATGTGTTTACATTTGTTATTAGAGTGTATGAGTCAACTTGTTACTGAAAGGGATTATAATGCATTTTATATTAAATGTAAATTGCTATATTTTTTATCTTTTTCATGTGTATAGGAGCTAATTTCAAATATACCAGACGGTAAAAGCAAAATGGAAGATTGTGAAAACCATGGACAAGTTACAATTGAAACAACAGGCCTGAAAGGTCGACAGAACATTCAGTCACAGTTGGATGTACTTCACACTGATTTCCAAAACTACTCAACTAAACTAACCTCACTAAAGCACAGTCTGGAGCAGGCATTACACTGCTGGTCAGCATATGAGTCCAACTACCAACATTTGTCCACATGGCTGAAGTCTACAGAGAAACAAATCAAAGAATGTCCACAGAAATCAACACTAGAGGACAAGCAGGAGCAACTAACCAGATATATAGTAAGTTTAGAACTAAACATGTTGGCTTCTTTTATATGTATTTTTTTTTTTTTCAAGCTCCTTAACTCAATTCTTGTTTTTTTTTTTTTTAAAAAGTATTTTGGAATATTTCAGGTTCCTATTTGGGACAAGCACAGAAGTAAATCTATGGTTTGAACCTTAACTTATTATATATTGCTGAATAGGGGATTGGATGAGCTTTTGTTTAGTATTTGATGTTTTTTTTATAATTAGAATGTGTTTACTTAATAATGTGACCTAATTTCTGTGTTACTAAAAATAAACACGAACTAAAAAGGAACAACATAAATAGTTACAAAAAAGGGAAAAAAAAGGTTAATAAGGTTATTATGAAAATCCTTAAAACAGTTATTTACAGCTTTCAATTGTACATCAATTAATGAAAATAAACTACTGTTGGACTATCGCTGATTTATAAAACTTCAACAAAGCTCTTGACAAACTGCAAATATTGTCAACTCCTGGACCGAACCTCCAACTAACAGGCTAACCTGGTAACATTAACCCTACGGTTACCGTCTTTGCGGCACTACTCTATAAGCCGTCCATCTGAGTACGTGGCTAACTCCCAACTAACTATATTTTTCCTGTATCTTGAATATCTCTCATTTCCCCCAGCCAATCAAAACTCTTCTTCCATTCCCTGCCTCTTTCTAACCAAACTTACTCACCCTCCTCGGAAAAAACTGCTGTGTCTCTGAGCTAACTTTCCCACTTTCTCCTCGTGACTTCCACTAATTCACTCAGCCAACTTGTTACCAATTTTAACCTCCACTGTTACCCTGGCATGGAAAACAGTCAACAGCAGAACTGATACGATGCACTGTAGATAGAAAATTGTGGAAGGACATGATCGCCTACGCCAACCGGTATGGCACATGATGATGATGACTGTTACCTTTGCCCTTGATACTGTCCACACTAAAGTTATCACTCCTAAATCTCTCATACCACTCACAACAAATCCCCTTCTATTCCTTTATTCCCTCTTATTCGTAAACTATAACATTCCCTCATACGTCACATTCTCACTTCCCGCCTTGGTCTGAAAATCACACTGCCAATACACTCTCCTTACATGCATCCTCTATGTCTTTCTCTTCACCCATCCATCTTCTTTCTTTCTTTCTATTTCACTATTACAGGAGAAATGACTGTTTTTTTATTGGATGAGCCAGTGGTCAATAGGCTTTCATCTTAAAGACTGACTATTGGTGCACATAAAATTCTATGCGCATTTGTTTAAATCCTTTTAGAAGTCATTAAATTTCTGATTGAAATGACTTTATGCACTGCCAAAAAATGCAAGTGCATATCTCTTGGAACAAAAGTAATGTCGATAGAGAAAGTGGACCAAAATTTTTAAAAGTTAAAATCAAAATCAGAAATATGCAGGGAAAATGACATTTTCTCAGTCACACCACATACAATTCTGAAGGATAGAAACAACATTATGTTGGCATTACAAGCAGTGGTTTTGGGCAGAATAGAATTGTAATTAGGATGCCTTTTGTTCTTATTTTACTGCTGAAGTGTGTCATAATTTGAATCAACAGATGTCACCAATGGATGACAGTTACTGTTTTTGCTGCAATGATGAGCTCATTTCATAGCTTTTATTTATCTTTTTTTTTCCCAGGATCTTATGCAAGAGATCAAAGCACAACAGAGAGAATGTGATAAATTTGCAGATGATGCTCATATCCTGCAACATATCACCTCAGAATCTCTAGTTGGTAATGCAGTTTCCCAGCTCACATCACGATATCAGGCACTGCTAATGTCTGCAAAGGTAATTCCTTTGATATCATTGTTTATTTTTTATGTGCTTTTATTTAAGCATAAATGATCTAGCAATCTTTTAACAGAATTGTATAGTGCCCATTAGAACAATGTTACACGTAGTTAGTCTCAGCCAAATGTAGAAAATACAATGACTGAAACTATGAGACTAGGATGGAACTCTGAGAAGACGATTATAAAAAAAAAAATATACAAACAAATTACCTAAATTAAAAATTAGAAAATATGTATCATGCAGCAGAAAGTTAAAAGCTACTTGAACAAATCAATGAACACAGCACCTTGTTGTCACAGACAATCATAGGAAATGTTTACAACTTGAATCATTCATTGGGTGCCAACTCCACATCGAAGGTCGGCCACCAAGGAGTGTCATTTTACTATGTCTCTTGTCTTGCTGGTGCATGTTGATGTTATCAGTCAACTTTAGACTTGGTCTGCCTCTGCCTTGTCTACCTTTACCTTCCCTTCCAAGATGACTTTTAGTAAGGTATAGTGTCTCTTCACATTTCCAACAAAATGTCGGTTTTTTTTTATTATAAGTAGTTTTTTTTTTATCCTATGTCATTATAAGGGAAGTAGGGAATAGTGACACTGTGACCTGTGAGGCATGTCATAAGAGGTGGCTAAGGAGGTTGATCAATGGCTTGACATGCTGCCATTGTAAAAAGTATTGTTATGGAAACAGAGCCATAGATTGCAGTAGCGGTGATCTCTGCAATATGGGCCATTTTGGCACGCAAGGTTTCTGTTTTTGAGATTGTGGTTCTGCCCTATGTGCCATATTTGACTCGAAAGGACAATAGATAGATAGTTCTTTTTTTCACTTTCAGCTTTTTCAGAACTCCCTTGTTTGCCTTATTTCCTTCCACCCAATTATTCCCATTTTTCTAAAGCAAAGTTGAAGATCCACATTTCAAAGGCTTCAATTTTCTGCTCCATTAAATAAGAAACTGGGGTTAAACAAGGATGTATTTTATCGCCCTTGTTATTTGGAATTGTTATGGACTTCATAATGAAGAAATGCTGCACTGGTAATAAAGGCATCGAATGGATACAAGGAGACCATTTGGAGGACCTCGACTTTGCTGATGACATAGTTCTTATCAGCAGTCAGATAAAAACGATGCAGGAAAACACAAATGAACTATCATCAATAGCCAGCAAAATTGGGCTTGAGATCAATCATGAAAAGACTAAAGTCATGACTAGTTTAATTCCAACAGGTGACAAAATATACATGGAAAACAAACCAGTTGAAGAGATCGATCACTTTATCTATCTTGGAAGTCACATTGATCGAGAAGGGGATACGAGCAAAGAAATTAAAATCAGAATAGCTAAAGCAGCAATGTCTTTCAGAAGCCTTGAAAAGTTGTGGAAATCAAAACTTATCAGCACAAACACAAAACTTAGGCTATTCAAATCAAATGTACTATCAACCCTTACGTATACGTGTGAAAGCTGGAAAACAACAAGAGATATAGAAACAAAGTTGAACGCATTCGAAAATAAATGTCTAAGGAAAATACTTGGTATAGCATGGAACGAATTCAAAACAAATGAGGAAATTAGAGAAATCGCCAATCAACCACTAATATCTTCAGTAATAAAGAAAAGACGATGGTCATACGTTGGACATGTGATGAGAAGAGATAATAACCGAATAGCAAAGCAAGCCCTCATATGGGAAACAACAGGTAAAAGAAAAAGAGGAAGACCCAGGGAGACACTGAGAAGAACATTGATGAGAGAGGCAAGAGCAGCAGGAGTCGGCTCCCTCAATGAGATAGAACTGCTTGCACAGAACAGAGACAGATGGCGAGATTTGATAAAATATCTTTAAAAGAAAACTGCTAGAACAAAAAATCCATATAGGAGAAGGTGTATCTTGGTCTACGCCCTATGGGCCGGTTACGGCTCGAAAGGTCAATAGATAGATAGATTAAATAAGAGAACAGGGTACAAAATTGAAGCCTTTGAAATGTGGATCTATAACTTTGCTTTTTTAAATATGCTTAGCTTTTATATTTTGTTTATTACTTAATGTATTTATTTCTACATACTGCTCCTGTGTTTTTTTTTTTTTCTTCTTGTGAGTATGGATAACAGAGTCTCACTACTACTTTTAGGAACTTGTCAAGCAATGGGAACAAAATGTGGAGGATCACAAGTCTTACAAAGCCAAAATGACAGATTGCTCACAGTGGCTGGAGAAAGCTAAGAAGAGGTTTGCTGAATGTTCAGAAAATGGTGGCTCAAGATCTGAATTAGAGGAAAGGTTGGACAAAGTTCAGGTGAAATGTATTTGTAGTGAAGTGTTTTTCTGTTTTAAAAGACTGCCATTTGTATCTGAATTCAACATGATTTGGTTTTTAATGGAACCATTGTTATCTGTAAGAAATGCTATTTGGTGTATAAAGGGAGATGTTTATTTAATTAACTTTTTCACTGCTAAAATGGGGGGAAGTAAGTATAAATGATTATGTCATTAAAAACAACATACCAACTTTAAAAAGTAACAGTCGAACATTTGCTATCTATCTATTGACCTTTCGAGCTGTAGTCGGCCCATAGGGCATAGACCCAGATACTTTTTATCTTATCTACATTTTTATTTAGTGGTTTTCAATCCTTGTAAAGATCTTTTATCACATCTCGCCATTTGTGTCTATTCTGTGCAAACAACTCTATCTCATTGAGGGAGCCAATTCCTGCTGCTCATGCCTCTCTGATCAATGTTCTTCTCAGTGTCTCTCTGGGCCGACCTCTTTTCCTCTTACCTTTTTTTTTCCCACCTGAGGGCTTGCTTTGTTATTCAGTTATAATCGCTCCTCATCACATGCCCAACATATACCCATCATCTTCTCTTGATTACTGTACTGAACATTTTAGTAGTTAATTGGCGATTTCTCTAATTTTCTCGTTTGTTTTGAATTCGTTCCATGCTATACCAAGTATTTTCCTTAGGCATTTATTTTCAAATGTGTTCAACTTTGTTTCTATGTCTCTTGTTGTTTTCCAACTCTCACATGCATACATAAGTGTTGATAATATGTTTGATTTGAATAATCTAAGTTGTGTGTATGTGCTGATGAGTTTTGATTTCCACAACTTTTCAAGGCTTCTGAAAGACATTGCTACTTTAGCTATTCTGATTCAAATTCCTTTATTTGTATCCCCTTCCCGATCAATGTGACTTCCAAGATAGATAAAGTGATTGATCTCTTCCACTGGTTTGTTGAAAATCATCATCATGTACCATGTCTGTTGGTGTAGGTGATCATGTATCCCCACAACTTTCGATCTCGACAGTTATTGATAATTTCTGTTGTTGACCTTTTGCCAAGCCATTCTCTTAAGCCTGTCTGGTATCTTCTCTCTTTGCTTCCCTCTATCTCTTCGTCCCTCAATTTTCCCAGTTGTTACAATAAATTTTAGCTGTTCTCTTCTCATTACATGGCCAAAAAATGATGACTGTTTCTTCCTAATATTGAAAATTAGCTCTCTTTTTGCTTTGGCTTCTTTCAGAACATTTTCATTACTTTTCTTAGCTGTCCATGGTATTCTCAACATTCTTCTGTAAAACCACATTTCTACAGACTCCAGTGATTTGTTGAACATAATAACCTGAAAAAAAATAATTTAAAATGAGAATCGCATGCAGTTTAATAAAAATCAAGATTTATTATTATATAACTGTTAGAGCATTCACAGTTAAGCCTACAGTTAAGAATACAACATAAAAATCCACATTTGTGAAAAAAAGGTGGGCACTTGTGTAATTTACAATCTGTAATGCTTGTCTAATTTTTTTTTTTTATGTTGAAAAAACATACCATATCTCCATCACACTAATTCAAATCAGTGATCAGTAGTCTATAGACTACAACTTCTAAATTTAAAAAAAAGACCTATTTCTAAATCACTTTCCATATAATCTTCATGGAAGTCATCACAATCAGATTACCTATTTTCATCATGGAAGCTAAAATACAGAAGAAGAAGATCCATGTGATCAAATTTCTGCAATTATTTTCAAATACAAATGTGAAAATGTTAGAATCCACCATTTTCTGCAAACAAAGTGGAAAATATCAACTAATTTAGTGTATTTTGCTGTCAAAAAGTTTCTAGTAACCAGTGCCATCTAAAAATAAACTTAAATTCACTGCAATCAGACAAGTAAAGAAATGGTGGAAAACGATATATTAGCAGCCAAACGGTTAAGTAAGAAATCAGCATTTGTCATACTGGTTGGCAAAGGCTGTCATATCCTTCCATAATTCTCTGTCCACAGTGCTTTGTATCAATTCTCTTGTTGACTGTTCACCATGCCATGACACCGGGCTATCTAGTATCTTCTATTTTTTGTCATCCCTGATCTCTCTTTCCCTATATTTCACCAGTTGTAACCAAGTAATCCAACTTTTATCTTCCTATTACTTGTCCAAAAAATGTTGATTGTTTCTTTCTGATGTGTTTAAGAGCTCTTTTTTTTGTTGGTCTCATTGTTAATGTCCTCATTTTTTTTTTTTTTTAGAATTTCCTCATTGGTCTTCTTAGCTGTCCAGAGAACTCTCAGCATTCCTTTGAAAAATCCCATCTCTGAGGCTTCTAATAGTCTTTTCATGTGGTTGTCTACTATCCATGATTCATTTAGGTCAGAATTGGCTCTGTGTAGCACACATATGAACTCTCTTTCTCTCATCTATTGACATAAGACTTTTTGCACAAGATGTTTCTCACTTTCTGAAATGCTATTTTGTGTTTTATTTCTGTGATGTATTTTTTGGCTGATGTTGTTATTGTGCTTCCAATGCTGTGCACTTATTTCATATTTAGAAAGTAAGAAATAATGCATCATTTTTAAACAGCATTTTCCCAGTTTTGTCATTCATCTATTAAAATTCATGCTGAAGATGCATATAAGAAAATATTCCCATACATTAATTGGGAACCTAACTGCTAAGTTCGTGTATCATAATGATAACGTTTTTGGAGGGCTGTATTGATGTGTCTTCAGGATATTGTTCGAGACCGAGACACAGGCCTAACTAAACTCAACCATTGTGTGGAGGCAGGAGAGAGGCTATACCCAGTCACTGCTACAGATGGTAGAGAGGTTATACGTCAGGAGTTGCGCAAGCTTAAGCATGGATATGAAACGTTATTTGATGAACTGTCTACCATGCAAAGGAAACTTGAGGTCTCCATGGTGCAGTGGACATCTTTTGATGAGAGCTATGGTCAGGTAAGTTATAACTTGCAGGATGATTTAGTTTGTAGCGATTCAGTAGCATTTGGTAAACTATGTTGCAACTTATCACAGCTAAGTTAATATTATTTTTCTGCTACAGGCATTTTTATTTTAAAGTGTTCAGTGATAGTTGAAGCAGCACCTAAGCATCACTTGACTTGTTATTTGCCATTAAACTTGACTGATTTAGTGTACTCGGTCTGATGCAGTTTATCTTTAGGTGGACTTTAGATTTTAGAATGGAATGGTGTCATTGCAGGTGAGGCATACCCATATCTTTGGTTAGCCCTGTCCCAACAACCAATAGAGTTGTCATCATGATTGTTCATATTATTCTAGTGAACATGTTGCATTTTGAAATGCACACTTCCAGGTTGCTGTAATAGTCGTCGTGGGTAGCATAAACCTCCATGAGCCCGAGCTAAATCCATGTAGACTACATGATCACTGAGCTTGCCCCAAGGATCACTGTCCCAATGAATGAAGTCCTTTACTTTAGTGAAATACTCAATCCTACCATAGTCCAACTGGTGGTGAATTTGCTGTTGAACATATTTCACACATCTTATCCCAGAGCAAAGCCAAGGCCTAGTTCTATTCCACTACAATCACTTGTCTGTAACCTGCAGTAACTCTGTGCGTAGGCACCACAACCATGTTAGCTTTGCAATCAAGTGAAGTGTGACTTGCCCACTTCTGTCTCTGTATATGAAAATCCGGATCAGAAAGAATAATTTGAAAACACTGCAGCAAAAATGCTACCAGTCTTAAGCCTGACTTGACTAGACAGCCATCTTGGTCTACCATACCAACCGGAAGTCCTTATAAGTGGACGCAGCTCAGCACAAATTGATACATCTCTTTCTTCAGCAAATAATGTGTAAGTACATACTGCCACAAATATCTGACCAAAAAAATCAGAACTCATGGAAAATTCATACAAACTTTCAAGGAATCAAAAAAATTCATAATTTGGCATGAGTAAGTGGAATAAAATAGGCCATGTGAGAGAGATGTGGATAAGTAATGATGCTGTGTTAAACAAAAAGTTGGAACTATTTAAAATGTTTGAGAAAATTAGCACATTCATTGTAAACAATGTTTATGGTTGACACTTATTGTTTCTGTATCTGTTATAATTAAAAATTTTACTACTTCTTATATTCTTTTTCTCTGATCAGCAAAGAAGTAAGTGCCCAAATGCCTTATGGGGTTTTGTAGGACAGCAAAACTCTTACCACCTCTATTCCTCTTCAAACCCTCACACCTGTCATGATTTTACATCTTTTTCTAAACTCCTATGCCTTAGACATCTCTGTGACCAAGACAGTGACTTTCTCCTTCAAGCCCACCTTTTGTTGGAATCCTGTCATCACCATCTTTACCCTAAATCTATCCTGCAGTTCTTCTCTTCTCATTTCATCTCTGCAAAATATTCTCCCTTTTTATCCATATCCTAGTTCATACACCCAGGACCTGCCCTCCTTCAAAAGAACTGTTCTCTCTCTTACCCACCACCCTCACAATCTGGCTGCACTCTGATCCTACCACTTGCCCCACATAGTATTTAATATTTAATATATTTTATATTTGTGCTTATCCCCAGCAAAATAGTTCCTTCTCTTCACAAAGCCTACAGTTATTTTAAGTAGAGTGCCCCTGGTCTAGCTCACACTATTCTACCCTATATCCATGTACTTTGTAAGGCTGTTCTTGGTCTGTCTTGTGTTTGCCTCCCCTTTGGGTCAAATGTATGGCAGTTCTTGTTATTGTTTCTGGATCTTTTCTGTTTAAGTGACCTGTGCAGTTCTTATCTTGCCATTTATTGTGCATGTGCATGCACATGTGCAAGCACAATAAAATAAAAGTTCAAATATATTTCAAGTGTTTCATCATTCCTACTCATGTAGTCATTAGCCTTACATTTAGTGTGCACATTTTTTTAAAGTTCTTTTTTATTAATTATTTTTTTAAACTTTAGTGCAACAATTCTACCTACTTTTAAGATTATGGATAATAGAGATATCCAACCGCTTTGAATCCCTTTGTTGTTAGTTTCCAATATATGGTGTTAAACTAATCTACATTTTCTTATTTTCTGTGGTTAGCCTTTATGGTATTATACACATTTAAAATATAGTGACCCAATGTCTTAACTGTTGATGTGCAGGTAGAACACTGGCTGTCACAGATGCAATCACAGTTGGAAGCAGAATTACCACTCAGGGCAACCCTTGAGGAAAAGAAGTCCCAACTTCACAGCTGTAAGGTGTGTAAATCAGCCTGGTGGCTAACCCTGTTATTTACATGCACCCAGTAGAATATTTTTATTGTAAAATAAGGTGATACAAATCTTGTGGGGAAATACTAAGTTCTTTAACTCCAGACCAAAGCTGTCCCATTCTGAAATAGACCACAAAATGATGCACTATCCACTGTCACCGTTTCGAATAAGAAAAGATAATTTTTATTATTTTATTTTACAATTAAAAACCAATATACAACTTCCAAACAATTTGTAAGTTATTTCCCCTTACAAGTTTTTTTAGACAAGAAACTTGTGGTTGTCAAACATTTGATAGTAAAATTTAATGGATATTTTCCTGTTATTTGTGTTTTTAAAAAAAGGATTTTGTGTATGGCATATTCTATGACTTGAAAAGTAAAATGGTAATTACTGAGCAGCCTGGACAAAAAAATTATTCTGAAAATTAAAATATATCATGCTTGAAATTAAAAATATAGTTTAATTAATTCTATTATATTTTTGTGAGCTTTACAGTCTCTAGTTTTTAAAACATTGAGGATAGGATTTTTACTCTTATTTACTGTATAAAAATGGGAGCTGATGAGGTGACCAGGGAAAGGTTGATCGCAGCCTGTGTTTTAGTGACCACGTCAACCATGTGATAACAAAAGCCAGCAAGCAGGACTAATCCGCCTTGAAGGTCATGGCAACTGCCCACATCGAGCAGAGGCTACTTAACCTTCTGATCCAGGGAGTGGTCCTTGCACCAATCAAGTATGCCCTAGCAATTCTCACTGTCAGTACAATGCAAATTGACAGGCTGGAGAAAATACAGAATGAAGCTATGTGCATTATCTTGGGGTGTATGAGGGACACTTGCTGTGTAGCAATGAGATATCTTCTTGACTTACCAACCATGAATGACAGGATCAAGATCGGGACGAACATACCTGAAGATAAGTGCAGATAAGAGAGATAAAGAGGCAAATCATGGTTTGGCCGAGCAGAAGATGTCATCAAACAGATCTGTAGGCTTACAAATATTAGCACTGATGAGGAGTGCATACTGGTGCCTATGTCATTCAGGGACACATTTTCATGTATTGTCACACTCGACAGGAAATGTAGGAATCAGAACTCAGTCATGGTTATTGCAGAGGTCAACGGTCTCATTTGGGATAACACTGATGAGAAAGATGCAATCAACTATACAGATGGATCCATAATACAACACCAAAGGAGTGTATGAGCATCTACAGCACGCTCAGCAGACAAAATAGTCAAAGAAAATAGTGGTGCATATGTTATGACCACCAGTAGCATTACAATGGAGGTGATGGCAGTGACCTGGGCATCCATCTGGTTAGAGCCACAAGACTACACCCATGCCTGCATACTAATTGATTTGATTAACATGATAAGAGAAGTGGAGGCAGGCTGTGTACACAGGCACTGGGTAGTCATTACAGAAGTCAAAAATATGTAGGGTCACCTTTGTCTATGTCCCTGGACATGTGGGAGTACGGGGAAATGAAAGAGTGGACGGGTTGGCTAGCCATGCTGTCATTGAAGACAGTCAACCAATAGATTGGGTGGATGTCATCAGTGTCCTTCGATGTGTGGTAAGGTCATGGGACTTCGACAACCATCAGTCACTCCTTCAGATGAAAGAGATGGGAGTTAAGATGGGCACAGTCTGAAACATGAAATTTAGTGGGCACATAAGAATAATTATCAACCAACACAAAACTGGAGTCATTAGTTGCTGGACACTGTTGGACTTGCTGAGGAGGGAATCTGAACACCTATGCAAATAACTTAATAATAATAAAATTTACTCAATTCTAAGTTTAGTTTTCTTGCTTAGTATTTTTCATTTCCATATTTTCTCTAGGTTTTTTAATTTTCTGCTGCTTATGTTAATCTGCTTCTGATCTCTTTCTTTGTTTCACCTTCTTGGTCTATATTACTACCAACATAAACATGCTGTTCTACTATTTCCAATGTCTGCTGGTTTAGATATATATCACCTTCTGGCATATTTTTATTTGTCATTATACTTGTTTTACCCCTCTTGATTTCAAATTCTATTCTTTTCACCTTGGATGATAGTGTATCTGTGATATTTTGCATCTTTTTGATATTGTCACTTAGAAGCACTATGCCATATGCAAAATCTAGATCTTCCAGGTAATTCTTGCAGTGCCATTGAATGCCATTATTGCCTTTGCAAAATTTATTCATTATTACTCCTAAGTCAAGGTCATATCAAACTGTATTAATCACTATGAAAACTTTTCCACTTGAGTCTGTTTAGAAATTCACATATTTTTTATCCACAATCACGTCAACCATGTCTGTTAATAGATGTTAATAGATAGAAACTCTTAATATATCAGACATGTGTGCTTTGCACA
Source organism: Megaustenia siamemsis (assembly GCA_032433765.1). Taxonomy (NCBI): domain Eukaryota; kingdom Metazoa; phylum Mollusca; class Gastropoda; order Stylommatophora; family Ariophantidae; genus Megaustenia; species Megaustenia siamemsis. Next base: position 74,233,285 of record JAVIAB010000124.1, read on the forward strand.
CTGTTATTGGTTATGGAACTGTTATATGGATCTGAAACCTGAACAACATACTTAAATCATGAAAAAAGACTAAATATCTTCCTCATGTTTTGTCTGCACAAAATAATGCACATAAAATGGCAAGACAAACTAATCAACTTAACAGTCCTGCAATGTGTTAAGACCCTAACAATGTTTAATATGGCTGGGGCATGTCCAGCGAATGGAAGAAAACCTCATTCCTATGCAAAGACTTTATGGTGAACTAATACATGAAAAAAGACAAATCGGCAGACCTAAACTACGATGTAGAGATATTTATAAATCATCTCAATGACTTCTCCATCTGTGAAAATGACTTGGAACATCTGGCAAGAGATTGCACATCATAGAGAGCCTATATAAAAAATGACATAACATTATTTGAGGCTGTACTATGGCAAAACAAGGAAGAAAAAAGACTTGTAAAAAAAAAAAATGAAAAAACCTGTGGATCAGTAGGCCTGACTTGTTCATTTTGTGGCCAAATGTGTTTGTCAAACATTGGTAGAATCAGCCATGAGAGAAACTGTTCAACAAAAACAAAACCTTAAAAAAAAATACACTGTAGTCTCCACTAAACCTAAAAATTTATATTTATATATATATATATATATATATATATATATATATATATATATATATATATATATATATATATATATATATATATATATATATATCATTATGTAATCAATGGTAATTCCAAATAGCAATGGTGATCGTATGCATCCATGTTTTACTCCTGTTTCAATCTGAAACCAATCACTCATTCCCTCCTCTGTATAAACTGTGCATGTATTGCCGTCATATATATTTTTTATGATGTTGATTATTTTTTGTAGTATTCCATAATGTTTCAATATTCCACAAGAACAATCTATGTCTGCTATCAAACACTTTTTTTAAATCACTGAAATTGCAGATTAATAGTTGTGGTTTTTTTGTATGTTCTTCTAGTATTATCTTTAGAGTGAATATTTGGCCAAGACAGCTTTTCCCCTTACTGAAATCTGCTCATTCTTTGTGCATCCTTTATTCTGTTCAGCATCCTTTGTTCTGTTCAGCATGATTCTACACAAAACTGTGGAGGCAACTGATAAAAGTTGTATTCTTCTCCAGTTATTATAATCTTTAAGCTTGGCTTTTTTTTAGGTAATTTAATAGTGATCCCATTCTTCCAGGTTGGTGGAACTTTCTATTCATCCCAAATTTTGTCAATTAACATTTGTATGTGGAATAGGTTTTTTAATTATTAAATGTTTTCAGCACCTCTGCAGTTATTTTATCAATGTCAGAGGCTTTATTATTAGCTATGTGTTTCACTGCTAATCCACTTTCTATTATAGTGATTTCTTTTATATTGAGATCTAGGTGAGGAGTTGGTGTATATGTTTCATACTGCAGCAGATGTCTGGGGTGCAAGAGGTTAAGAATATCCTGGAAATGTTAAGCCCATCTGGCTTTTTTTATTAGCACTAGAAAATAGTAAGGTGCCGTCTTTACTCAGAACAGGTCTGACATTTGATGTAAAGAAGCTTGTCAGTTGTTTTTTTTAAATATTATATAATACCTTGCTATTTCCAGTTTTGATGGCTAATTTAATTTAGCTTCACACCTATTTTGGATATGCTTCCATGTGATGTCTGAGATCCATGCTTTTCTTTCAGTTTCCTTAAATCCAGCTGATGTCAATATTGCCATGTACCTACAACAAATGTAAACTATTAAATTAAAGATGCTGGATTGGATATTCAATTGTTAAAGGTGGAAAGGTTATATTTAGAATAAAATCTTATTTGGAATTACATTTACACTAGCTTTTATTATAACTTGATCTGAAATTAGAATTTGGTGAGTGAAATTTTCATTTCTGCATTTTTATTTTATTCATTTGCTCCTTACACATATTACATGTAATATTATTTTGTCCTACATACATTTTCACCAAGTCGTACAATAACTTACTCTTTAAATTGGCATATAATAAAATGAGTTTTAATTGAAAACTCAAAATATACAGATTAGACTGATTATATTAGGTAGTTTACAGATCCAAAACAGATAATTCCATCCAAATCCAGAAGAATAATTCCTGTTAAAAAGTCAAGTAATCATTCTGCACTTATGCATAAATCAAACCTTCAGTATTTGAATAATCTGTATATTTGTTTTATTTCTTGGTAGGGAATGTTCTAGCTTGTCTTAATGTAAATGTCCTGTGAAAGTTCACCAGTTATATCTTTTCTTTGAAGCATAATGATAATGAAGAGTTCAGCATCATCGTCATCAAGTACCGGGCCTGCTGGCGTAGGTGATCATGTCTCTCCACAACTTTCGATCTCCACAGTTATTTATCATTTCTGTTGTTGACCTTCTGCCAAGCCATTCTCTTAAGCTGTCTGGTATTTTTTCTCTTTGCTTCCCTCTATCTCTTCATCCTTCAATTTTCCCAGTTGTTACAATATATTCCAGTTGTTCTCTTCTCATTACATGGCCAAAAAATGATGATTGTTTCTTCCTATTATTGGAAATTAGCTCTCATTTTTGCTTTGGCCTCTTTAAGAACAATTTCATTACTCTTCTTAGCTGTCCATTGTATTCTCAACATTCTTCTGTAAAACCACATTTCTACAGACTCCAGTGATTTTCTTGTCTGTTGTCCTATTGTCCATGATCACAACCATATGTTAAAACTGGCTCTACATAACATTTACGGACAGCTTTTTCATTAAAAAATGAGTATTTTCTTAAAAATTTGACATTTTAATTTTTTTTACACAAAATGAAATTATAATCAATTTTGCATAGAATAAATCATTTCTTGTTGCAAAAAAAAATTGAAAGTATTTTAAAATAATATTTTTAATTGACATGGTTACTCCTTCTTTTACCTCATTAAATATGCAAAATTTTCAAATTGTCATAACTTCTTTATTTATCAGTGTATTTGAATAATTTTTTCACTAAATCTCTTATAATTCCATAAACAATAACGTCTAAACTATGTTAACAACAACATGTAAACTAAATTTTCATTGCCTAAAAACTTTAAGTCTTGTGGCCATACTATAAATTTCAGCCAATCAGAAATCGTCTTGCATCCTGTTACAAATATGGTTGCAAACAAACCAAGTCTTCCGATAATCAGAATTAAGAATTTCACGTTTTTTGCCCATGTTATGAGCAGTTATTCTTGTTTACATATTTAAATATACACTATTAAATAAGTACTTGGGTTTAAACCATATAAATTCATAAATATGGATAATTATAGACGTAAAGATCGTCCTAAGAAAAGAAAGTTTCACAGCAATAGATTTACTAAGATAGTTAGTGTCAGTCACTTAGCTTCCAGCGACGACACTGACAGTCACAACACCACTCATCACATTACTGATACTATTGACAGCTGTGACAGTGTCACAATCAATTCAGGCACTAGCAATATATCTACAGTCACTAGAAAGTCATCAGCATTTGAGAATCTTGCAGGTAGCTCTACTAATTATACAGACATATCTACTGGTTCAACAGACAATGAAGCTACTACTAGTACTAGTGGGCTAAGAATTTTTTATATTCAACAACTTATTGATTTCATTCAACTGTTCCCATTTCCACAATGCTGTTCCCACAGAGATAATGTGTTTTCTGTGTCTGAGCATTTATCTGGTATTAGTTCAAAACTACAATTCCAGTGTAAAATGTGCAAACATACACTCATTTTACAAAATCAGGAAAATATTAATTTGAGGTTCCAGTTTGCAATGTATGGCATTTGCTGTCATGACCAGAGAGGTCGCCACTTTCTGGCAGCTATAAATATGTCCCCGCCAGATTCAAGTGTACGATCATCAGTTTTCAATAATAATATTCTTCATGCAACTTAGGCAGTTGCAGCATCGAGCATGAGAAAGGCAGCAGCTGAACTGAAAAATGCAGAGCAGTCAGATGATGTGACAGTTTCCTGTGATGGTACATGGCAGAGAAGGGGATTTTCAAGCAGAAATGGAATTTCAACATGTCTGTCTGTAAGTAAGAGAGCACCAGCAAAAGTCATTGATGTGGAAGTCCTGTCTAATTACTGTGATGCATGTGCAAAGATGAATAAGAAAATTTCTGGTGACAAATTACTGGAATGGAATGAACAACACAAGAGCACTTGCAAGAAAAATCATGATGGTTGTGCAGGAAAAATGGATCTTGTAGGTCTGAAAAGAATCTTTCTAAGATCAGTCAGTCAGTATGGCCTCAAATACACTGGTTACCTAGGAGATGGAGATTCAAAAAGCTACCAAGAAATTGCTGAGTTGAAACCCCCACATTTATACAGGTAAAACAATGACAAAACTAGAATGTTGCTGCCATGTTCAGAAGAGGATCGGAAAGAGACTCCTAGATAAAGTTACTGCCAACAAAAGCAAACTATTTGAAGAATATGGTAACAAATATAAAGGAATTGGAGGTGTTGAAAGACTGACAAAAATAGCAATAAAAAGAATTCAGGGTTACTACGGAGGGGCGATTCGATCAAACACAGGAAATTTAGATGAAATGAAAAAAGCATTATGGTCAATCTGAGAACATAGGAAAGGAATACATTTAAACTGTGGAAAATGGTGCCATGGTCAAATAAAAAAATAAGCTGCCAGATTTTGTCATGCAAATAATAAAACATGTTTTTGAAGATCTTTCAAATGATGAGTTATTGAACAAGTGTTTGCATGGTGGAACGCAAAATGCTAATGAAGCATTCCATCATACGATCTGGGAAAGGTGCCCTACAACTACTTTTGTTGGTAGAGATAGACTAGAAATAGCTATGAATAATGCTATTGTTGTCTATAATGAAGGAGAACTGGGCAGACTTGAAACAGTAAAGAATTTAGAACTAAGCTGTGGGTACTACAACATGTCATCATTTCAAAATTTTGATCTGGTACGTATAAGAGCAGCTGAAAAAAGGATTAAAATAGATAATAATATAAAAAGAGCTATAAAAGGTGTTCAGAGAGCTGAGGAATATCCTGAAGATGACTCATATGCAGCAGGATCTTATTAAACCAAGTTTATGTTTTAAAAACAGCATGGCAAGTTACATTTTTGCAGTTTTCTCTCAATTCAATTTTAACTACATTTTTAGTGGCATTTGACAGAATATCTCATAAAGTTATTAATATTTTGTCTCCAAATTTGGCAGACAGTAGGGACATACCACTGTACCAAACTGTACTAATCTGAATGCTGTAGATCAATAACTTAATGATTTTTAGTGATATTTTATAACACTTACTCCTAATTAAAGAAAAAATTGTTATTGGTTATGGAAGGCCTCGGTATCACTGCAAACGAATTAAAATCCATAATTGCTCAACCGCCCGTGCCAGTGGAATCATCCGAATTACTAACACATCTCCCAAACAAAGAAAGGTAACTGTAGTCCCCATCGTAGCAGTCTCAGCACACGCCAAAAGACATAAGGCGAAACCGCGCAGAAAGTGACCACAGCCAACTGTTCCCTGTCATACGATATTATCATTCATCGTAAACAAGCGGGATATCGAAACAGGATCAAAACGGATGAGACACACAGCTCACGGTGTACACAGAGCACTTAACTCAGTAGCTCCTGCAACAAGCCGGACTTGGAATATGAGGAAACTGCAAGAAGGAACACTTTTCAGACATAGCCTTCAATGGTTCCTGCCGCCTATCCACCATATACCATGGAAGTTCGCGTCCTCCCGAAAATGATGAACGTTGTAGCACTTGATGATGTTAGGCCATCGTTGATGACTCCAATTCCAAACATATAGACACACAGTGGTGGTAAGTTATCATTTCCAATCCAACAATTGTTATTTTTGTTATTGTTCCCCATAAATGAGCATATTTTGTCAACCATAGATCTAATCCAAAAGTTCTTAGTACAGAAATGATATAACTTAATGTTCTATATGCATACCAAATTACATGAAACTTTATTAGTTTCTGAGATATTGTAACAAACATGTCAGTCTAAATTTAGAGATTTTCCTCACAAAATACTACATATACAGCAAAATGAGCATAAAATATGTTATTTTCAGGCACATAACTTAATTTTTCTGAAATCTTAAACTATTATGTTTCACATAAAAGCATTCTTAGATCTTTGCTGTCTACGTTTATGTTACGTTTATGAAGAGTTACTTATTATAAATGTCAACCAAATGAGTAGTTCACTGTTATTCAATAGCCTATGGTCCATATAAGCTTTTGGATCTCTTTCTAACCAGACACTCCAGCAAGATGTACTGTCCTATCAGAAAGTGATTGAAAGCATCAGTGAAAAAGCCAATGCTCTTGTTCAGTCAAGCAAGGACTCAGAGCTTGCCAAATTCATTACCAAAACAGGAACATTGTACAAGAAACTGTGTGCAACCGCTAAGGTTGGTACTGTTATTATGCTTGCTAATGGAATAAGTTTTAATAAGATTTAGTATAAAAAACATCTCTCTCTCTCTCTGCGATCAAGACTCAATCAGAGTAGGATTCCAGACTCTCTCATGAAGTCAGAAAAGCATCTAAATTATACATCGGTCAATTTAAAATAATTTTTTTTACAGTTTGCAGGAAAGCAATGAAAAACTATTAACTTAGCAACAACAAAAAAATAAAACTAAGCTACAAATTCATGATGTTTGGTGACTGTAATTGTATTACAAATATTCAAAAATTTTTAAATTATATGTAATTGCCTTGATCAGTTTACAAGAAATTCAATTTCACACAATCAGTGTTACAGCTGATAAATTTCTTAAACATTTAAAAAAAAACCTCTGACAGCTAGCTGTTATTTAATTTTAATTAGCTATTTTTGAAAACTAACTTTGCAGCAAGAAAACATCAGAATGTAACAATCACATTATGAAAGCAACAAACCAAGAACTCATCCTGTTAAAGAGGAATGGATAGATGCTAAAAGCACATGGAAGTGCTACAAGATTAAAGGACAACCAAGAACTAAAGGCTTCAAACTATATCCATGTCACTGCAAGACATATGAGAAAGAAAGAAAGATGAAGATAAAAAAAGCAAACAAAGAAAAATACAATGAAAGAAAGAATCAGCTTAGAACACATTTTTATCTGTATGCATAGACAACAAATAGAGTGTTTTTAGCACATGGATAGTGCACTTTGTGATTGCGTGGCATACAAGGTAGAACAAAGAAAGAGAAGTTACAGATCTCAAGGCTGACCTAGAGTAACAACAGTGAAGTGATAGTATCTAAGAAATTAAAGAAGTTCAAATCCAATGGTTGAAACTGCAAGAAAAGTAAAAGCTAAAATTTTCTATCTTGTTCAACAAATTAAGGAATTTGATAAATGTGAAAAAGAACAAGCATCGTATATTAAACATTTACTTAGGAAGGAAGACCTCAAAAACTTAGTGGCAGTAGAAAAGATTTGTGCCAGAGTCACAGCATCAATAAAGTCACACCTGTAGTCATGTCATGAAAAAATGGACCACCGTTCCAGGACAGCACAATTGATATCATTTTGCAGGTCACTAAGATTTATTCCATCATTTGATATAGTTAAACTTTTAAAAAAACCATCGCCTGCATCACACTCACTGCAATCATGGAAGTAATAGGTATAGGCCATTTTCTGGACATATGCATAAATTCAAGTTGTTATCATACTTAGATTCTTGTACATATAAATTAAATATCTCTTTGGCCATTGACAGAGTTAGGCATCTGATTTATCGCATACATTGCATGCCTAAAAATAGCTGCATGGTATGAATTCTCTTCTGTAATTCAAACATTATAATTTAGTGATAGTTAGATGCAACCCTATCATCCATGGTGGAAAGAATAGGAATTGAAATCAACAAAGATAAAACAAAAATAATGAAAAATAAAAATACACCATAGGCAACATATATTTAAATCATCAAACATTGGAAATAGTAGACAACCATATATATCTTGGTAGACCAAAAAGGTGAAACAAAGAAAGAGATCAGAAGCAGGATAGCAAAAGCAGCAGCAAATTTTTAAAACCTGGAGAAAATATGGAAATAAAAAATTCTAAGCAAGAAAACTAAACTTACAATATTCAATTAAAATGTATTATCAACCCTTACATACATACGTGAAAACCAGAAAACAACAAAGGAGATAGAAAGAAAACTAAATGCTTTTGAAGACAAAAGCCTAAAAAGAATACTATGTGTATGATGGAATGAAATCAAGACTAATAAAGAGATAAGAGAAATGGCTACACAAACAATAATCTCATCTACAATTAGGAAGAGAAGGTGGACATATGTTGAACAAGAGAAGAGACAACAAAATAATTTCAAAACAGGCTCCTCTATGGGAATTATCAGGATAAAGGAAAAGAGAAAGACTTAGAAAGACACTAAAAGAAACACTTATAAGAGAAGCAAAATTAGCAGGCATAGACTCATTAGATAAGATCGAACATCTTGCCATGAATAGAGATGGATGGAGAAAAACACTACTAGCTCTATGCGATGTCTAGCGACACTGGAAGGATCAAGATCATGAAGATACAACTCCAAAAGACCATCCATTTCATGGAATCAGAGGACAAGGCTCTGATAAAGTATATATGAGCATCTTTACTGAAGTATCTGTAAATAATATCTGGTGAGATACAATTAATATATTCATCACAGCATAAATTATTTTTTAAGAAGACTTTTCAACACTTTTTGTTAAAATATAGGTAACATCTTTGATTCTTTCTGTATGATTTGATGCAAAGTGAGCCGTGCCGATTTTGGTTGCATATATTTACCTGCATAGTGCGCTACTCTCAATTTTATTCATGTAAACCGTCAACAAACCGTGTTCCCAAATTTTAGATTGACTATTTTATTAGTTCATTGTATCGTTTTTATTTGCTGATGAGAACTATGTCATCAGCAAAGTCCAGGTCCTCCATCTCGTATCCATTCGATTTAGTGCAGCATTTCTCATTATGAAGTATATATATCATCAATAGCCAGCAAAATTGGGCTTGAGTCAATCATGAAAAGACTAAAGTCCAACAAGTGACAAATTATACATGTCGATCAAGAACAAAAATTCATATAGAGAAGGTGTATCTTGGTCTACTATGTTACGGCTCGAAGGTCAATAGATAGATAGATAGATTTTATTAGGTTTATTCACTGGAGAGTTCCTTCCTTCTTTCGCATGTGGTACAAGTTGAAAACTGTAAGAAAAAAAAATATTTTAATTATTTGGATTTAGTGTTTATTGTAAACAACAGTGTAAACAAAATCAACTGACCGAAATTGCTTCAAGTAGCAGTGATTGTAAAGCTATAATTCATTTGATGAAAGCTGAAGAAGCCAGTCAATTAATATTATTTTTGATGATCCTGATAATGATAGTTTGGACTGTGTTGATAACAACAATGGTAACAGTGTTTTGACTGACCCAGATCTGGATTTAGTAGATGAAAATGAGAGAGAGTCTCAATTTGGATATTAACAGTGATGAGGAATAAATTCCTCCAGCTTAAAAAAAAACAAAAAACAACTACAGTTAGGGATAGATGAAGTTTTTTTCGGCTTACTTTTTTTTACAGTATGGGATAGCCAGTCCCATGCCTAACCCTCCTTTCTCGCCTCTTACGAACATGCCTGGTAGGGTACAGCGCCGCTATTCTTTACTCCCCTTTCGGGCCCCGGCAGCGCACAGCCGAAAAAAAAAAAAAAAAAAACTTCACAAACATGAACAAGTCAAAGAAAGATAAAGTTAATCCGTCAACCAGGAAAGAGAAGGGCTCTCTGTCTAAGAGACGTATGATGCAATCCGGAGAAAGCCATAAGGAGTCCGGGTTGCCGACTCACCCTTTGTCTACCAGGAAATCATCCAGAATTGGCACCTGGAATGTTCGTACCCTTAACGAACAGGGAAAAGCGGCACAAGTGGCAGCAGAAATGACCAACTATAAGATAGATATTCTGGGAATGTGTGAAACAAGATGGCTGGGAGCGGAGAGAATAAAATTGAATACAGGGGAGATGATTTTATCATCAGGACACCAGGAACCAGGAGCACAACATAGCGAAGGGGTAGCTATAATGCTATCAAAAAATGCACAGAAGACACTAATAGAATGGGAGGCAGTGGGACCAAGACTGGTGAGAGCAACATTTAGAACAACCAAAAACAAAATAAAATTACACATTATACAATGCTATGCACCAACCAACGATAAAGATGACTCAGTTAAAGATGATTTTTATAAACAGCTACAATGGCAGATGGATGCAAGACGAGCCAAGGATATTATAATCTTGATGGGAGACCTAAATGCTAAGGTAGGATCAGACAACAGAGGCTTCGAAGAGATTATGGGAAAACATGGACTTGGAGATATAAACGAGAATGGAGAGATATTTGTGAATTTCTGCGCCCTTAATCAAATGAGCCTAGGAGGAACAATATTCCAACATAAAAGAATACACAAAGCTACATGGGTGTCACCAGATCATAGAACGGAAAATCAAATTGATCACATATGTATTAATAATAAGTTTAAGTCATCCTTACAGGATGTAAAAGTATATAGAGGGGCAGATATAGCTTCTGACCATCATCTTCTGTTAGCCAAACTTAAAATTAAATTAAAAAGGTATAATACAACGAATAAGGGTAGAAAGTTTTTCAATGTAGGGTTTCTTAAAGAACAAGGAATTAAAGATAAATTCGCAGTCACAATATCAAACAAATACCAAGTCCTCCAACAACTAGAAAATACAATAAATATAGAAGATCATTGGAAACAGGTAACAAATATATGGAAAGAGACATGCGAAGAAACACTGGGGAAAAGAGAACGCCAGAATAAGGCATGGATGACAGCAGAGACCCTGGATAAAATTAAAGAAAGAAAGAACAAGAAAGCAGACATAAATAAAAGCAAAACAAGAAGTAATAAAGCCAAGACACAGGAAGCTTACACAGAGGTGAACAAAGAAGTGAGAAGATGCATTAAAAGGGATAAGAGGAAATATATAGATGAACTAGCTAAAGAGGCAGAAGAAGCAGCAAATAAAGGGAATATGAAAGAACTGTACAACAGCACAAAGAAATTAGGTGGAAAATACAGACAGATCAACGCCTTTATCAAAGACAAGAAAGGAAATCTGCTTAGTAATATAAGGGAACAAATGGAGAGATGGAAAGAACACTTTGAAGAACTTTTGAACAGACCCGGCTCAAATAATCCTCCAGATATACTACCAGCAGAAGAAGAGTTACACGTTAACTGCGGAAAACCAAGCAAAGAAGAAATAATGAAAGCCATCAAACTATTAAAAGATGGTAAAGCCACAGGACCAGATGAAATTCCTTCGGAAGCCATCAAAGCAGATATTAACACCTCTACCAAGATGTTACAGGATCTATTGGATAAAATTTGGGAGAGGGAAGAAATACCTAAAGACTGGAGAGAGGGTTATATGATCAAACTACCAAAGAAACGAAGTTTACAGGAGTGCACAAATTATAGGGGAATTATGCTACTATCAGTGCCAGGAAAAATATTAGGCAGAATCATTCTGGAGAGACTAAAAGAGGCTATAGAGAAACACTTGAGAGATGAACAAGCAGGTTTTAGGAAGAACAGATCATGTGCTGATCAAATAACTACCCTACGTATAATAGTTGAACAAAGTTTAGAACTAAAATCCCCACTATATATTGGATTCATAGATTACGAAAAGGCATTTGATAGTTTAGACAGAAGAATGCTTTGGAAGTTGCTGAGTCATTACGGAATCCCCATAAAGTTTATTAACCTGATAAAAACAATGTATGAAGGAACAAAATGTAGTGTGGTGCATGAAGGACAGCTTACAGAAGCATTTGAAATAAGAACAGGAGTAAGGCAAGGATGCCTCCTGTCTCCATTTCTCTTTCTACTGGCCATAGATTGGATTATGAAAATAACTCAAAACAACAGAAATGGGATCCAGTGGTCACTGACCAAACAACTTGATGATTTAGACTTTGCTGATGACATAGCTCTCCTATCACACAGCCATCAACAGATGCAGGATAAAATGAGTATATTAGATGAGAGATCACAACAGCTAGGACTAAAGATTAATAGAGATAAGACCAACATTATGAGAATTAATGCAGTTGGCAATAACCATATAAAACTAGGAGAAATACCTCTACTAGATGTACAATCTTACATATATCTGGGCAGTAATATAGATAAAGTGGGAGGAACAGAAAATGATACCAAACTAAGGATATCAAAAGCAAGAGGAGCTTTCATTGCACTGGGAAACATATGGAAATCCAAAGAAATTAGGCTAAATACAAAAATAAAAATTTTCAACTCAAATGTTAAGTCTGTCCTATTATATGGCTGCGAAACATGGAGAATGACAAAATTGACAATCACGAAAGTACAGACTTTCATTAATGAATGCTTGCGCAGAATAAAGGGATGGAAATGGCAGGACAAAGTCACTAACGTGGAATTATGGAAATGTACCGGTCAAATACCAGTGGATAAAGAGATACAGCGAAGACGATGGCGATGGATAGGACACACACTACGGAAGCCAACTGAGAGTATTACACAACAAGCCCTTTTTTGGAATCCCCAGGGGAAAAGACAAAGAGGAAGACCAAGGAATTCTTGGAGAAGACAGATAGAAGCAGAGATGAAGATGATGGGGAAGACATGGAATGATCTTAAAAGAATGGCAAAAAACAGAACGACTTGGAAAGTGTTTGTTGAAGACCTATGCTCCACCGGGAGCTAAAAGGTAAAAGAAGAAGAAGGGATAGATGGTTGCCAAATGGATACTTCAATGCATTTCAATATCATTTTATGGAGAATAACAATTGTACTTTTTTTGTGTAGTTGAAAAAAAAGTGTAAATAGTGATTTTTTTCACCCAAAGAGTTGAAATTTAATTTTTTCAATTTTCATTTGTGATTATGGATGACAAAAAATTAGTTATTTTTATGCTCCGTCAACAAAACTTATCATGGCTGCTTGAAGACATATTGCTATTTGTTTTTTTCTCAAATTAATTCATTTTGAATTATTGGTTATTGGTTATTGGTTATGGAAGGCCTCGGTATCACAGCAAACGAATTAAAATCCATAATTGCTCAACCGCCCGTGCCGGTTGAATCATCCGAATTACTAACTCATCTCCCAAACAAAGAAAGGTAACTGTAGTCCCCATCGTAGCAGTCTCAGCACACGCCAAAAGACATAAGGCGAAACCGCGCAGAAAGTGAACACAGCCAACTGTTCCCTGTCATACGATATCATCATTCATCGTAAACAAGCGGGATATCGAAGCAGGATCAAAATGGATGAGACACACAGCTCACGGTGTGCACAGAGCACTTAACTCAGTAGCTCCTGCAATAAGCCGGACTTGAAAAAATGTTCTTCTCAGTGTCTCTCTGGGTCTTCCTCTTTTCCTCTTACCTGTTGTTTCCCACATGAGGGCTTGCTTTGCTATTCGGTTATTATCTCTTCTCATCACATGTCCAACATACGACCGTCATCTTTTCTTGATTACTGAAGATATTAGTGGTTGATTGGCGATTTCTCTAATGTCCTCGTTTGTTTTGAATTCGTTCCTCTCTATACCAAGTATTTTCCTTAGACATCTATGGTGTTCACGCAATGTTTATTGAAAGCTCATTGTGTTGTGTTTTGATCTTTCAGCCTTGTCACGTAGTCAAGCTATTTTATCTGTTGCTTCTTTATATATTTTATGGCATTTTAGTTATTCCTAGCTTTTTTCTCAGTTCTTTATTTCTGATTTTATATCTCAGTCTGTTCCCTGTCATTCGTCTAAAACATTTCATCTCATTAAAGGTTATTTTTCTAATTGTCCTTGCATCTAGGGTCCATTGGTAGCACAATGTTGGAAATAAAATTGTATTGTAGAGTGCCCGTTTTGCCTGTAGAGTTATTTCCTTGTTGGACAAACGTGGTGATAGCTGTCCAATGATTTGACAAGCTTTGTTGCATCTTGAGTCTATTTCTGCTGTTTGTGAATTGTCTTTTGTCTGTAGACTTCCTAGGTATTTAAATTCCTCGATTTGTTTTAGTTGTCTGCCGTCTATAGTTATGTTGATATTCTGTTTCTCTTTTGCGATATTCATAACTTCTGTTTTGTTAATACTGATTTTCATGTTGTATTTTGTGCCTGTGCTGTAGAGTCTATTTAAGTGTTCTTGTAGGTCTTCTATTTTTCTATGTATTAGTTCCTGATCATCTGTGAATAGAAGCTCATTGAACCTTGTGTAATTTGCAAAAATAATATTTGTTTGGACATTTTGGTAAAAAATGTAGATATTTCACTTAGGAAGGGCAACAATTTAAAAATAATTGAAAAAATTAAGATGCACAGCCAGAACTAACATTACCATGTGCACAATAAATGGTCCTTTTACATAACATAAAAGTGTTTTGTCATTCTTCTGGCATGTAAAGGACACAGATAATAGTTTTTTTGTGAGGGACCAGCCTGAGGTTGAACTATGTCAGTCACGTCAACCATGTCAGTTTACCGAGCCCAAAATTAAGGTCAAAGCAAAGAAATGCACATATATATGCATAAAAATGTGAAGCAGCAGTAAAGCTAATTGTAATTAGAAATGAAACAAAAAATTATATTTTTTTCCACGTCCAAAATTACTATATTTTTGTAGAAGTATCCTTTGTGTCTCAAAATTATGTCTGATCACAATGCAGGTTCATGAGTGACTGGCACAAACAATTAAGATTAAGGATTTTATCTGTACATTACAAGTAAAAGCAATTCCCCCGCACTGCACCAAACTGTCTCACATGTTGTAAGATGTGATAATCATTTCCTGGAATTTTTGGCCATGACAACAGCCGAAGAGATTTTTGCCATCAAAAGTAAAAGAGTCCACATGTGCTAACAAAGCTAGAACTGGACTCTATATGCAAGAAAAATAACCACTAAATATTGCCATTTGTCTCTGTTCTGTGCAAGCAACTCTATCTCATTGAGGGAGCCGGTTCATGCTGCTCTTGCCTCTCTGATCAATGCTCTTCTCATCAGGTCTATGTTTCATTAACAAAAAGGTTTTTACGGTAGCGGCTTGTTAAACGTCTGATCAACTGTTCTATACCAAGCAAGAGAAAAACAAATCCTCCCTTTTGGATTAAACCGGAAACACTGCAAACAAATTAAAATACATAATTGCTCAACCACCTGTGCCAGTGGAATCATCCTAATTAAATATATCATCTCCCAAACAAAGAAAGGTGGCTGCAGTCCCCATTATAGGAGTCTCAGAACACGCCAAAAGACATAAGACAAAACCGCACAGAAAGTGATCACAGCCATCTTTTTGTTCCCCGTCGTATGATATCATCATTCATCATAAGCAATCATAATATCAAAACATGATAAAAACAGATGAAACACACAGCTCACGGTGTGCACAGACACTTAACTCAATAGCATGAGGAAACTGCAACAAGGAACACTTTTCAGACACAGCCATTAACAGTTCCTGTTGCTTATTCACTATTTAACCTGAAGTTCCAAGATTAAATGTCTTATACAAATGACAGGAAGCAGCCTGTGAGATAAAATCAGAAATGAAGAATTCAGAAAGAAAGCTAGAAATAATTCCCATCATAGAGTACTTAAATAAACAATAGACAGAATGGTTTGGCCACATGATAAGGCAGAAAGATCAAAACACAACAATCCTTCAATAAATGTGAGAACAGCAGACTCAAGGACAGACCACAAAAAAACATGTATTGATGGAATATTAGAAACACTAGGAAACATAACAACAGCAGAGGAAAACAGAAGAGCAAAAGACCACAAATTATAACTACCCTTGATGCTTAAAGGCAAATGAAGAAGTAAAAGACATTTTTTTAAACACCATACTTTTACATTACATTAGCAGTTTTGATTAAATATGCATGTTGTTTGGAAAAAAAAAATCTGCCAGCAATGACTTGTCACGGGTCACTAGCGAGAATAATTTGGAAGGTATATGGAGGGAAAAAAGGAGGAAAAATGTTTGTCCATGACAAACCAGCAAATTTCATAAATGTTTATTTTGCCTTCATAATTTTAATGAAGGGGGATTTCCGTTTCCATGATGGTGGAACACAGTTCATGTTCTCTTGATCACTGTAGAAAATGCATTTGAGGACTGATTAATTTTGGCTCTCAAATGCAATTTTCTGCATTAAAGTCAAAATGTTCTACTTAACAAATCTGTGCTGATGAAGCAGTCATACACACGGCAATATTCCTTTTTTAACAAGTCAAGTTTTGTGAATGCGACCTTCCACCATCTAGAGTTGATCTGCGGTTTACATCAATACATTGAGTGCTGTTCAATGGTCGTCGTTGGAATTGTTTGACACAAGCTATTTACATGTTACAACGCATTAATGTGGACTGCTCCATCAAGTCAACCAAAGTTTTTTCTCTTTAGGGTATTTGCACAGTGTTTCGTTTGTTGTAGGCTGCATTCACTAGAGTAATCAGGAATCTATAGGTGCAGGCATTGTTGTGTGTGCTACGTCATCATAATGGCTCATTGTATACCCCTAGACTGGCCATGCACTAATCTTACAGTCTGTTGTTTGATGTGCGATGGGGATAATCTGACGACTAACTGTGTTTTGTATGTTCAGATTTGGAGTCAAAAACGATGTCCTAACATCAACAAGTGCTATACTTTTAAACAAAATATGACGATCATCATTTTCAGGAGGATGTGAACATCTGGTCTATATGGTGGATAGGCAGCAGTAACCATTGAAGGCTATGTATGAAAAGTGTTCCTTGTTGTAGTTTCCTCATATTCTAAGTCCGGCTTGTTGCAGGAGCTATTGAGTTAGGTGCTTTGTGCACACCGTGAGCTGTGTGTTTTATCCGTTTTGATCATGTTTCGATATTCCAATTGTCTATGATGAATGATGATATCGCATGACAAGGTACAGTTGGCTGTGTTTACTTTCTGTGCGGTTTCACCTTATGTCTTTTGGCGTGTGCTGGGACTGCTATGATGGGGACTACAGTTACCTTTCTTTGTTTGGGAGATGAGTTAGTAATTCGGATGATTCTCCTGGCAAAGGCAGTTGAGCAATTATGGATTTTAATTCATTTGCAGTGTTACCAGGACCTTCCATAACCATAACCATAACAATTTTAATGAAGGTGTCGAAATATAGGGTTAATAACCTTGCATGAATTATATGTATATCTGCTTATACTACTCTTATATATTACTATCTTCATAAACATTTTTATCACCTCTTTTCTGCTCAAATTTCTGTTCTAAATGTTTACCAAAAATCACATATAGTCTTCTTCTCATATGTTTGAAAAACACAAAAACACATTATGATGTAACATCTTTACTGTCTTCTCAGTCCACTCCTTCTATGTTGAACTCTGGATCTATGAATCACAATTAAATCTTCTTTCCTATATATCTCTGTTTTTCTCACTACAACTCACTTTTTCTTGTGATTTATTATCTAACCAATCAACTTTCAGTTGTTTTACTCACAAGGACAAGAGATACTTGGGAAAACAAGGACATATCTGGAGTGTTTGTTAAAACAGGGTGAAGTGAAATGTTGAAATGTTTAGAAGAATGGTGGTTATGTATAAAATTGATCACTAAAGTAACAAAGTTTATCACATAATGATGATATACTAATGCTTTTTATCATTTATTGAAAGGCCTTAAAAGTTTTATTGATTTTGTTTTCATAGGAGCATGTTTCTCGGTACGATTCTTTTGTTGTGGAGCACCAGCAGTACAATGATCTCTACAATTCCTGTACTGACTGGCTGACCACTCTCCAAGAGAAACTCTCAGCCTGCTCAGATGTATCTGGAGATCAAAATACTACCCAGAATCGACTTGATAAACTTCAGGTAGTTCCTTTATTTACATTTTTTATTTATCAATATATACATATTTCTTTATGTGTTGTCACTCACTGTTGTGAAATTATTAGTTTGAAACCTTGGAAACTGTATCATGTTTGTGAATAAGAACTATGAAGATTTGGGAAAGTATTTTACACAAAAATATAATAAACCAGTAAGTTATAAAGTATCATCAGTTACTTATTACTACTTTTACCCATGTTTTTTTTTTTCAATCGTTACTATTGTTCCCAGTAATTGCTCTTATCAGTAGGCAATACTATTTAATCATTTTTGTAAATATTCATTTTCTTGAAGCATAGCTTCTAGTTTAAAATTAAATTATTTATTGGTAATTACATCATTACATAATTATCTAATTCAAATGTAAAGTAATAAAAGGTAAATTATGAAATTGAACTTTCTGAATATGTTCATTAAGAAGTATCAGTCCTTATGGCTCAGAGTAAGAAGTGACCCACTTCATACTCTAGGATTGTTGACATACATTTTCATTTTGTCAGGCAAAACTACCTGCCACCAATGATATTTTTATGGCAGAATGCTGCATATAACAGGATAAAGGCATAACAACTCAAAGTTGCTGTAAACTTATTATTAAAAAGAAAAGAAAGGAAAGATAGTTCATTTACAGCTTTATGTAGGTGAGGGACAACACAAAATCAAAATAATGTTGCGGCTCAGTAGATCATCAGCTGGAACAATAGACACAACATAAATATATATCATCATCTTTAAGTACCATGCTGCATAAGTGATCATGTCTCTCCACAACTTTCGATGTTGACAGTTATTTATCAGAGGGTGAAGGCAAAGAGATGCAAGTAAATGCGAGTAAAATTGTGAAGCTGCAGTAAAGCTGAATGTGAAGAAGAAGTAAAAAAAAAATGGTATGGTTAAAGCTTTACGTAATTGATAGACGACACAAATTTGAATGACGTTTCGTCGCAATAGGTCTTCAACAGGAACAAACAACACATACACAAATATGTAAGTAAATAAAATAAATTCTACAAAGTTAACTAATAATGGAGCATCCAAAACAAAATAATTTCGAACCAGTACGAGGAACAAAAACAAAAAAATGACTACCCTGTGTAGTGGCCAGAGGGAGATTGTACTGTCTATTGCATACAGTAGCAGGTCATATATATGTATATATTTATATATGTATGTATACACACACACACACACCTCGTGCACGCACGCAGACACACACACACAAAGCTATTAAAACTACATAGCAATATTACACTAGACTATCTGAGAAGGAAAATATATATTAAAAAGTGACTTACCTGAGCGTTCTTATCTGCTTGTTTGAAATGAGGTCAACTGCTAAATGGACTAAAATTCACCGGTTTATTGGCAAAGAAGTGTAATTTCATTGATGTGTGCTTTTGAATAAAGAAAATAAATAGTTCACAGTGTCTCCACATGCCAAAGAGCTGAATGACTGGACTTGGCTAGTGTATAACTTGGAAACGGGTTCTGAACCCTGCAACTGAGTAAGTGCATGTGAGTCTAGACCATCCACAACATCGACTTTCAGTGACAAAATCAGCAAAATGATGACAAGAAGTATTCAGATGAAGCCTAAACAACATCAAAGAAGAAAAGGCAAATATTCAGGAATTTGTACAAAACATTTGGAGTGCAAGAGGCTAGTCCTAAAGTATGTGCGCATTACATACTGGAACTGTGCTCCCAAAAATCACTGACAGCCCTTTCTTGATAAGCTACTGTACGGCGCCAATATAAGTGCAAGAAACACTTCTTGGTTCTTGGTCATAGGACAGTTAGTGGATTTCCTGGATTTCAGTGAAGAATTGCAGCTACGTGCAGTTAGGGTACAGACCCCAGTTCCTTTCGTGGTTATAAATGTGAATGCCTGTAATGGGAAGATGGACACACTACAATGGCAAAATCTCTTTGTGCTTGAGGAGGAGAATGTCATTTTCTGTGAAGACTTTAATGCTAGGGGCAACCAGTGGGGTAATGTCATAACCAACAAGCAGGGAGAAGTCCTAGAAAACACTATAGTGTCGGCCAATTTAGTGTGCTTGAATGATGGAAGGGCAATCAGAATGGCCACTTGAACATGGGACTCTGATAGTGTCATAGACCTGGCACTGGTGTCTTCCACCTTCGCAGCGGTTTGCAGGTGGAGTGTACAGGATTCCATGAAAGTTATCACTATCCAAGTGCCATCCGAATTGAGAAAGGCAAAAATAGAGACCAGAAAAGCAAGCTCAACACATTCCACTATGAGAACACAGATCATGACGTCATTAGCAAAATCAGTCATAGGTAAAAAGGGCACCCCTCACAGGAGGCAGGAGAGATGGATGCAGCCACCTTGGTGGAAAGTGGAAGTCGAGGCAGCTTGGTGAAACAAGAAACAAAAGGCCAAGACATGGCTGAAAGCCAGAAAGAATGGAAAACACAACCTGAGCTCTTGAAGCATCTGAAATAAAAGGTTGACCAAAAAATGATACACTTTAAATTATGTGCTAAGCAAGCTAAAGATGCCAAGTGGGATGATTTCTGCAAAAAAGTGTGCTCAGAAAAATCGCTAGCCACATTCTGGTGCCTTCATCAGAGCTTGAATGGTACAACACGACACAGAGGCATAACAAGACTTCCAGACCAGATATGGCTTGCTTGCTACATTATAAGAAATGAGGCATAAGAACGAGGATACAGGGGTCATTTTCCGAGTTGTGTGAGAATGTAGTGCTGGGAGAAGATCTCACAACACTTAATAGTTCACACAACACTGCTCCTGGTACAGATGGTGTTTGGAACGACAACATAGGCGATTTAGCTGATGATGACTTCTAAGAACTGTTCAAAGAGTGTAATGCCTTTATTCAGAGTGGCCCAGCATTCAATGTGGCCAAATTAAGGAGGAGTGGCTACACAGATACTTACCACTTCTACCGAAGCCAAACAAGGACCATTCTCAGATCAGTGCCTACAGACTCATCTCGATGCAGAACACTGTGGGCAAGCTACTGGAGAAAGTAGTTGCTCGTATACTCACCTGTCACCTTGAACATATAACCACATTCCCACCCACTCTCAGAGGTTATAGATCATGGAAGAACAACTGGATGGGATTGGAAGAACAGTGACTTTTGCTGAATATATTCTGGTATATCGACAGGGAAGAGACAGAAGGAAAATCGCCTCCACCATGCAAAATGAACTCGATCACATCTCTTTCTAGTGTGGAGTATCAGGTGCTTTGGTTAATCCTAATAATGCATCATTTGCATGGTTCTCCCTTAACAATCATATAATTAACATGGAAACACGGGTGGTAAGAGTGGAAGCTGATGAGGTGACCAGGGATAGATTGATGATGTACCTTGGAATTAAGTTTGATCACATCCTATGTTTTATTGACCACATCGGCCATGTGATAACATAATCCTGCAAAGGATTAGCTGCTTTGAAGGTCATGGCAGCTGCCACCATCAAGCAGAAATTATTTACCCTTTTGTTGCAGGGACTAGTTCTAGCACCAATCTAGTTCACCCTAGCAATTCCTACTGTCAGTACAACACAAATTGACAGGCTGGAGAAAACACAGAATGAAGCTATGCGCATTATCTTAGGGTGTACGAGGGACACTTCTTGTGTAGCAATGAGGTATCTTCTTGACTTTCCAACCATGGATGACAGGATTGAGAGTGGACAGGTTGGCTAACTGCACTCTCATTGAAGACATTAAATCATAGGATCGGGCGGACATCATCAATGCCCTCTGAGATGAGGGTAGGGCACATGACTTCAACAACCATAAGTTCACGTCACTTCTTTGAATGAAAGAGATGGAAGATAAGCTAGGCACAGCCAGAAACAAGAAACTTAGTGGGCATATAAGAAGACTTATCAACCAACACAGAACTGGAGTTGTCAGTAGCTGGACACTGTGGGAATTTCTGATGAAGGGATCTTAGCACCTATGGACATGTTCGAAGTGCAATGATAATGACCCGCAAATAACTCAATAACTCAGTGGACTAAAATCACAATGGTGAACAAAAAAGGGCGGATATGTAAAAATGTAGGGAATAAAACTATGTGCGGGTGGGTGCTGGGTCCCTTGACAATATCTCTACTTGTAATGCTAATATATATGTATATAACCATATTATACCTGCTCAAAAAAATATATGCAAGACTACATGCACATACCTACACATATCATCATCATGTGCCATACCGGTTGGCGTAGGCGATCATGTCCCTCTACAATCTTCTATCTACAGTGCATCATATCAGTTCTGTTTACTTTTTTCTATGCCATGACACCAAGCTATCCAGTATTTTCTCTCTTTGTCGTCCGCGATCTCTCTTTCCTTTTATTTTGCCAGTTGTAACCAAGTATTACAACTTTCCTCTTCTCATGATGTGCCCGAAAAATGTTGATTGCTTCTTTCTGGTGCTTTTTAGGAGCTCCCTTTTTGTGTTGGCCTCTTTGAGAACTTCCTCATTGGTCTTTTTAACCTACACATATACATATATGTATACATATATGCATTAATGTGTATATATACCAGCATTTATAAATACACAAGTGCACACATACAAAAATATACATCCACTTATTTATACACACACATACATATATAAATGGCTAGACATCAGATCTCACAACTCAGAGACCAGGGGAACTGGCAGAGATTGCTGGAATGACATGAGGCAATGCCAGTAATGAGCATGTCGGTTTACCATTGTGACTTGAGGAATTCAAGTGGTATGCCACCTGAGTACTTATCAACATCTCATCTTACATTGCTGACATATTATGGCATAAATAATATTCTGGGACTCACATGTGAAATCATCTTTTATTTTTAACTCATTGCGGAATGAGTCAGTGTGAATTACATGCTCACAGGTAATACTAACTCAATGTCCGTATGAAACTGTATCTAGATGGGAAAGAAGTTTGACATAGATAAGGTGCTTGAGCAGGATTTATGGAAAGTAGTATAAGATAATTGTTTTATACTATCTGTCCTGTATACTTACACCAACATTCCATATGTTCGGTTTCAACCAACATTCTGTTTTCCCCAATTGTAGCAGAACTTGTTGCTCCATTACTCTCTGATCCAACCTGACAACATTCGACTCCCCTCAGCAGGTTTACCCTTACTGTCTCTTGTACTCCATGCTAGGTGGTGCTACTCGACTTGTCTGTTGATAGCCATGTGCATGTGTGCGGTCCATGTTGATTGTGAGATATCGGATCATTCACTGACCTTTTTAGACACATCACATAGTTTTTGTAATGTTATTATGTGCAATAGAAACAAATTAATTTGCTGACATTTGGAATAATGTAATCATGATAGTCAAGCATTATTAGTAGTAAACGAAAAAAAGAGACTTTTATTTTATTGCTTGAAGTATGCTTAAACATTTCTTACAGTTAGGACACAACTAGGCATTTCAAGATATTTTGCCTTCTTATATGTTGTATTGTTTCCAAATATAATATCTTTATCATTTTGCCACTATTTTTAATTGAGATTCATTCCTACCTTTTTACTATTTTCATTTAAAATTTAAATTTACATTAGTTTCTTTCTTTTATTATTTGCTTGTTAATTTTAAATTTATTATTTGCTTTCATCATCATCTTCCTCATCATCATCATCAAGTACAGTGCCTGCTGGCATAGGTGATCATATCTCTCCACAACTTTCAATCTCGACAGTTATTTATCATTTCTATTGTTGACCTTCTGCAAAGCCATTCTCTTAAGCTGTCTTACCTCTACCTCTTCATCTCTAAATTTTCCCAGTTGTTACAATATATTACAGCTGTTCCCTTCTCATTATATGGCCAAAAAACAGGAAATTGTTTTGATAATTGGTTGATTTCTGAGTCAAATGTATTAGAGTGTCTAATGCTAATCCATCTTGTTGTAATCTGTTTGCCTGTAAGATTTTTATTACTACAAAACACATTTTTAACTGTGAAATTGAACAATTACGATGCCTCACTGGGCTTCAGTAAAACAGCTAAACCAACATGTAGTGTTTCTCTACTGTAAATCAATCTGTGTGCATTTGCTTACATGTTTGTATTTACTTTAAATATTTTTTATTATAATAGTTTTATAGTCTGTGATTTTCCTTAACCTACTTGAGGTTGTCTAACAAGACTAATGAGTCTATCTACCGAGTTTATAGAAATGAACCAGTAATGTTATATGTCATCTTCCTATACTAATCCTTTCAATGTGGAGAACATAATCTACCACATTTCTCTAGGAATATTTTATCTTTCTCATCATCCAGTCTGTAACAGTCAAGAAGAGAATGGTTGAAAGTGGAATCATTGACACCTTTTCTTCTTTTTTAACTTAAAATGATTTGCTGCCCTTACTAATCTAACTATCTATTGACCTTTTGAGCCTTAGCCAGCCCATAGGGCATAGACCCAGATGCTCTTTCTCTTATCTAAATTTTTATTCCAGCAGTTTTCAATCCTAAAGATATTTTATCAAATCTCGCCATTTGTCTCTGTTCTGTGCAAGCAATTCTATCTCACAATGGTTCTCCCTTAATAATCATATTGTTAATATGGACACACCAGTAGCATGAATGGGAGCTGATGAGGTGACCAGGGACAAGTTGATGACATACCTCGGAGTTAAGTTTGATCACAGCCTGTGTTTTCGGGACCACGTCGACCATGTGATAACAAAATCCCGCAAAGGATTAGCTGCCTTGAAGGTCATGGCAGCTGTCAACATCGAGCAAAGGCTACTTACTCTTCTGTTCCAGGGATTAGTCCTCGTACCAATCGAGTATGCCCTGGCAATTCTTACTGTCAGTACGACTCAAATTGACAGGCTGGAGAAAATACAGAATGAAGCTATGTGCATTATCTTGGGGTGTACGAGGGACAGTACCTGTGTAGCAATGAGGTATCTTCTTGACTTTCCATCCATGTATGACAGAATGAAGATCTAGAGGGCACGAGCATACCTGAAGATTAGTGCAGATAAAGAGCATCCATTACACCACAAGCTCAACACAGGGAAAGATGCCAGGCTAAAAAGAGGCAAATCATGGGTGGGCTGAGCAGAAAATGTCATCAAACAGGTATGTAGGCTTACCAATATCAATGTTGGCGAGGAGTGGATACCTGTCCCTATGTCATTCAAGGGGATATTCTCGTGTATTGTCACACTCAACAGAAAAAATAGGGAACAGAAGTCAGTCGTTGTCAATGTGGAGGTCAACAGTCTCACCTGTGATAACACCGATTAGAAAGATGCGGTCATCTATACAGACGGATCTGTTATACGACACCAAAGAAGTGCGTGGCCGTTTACAGCACGCTCGATAGGCAGAATAGTCTACGAAGACAGTGGTGCATACGTCATGACCATGAGTAACTTGACGATGGAGGTGATGGCAGTGACCAGGGCATTCATCTGGTTAGAGTCACAAGACTACACCCATACCTGTATACTGAGTGATGAGCATGATAAAAAAAGTGGAGGCGGGCTCTGCACGCATTCAATGGTTAGAGTCATTGCAGAAGTCAAAAATATGTAATATCACCTTTGTCCATGTCCCTGAACATGTGGGAGTACAGGGAAATGAAAGAGCGGATAGGATGGCTAGCTGCGCTGCCGTTGAGGATGGTCAACCAGTGGATTGGGCGGACATCATCAATGCCCTCCGAGATGTGGGAAAAGCACATGACTTGACAACCACAAATCCACGTCACTTCATTGGATGAAAGAGATGGGCACAGCCAGAAATGTGAAATTTAGTGGGCATGTAAGAAGATATATCAACCAACACAGAACTGGAGTCATCAGTTGCTAGACACTGCGGGACTTGCTGAGGAGGGGATCTGAACACCTATGTACATGTTCGGAGTGCAATGATGATGACCCGCAAATAACTCAATAACTCTATCTCATTGAGAGAGCCATTTCCTGCTGCTCTTGTCTCCCTGATCAATGTTCTTCTCAGTGTCTCTTTGGGTCAGCCTCTTTTCCTCTTACCTGTTATTTCCCATATGAGGGCTTGCTTTATTATTCGGTTATTATCTCTCCTCATCACATGATCAACATATGACCTTCGTCTTCTCTTGATTACTGAAGATATTAGTGGTTGAATGGAGATTTCTCTAATTTCTTCATTTGTTTTGAATTCGTTCCATACTATACCAAGTATTTTCCTTAAGATATTTACTTTCGAATGTGTTCAACTTTGTTTCTATGTCTCTTGTTTACCAGCTCTCACATGCATATGTAAGGGTAGATAGTACATTTGCTTGCTTGCGTTCGCCCGATGACTCAAGTATTCTAGAGTATTCTGGTAGACTACAGAATTATTCTTCATCATCCGCCCTTAAAAGGACGTTAAGTGGGTGTGTCTGCGTTGTGTTGTGGTTTACAGTATAACTGTGATATTTGCGCCTTTCGGCCCAACACATCCGATTTAGCACTGATAGTACATTTGATTTGAATAGTTAAGTTTTGTGTTTGTGCTGATGAGTTTTTATTTCCACAACTTTTCAAGGTTTCTGAAAGACATTGCTGCTTTAGCTATTCTGATTCTAATTTCTTTACTTGTATCCCTTCCCATTCAATTTGACTTCCAAGATAAATAAAGTGGTCGATCTATTCCACTGGTTTATTTTCCATGTATATTCTGTCATCTGTTGGAATTAAGCTTTTCATGACTTTAGTCTTGTCATGACTGATCTCAAGCCCAATTTTGCTGGCTATTAATAAAAGTTCATTTGTGTTTTCATGCATCGTTTTTATCTGACTGCTGATGAGAACTATGTCATCAGCAAAGTCGAGGTCCTCCAAATGGTCTCCTTGTGTCCATTCAATACCTTTGTTACCAGTGCAGCATTTCTTCATTATGAAGTCCATAACAATTCCAAATAACAAAGGCGATAAAATACATGAATCAATTCAGAGGAAGAGGTATGTTTACAGCACTCGGAAAAAATGACAAATAATCAACAACAGAAAAAAATATGGACCAAGGCAGGATCAAACCCATACTCAGTGTTGTTTTTTATGTTGTTGATTATTTGTCATTTTTTCCGAGTGCTGTAAGCATACCTCTTCCTCTGAATTGATTCACTGATTATCGCCTCGGAAGTTTCCCTCTATAATAATATTCATTTATTATTATTTGTCTCCCCCCCCCCCGATAAAATAAATCCTTGTTTAACTCTAGTTTCTATTGAAAAACATTCTCTCAGTCCTTCCTCTGTTCGAACTGCACATGTGTATTCATCATACATGTCTTTGATAATATTTATGATTTTTGATGGTAAACCATATTGCTTCATAATTTCCCACAAAGAATCTCTATGAATGCTGCTGATTGCTTTTTTGAAGTCAATGAAGTTAAGTACAAAAAGTTTCTCCTTTTCAAAGTGTTCCTCCAATATAAGTCGTAGAGTAAAAATATGGTCAAGGCAGCTTCTCCCTTTTCTAAACCCAGCCTGTTCTTCATGCATTACTGTATCTATTGAATCCTTTATTCGGTTCATGATGATTTTGCAGAATAACTTTGAGGCAACTGACAAAAGTGTTACACCTCTCCAGTTGTTACAATCTCTGAGATTTTTTTGAGATCTTAACAATGATTCCTTTTTTCCACTTATGAGGCACCTTCTCTGCTTTCCAAATGATGTTGAACATTTTCTGGAGGTGTATTAAATTATGAATGGCTATCAATTGCCTTGAGGATCTCAACTGTTAATTTATTCTCACCAGCAGCCTTGTTGTTGTCCATACCATTAGCCCTTACTAATGCTTCTTGTGAATTTTTATACATACTTTTGTTAATTTTTACTATTTTATTGAGAATTGTTTTTCTTTATGTATGCTGTCAAAGTTGTCTTTTTTTTTTTTTTTAAATAGATTTTTAATAGATTTTTTTTTTACCTATGGTAGAACACAATAAGAAAAAGATATTATGCAATCCATTTTTGTCAACAGAGGTCAGGAAAAACTTATTCTGAAATACTGAAGTTCTGACAATTGATCAATAAATGTTTATATCTTTGGAGAGAACATAAATGTGCTTTCTGATAAACATGTTGAAAATATTAATAATCAGTAATATAGGATGCTCAGAAATATGCTAAGAAAAACAGAGAAAGCTTATTCCCAACATTAGAGAAAAGCATCATCAATTTTGGTCATATAATGAGAAGGAACCTTCTAGAGCATACTTTGATGCTGACATAGGAAAATATAGATGGAAACAGAGGATACAATAATAGCAAAAAGGTTAAGAGAAAGCATTGTTGGAAGTCAAGAAGAGTTATTAAACAACCATAAAGTCAGAATGTTCTGGAGTAACATGGTTTTTCATGGCTGCAGACATATAACATATAACATGCTGATGATAATGTTATATTTGATAGTCTTGATTATTGTCTTTAATTTTGTGTGTTTGAGGTACCTGCAATTTTTTTTTAATTCAATAAACAGCAACAGTGTGTAAGTGAATTCCATTTTTTTTCTTTTTATTTTGTAGCAAACAGTATGATAGTTTTCAGATAAAGCTATGCTTTTATATCACATAGATGTATCATCACTCTGTGTATCTGAATTTAAAAAAAAAAAAATTGGTATGCATATACATCATCTAATTTCATTTATAACATATACACCTAACAAATATGAATTTTAAAAAAATATAAAAAGTTCAGAAAAGATTCACATGTTTTCTTTATAAGATTCACTGTTATTAAAATGCAGATGTTCAATGTAAAGTGACATTGCTTTTACATTTGAAAAGCCAAAACATACCTGCCAATTCATGCCTAAAACTGTAATGACTGGAAAACATGTGTCGTAGTTACTGAAGTTATCATTGAATGTACACATATATGAGTCATAAAAAAAAATATATTTTATTGTCTTTTGTTTTAAATGTTATGTTAGTCATATGTTCTTGCAGTTGGGAAACCATAAAAGTAATGTGTAAAGTCTTGAAAGCAAAACCTTTTAAATTACAATCAATCCTTAGAGCTTATAAGGTATGATTTTATGATGTATTTTTATTTGCATTGAAATATATAGAATACATTATTGTTAATGCCATTGTAAGTGATGTATTGTTGGCAATTTTGAATTTACTGCATTTAAGTAATGCAACATTTTACTTTTGCTATCATCATACAGGCTTTTGATGTAGCTGAACACTTAGATGGTGCATTGCTTTTTTACATTTTTTACATTTATTTTTCACTTACTGCATTCAATAAAGGAATACCACTTACCATAGTTATAACATGTTAAGGTGTACAAGTCATTATAAAACTAAGGGGTAATGTATTTAGTTATTTTTATTCTCTTCATATACTCAAAATATATTTGTAGAATGTCTTATTTTAGACCCTATAAAACATATACAAATAAAATATTCAGCTAGCGATGCAAGTGTCACTGTGTGTGTGTGTGTTTGCGTGCACGTGTGTGCGTGTGTCCCCCTCACTGAGATTGAACAACTTACCCAGAATAGAGTCATGTGGCTCTACAATTTCTGTGGTAAAAAGTACCCCCGTCACGCCAAGTGGCGTATAGGGAATATCGTGTTAGTGACCATAAATTTTACAGACCTTTGGCACATGATTTTTGGGGTAATGTGGTATTACGCCAGTGCCGCTTTACTTTCCCAGAAAAAAATCTGGTACCCATTAAAGGCTCGGTGAACCTGGAAGCCGTTGGTTGGGATCGAACCCCACCTCTTGTCCTTTGTAGTCCAGTTCACTAGCCACTGAGCTATCATGGCTCCAATATATATATATATATATATATATTTGCATTACATTAGTCATTCACTAATAGGTAGATATCAGTTTGATTTTTTTTTAGTAGAAGTTTAATACGAGCCATAATCTGTATACTCATGGATCACCACAATTGCAGAATTCATGTCAATAATAATTCCAATGGAATCCCCTCATTCAGTAGGGAAAATCATATCCTATAGCTGCACCCGATCATCATCAAGCTACTGTAAGCAAGATAAAGGTAAAAGAGACTCTGAAGATAGATACTTGGAATGTAAGAACACTCAAGCAAAAGGGAAAACTAGAAATCACCAAACAGGAAATGAAAAGGAGAAAGGACAGGTTTACATTTATTGGGACTAATTGAAATGAGATACACTGGATCCAGAGAGATATATTCTGATGAACATAAAATCATCTATTCTTGAGGTACAGAACACCAAAGAGGAGTAGGTATCATCTTCGATGCAAAAGAGCTCATTGCAAAAATAGGAAAGGAAAGAGCTGAGCAAGTAGTTGATAATTATGGCTTAGGCGAGAGAAATGAAATAGGTGACAAACTTATTGACTGGGCAAGAATACGCAACATGATAGGAAACACTTGGTTTAAGCAACATCAAAGATGCCTGTGGCAAAGGAAAAGCACAGGAGACAACACAGGTAATCAAATTGACTACATAAAGATAAACAACGGATTTAGAAACAGTCTGCTATGTGTGAAAACTAGACCAGGGACAGATTGCAGTGATTATGTACCAGTTGTGGGAAATCTTACAGTAAAATTAAAAACCAGTAAAACGAGCCTCAGTTATATCAAGTTTAAATTTAGATTTACTCAAGTCAGACATGAGGTTATCTATTGACCTTTTGAGCCATAGCCGGCCCTAGGACATAGACCCAGATACTCTTCCTCTTATCTAAATTTTTAGTCTCGTAGTTTTCAATCCTTGTAAAGATCTTTTATAAAATCTCGCCATTTGTCTCTGTTCTGTGTAAGCAACTCTATCTCATTGAGGGAGCCAATTCCTGCTGCTCTTGTCTCTATGATCAATGTTCTTCTCAGTGCCTCTCTGGGTCAGCCTCTTTTCCTCTTTCCTGTTGTTTCCCACATGAGGGCTTGCTTTGTTATTTGGTTATTATCTCTCCTCATCACATGTCCAACATATGACCATCATCTTTTCTTGATTACAGAAGATATTAGTGGTCAATTGGCGATTTCTCTAATTTCCTTGTTTGTTTTGAAATCGCTCCACGCTATACCAAGTATTTTCCTTAGACATTTATTTTTTAATGCATTCAACTTTGTTTCTATGCCTCTTGTTGTTTTCCAGCTCTCACATGCATATGTAAGGGTTGATAGTATGTTTGATTTGAATAGTCTAAGTTTTGTGTTTGTGCTGATGAGTTTTGATTTCCACAACTTTTCAAAGCTTCTGAAAGACATTGCTACTTTAGCTATTCTGATTCTAATTTCTTTATTTGTATCCCCTTCCCAATCAATGTGACTTCCAAGATAGATAAAGTGGTCGATCCCTTCAACTGGTTTGTTT
This sequence comes from Megaustenia siamemsis, assembly GCA_032433765.1. Taxonomy (NCBI): domain Eukaryota; kingdom Metazoa; phylum Mollusca; class Gastropoda; order Stylommatophora; family Ariophantidae; genus Megaustenia; species Megaustenia siamemsis. The sequence continues at coordinate 74,264,676 of JAVIAB010000124.1, forward strand.
CCCATGTATATTCTGTCATCTGTTGGAATTAAGCTTTTCATGACTTTAGTCTTGTCATGATTGATCTCAAGCCCAATTTTGCTGGCTATTGGTGATAGTTCATTTGTGTTTCCATGCATAATTTTTATCTAACTGCTGATGAGAACTATGTCATCAGCAAAGTCAAGGTCGTCCAAATGGTCTCCTTGTATCCATTTGATGGATATCTTCTTTATTACCAGTGCAGCATTTCTTCATTATGAAGTCCATAACAACTCCAAATAATAAGGGTGATAAAATACATCCTTGTTTAACCCCAGTTTCTATTGAGAAACATTCGCTCAGTCCTTCCTCTGTTCGACCTGCACATGTGTAGCCATCATACATGTCTTTAATAATATTTATGATTTTTGATGGTAAGCCATATTGCTTCATAATTTTCCACAGAGAATCTCTATGGATACTGTCAAATGCTTTTTTGAAGTTGATGAAGTTAAGTACAAAAGGTTTTTGCTTTTCAATGTGTTCCTCCTATATAAGTCGTAGAGTAAAAATGTGGTCAAGGCAGCTTCTCCCTTTTCTAAATCCAGCCAGTTCTTCACACATTACTGTATCTATTGAATCCTTTATTCGGTTCATGATGATTTTGCAGAATAACTTTGAGGCAACTGACAAAAGTGTTACACCTCTCCAGTTGTTACAATCTCTGAGATTGCCCTTTTTTGGAATCTTAACAATGCTTTCTTTTTTTCCACTTATGAGGCACCTTCTCTGCTTTCCAAATGATGTTGAACATTTTCTGGAGTTGTATTAAATTATGGCTATCAATTGCCTTGAGGATCTCAGCTGTTAACTTATCCTCGCCAGCAGCCTTGTTGTTGTCCAAATGCTTTAAGGAGGTCTCAATTTCGCTCAAAGTGCAATCATCTAAATTTATATCTAATTCTGCTACTGGTGTTTCATCTTCAAAATCTATTAAATTGTGAAGTAGTAAACGGTTAAGAGTTTCTTTGAAGTGTTCCACCCAACGTGCTTTTATGTCTGCACTTGTTGTTAGCATTGAACCAGATTTGTCTAGAATTGGTGCTCCACTGGATGTATAGGTGTTTGTCAGCAATTTTTTTTTTTGACAAGAAGTTACAAGACAAATATAACACCACAATTCAGAATTGGTACAATGCAATAGAAAAGATACAAAACATTTATAAACAGTGTGAAATGCTAAAAGAATCAATGCAACAAACATCAAAAGAGTTCATACCACCAGTGAGGATAAATTCAAGAAAGAAATGAATGACAGATGACATTTTACAGCTAATGGATACAAGTAAAAGAAATAAGGATAACAAAGATGGGTATAAGAGATTAAATTAAGAAATTGTAAAAAAATGCAAGAAAATAAGCAAAAGAAGCATGGCTAAAACAGAGATGCAAAGAGATTGAAACGCAACAAAAATGAGATGCCAAAGCTATATACAAATTAATTGAAGAATTAACAGGAAGAAAAATGCAATAAAAAACTGGATGTTTAAGATCAAAGGATGGAGAACTGTTGATTGAATGAGAAAGCATAAGGGAATGATGGACAGAATATATAAAAAGATCTTTACAATGATTAAATATTAATAACATATGAAAGAAAATGACGAAGGGTTTATTGTTCATTGAAAAATATAGGCACTAACACCCTATTCCTGTGCTGCTTTAAAGTGTGTAAGCCCTCAACTTTTAAAAAATAATTGCAGTTTGTCTTTATCAGATATTATACAACCATGACAAAATAAATGTATAAGACAATATTAGCAAACCCTACTTTTATCACAGAGGTTTTCATTTGGGAAGAGAGCAAACAAATGTATCTAAATAGGTAGATTATGAATGGTTATAAGTGCAATTTGTAAGTTTGTTCATCTTTGTGACAAACGTACACAGTTATTGTTTATTTATCAGGCAGTAGTATTTTGTAGCTGTTTATTGTCAAAATGTAGAATGTGTCTTTTCTCTTAACACTGCTAAAATCACCACTGATATGAAGACCTAGTTACACAGTAGATTTTTTAGAGTGCTTACTTTAATTTTTGTGAAGTGCTATAACTGCATTATATAGTTTTGTTTATAATTGTTGCACATTTAGGGAAAAATGCATTCTGTTGTAAGAATAAAGAACTATCTCATCACAGGTTTAGGGAATATGGTATTAAATGTCCATATTTTTAAACTTTTGACAGTCTTTTTTTGTAATATTAGCACTATGCCAGTGCTGTTTTTGTTCCCAGATAAATAAATTCTGGTGTCCACTTAAGGCTTGGTGAACCTAGAAGCTGTTAATCAGATTTGAACTCGCCCTTTTATACTCATCAAGCCCATTCATTAACAGTTGATCTACTGTTGCTCTTTATTTTTTTTAGAAATTGATAGTATATACTGAATAGTAGATCAGTATGTATTGAAAGCAAATGTTGAGAAAGCAGTACGAGAAACAGCTATGCAGACCTAAAAAAAATACAATAAATTAAAAGTCTGAAATGTTTTACATGTTTTTTTTTTATGTTTTCTGCAAATCAAACATAAAATACAAACTATGTAGGGAAATAGCAGCTAGATATTAAAATCTGTAAAGAATATTCATGAAATATTCTTAATTATATCCAATATTTTAATGGGAAATTTTATTGGTGAAGTTGGAGAACAACAGGCTAATTAGTAATTTATGCTCTAAACTTGTGACATTAATAAGATCTAGTAATAATGGTTATATATGCTGCACACACATTTACTTTGTGCATGCACACACAGATATATATATATATATATATTGCACCCTGATGAGGGATGCTAGAATGCATCTTGCATGTCTTTAAAAAAAAATATGCTATAATATTTTTGTCTCCTGAGATCCTGTTTTATAATTGTTTAGTCTTCTTCTTCTTCTTTCCTGCATCATTTGTCTTTCAGCGTTGAGGGAGATATAATTTGTGGTCTTTTGCTTTTCTGTTCGCCTCTGCTACTGTTATGTTTCCTAGTGCTTCTAATGTTCCAAAGATCCATCTTTTTTGTGGTCGACCCTTGGGTCTGGTAGCGTCTCATAGAGAAAATGGCTGCGATCTTCGACTAGTACAGTCACTGCCAAGAAGGAAAGGAATGGCAAATTACCTTCTTTTATTGCCTAGACTAATTATGGCAAATCACAACTTTATATCTACAAAAAGGCAGCTCCTAAAAAACATCAGAAAGAAACAGTCACCATTTTTCAGGCACATCATGAGAAGAGGAAAGTTGGAATACTTGGTTACAACTGGCAAAATAAAAGGAAAGAGAGATCGCGGATGACAAAGAGAGAAAATACTGGATAGCTTGGTGTCATGGCATGGAAAACAGTCAACAACAGAACTGATATGATGCACTGTAGATAGAAAATTGTGGAAGGACATGATCGCCTGAGAAAAGACTAAATTGTTTTCAGGTGAGCTGTCTCAGAAAAATAATAAGCACCAAATGGCAGGATAAAGCAACTACTCAGAAGTCCTGCAACATTCTAGGCTTTCATCTGTTACGGCAACACTCAGATGTTAAAGATTAGGGTGGCTGGTATATGTTAAAGAATTGGCGACAATTGCATCACCAAACAAATATTGTGTGCCTGTGTACCAATTGTTCAAATATTGACCTGGTCATCCATAATTTTTTTGTAAAATGTGATCTTATACATCTTCATAACTGGCATTCTAAATTTCTTCCTATTCTGCCAACACCACCATTTGTAAATGCATACAAAATGTTGTTTCTGTCCTAAAATATTGCATGTGTGTGCTTGAGGAAATATCATGTTCCCTGCATATTACTGCTTTTGATTTTAACCTTTTATCCACATCACTTTTGTTTCAAGTGATATGCACTTGTGTTTCTTGTCAGTACTGAAAGCCATCATTATAGCAAATTTAATGATGTACAAATATATTTTAACAAGCATTTATAGAAGTATATGTGCGCCAATTCTGTACCTTTATAATAAAAGCCTATTGACCACTGGCCTATCCAATAAAAAAAAAACATAATCATATCTCCAACTGCAGTCACAATGTGTACTGTATGCTTTGTTTTCTCAAACCATATTTATCTCATCTGCTTTTGTGCGCAAGTAGGTCTTACTAGTTATACAAACTCAGTGTGGCCATACAATTTACAAAAAAAAGTACACACCAATAACAGTTTTTTTTTGTCCAGGCAAATTTTTACAAAATGTGTTAAACTGGTTTGCAAACTGGGTAATAGTATTTATCAAAGATTTGTTAAAGTATAGGTGAGAGAAAAACATTGATTTTCTAAATTGAAATTATTTCAGGATTCTCGTTGTAAGTAGATTTTACTGCATCAATTTTATGTAGACTTGGTTTATATTAAGTCACATTTTTTTTAGTTTTCATTAATCTCTTTTTATACTGTGATAATGTATGTCATTAACATCCAATCAATTTGTTCTTAAAGGATATTCTAAGCATCAAGATGGAAGGTGAGCCTAAGGTGAAAGAAGTCTTAGAACTGTCCCAAAAAGTGCTGCCTCATACAGCCCCACAAGGGAGAGAGGTCATTGCCCGAAGCACAAAAACACTGAAAACTATATGGGAAGCATTCATTTCAGCTCTCACAAAGGTTGGTTTTCTTGTTGTTTCGTTATATAAAGTTTTGATTAGTTCTCCCTTTTGTTGTGCTGTTAAATATTGGGCTAGTTATATTCATTCTCATCATTAACATTTACAGGAAGCATACACTTGTGGGTGTAATGTAGTTTTGTCATATGTTTTGTGTTGAGAGTATACAAGGATTGTGTTATCTAAATACAAGTTTACTATAACACTATCATCCCATCCTATAAAAGATAAAATCATGATTTACCAGGGTCTTTGATACTCTGGTATACTTATATCTATCACAAAAAAAGTCAATACAACAATTTAAATTTATTGATCAATTATTTACCTTGTTCTCTAGAATAACTCCTTTAGAGTTGACATTTTCAGCTATTGCAAAAGGATTCATGATTTTTTGTTTGCGTTCACCAGCTTTTACCTCTGGCGAAGTCCCTAGAGACTAGGAACTGAATTTTGCGTGTTAATCTTTTTTTCCTGGTAGCCATGTGCACAGGGTTCCCTCGTAAACACAGGCAGATAACTCCGTCTTCGGAGGTGCTTATAATTTTTTCCGTCCATGAGTAATTTACATTTCAAGCCAGGCCTCACTGCTGAGACCAGGGATGGTTGCTGCACAGAGAAATCATAAATAAAAATCCCAACTTGTGCAGCTGGGATTTTAACCCACAACCTCTCTGTCTCAAGGCCAGTGTCTTGCCTTGAGACCAACCAGTCCCCCAAAGATAAGGGAAAGGATTCATAATAAAAAGCCCACTGTTTATTTTCAGCCTTCAGATAGCCCAATATGAGTGGATCACTGAGGTAGTGACGCACGTGCGCTGCCGAGGCCATAAGGGAAGTAAAGAATTGTGGCTGTTCCCTACCAGGCATGTTCATAAGAGACAAATAAAAAGGTTGGGCATGGGACTAGCTATCTATCTACCTACCTATCTACCCACCCACCCACCCACCCACTGTCCTTTCGAGCCGAAGTCAGCATATAGGGCAGAACCACAATCTAAAAAACAGAAACTTTACATGCCAAAATGGCACATATTGCAGAAATCGCTGTTTCTAAATGTATGGCTCTGTTTCCATAAAGAAGGACCAATCTCTATGACAATGACTGCACACACACAAAACTGAGAAGTGGAAACAGTCCTGTTTACTGGTATCTGAACTTTGCCACGCCCCAGTAGATTCACACCATTCGATTCTATCATCAAGCTAGCACTATGATTCGGTAAAGAATGCCACTCTAAAGGCTTCCTCTGACAGTGGCGGTGTAGTGTTTCAGTCTAATGATATATCATATCCAAATGTTTCTATGAACACTATTGTAGTCACCACACAAACGCCAATGGCACACATTAAGACTGAGTTCTCACCGATCATTTCGCAGGCCGGCAGTGAATCGACGGTGTGTGAGGCGCAAACATTTGCAGACACCTATTGTCTGGATGGGTATTCTTGGTCGTTTTGTGCAGTGTATAGTGGGTGTAGCAAAAGCTGCGACTTCATCCTTTGTACGTGTCACGGCAAATGCTCACATGGGGTCTATGGACACGATTGCTCCAGGTCTTGTCTCAGTGTCTGTCCTTTATGTGGGAAAAATCTTGAAAATGACTACAATGTAAACATCCTGGCTATACCTGTAATGACACTTGTTCCGATGGTAATTTTGGGCTACAGTGCGAACAGATGTGTTCTGATGGCTGTGACATCATATGTGACCCGAAAGTGCATACTGCACGTGCAAGGAAACGTACTACGGGTCAGACAGCACTCTCAAATGTCCAGACAACTGTTTCAACGACACATCTGAACAGTCAGCCGGGAACAGTGCATGCAAGGGAAAGTTCTACGTGTCAGACTGCATTCTCAAATCTCCGGACAACTGTTTGAACAAAACCTGCGGACAGTTAATCGAAGCCTGCGTCTTGTATGTCAATGATTCACACGTTAAGAAGAGTCTGCAGACTAACCCAAGCATATGGATACCTCAATGTGTTTATGTGCTAGACTTGGCTCATTTCTTGGTGTTTTTCCGTGAAGACATGACTCATATCTTAATGTTTTTCTGTGCTAGTCATGGCTCATATCTTGGGGTGTTTCTGTGCTAGCCATGGATCAAATCTTAGCTTAAGTGTATGTTGTGTGTGTGTGTGTGTGTGCTAGCCATGGCTCATATCTAGATGTGTGTCATCTTAGTCATATCTCATATCTTGGTGTGTCCGTGTTAATCATGTCTCTTATCTTTATGTGCGTCTGAGTTTAGTAATATCATAACTTAGTGTGTATCTGTGTTAGTCATGTGTCATATCTTTGTGTATAGAATTGTGTATATCTTTGTGTATAGAATTGTGTGTGCATGTCTGGGTTAGGGATATCTCATATCTTTGTTTGCATGTTTATGTTAGTCATATCTCATATCTTTGTGCGTACATGTCTGTGTCTGTCACATCTCATATTCTTGTGTGTGCATGGCTACGTAAGTCACATCTCATATCTTGTGTGTGCATGCCTATGTTAGTCATATCTTATATCTTTGTGTGTATGTCTATGTTAGGTATGCGTCATATCTTTGTGTGTGCATGTCTAAGTCAGTCATATCTCATAGCTTTATATGCATGTCTATGTTAGTCATGTGTCATATATCTTGATGTGTGTCAGTGTTAGTCATGGCTCGTATCGCTGTGCACTTGTCTGTGTTATTCACATCTCATATCTCTGTGTGTGCATGTCTGTGTTAGTCACCTCTAGTGACTCGGGCAGATGGTGCTCGTAAACCTGGGAGGGTAGACCATCTAAGGGCAGAATCCCCCTACAGAAAAGACAATCTGCTGCCTTGCAGGAAGATTGGGGACAATCAAAGGCTAAGGAAGCAAACCTGAAAAAATGCTGGCTGAAATCGGATGCACTGGGCCACTGGCGCAGAACACAGTGCAACGTATTAACGGGTGTTCAGTCAGAGTGGATCTGGCGGACTCTAAATGTGACGTTCTGTCTGTGGGGGCGATCAACACAGTTAACCTGACAGTTGACTTCATGTGGGAGTCTGGAATCCTACTCTGACTGAGTCCTGATCGCAGAGAGAGAGAGAGAGAGTTTCCATAACAATACTTTTTACAATGAAAGCTTGTCTAGCCATCTATCAACCTCCTTAGTCACCTCGTACGACATGCCTGGAAGGTCACAGTGTCACTATTCTTTACTTCCCTCATAATGAGGCTCTAGTAACACACAGGTAATTAGCTATCCTGTACCACACAAAAAAAAATAAGCTGCAAAAAACAAGCATGGACAAGTCAAAGAAAAGAAAAAAAGTAAATCCGTCATCCAGGAAAGATAAGGACTCTCTGTCTATCAGATGTATGACACAATCTGGAGAAAGCCTCAAGGAGTCCAAATACCTGACTCACCTTTTATCTACCAAGAAATCCTTCAGAATTGGCACCTGGAATTTACATGCTCTAAATGAACAAGGGAAACTGCACAAGTAGCAGTGGAAAACTACAAAATAGATATTTTAGGAATGTGCGAAACAGGATGGTTAGGAACAGAGAAGATAAAACTAAACAAAGGAGAGATCATTTTATCATCAGACACCAGGAACCTGGAGCACAACATAGTGAAGGGGTAGCTATAATGTTATCAAGCGAAGCACACTAAACACCAATAATGAGAAGCAGTAGGGCCAAGACTAATAAGAGCAACATTAAAAACAACAAAAAAACAAAATAAAAATACACATTATCCAATGCTATGGACCAACTAATGATAAAAAAGATTTAGTTAAAGATGAATACTATAAACAGTTCCAATGTCAGATAGATGGAACATTCAAAGATGTTATAATCTTGATGGGAGATCTAAGTGCAAAAACAGGATCAAACAACAGAGGCTTTGAAGAGATTATGGGAAAACATGGACTTAGAGAAATGAACGAAAATGGAGAGTTATTTGTGAACTTCTGTGCTCTAATCAAATGAGCCTAGGAGGAACAATATTCCAACATAAAAGAATACATAAATGGGTGTCACCAGATCATAGAACAGAGAATCAAATTGACCACATATGTATTAATAAAAAGTTGAACCATCCTTACATGATGTAAAAGTGTACAGAGGAGCAGATGTGGCTTCAGATCATCATCTTTTGCTAGCCAAACTTAAAATTAAACTGAAAAGATATACTACAACATTTAAGGGTGAACAGTATTTCAATGTAGGGTTTCTCAAAAAGCACGGAATTAAAGATAAATTTGCAGTCACAATATCAATAAAATACCAAGTCCTTTAACAACTAGAAAATACAATAAATATATAAGATCATTGGAAAGTTGTAAGGGATACATGGAAAGAGACATGTGAAGAAACACTGGGGAAAAGAGAACACCATAATAAGACATGGATTACAGTAGAGACCCTGGAGAAAATTAAAGCAGCAAATAAAGGGAATATGAAAGAACTGTACAACAGCACAAAGAAATGAAGCGGAACATACAACAAATCAATCCCTTTATTACTATCAGTGCCAGGAAAAATACTAAGCAGAATCATTCTGGAGAGACTAAAAGGGTCTACAGAGAAACATTTAAGAGATGAACAAGCTGGTTTTAGGAAAAACAGATCATGCTCTGATAAAATGATTACCTTACGTATAATAGTTGAACAAAGCTTAGAATTACAGTACCCACTTTATATTGGATTCATAGATTACAAAAAGGCATTTTATAGTTTACACAGAAGAATGCTTTGGAAGTTGCTGAGTCATTATGGAATCCCCATAAAGTTTATTAACCTGATAAGAACAATGTATGGATATTAATGTATGAAATGTAGTGTTGTGCGTGAAGGGTAGCTTACATAAGCATTTGAAATAAGAACATGAGTAAGACAGATAGAAGGCATTCTATCTCTATTTCTTTTTCTGCTGGCCATAGATTGGATTATGAAAATAACCCAGAACAACAGAAATGGAACCCAGTGGTCACTGACCAAGCAGCTTAATGATTTAGACTTTGCTGATGACATATCTCTCCTATCACATTACCATCAGCAGATGCAAGATAAAATGAGCATACTAGATGAGAGATCACAACAGCTAGGGCTGAAAATAGATACATATATGACCAAAATTATGAGAATGAATGCAGTTGGCAATAACCAAATAACAATAGAAGAAATACCTCTACTAGATGTACAATCTTACATATATCTGGACAGTAATATAGACAAAGAGGGAGGAAAAAAGAATGATGCCAAAATAAGGATATCAGAAGCAAGAGGAGCAATTGTTGCACTAGGAAACATGGAAATCCAAAAGAAATTAGGTTAAATACAAAAATAAAAATGTTTAACTCCAGTCAATCCTATTGTGTGGCTGTGAAACGTGGAGCAACAAAGATGACAATAATGAAGATACATACCTTCATTAATGGATGCTTGCACAGAATAAAATGATAGAAATGGCAGGACAAAATCACTAACATAGAATTATGGAAAAGTACCAGTCAAATACCAATGGATAAAGAGATGCAGCGAAGATGATGGTGCAGGATAAGACACACACTATGGGAGCCAACTGAGAGTATTACACAACATGACCTTTTCTGGAATCCCCAAGGAAAAAAGACAAAGAAGAAGATAAAAATATTCTTGGAGAAGACAGATGGAAGCAGAGATGAAGATGATGGGGAAGACATGACATGAACTTAAAAGAATGGCAAGAAACAGAACAGCTTGGAAAGTGCTTGTTGAAGACCAATGTTCCACAGGGAGCTGAAATGTAGAAAAAGAAGACTGAGGTAATGATAATGATCACTGATAATGAGGAATGAGGCAGCACAATTCTTCTGTAGCAATGACAATTTAAAAGAGCGCTGTAGCTTTTCTATTAGTATGATGTTAGGAGATGAATGATAGGTAATTTTGAAAATTGAAAAGGCATGGTCGACATTCAGGAAGTATCAGTCACTGGCACAAGTAACTTAATTTTATTATAAATCTGGTCATAAAATGGGGAACTGGTTGGTCTCGTGGCAAGATGCCGGTCTTAAGACAGAGAGGTTGTGAGTTCAAATTCCAGCTGCACCAGTTGGAATTTTAATTTGTGATTTCTCTCTGCGGTAACCACCCCTGGTCTCAGTCACGAAGCCCAGCTTCACTCATTGACAGAAAAATATGAGTACCTCCGAAGGCAGAGTTATCTGTCTGTGTGGTGAGGGACCCCTGTGCACACAAATGCCAGAGAAAAATGGATTAACACACAGAATTCAGTTCCTAGTCTCTATGAACTTTGCCAGGGTTGAAAAATAGTGTCAAAAATGGTAATATATAATTATACCAATTGGTATTATAATTACAGCAGTTGCTGGGTCACAAAATATGAGTCTGACAACAATAGTTTTAATTGATTATAAAATAATTATAATTATCTTTAGAATGTTAACATGATAAAAGTTAACCAGAACGTGCTCTGGCTGAGTAGTACATGAAAGTCTGTTTTGACACCACTTATGAAATGAAGTTTTGCACCGCCTAACTAATGATGGTATATAGGCAATGATCTATGGTGCCCTGCATGGGTACTCATATTCCAATTAGACAATTGAGTTATTTGTGGGTTATCATTGTCACACTCTGAACATGTCTATAGGTACTCAGGTCCCCTACGCAGTGTTCAACGACTGACAACTCCAGTTCTGTGTTGGTTGATAAGTCCTCTTATTCGCTCATTAAACCTCTTGTTTCTGGATGTACCCATCTTTACTTCCATCTCCTTCATCTAAAGGAGAAATGTAGACTCAAAGTTATAGAAATCCTGTGCCATTCCTGCATCTCGGGAGTTTTAATGACGTCTGTCTGATCCATTGGCTGACCATTTTCAATGACAGCACAGCTGGACAATCCATACATTCTGTACATTCTTTCATTGCCCCATACTCCTGTATGTCCACGGACATAGATAAAGGTGACTGTTTTTCGTTGATTTCTGTAATTACTAGACTCATTGCCTGCATACAGAGCCTGCCTGCACTTTTCTTATTATGCTCATTGAATCACTTGGTATATAGGTGTGGGTTTAGTTTTGTAGACTCCAACCAGATTAATGCCCTGGCCACTTTCATCACCTCCATCATCATATAAAGTATGCACCGCTGGCTTCTTTGACTGTTCTGCCTGCAGAGTGTGCTGTAAATGCCCATGCACTCTTTTGGTGTTGTATTACGGATCCATCTGTATAGATGACTGCATCTTTCTCATTGATGTTGTCCAAAATGAGGGTGTTGACTTCCTCATGAACCATGACTGGATTCTACTCCCTACACTTCCTGTCAAGTATGACAATACTCAAGAATGTGCCCCTGAGTGATGTAGGCACCTGTCCTCTCCTTGCCAGTGTTGATATTAGTAAGCCATCATACCTGTTATTGACATCTTCTGGGCTGCATACCAATGGTTTGCATTTTCTTTGTCTGTCACATTTCCCTGTGTTGAGCTCTTAGTGTTTCTGAAATGAGATCACATCAGTTCTAAACCAAGGAGATGATTGAAGGAAAAGCTCAGGGAAGCTGAGACTAAGATCACGGAGAGAATTTAAATAGATCTAGGTGATCTGAATGGCGATGCCTTTGCTGGTGGTCTTTATCATTGTACCCATCCCATCCATGCCATAGTGCAAAGTTCTTCATAAAGTAATCACTCATGTCCATGTTAACTAGTTGAAGATCCTTCACAATCAAAGCTGCTTCAGGATGACATTGTTGTAAGCTAGGAGAAGCCCCAAAGTATTTTCAAGCTTCATCCTACAGCGGGTAGTCGGTCATTCCCTGGCTGTACAGCTGGTTTGGGTACAGCCCCTTTATGGTGACCTTGAAGGGCCTGGTTTCGATCCTCAGAAGTGGTGAATTTTTATTTTGACCGACAGGGCTCTGGAGTTCAACCAGCCTCTAAAAGTAGGTACCAGTGATTTTTCTGGGAAGTAATGGTGGCCTGGCGTAATTCTGACCACATCACCCAAAAATGTGCAGTGGTAGAAAAATATAGTCATTAACATTATATTCCTCATATGCCTAGCAAGGCGTTGAGGAAACCTTTACTTTACTTTATGATGACCTTGAATTTGGTGATCTTGGTATTGCAAGCTTAAGACATAGAGGGTTTCCTTGAATGGTATTAGAATTCCCTTCATAATCTTAGCAGGAACATTAAGGTTTACATTCCATATATATAGCCCGTTTTGTCTTGCCAGACTGTTTAGTGTAGGCTATTGTGTGTATTTTATTTTTTTGAAGGTTTTGTTTTTGCCAAACAGCTTCTCTCATGGCTGATTCTACCAATGTTTGACAAAGACACACTCGGCCACAGAATGAACAAGACAGGCCCATTGATCCACAGGGTTTTCCATCTTTTTTCTTGAGTCACATTCCATATGGTGTTATCCATATTAACTTTTATAATATATTGTAGAGGATACAGACCCACCTGATATACTAATTTCTGATCATTCTGTTGAGATCCTGCAGAATGATCTTGTTGTATTCTAGGCTTTAGTCCTTAGTGGGACTGGTGTCACCACAGTTGGGGCATTCCCATAACCGCTCTGCCACCCATTTCAGTAACCATTGAAGTGTTTGTCTACTGATTGTTTCTGTCCTGCATTGATTGACTGAGTTGTGTTCTATTTCTCTTAGAATGCTTTTCCTCCTTTCACCCTTCTTGACACTGTTTTCCACCATTATTTTGACATGTGGATTATCCTCAGCTTACTTGTTGCCATTCTATGAGAGGTGCCCTCACAATGTCCTACATCTCCATTTTTAAGGTCTCTTGCACAGTGGCAAACCCTGCCAAACTGTTGACTATCTCATTACCATGAACTCCTGTGTGTTCAAGAGCAATATATCCAAGCTAACATGAGACATGAGTCGAGTAGTGCATCCACTAGCTCTTGTGTGTGTTCTTGTAAATCTGATGAAGCATGCTTTGTGATTTAGTCAAGATGACTGAATGTGTTGTTGGTTTCTTAACCATCTATGTGATTTCTTCTGTCAGAGCCTCAGTCTCAATGTGTGAACTGAAGGTATTACTCTTGTAGGCTCCTGCAGCTTTCTCTATCAACTTTTCATTAGAATACACAATAAAACTCATGTAACAAACACATCAGAATTATCAAGAGACAACCATGCCGCTGATTCTTATTGTGATTTCATTAACCATGGCATGTCCTATATTCCGGACAACCATCCTGTTCTTTTCCATCGAAATGAGAGTAATCATGAAGGGCCAACTGAACCATCACAGACACTATCACATTATTATCAACCAGTTTAGGGAACCATACCGGTAGTTGTTGGTTCTGGACAATAGTGTTTGAGTTATTTGGGATGACAATGCTTTGCCACTCACCCTTAACCTGTAAAGGTTCTTGTACTCTGCTGTAAGGATAAATACTAAATTATGATACTGTGGTAAGAATTACACATCAAAATATGAATTCTTCAAAATTTGACATTTTGCTGTGTTCAAACATCCTCTGTAGACAATGTAATGCGTCCAGTCCAAGCAGTCAATTTCGGGTTGAGAATCAACTCCGGGATCACCAAATCTATTTTCTTTGTACAGCAAAAATATTTTAAGAACAATTGCAAATAAGCCAAGTGGAGAGAAGCAACATAAACTGCCTCAGGCATAAACAGCAGATGATACAGTACTGACAGCAGAAAACCAACAAGATCTATAAAATCTGTTTGATAAAATTGTGACATAAAGTAAATAAAAAGGCCTGATCCTCAACATAAAAAAGACAGAAACTATGATAATATAAAAGAATACAAACATACAAGAATGTGAGTAAAACAAAACTAAATGAAAAAAATCATGAAACAAATACATAGATTCACATACATGTGGTAATAATGACATATGATGGCAGATGCACTGCAGAAAATAGAAGCAGAATATGACAAGAAAAGATATAATTTCATCAAATGAAAAACATACTATGTAACTAATCATTGTTTGTTTATATTAGAAAATGAGTCCTAGAGTGCTACATTGAATCTGTTCTACTTACTGTATGGAAGTGAGTCATGGATGATGAGCAAGATAGCACAAAGAACATTAGAATCAGCTGAGATGTTGTTTATCAGAAGAATGTTACAAATTCCATGGACAGCAAAAATTACTAACGAAGAATGTAGAAAAGGGCTAGAGAAACCAGAAATGTCATCAAAATCATAAGGAAAAGATAATCTACATAATTGGACATGTGATGCAAAAAGAAGGCCTTTGAGATTACTATAACAATGGGCGGAATGAATGGAAAGAAGAGCAGATTAAATCCAAGAGAAAAAAAAATATTGAATGGTTTATCCAAATGGCATAATAAATAATTACTGACTGAAAATATGACATGCGTGGAGGACTGAGAAATGTGGAGAGATAATCACCTATGTCAAACGATATGGCACATGATGATGATGAAGATGAAAATGACCAGGTATTATACACATGTAGTTCATTTTGATCCACATTATATACTATTCTGTTCTATTTGTCCATCTATCTATCTTTTGACCTTTCGAGACGAAGCCGGCCCATAGGCCGTAGACCAAGATACTCCTTCTCTTATCTAAATTTTTTATTGTAGCAGTTTTCAATTCTTTTAAAGATATTTTATCAAATCTCGCCATATGTCTCTGTTCTGTGCAAACAGCTCTATCTCATTGAGGGAGCCGATTCCTGCTGCTCTTGCCTCTCTCATCAATGTTCTTCTCAGTGTCTCTCTGAGTCTCCCTCTTTTCCTCTTACCTGTTGTTTCCCATATGAGGGCTTGCTTTGCTATTTGGTTATTATCTCTTCTCATCATATGTCCAACATATGACCATCGTCTTTTCTTTATTACTGAAGATATTAGTGGTTCATTGGCAATTTCTCTAATTTCCTCGTTTGTTTTGAATTCGCTCCACGCTATACCAAGTATTTTCCTTAGACATTTATTTTCGAAAGCGTTCAACTTGTTTCTATGTCTCTTGTTGTTTTCCAACTTTTGCATGCATATGTAAGGGTTGATAGTACATTTGATTTGAATAGTCTAAGTTTTTTGTTTGTGCTGAAAAAAATCTTCTATTTGTGGAGTCGGTTTTATTGGAGTACGGTCATCTCTATTACCACTTGAATGGACCATTCCAACATTTCTTGAAGCATATACAAACTTACTGCTTCAGCAGGTGTTTATTGTAGATAGTGCTTTTGCCACAAAGCACTCCTGATTGACCAGATCCATTTTCCATCTGTATACTCATTAGTCCCTTAATGTATACATCCTTCTGTAAGAAGAATGTAAGAAAGGTGGCTGCATACCTAAAGATATACTCTATGGACAACTATCAGATGGCAGAAGAGCTTGGAGGCACCCAAAACTTTAATTTGTAGATGTGTAAACATGGCATGAAGACACTGAATGAGGACCCTGCATCCTGGAAAGAGATGGCTGCAGACCTCATTCTTTGGAGACACACTTTAAGGCTCCAACTCAAACAAAGGGCAGAAAGATTCATGGAGAAAGAGAATGCGCAGCGAAAGAAAAGAAAATGTAACATTTATGGGGCTTGTAAAATCTATGGTCAACTATGACAGATGGAGGATATTATACACATCCTAGTCCCACCCATCCTCCTCTTCTCTTAATAAATAAAGAACAAACTTGGCGATGTCCTCTTTGTCTATCAGGCCACATTAAGGTGCCAAATCTGACAGCAAACTTATCAGCTAAAATTTGTATTACATGGTATTTCCTATCCCATGCTTTACTTTGTTGTATGTTTACTTTGGAGTATTAAAAGCAATGTAGTTATGATATCTTTATTTGCAAACCTTTCCAAATTGTTTTGCATCTATCATTCTCATTATTCTGATTTTTTTGGGGGGTCTTATTTCCTCTCTTTTCACTTTATTATCTTTCAAACCACATATGTGTATGGTTTCTATTTTTATAATTTTCTCTGCTCATCCAAAAGTATGCATTGAATAAGTCTCTTTCTGACTGGTCATTACATATTTAAGTTTGCTGCATTCATTCTTTATTTTTTGCATTAATGAATTGCTACCTTCACTTTTATTTGTATTAACATAATGCTATGGCAGTGCATGCTAGTGCATAAGTTACTTGTATCAAGACTATAACTTTGACATTTGATCATTAATTGTGTTTTAAAGGACATATTGACCATATTACTACATCATACATTAATTGAAAAATACACAGAAGTAAACAAACCAATATATGCCTGCTTCATAGACTACACCAAAGCTTTTGATAGAGTACACCACAAACAACTTATAGAATGCCTAAAAGAGATACATCTAGATGACATGGATATACGACTAATATGTAATCTATACTGGGAGCAAACAGCAATAATAAAATATAACAAAGAGTTCTCTACACCCATTGATATAAAAAGAGGAGTAAGACAAGGATGCATCCTATCACCAAGCTTGTTCAATCTATACACTGAGCAAATCTTTAAAAAAACATCATAGAGATGCCAGGCCTACAAATTAATGGAAAGATAATCAATAACCTAAGATATGCTGACGATACTGTACTACTAGCAGACAATCCTAAAGACCTACAATAATTACTTAATGAAATAAACACGACAAGCAAAAAATATGGACTAGATATGAATATCAAAAAGACTAAAACTATGATCATAAACAAAGAAAATACTCAAAACCCACAAGTGGATATCAAAATTGAAGGAATAGACCTTGAGACAGTTCAGAACTATAACTACCTTGGACATACTATAACCAGTGATGGAAAATGTACAACTGAAATAAACAAAAGAATAGGAATGGCAAAAAGTAATGTTAATGTCATGAAGGACATACTAACATCAAAACAAATAACACCAGAGCTAAAACTAAGAATAGCATCTTCTCAATATTCCTATATGGTGCTGAAACATGGACATTAGACAAGAAAACAGAACAGAGAATTGAAGCCTTTGAAATGTGGATATATAGAAGAATAGGTAGAATTGGATGGAAGGAAAAGAAAACAAACGATGAAGTCTTAAAACAACTAAAAATGAAATGAGAACTTCTGAACACAATTAGAACAAGACAAATGCGATTCTTGGGCCATGTTAAAAGACACAACAGCCTACTGAAAGTAATCCTGGAGGGGAAAATACAAGGTAAAAGAGGCAGAGGCAGACCAAGATTAACATGGACGAGTAACATCAAAAGATGGACAAATCAACCAATGACAACCTGCACCATCAAAGCAAGAGATAGAGCAGAATGGCGCTCCATGGTTGCCAACCTTCACTGCGGAGACAGCACTCAGTGATGATGATTGACCATATGATGACAAACATTTTCACAAGGGATTATCAACAAAGAGAGTCATGAAAGTTACCAGCATCAAACAAAGATTGCTAGTTCTTTTGTATTGAAGACTAGTACTTCTATCTGTTGAGTATGTTATGTAACTTGACTGCATGTTCCAGTGGCAGAACTATTCAGGAAGATGGTGGTGTCAACACTGTGACAATCAATATTATGATGATGGAGATCATGGCCGTGACAAAGATTTTTATCTGATTACTGTCACAATATTTCATTCATGTCAGTGTAATGAATGATTTGAGCTTAATCCACAAAATCCAGACAGGTTTCATCCACAGATAATAGATGGTACTAGTACAGAGAGTGAAGATCACCTGTGTTATCTTCTTATTCATTCAGGTCACGCTTGTGGTGGCAACAAAATAACAGATAGACTGGCTGATTCAGCGATCAGATGGAAAGCCATTAAATGGGACATATATTAACAAACTTAGAGAGATGGATACAATGAAGACGTTTTAAAGAAGTGAAACTAAATTGCTATTTAGACAGTGTGAACTTAGGGTGAAGATTGCCAAAACAGAACAATATTTTAGATGAATCAAATAAACTGTCAACCAATTGAATTGACACAGTTAGTTGCTGTAAACTGATGAACATTATGAAAGGATGATCAGAGCGTCTATGGATATGTGCAGAGTGCAGTGATAGTGACTTAACATAACTTAATATAACATAATATGTCTGAATTATTCATCCTTAATATCTGATTTTCAAAAGACAAAGAATGATCTTGAGGCCTGCATGAATCA
Organism: Megaustenia siamemsis; assembly: GCA_032433765.1. Classification (NCBI taxonomy): domain Eukaryota; kingdom Metazoa; phylum Mollusca; class Gastropoda; order Stylommatophora; family Ariophantidae; genus Megaustenia; species Megaustenia siamemsis. Next base: position 74,283,462 of record JAVIAB010000124.1, read on the forward strand.
GTGGAAAAATTTTGAGTCTTGGCATGGTCGATGTGCTTCATGGCTGAAAGACCTTGAGTCTCGACTAAGAGACAATGACTATAAGGCAATACTTCAAGAGAAACAAGCTCAGTTGGACAAGTTTAAGGTAATTGATTATCTTGCCTATGTAGAGATGACATTGTGCAATGTTTAAATTATTTTGTTCCTGTAAGATTAATTTAATTAAAGAGCAGGAGTGGTAAAAAAATATTTTCAGCAATGTGAAACATGTACTCATATAAAAGAATATAACATTTAGACTATTATTTATACAAGATTCTTGTATGGTGCAAAACCATGGATATTAAGTAAGAAAACAAAGTAAAATTGAAGTCCTTGAAATTTGTATTTATAAATGAATGTGAATAATTGGTGGACATAGAAGAAAAAAAATAATTCATTTTTGAAACAGCTGAAAATAAAGAAAGAAATATTTAACATAATTCATAACTTATTTCATAGGCAAATGACATTTTTAGTAAACATAAAGAAACAGAATAACTTACTGAAAGTCATCTTGAAAGTGAAAATACAATGTAACCGGGATAGAGCAGACAAAGATTATAGTGGGCTCACAAAATTAAGAGACAGAAGAACCCAGACAGCATATAATATCAAAGGTGAAATTGTGCAAAAGGCAGCCAACTTTTGTTGCAGAAACAGCACAAGATGTTGATAATTATTTCTTTGTACTTGTAAAGAACATCAACTGAGAACATTGATGAAGGATTTTTATTGTACACTTTTTAATATAAAATAATAATAATGTGAGCTACTTAGATTTTCATTTACATTTTGTGGTATTTAGAGAACTGAACCCAATTATACCTCATGATTTGTAACATTCAGTTGTGTTTAATTGAAATGTCACTGCTTTACAGAATCTGCACGCCGAAGTGTTAACCCATCATAGTGACCTAGATTCTTTAAGTAATGCTGCTCATAGTCTTGTCCAAGTGAGCTCAGATTCTCATGCTGTTAGCCAAGCATCTCACCTAGTGACCAAACAGCAGACAGCTTCCATGAATATCAAGGTAACTGTTTAATATCACTGCAGTCTTAATCTTGGTATTCAATATCCATAGAAGTTTTCCAGCTTTCACACGCATACGTAAGGGTTGATAGTACATTTGATTTGAATAGTTTAAGTTTTGTGTTTGTGCTGATAAGTTTTGATTTCCACAACTTTTCAAGGCTTCTGAAAGACATTGCTGCTTTAACTATTCTGATTCTAATTTCTTTACTTGTATCCCCTTCTCGATCAATGTGACTTCCAAGATAGATAAAGTGATTGATCTCTTCCACAAGTTTGTTTCCCATATATATTCTGTCATCTGTTGGAATTAAGCTTTTCATGACCTTAGTCTTTTCATGATTGATCTCAAGCCCAATTTTGCTGGCTATTGATGATAGTTTATTTGTGTTTTCCTGCATCGTTTTTATCTGACTGCTGATGAGAACTATGTCATCAGCAAAGTCAAGGTCCTCCAAATGGTCTCCTTGTATCCATTTGAAGGATATCTTCTTTATTACCAGTGCAGCATTTCTTTATTATGAAGTCCATAACAACTCCAATTAATAAGGGTGATAAAATACATCCTTGTTTAACCCCAGTTTCTATTGAGAAACATTCGCTCAGTCCTTCCTCTGTTCGAACTGCACATGTGTAGCCATCATACATGTCTTTAATAATATTTATGATTTTTGATGGTAAGCCATATTGCTTCATAATTTTCCACAGAGAATCTCTATGGATACTGTCAAATGCTTTTTTGAAGTTGATGAAGTTAAGTACAAAAGGTTTTTGCTTTTCAATGTGTTCCTCCAATATAAGTCGTAGAGTGAAAATGTGGTCAAGACAGCTTCTCCCTTTACTAAACCCAGCCTGTTCTTCACGCATTACTTTATCTATTGAATCCTTTATTCTATTTAGGATGATTTTGCGGAATAACTTTGAGACAACTGACATAAGTGTCATGCCTCTCCAGTTGTTACAGTCTCTGAGATTGCCCTGTTTTTGAATCTTAACAATGATTCTTTTTTTCCACTTATGAGGCACCTTCTCTGCTTTCCAAATGATGTTGAACATTTTCTGGAGATGTATTAAATTATGGCTATCAATTGCCTTGAGTATCTCAGCTGTTAACTTATCCTCTCCAGCAGCCTTGTTGTTGGCCATACACTTTAAGGTGGTTTCTATTTCGCTCAAGGTGAAGTCATCTAAATTTACATCTAATTCTGCTGCTGGTGTTTCAGCTTCAAATCTATTAAACTGTGGGGTAGTGGACGGTTAAGAATTTCTTTGAAGTGTTCTGCTCAATGTGCTTTTATGTCTGTGCTTGTTGTTAGCATTAAACCAGATTTGTCTAGAATTGGTGTTCCACTGGATGTTTAGGTCAGCATCTTTTGTACAGTATAAAGAGTTCTGCTCTCTCCTGTAATTGCAGCTGTCTCTGCTTTCTCTGCCAAATTGTCTATATAAACTCCTGTATCTCTTCTTGCTGAATTTTTTACTTTGTTGTCTAATTCTTTGTATGTTGCTTTTGCAGGCCCTTTCCAAGATCTGTCTTTACAATAGTCATGGCTCTCTTCACTTCTCTTCTTTCTTTGATGTATTTCCATGTAGTGTCTGAAAATCCAAGCTCATTTTTCCATTTTCTTCAGTCCGGCACTTGATTCTGCTGCTGTCATTAGTATTTTGCTCTGTGAGTCCCACATTTCATTGATATCTAGTCTATTTCATTGAGTGCTGCATAACAATTACTTAGCTCTATGTTAAAATTTTTCTTAATGGCTTCATCTTTCAGTTTACAACTATCAATTTTATATGTAGTTGATCTTTTCTGTTGGCTTTTAAATTTTAATCTTATTTTTCCAATGCACAGGTTATGGTCACTATTAACATCAGACCTCTTTATGCTCGTACATCTATCAATGATGATCCGAATTGTTGTTTAATATACAGGGGGTCAATTTGATTTGAGGTTCTATCATCCGGAGATATCCATGTTGTTTTGTGGATATTTTTGTGTGGAAGTAATGTCCCACCTATAATTTAATGTAAAAAGAATAGTGACACTGTGAATTTCCAGGTTTGTCATAAGAGGCGACTAAGGAGGTTGATCGATGGCTTGACAAGCTGTCATTGTAAAAAGTACTGTTATGGAAACAGCGCAATATATTTTAGAGCAGTGATCTCTGCCATATGTGACACTTTGGCATGCAAGGTTTATGTTTTTGAGATTGTTGTTCTGCCCTATGTGCCGTCTTCGGCTCGAAAGGACAATAGATAGATAGACAGATAGACAGACAGACAGGCAGGCAGGCAGGCAGGCAGGCAGGCAGACAAGACAAGACAAGACAAGACAAGACAAGACAAGACAAGACAAGACAAGACAACTAAATGTTCTATTAAACATAATTCTATTAATCTTTCTCCATTCTGACATGTAGTATCACAGCCTTCTCTCCCCATTACATGTTCCAATGTTCCACTCCTGCGTTGTCTTTTCCCACTTTGGCGTTGGAAGAATCATCTTTTATTTATTGACATTTACATCTCTTAGTAGCTTGCTGGATACAGTAATAGAAAGTTATCTGAGAACTAATAGTAATCACCTTGACGTAGATAGTGCACCTTTTATTTAACATTTGCATAAACTGCATGTTTGAGGCACACACTATCACTGAGGCAATCTTTAATACTAACATATTCACTACCAGGAGCCACAAAACATGGCTCTAGTTAATGTCACAAGAAATCCAGGAGCCAATTTTTCCGGCATTTAATTTATTGACATTTCCTCAATTATTTCCACTAAAACCTTTTAATTCTCTTTTTTAAACTCTTTTCTAGCTTTCTGAGCAAATTGTCTGAACTAACCATATGTTTTAGATCAATTTTAATTTATTTTTTCACTGTTATTTCCTCTCACAAGACTATGATTGCCTTCTCTGAAATCAACAATTGCCGTTCTTTCTTATTTTAAAATTATTATCATATGCTTCCTTCAATGCTTTTAAACTATTGTTGTCATCCATTTTAAATTGTTTTTACCGCTTTATTTTAAAGGCAAGTCATTTAAAACCTTTAAAGGCTTTATGTTTATGGGGGCATTATTTATATATATATATATATATATATATATATATATGAGTTATTGAGTTATTTGCAGGTCATCATCACTGCACTCCACACATGTCCATATATATATATATATATATATATATATATATATATATATATATATATATATATATATATATATATATATATATATATATATAGTTACTTGAAGGCCCTGGTATTACTGCAAATGAATTAAAATCCATAATTGCTCAACCGCTAATGCCAGTGGATTCATCTGAATTAACATCTCATCATAAATAAATACATTTTCTTTATATGGCCCTTTTCATCTTGTCAGATGTTTTAGTGGAGGCTATTGTGTATTTTGAGGTTTTGTTTTTGTTTAACAGCTTCTCTCATGGCTGATTCTACCAATATTAGACAAAAACACTCAGCTACAGAATGAACAAGTCAGGCCCACTGATCCACAGTGTTTTCTATATTTTTTCATGAGTCTTTTCTCTTCCATGTTTTGCCATAGTACAGAATCAAATGATATGTCATTCCTTATACAGGCTCTCCATGTTGTGCAATCTCATGCCAGATGTTCCCAATCATTTTCACGGATGGAGAAATCATTCATAGATGTTTTACAGATATCTCTATATTGTAGTTTAGGTCTGCCGATGTATCTCTTTCTATGCATTAGTTCACTGAATATTATTTGCTTAGGAATTCTGTTTGCTTCCATATGCTGGACATGCCCCAGCCATCATAACCTTCAGCTTTGGAGCATTTACATGATTGTTAGGATTTATAGGATAACATTTGTTTAACTGTTAGTGTATTGTTAGCATCTGACCTTTTTGATTTTGCTGTAGGAACTGTGTCACAGATGGGAACAGTTTGTACTTGACCATCAGATGTACAACCAGGCATTTGGTCAATGTCAAACTTGGTTGGTCCAAATGAAGGAAAAAGTTACTAACATAAATGATGCCAGTGGAGATAAATCCACAGTAGAAGACAGAGTTGGACATGTGCAGGTAAATTATTTTATATTTATTAATGATAATAATTTTTTTTTTTTTTTACTGTTTGAGCTTAAGCTTATATATTGGGCTAGTCTTTCATGATTCTTTTTAGAGTTGTTTGTGATCAATAAATTTAAATCTATCAGCCTGCATTATTCATGTTGTCTGTTGAGAGGAATGAAGTATGTGGATCTGCCCAGAGTATCATGATGTCTATTCTGTCAGTCAGTAATCTCTTCTGTAAATGCTGTTTAAATACTGGGCTGAAAGCTGTAACAACATCAATGGCCTATATACTAACTTTACATGCAGAATACATAAATGCAGCCAAGCATTGACAAGTATATTTAACTAAGGTGACCATTCGTCCCTGATTGTCCGGGACAGTCCCGGAATTTGACATTTTTTGAACCTTTGTCCCGGATTAGCTGCCGTACCGGTTTTGTCCCGATTTTGGCATATTTTTTAGCTTTTGTCCCGGATTTGATAACAAATAATTTGGGACACAAACGTTTACCAATTTTGCCATTTTGGTATACGGCGTACATTTCTTCAATTAAAAAAAAATATTATTCCGTTGCTGTGTAGACAATTTTGTTTAATATCAAAACAGTAGAATGCGCATATTCGTTGTGTTACTAACTTTCACTTTCACTTTCGAAAAAATTGCACCGAAGCGTAATTGTAGTTTTAATCAAGATTTACAAAAGGAATACCCTTTTATAAAAAAGTCTACATTGTCATCAGACTTCACTGTAAGATGTAATATATGTTCATCCGGGTTTACTATTAACCATAGTGGTGATATTAAGAGCCACATAAATAGTGATAAACATAAGAGAGCCGTCGCTACTGCTGCATCAAGCTCGTCGTTGACAAATTTTTTTCGAGCTGAACAGGTTGGTGACAAAGAAGAACAGTTAGCTGCTACAGAAGGTGCCTTTGCATATCATACAGTGATGCACAATCACACGTTTAGATCTATGGACTGCACATCAAAATTGCTTCAGGTAACTTTAGAACCAAAACTTGCTTGTGCACGTACGAAAACAGAAGCTATTATTCGAAATGTGTTCACACCCCATGCTCTAAACGAGTTGAGATGTGACCTAGAAAACATAACATTTATCTCCATACTGACAGATGCCTCCAACCACAAAGAAATCAAGATTTTTCCTTTGCTTGTCAGATACTTTGATCGCAATAAGGGACTGAAAATTAAAATATTAGAGTTGAAGTCATTGCCGGGTGAAACATCTGATATAGTAAGTAGTTTTCTTATTGACTGTCTAACTGAAAATGGTTTAGAACTGAAAGTAGTTGGATTATGTGCAGACAACACAAATTCTAATTTTGGGGGAGCTGAAAGAAAAGGACAGAACAATGTTTTCACAAAACTGAAAGAAAACCATGGACATAGTTTGATAGGTGTTGGGTGTGCTTGCCATATTTTCCACAACACTGTTCGAGCAGCTGCAGACATATTGCCTGTTGATGTTGAAATGACTATTGCAAAAATTTATCTGTACTTCAAATCATACACAGTTAGGGTTGAAAGTCTCAAGGAGTTTTGTCAGTTTGTCGACACAGACTTCCAGATGATTTTAGGTTATGCACAAACTAGGTGGCTTGCGCTCTTGCCTGCTGTTGAAAGGGTTCTTTACATGTTCCTGCCTCTAAAATCATATTTTCAATCTCAAGACAGATGCCAAGTTTTTATACAGGAATTCTTTGAAAACCCACTGTCTGAGGCATGGCTTATTTTGGTTCACAGTCAGGCATCCTCTTTCCACGAAGCAGTGCAGAAAGTAGAGGGACAGATGGTCACTGTATTTGAAGTCATTGACAACATCAATAGGTTGAAAGCTATCTTGGAGTCCAAGCTGGAAGACGGCTTCTTGCCATCAAGAGTTCAGATAATCCTTAAAAAGCTGGAAATGGAAGGATTTCCACGTGATGATGTGAAAAAGTGTAACGCCAGCGTTTCTTCATTTTATGAAACAGCTTTAAGTTATTTGAAGAAATGGGCTGCAAATAATTTTCAAAACCTAGAGTCTTACAGCTGGGTAATGCTGAACAGAACACCAATTGGGAAGATATTGAGAAGTCTTCATCATTAGTGAGTCAAACAGTGCCTTCAGTCGACTTTCCAGAAAATAAAATGTATGACGAATATGTCTACATGAACAGTTCGTTACTTCACAAAAATTAGTGAGTGGAGTCTTAATAAAACATTACCAGAGCAGCGTTGGGTTGAACTAGCTTCCCACTTCAGAAACAATCATGTGCCTGTTTCACATATTCTGAAGTTGGCAGAGTTCTTTTTGTGTCTACCTGGAACAGATGCTGCAACAGAACGAGTGTTTTCTCTGATGAACAGTTTGTGGACAAATGATAAAACACAACTAGGTGTTGAAACTTTAAAAGCCATGTTGATCACCAAAGTGAAATATGAGGAACATGTGTCGAATTTTATAAGATGCTGCATACAAAGAAGGACATTTTACAGAAAATTCACTCATCTGAAAAGTACAGCATCTCTGTTTCACCTTCATTTAAGTGAGTATCACTGTTTTTTTTTTATCTCCTGATTATCCTGATAGCGTATTGTAGGTCTATATTATTAGATGTTTTAAAATGTATGTATTATTCACTTGAAAATGACAGCAAGAAGAAATGTAATTTTATTGGTGGAAAATTGAAGTAAAATTATTCCGTCCCGAATGGGATTTCAAAAATATGGTCACCTAATGTAACAAATTTAGTAAGTAGGGTTAGATTCAACATAGGATAAAAAGGAAGAATTTAAGATACTAAAATCAAGAAACTTTATATATATATATATATATATATATATTATATATATATATATATATATATATTATATATAGTAAAGTAAAGTACCCCCGTCACGCCAAGTGGCGTATATGGAATATGGTGTTAGTGACCATATATATATAATCATCATCATCGAGTGCCTTCTCCGCTATGAAGGTTGGCTACCACGGTTCGCCATTCTACTCTGTTTCTTGCTTTGATGGTGCAGGCTGTCATAGATTGACTTGTCCATCTTTTGATGTTACTCGTCCATGTTAGTCTTGGTCTGCCTCTGCCTCTTTTACCTTGTATTTTCCCTTCCAATATTACTTTTAGTAGGCTGTTGTGTCTTTTAATATGCCCCAAAAATTTCATTTGTCTTGTCTTAATTGTAGTTAGTAGTTCTATTTTTATTTTCAGTTGTTTTAAAACTTCATCGTTTGTTATCTTTTCTTTCCATCCAATTCTACCTATTCTTCTATAAATCCACATTTCAAAGCTTCAATTTTCTGTTCTGTTTTCTTGTCTATTGTCCATATTTCTGCACCATACAGGAATATTGAGAAGATGTAGCATTTTGCCATTCTTAGTTTCAGCCCTGCTGATATTTGTTTTGTTGTTAGTATATTTTTCATGGCATTAAAATTACTTTTTGCTAAACCTATTCTTTTGTTTATTTCAATTTTACATTTTCCATCATTGGTTAAAGTATGTCCCAGGTAGTTGTAGCTCTGGACTGTCTCCAGATGTATTCCCTCAACTGTGATATTTAATTGTAGGTCTTGAGAATTTTCTTTGTTTATGATCATAATTTTAGTCTTTTTGATATTCATTTCTAGTCCATATTTTTTGCTTGTTATGTTTATCACATTAAGCAATTGTTGTAGGTTTTTAGGATTTTCTGCTAGTAAAACAGTATCATCAGCATATCTTAGGTTATTGATTATCTTTCCATTAATGTTTAGGCCTGGCATCTCTGAGATGTTTTTAAAGATTTGCTCAGTGTATAGATTGAATAAGCTTGGTGATAATATGCATCCTTGTCTTACTCCTATTGTTATGTCCATGGGTGTAGAGTTCTCCTTGTTATATTTTATTATTGCTGATTGCTCTCAATACAAATTACATATTAGTCGTATGTCTGTGTCGTCTAGATTTACATCCTTTAGGCAGTCTATAAGTTGGTTATGGTGTTATTGAGTTATTTGCGGGTCATCATCATTGCACTCCGAACATGTCCATAGGTGCTCAGATCCCCTCCACAGCAATTCCCTCAGTGTCCAGCGACTGACGACTCCAGTTCTATGTTGGTTGATAAGTCTTCTTACACGGCCACCAAGTTTCTCATTTCTGGCTGTGCCCATCTTAACTCCCATTTCCATCATCCGAAGAAGTGACGTTGATCTGTGTTTGTCGAAGTCCTGTGCTCTTCCCACATCTTGGAGTGCATTGATGATGTCCGCCCGATCCATTGGTTGCCCGTCCTCAACGACAGCGCAACTAGCCAACCTGTCTGCTCTTTCATTTCCCCGTACTCCCGCATGTCCAGGGACATAGACAAAGGTGACCTTACGTATTTTGGATTTCTGCAACGACTCTACCCATTGCATGCGTACAAAGCCCGCCTCCACTTTTTTTATCATGCTCATCGAATCACTCAGTATACACGCGTGGATGTAGTCTTGTGACTCTAACCATTTGAATGCCTCGGTCACTGCCATCATCTCCATTGTCATGCTACTCGTGGTCATGGCGTATGCACCACTGTCTTCCTTGGCTATTCTGCCTGCCGAGCGTGCTGTAAATGCCCATGCACTTCTTTCGTGTCGTCTTACAGATCCGTCTGTATAGATGACTGCATCTTTCTCATCAGTGTTATCGCAGATGAGACCGTTGACCTCAGCATTAACCACGACCGGGTTCTGTTCCATACTTTTCCTGTCGAGTGTGACAATACATGAGAAAGTCCCCATGAATGACGTAGGCACCGGTATCCACTCCTCACCAATGGTGACCACAGACCACAGACCTGTTTGATGACATCTTCTGCTCGGCCCACCCATGATTTGCCTCTTTTTAGCCTGGTACCTTTCTCTGTGTTGAGCACGTGGTGCAATGGATGCTCTGTATCTGTACTAATCTTCAGGTATGCTCGTGCTCTCCAGATCTTGATTCTGTCATCCATGGTTGGAAAGTCAAGAAGATACCTCATTGCTACACAGGGAGTGTCCCTCGTACATCCCAGGATAATGCGCATGGCTTCATTTTGTATTTTCTCCAGCCTATCAATTTGAGTCGTACTGTCAGTAAGAATGGCCAGGGCATACTCGATTGGTGCGAGGACTAATCCCTGGAACAGAAGAGTAAGTAGCCTCTGCTCGATGTTGGCAGCTGCTGTGACCTTCAAGGCGGCTAATCCGTTGCGGGAGTTTGTTATCACATGGTCGACGTGGTCCCAAAAACACAGGCTGCGATCAAACTTAACTCCGAGGTATGTCATCAACTTGTCCCTGGTCACCTTATCAGCTCCCATTCGTACTACCGGTGTGGTCGTATTAACGATATGATTGTTAAGGGAGAACCATGAAACTGATGCTTTATTAGGATTAACCAAGGCACCTGAAATCCCACACCAGGAAGAAATGCGATCGAGTTTGTCTTGCATTGTGGAGGCGATTCCCCGTCTGTCTCTTCCCTGTCGATATACCAGAATATCATCAGCAAAAGTCATAGTTCTTCCCCTCCCATCCAGCTGTTGGGCCATGATCGTTATTGTGTACACGTTAAATAGAACTGGTGACAGTGGTGAGCCTTGTGGCAGCCCAGGACAAATGGATGTTGGCTCAGAAGACCAACTTCCACATCTGAGTATTACCTTCCTCTGAAACAGTGCCGAGGCGATCCATCTAATGAGGAAGGGGTTCACCGCCAGTTTGAGAAGCATATGCATGAGATATTCAAATGATACCCTGTTGTATGCATCCTCCAGATCTATAGCAGCAGCACATGTCTCCTCTCGTCTGTGGAAGCCTTCGAAGACGTCATAGGCAAATACTGCAGCATTGAGCCATGTCTCTTTGTTATATCTATAACCTCCGAGTGTGGGTGGGAATACGCGTTTCTGTTCAAGGCGACAGGTGAGGACATGGGCAACTATTTTCTCCAGCAGCTTGCCCGCAGTGTTCTGCATTGTGATGATTCTGTAGGCACTGATCTGAGAATGGTCCTTGTTTGGCTTCGGTAGCGGTAGTAAGTAGCTGTGTAGCCACTCCTCCTTAATCTGGCCACTCCGAATACTGGCATTAAACTCATTGGCCAGTGTTGTCAAGTCGTCATCAGCTAAATCGCCTATGTCATCATACCGAACACCATCTGGACCAGGAGCAGTGTTGTGTGACCTTTTAAGTGTTGTGCGAATGGTATCGGTTGTGATTGTGAGATCTTCTTCCACCCCTACATCCTTACACAAATTTGACAAAGATCCCCGTATCCTCATTCTTACAGCCTCATTTCTTTGGTCCGTCTGCTCAATGTAGTGGGCAAGCAGGGCCTTCCCTTTGCTCTCATCAGATTTGTACCATATCTGGCCTGTGCTCTGAAAATCTGGTATACCTCTGTGTCGTGGTGTGCCATTCATGCACTGATGAAGGCGCCAGAATGTGGCTAGCGATTTTTCTGAGCATACTTTTTTACAGAAGTCATCCCATTTGGCATCCTTAGCCTGCTTAGCGCATAGTTTGAAGTGCATCATTTTTTGGTCGACCTCTACTTTCAGACTCTTCAAGAGCTCAGGTTGTGTTCTACCATACCTTCTGGCTTTCTGCCATGTCTTGACCGTTTGTCTCTTGCTCCGCCAAGCTTCCTCGACATCTACGTTCCACCAGGGTGGCTGCGTCCATCTCTCCTGCATCCTACGAGGGACGCTCTGTTTCCTATGTCTGATTTTGCTAATGACGTCCTGGTCTGTTTTGTCGTAGTTGAATGTGTGGAGCTTTCTTCTCTGGCTTTTATTTCCGCCTTTCTCAATTAGGAGGACACATGGATAGTGATCACTTCCGTGGAACCCCAGTACATTCCACCTGCAAACCGGTGCGAAGGTGGAAGACACCAGTGCCAGGTCTATGACACTATCAGAGTCCCCTGTTCGAGTGGCCATTCTTGTTGCCCTTCCATCATTCAAGCACACTAAATCGGCCAATACCAGTGTGTTCTCTAGATCTTCTCCCTGCTTGTTGGTTATGACGTTACCCCACTGGTCTCCTCTAGCATTAAAGTCTCCGCAGAAAATGACATTCTCTTCATCGAACTCGAAGAGATTCTGCCATTGTTGTGTGTTCACCTTCCCATTACAGGCATACACATTAACAATCACGAAATGAACTGGGGTCTGCACCCTAACCACATGCACCTGCAATTCTGCATTGTTCCACATAGACATATCAACCTCAGCTGCCACCATATTGTTGCGCACAAGGATGGCCTGCCCAAGGTGTTGTCTATTGTAAAAACAATGAAAGCCAGGAGTACTTACTGTCCTATCACCAAGTAGAGTTTCTTGCAAAACCATTATATTGTCACCGCACAGTAGCTTATCAAGAATGGGCCGTCGTTGATTAATGGACCCACAATTCCAATAAGTAACGCGCACATACTTTAGGCCTAGCCTCTCACACTTTGACAGTTTAGTGCCACCCCTCTTGCCCCGTCGTGTTTTCCTTCTTCGAGGATGTAGTTTGGGGTGCATCTGAAAACTTACACTTACCGTCATCTTTGATGAACGTCGATGCTTTGAATGGTCCAGACTCACGTGCACTTGCTCAGTCGCATGGCCCAGAACCCGTTCCACGTTATAAACTGGCCAACTCCAGTAACTTGCTCAGCAGCACATATGGAAACACTGTGAGCTTTCTACAAATTAAATGACTTACGCGTCCTTGACGACAGACCGGCGTAAACAAACCGCCATTTTTTGACGCGTTCAATAGTGCAACAACAATGATGAGTGATGAAATAAGGAAATTATAACAAAATGCAATGAATCAAAAGAAGCAAAGTGATTTACATAAAATAGAAAGCGCGTACACTCACATGATCCCTTAAAAAATAAATAAAAACAAACAAATAAACAGGAAATTTCACTGGAAAACAGCACTTATCTGTGAGTCTTATGAAGAGGCCAAGTTAACAGGGCGCCATCTTGGTGGGTCTCTCTGGTTATGGTGTATTCTATTGAAAGCTTTGGTGTAGTCTATAAAGCAGGCATATATTGGTTTGTTTACTTCTGTGTACTTTTCAATCAATGTTCTCATGCTAAATATGGCTTCTTTTGCCCCACTGTTTTTCCTGAATCCAAATTGTTGCTCATCTAATTCAGTATTGATTTTATTCTGAATCCTTCCCTGTATAACTTTTAGTAAAATTTTTGTTACCTGGCTCATTAGGCTTATTGTTCTGAAATCACTGTATTCAACTGCACCATTCTTTTTAGGCAATGCAATGAAAGTTGATGTTTTGAGATCGTTTGGTATGTATCCTGTATGGTATATGTCATTGTATATGTCTGTGATCACTTCGATGCTAAACTCTTCTAGAGCCTGTATCATCTCTATCTGTATATTGTCAGGTCCTGCTGCCTTTCCCTTTTTCATTGTTTTTATAGCTTTTTCTACTTCAGATTTCAGGATTTTATAGTTGTATCTACATTTTATGTCTGGCTTTTTGTCCCTTTCGTCATGAAATAATTCTGTTATATATTCTTGCCATCTATCTATTATATCTTTGTTGTCTGTTAGCAGGGGAGCCGCGATAGCTCAGTGGTTAGTGAACTGGACTACAAAGGACAAGAGGCAGGGTTCGATCTCAACAGACGGCTTTCGGGTTCACCCAGCCTTAAAATGGGTACCAGATTTTTTTCTGGGAAAGTAAAGCAGCACGGGCGTAATACCGACCACATTACCCCAAAAATCATGTGCTGAAGGTCTGTAAAATATAAGGTCACTAACACCATGTTTCCCTATACGCCACTTGGCATGACGGGGGTACTTTACTTTTTTTTTAATTGTCTGTTAGCATTCTTCCCTCTTTGTTTGCAATACATCCGTTTCCTGCAGCTTTTTTGTCTTTATTAGTCATTCTCTTTATTTCTGTGTGCATCTCTCTTCAGTTTTGTTTACTTTCCATAGTTTCGACTTTTAGACATCTTTGGTTGAGCCAGTCTTCTTTTACCTTTGTGCACATTCTCCATATTTCATTGTCTATATCCCTGTATCTGGCCGTGTTTTTCGTTTGTCTTCTTTCTTCCATTTTTTCGAAGATTTTGTCAGTTATCCATTTTTGTTTTTTGTTACTTTCCTTTTTGGGCAAGGTGCTGCAGGATTCTTGCATGCTGTTTTTTATGCATTGCCATTTTGTTGTGACTTTTTTCCTCAGGATTTTCTCTTCTGTACTGCTCAATACCCTCTTCTAGCAGCTTCTGACATGTGTTCTTTACTTGAACAGTATAAGTTTCTTTTACATCTTTCTGGTTTAACGCTGTTATATCTATTGGTGTTGCTGAATTAGTTTTTTGTTTGTTTCTCTTTAATTTGATTTTCATTTTTATCATTACAGGATTGTGGTTTGAATTAATATCTGCTCCTGGGTAGGTTTTGGCTTTCTTGACGCTGTTCCTGAATCTGTCTTTTATCATTATGTAATCTATTTGATTCCTCTTCCTGTCTCCAGGGCTTTTCCATGTGTATAATTTCCTTTTCTCTTGCTCAAAGAGGGTGTTGCATATTATCAGTCTGTTTTTTTCACAAAATTGTATTAATCTTTCTCCTCTGTTATTCCTTTTTCCTAGACCATGATTTCCTATAATGGTCTTATATTTACCTTTTCCTACTTTAGCGTTCATATCACCCATTATAATCAAGATGTCTGATGATTTCACTTGCTTCCATAACTGTGTTAAGATCATCATAGTATGCCTCTATTTGTTCGTCTGTATAGTCTTGAGTAGGTGCGTATGTCTGTATTATTGCTATATCGAATGGTTTTGCCTTCATTTTTAATAGTGTAATCCTATCATTGTATGTCCAGTGGGTCTTCTTCCTCTTCTTTCCTTCCTCATCTGCCTTTCAGCGTCGAGGGGAGATATAATTTGCGGTCTTTTGCTCTTCTGTTCGCCTCTGCTGCTGTTATGTTTCCTACTGCTTCTAATATTCCATCGACCCATCTTTTTCGTGGTTGACCCTTGGGTCTGGTGTTCTCACAACGTTTGTTGAAGGCTCGTTGAGTTGTGTTTTGTTCTTTCTGCCTTGTCACGTGGCCAAACCATTTTATCTGTTGTTTCCTTATATATTCTATGGCGGGGGGCTATTCCTAGTTTTTTTCTCAGTTCTTCATTTCTGATCTTATCTCTCAGACTGTTTCCTGTCATTCATCTAACACATTTCATCTCTGTAGAGGTTATTTTTCTTATTGTTCTTGCATCTAGGGTCCATTGGTCTGGCATTGGTAGCACAATGTTGGGATGAATATTGTATTGTATAGTGCTCGTTTTGCCTCCAGAGTTATTTCCTTGTTGGACAATAGTGGTGATAACTGTCCGTTGATTTGACAAGCTTTGTTGCATCTTGATTCTATCTCTGCTGTTTGAGAATTATCGTTTGTCATTAGACTTCCTATGTATTTGAATTCCTCTACTTGTTTTAGTTGTCTGCCTTCTATAGGTATGTTGATGTTCTGTTTATTTTTGGTGACATTCATGACTTCTGTTTTGTTGATGTTGATTTTCATGTTGTATTTTGTGCCTGAGATGTTGAGTTTGTTTAAGTGTTCTTGTAGGTCTTCTATTGTTTCATGTATTAGTGCCTGATCGTCTGCAAATAGAAGCTCGTTGATCTCCGCTGTCTCTGATGGGTTGGCTAGCTTGCATATATGATCCATGATGTAATAAACAGTAGGGGGATAGTACGCACCCCTGTCTTACACCTGATCTAACTTCGAAGTGGTCTGTGTAGCTTTTAATAAGGTTGATTAGATGTTGGCTTACTCCATATGTTGTTAGTATCTCCCACAGTTGTTCTCTGTTTGCTCTGTTGAATGCTTTTTCCTGGTCAATGAAGGCTATGTATAAGTTTTGATTGTGTTCTGTCGTTTTTTTCTGCAAGCTGTTTTAGTGTGAATAATGTGTCGGTACATCCTCTGTTTTTTCGGAACCCCATTTGAGAATCGCATAACTGTAGTTCTATTATTGGTCTCAGCCTTTTTCCCAAGATTTTGGCATATATCTTTCCTGTGGGTATTTATACCTGTCCAGTGGGTATTTATATATTTTTGTAGCTCTCGTTTTATTAGAATGCCTACTCCTCTTTGATGTTCTTTTGTGTTACCTGAATATATAAATGTATATTTATCGTCTTGTATGTATCCACTTTCCTTCCATCTTGTTTCTGATATGCCTAAGATATCTATGTTTAATCGCTCGGCTTCTACCATTATATTTTCTAATTTACCTTGTTGGTATAAGGTCCTAACATTCCATGCAGCTATTTTTAATTCGTTCTTAAAACAATAGTTAGAATTTCTCTCCTGTTTAACTCCTGAATTGTTTTGTTTATTTGAAAATAACATTGAAGATAATATTTTTTTACTTGAAGCTGTGAAAGTAACATAACTAAGAGCAGATTAGTTGTTATTCCTAATTTATAACTTGTAAATGTATAAACAATTAGAGAATGTTAACCTTAGATTATGATAGTATTATAGAAATAACAATCTCAAATTGAAAATTCTTAGAAATTGACAGTTTGCACATGTGCTTTTCCCCACCATGAACCTTTATAATTGCTCCCGCAAATGACATATAATGCAAGTGACATGTAATGTGTCATTGTGATGATTTTTGTTGTTTTTGATCATTGTTAAAAAATATGATAGTAGCGAAATAGTAAGTTGAAGATTTTGTTTTCAGAGAGTTTTGAGTTGTTATTTGATCCCTCTTGAACTGTTTGTGCTGTGTCCCGCAAATTCAAGAAAAATTACAAGAAACTTGTTTTTGTAATAAAAAAATATATATATATAATTCATGCACATAATGTTTGCCCTGGCTGTACTCTTCAAATTGTTTCATTTATATTTTAAACCGTAGCTCTTCCAAGGTGTAATTGTTCCAAAGATTTCTACCAAAATGTCAATAAAAATATTATTTCTCCAAGTCACACTGGGTTTTCTTTGAGTAGTAAATTTTATGACAGTTTCGTAATAACATAATTTGCGAACAGTTTCATAACCTAGCGCTAAACAATATAAAGGTAACATAAATATATATGGACAGAATACTTTCAAACTATCTGGATCATTGGTTTGATGTTAGAGTCACCTTGTATTCTTTCTCTCCATCCTGGTATGGTGTTAAAAAGACAACTTGCTGAACACAATCTTCATTCTTTCTCTTCATCCATGTGTGACGTCAAAGATGGATATAGGGCAGATTTTCTAGATTCTTGTGTCAGATGATCTTTCAGCTCTCAGACTCTGCATAGGATCTGCATTGTGTCTCGCCACATGACTTTGTTCTGTGCAAGTTGCTCAATCTCTGTGAGGGAGCTGATGCCTCTTATTGTTGCCTCTCACTTTAATGTTCTTCTTAGTGTTTCTCTAGGCCAGCTTCATTTTCTTTTACCCTCTGGTTCCCATTTTCTTTTTCTATTTCTTTAGTTGTTTTTTCAGCTCTCGCGTGCATAAGTAAGGATGGATAATGCATTGAATTTGAAAATACTGAGCTTATATATATATTTGTGCTCAGTAATTTTGCTTTCAATATTTTATCAAGGTTTCTGAAAGTCATTGCTGCCTTCTCTAATTTGTTTCTAATCTTTCTCCGTGTGTCTCCGTCCTAATTTATGCAGCTTTCAAAAGATACAAATTTATCTACTTCTTCCACTGCTTTTCTTTCAAGATATATTTCAAGGTATGTGATTAATCATCATCGAGTACCATGCCTGCTGGCATGTCTCTCCACAACTTTCGATCCCGACAATTATTTATCATTTCTGTTGTTGACTTTCTGCCAAGCCATTCTCTTAAGCTGCTTGATATCTTTTCTCTTTGCTTCCCTCTATCTCTTTGTCCCTCAATTTTCCCAGTTGTTACAATATATTCCAGCTGTTCTCTTCTCATTACATGGCCAAAAAATGATGATTGTTTCTTCCTAATATTGGAAATTAGCTCTCTTTTTGCTTTGGCCTCTTTCAGAACATTTTCGTTACTCTTCTTAGCTGTCCATGGTATTGTCAACATTCTTCTGTAAAACCACATTTCTACATATTAATATGATTAATAGTGTAAGCAAAATTTGGAATACTGTGGGAAATAGCTACAGATTGTGCAGAATGGAGGAAATCAGTTATATTTCCCTACAAAACAGTAAAAAATAGTTACCTTCTCAGTCATCAGTCAGTGAAGAAGGGAAATTTGAAGAAAGGTGTTCTTACAATATACACTACTTCCCTATCCATGTATTTTCATTTCTTATAATGATTGTCTATCCCCCCTGCCCACCCCTCCCCCCTTTTTTTACCTTATTTATTTTTCTACAAAGATTATTCTGCTATTTTAAGGGACATTGCCAACACTCACTCATCTGTAGTGCATGCATGCCCTTAACTTCTCCATTTTTATGTGCTTTAACCGTTTCCTTATTCTTATTATTTTGAATGCTATCTAATGAATATTCAATAACAAATATGTAAATTTGACCCATCATATTAATGTATATATTTCATTATATTTACTTGACCAAAATAAGTCATGTAATTTAATCTTGTCTTATTGTTGTTTGACATTCATACTATGACCATATATTTACAGAAACTGCTGTATGAAAAAGAGGAAGGCATGTACAAGTTGCAGATAGCTTTAGACAAGCTTCAGACTGTTCTGCCAAATACTTCAGTTATAGGCAGAGACCAGCTGCGCCACGACATGCAGACACTTCAAAATGAGTATGATTCATTAACTGCGAAACTGAATGATGCCAAAGCACATTTGGATGGTATCCTTGCCCAGTGGACAGTATATGATGACAGTGTTCAACAGCTGCAGAGGTGGTTGAAGGACCTTGAGGATCGGTTAGCACTTGATTCACATCTTCAGAGCACTCTCCAAGAAAAGAAGTTGCAGCTGGAAAGGGTTAAGGTGAGCACATCAAAACATTTATTTTGACCAACAAATTTTTTGTAGGAAAATAAGTCTTGATTGTTTTGTAGAAGTGAAATTTATTTACAGATTGCATACAATCTAGCAATTTAGTCAAACATCTTGCGTCACAGGTTAAAAATTAATATGTTCACAGACACAGACAACACATAACTGCATCAAATAAATAATTTTGTACAAATAAAGTTTAATTAAAGAGAAATGTAACGTCAATACTGTGCACAAGAACATTCTTTAACATTATGCTAAACAACAATATAGAAACACTGGTAACATAAATAAATGGCTTTATTTGCCCATGCTTTTGAATATCAACCCTAGATTATGATACCTACCTGTGGCCAATGTGTTTACGATATCATAGTAAAAATTACTACCACATAAATGTAACATTGTATCGATCTATTGTCCTTTTGACCCAAAGACGGCACATAGGGCAGAATAATAATCTCAAAAATAGAAACCTTGCATGCCAAAATGGCACATATTGCAGAGATCACCACTTCTAAAAATGTAACATTAGGTACTATAAAAGTAGTATTTTCTCTGAACTTTTGACACACATGCGTATGTTCACACTAGGCGTGATACAGGGACTCAGAATACCTGGGTCAGGTTTATTTATGACCTGAGCTTGACCTCATGGATCAGACGAGTTACAATGTCGATCAGTATAGTCACCATAAGCCTGTCAATATGTTTGGCTAACTCATAGTATTATTCACTGAGTTTTCCTGAGTTACAAATGTTGCAGTGTATTGTTGAGCCTCTATTTTTGGTATATCTTGTTATTGGTACTTTCAATCGGTAGATGGACACACATAACGCATCATTGTAGTAACAAGATACAACAGTCTTTATTCATAATCTCCATATTGCATAACAATGTTCTTCTAACTCAATCAGCAATGTTCAATAATTCTATAAATTCCTATGTTAACTTTAGCGTTACTTTGTAGAGCCAATCGGCGGTGTTTATAACAAGTAATTTCCGTGATCGTAATAATGTTTTTTGATAATCTATAGTAGTTAGCTTCTAATTCTATGTTAAATTCACACAATTTCTGCTCTTGTGGTCCGTAAGGGCATTATAGAATCTCTAAGAAAATCTCTTGTGCTGCTAAATAATCTATTGTAATAATTCCTTTGATCAATCTCTAAGAATTACTAGTTTCTATCCTGATGTTTCTATGTTCGACTGATGACTTCTCAAAACTATTCTAATTCCTAACTTCAAAATGTATATGTCCCAAAATTTCTGAATGAACTGTCTAATCTAACTGACACCTAACCCTTACATGCTGCCTTGAGGCAGGTTTCTAACCTCCTCTACTACATTCTGTCTGGTGTGTCCCCAGAGCTTCGTTGACAAAAAGTGTCTAAAATGTCTTCCCATGATTTTTTAATTTCCCATTAAGACAACGCCTTTTCTTGGATACAGGCGTGGTCTATCTTGGGAAATTGCTAAGACTATCAACCCATTGGCTGCTTGTCTGTCCACCGCTTGACAATTCACTCGAAGTCTTGTCAACATCTGTCAATCACTCCTATTACAAGCCTAGACCAACCTAAGTTCCCTCCAAATTTACTTTGATCTACTACTCAGTGGCTCCTTATCCTTTGATCTCCTAGTCAGAGAGAACTCAAGCTTTTCCTACCGCTGGACTTCACAAGATGTCTCGCTTCTCTGGAATCATCCTGTGTGGCCGTGAATACATCACATTGTCAGTTGCTTATCTCCTAATGTTTCAGGGCCCGTCAGCAATCTCACGCTCACAGCTGTGCTGACATCTAAGTCTGCCTAATCTCAAATACCTGTTCGTACAGAGTCCAATTCTATTCTCCGTTGCCTTACATAACCTCTCCGGGCCAATGGAAAACCTGTTGAGGGTTTCGACACTCAGATTGAACACCTGCCGTCGCCTCCCGCCTAATTTCATAGCTTGTTTTATGTTAGCTTGTTACGTCTCATCGCTCTGAGCTCGGTGGACTAATTTACATTCATTAATTCTAAGTCTCCTTTGTTATTCTACACCAACCAAAACTTATTCTTCCTCTATTCTTCCTCTGATTGCCATTTATCCTTTTTAGATAAGTCACACTGTAACACAAAAAGTTGTTTCGGTGTCAGTGATGGCTGAGGAAATTTCCCTGCTCACAGCAGAATAAAAAAAAAAGGGGGGGGGGGGGGGGTTACGAAACATTTCTTGAAAACTGACTGTTTTTATTTGCGTTAAAATACGATGGTAAACTGAAATTTTAAAGAATTTGTTGTGTTTTGATTAGGCTATTTTTATGACGTTTTCATAAGTGTATCATAAGTGGACAGCTAAGAAGAGTAATGAAAATGTTCTGAAAGAAGTCAAAGCAAAAAGAGAGCTAATTTCCAATATTAGGAAGAAACAATCATCATTTTTTGGCCATGTAATGAGAAGAGAACAACTGGAATATATTGTAACAACTGCAAAAATTGAAGGACGTAGAGATAGAGGGAAGCAAAGAGAAAAAATACCAGACAGCTTAAGAGAATGGCTTGGCAGAAAGTCAACAACAGAAATGATAAATAACTGTCGAGATCAAAAGTTGTGGAGAGACATGATCACCTACGCCAGCAGGCTTGGTGATCATGTCTCTACTTATGATGATCATAAGATAGCTTTAAAATACATTTCTTATCCTTACATGCACACTTTTAGACATAAATCTTTAATAAATTGGATAACTCAAGATTGGTGACATCTCCAAAAGACATTTCCACTGGTAATGGCAACAAGAATCTTCTTTGATCGAGCAAAAAATTGTTAGCCACATTCTGGTGCCTACATCAGAGCATGAATGGCACAGCACGGCACAGAGAATGAGAGTAAAGGAAAGGCCCTGCTTGCTCACTACATTGAGCTGACTGACCAAAGAAATGATGCTGTAAGAATGAAGTTATGGGGGTCATTGTCAGAATTGAGTGAAGATGTAGCACTGGGAGAAGATCTCACAATCACAACCAATCCCGTTCACAGAACACATAAAAGGTCACCTAACACTGCTCCTGGTCCAGATGGTGTTCGGTATGACGACATAGGCGATTAAGTTGATGACAACTTGAAAAAACTGACCAAAGAGTTTAATGCCAACATTCATAGTGGCCAGATTAAAGAGGAGTCGCTACACGACTACTTATTACTGCTACTGAAGCCAGACAAGGACGACTCTCAGATCAGTGCTTGTAGAATCATCACGTTGTGGGCAGCTATTGGAGAAAATAGTTGCCCATGTGCTCACCTGTCACCTTGAACAGATACGTACATTCCCACCCACACTTGATTGTTATAGATATAACAAAGAGACATGTCTCAGTGCTGCAGTCTTCATCTGTAATGTCTTCGAAGGCTTCCACAGATGAGAGGAGACATGTGCTGCTGCTATAGATCTGGAAGATGCATACAACAGAGTACCGTTTGAGTACCTCATTCAACTGGCGGTGCACCCCTTCCTCATCATATGGATCACTGCAGCACTGTTTCAGAGGAAGGTGATACTCAAATGTGGAAGTTAGTCATCCAAGCCAACATCAGTTTGTCCAGGGCTGCCACAAGGCTCACCATTGTCACTAGTTCTACTTAACATGTACAGAATAATTATCACAGAACAACAGCTGGATGGGAGGGGAAGAACTATGATTTCTGCTGATGACATTCAGGTATATCAACATGGAAGAGATAGATGGGAAATTGCCTCCACACTGCAAAATGAACTCAATCACATCTCTTCCTGGTGTTTAGTATCAAGGACCTTGGTTAATCCTAATAAAGTATCAATTGCATGGTTCTCCCTTAATAATCATATTGTTAACATGAAAATACTGGTGGTGCGAATGGGGGCTGATGAGGTGACCAGGGATAGGTTGATGATGTACCTAGGAGTTAAGTTTGATCGCAGCCTGTGTTTTAGTGACTATATCATAAAAAAAGCCCACTAAGGATTAGCCACCTTGAAGGTCATGGCAGCTGCCAACATCGAGTAGAGGTTACTTATCCTTCTGTTCCAGGGACTAGTCCTCGCACCAATCGAGTATGCCCTGGCAGTTCTTACTGTTAGTATGATGCAAACGGACAGGCTGGAGAAAATATTGAATGAAGCTATGTGCATTATCTTGGGGTGTACAAGGAACACTCCCTGTAGCAATGAAGTATCTTTTTGACTTTCCAATCATGTTTGACAAGATCATACCTGAAAATATGTGCAGACAAAGAGCATCCACTATACCATGAGCTCAATACAGGGAAAGGTGTCAGGCTAAAAAAGAGGGAAATTATGGGTGTACCAAGCAGAGGGTGTCATCAAAAACAGGTCTGTGGGCTTACCAATATCATTGCTGGCGAGGAGTGGATACTAGTACCTACTTTATTCAGGGGAACATTCTAGTGTATTGTCACACTCAAAAGGAAATGTAGAGAACATAACTCAGTCGTGGTGAATGTGGAGGTCAATGGTCTCGTCTGGGATAACACCAATGAGAAAGATGCAGTCATCTTTACAGACAGATCCATGCTATGACACCAAAGGAGTACATAGGTATTTACAACACACTCGGCAGGCAAAATAGTCAAAGAAGACAGTGGTGCATACGTTATGACCACAAGTAGCATGATGATGGAGGTGGTGGCAGTGATCAGGGTGTTCATATGGTTAGAGTCACAAGACTACACCCACGACTACATACTAATTGATTCAATGAGCATGATCAGAAAAGTAGAGGTGGGCTCTGTACGCAGGCAATGGTAGGGTCATTGCAGAAGTCAAAAATATGTAGGGTCTATTTTGTCTATGTCCCGTGACATGCAAGAGTGGTGAATTGAAAGAGAGGACAGGTCGACTAGCTGCACTGTCATTGAAGATGGTCAACCAATGGATTAGGTGGACATCATCAAAGCTATCTGAGATGTGGGTAGGGCACCGGACTTCGACAACTATGAGTCCATGTCACTCCTTTTGATGAAATTGATGGGAGTTAAGATGGGCACAGGAAGCCACGATAGCTCAGTGGTTAGTGAACTGGACTACGACTGGTTGGGTTCGATCCCAACCGACAGCTTCTGATTCACCGAGCCTTTAATGAGTACTGGATTTTTTTCTGGGAAAGTAAAGCGGCACGGGTGTAATACCGACCAAATTACCCCAAAAATCATGTGCCGAGGGTCTGTAAAATTTATGGTCACTAACACCATATTCCATATACGCCACTTGGCGTGACGGGGTTACTTAACTTTTTTTTAAAGATAGGCACAGCCAGGAATAAGAAACATTGTGTGCGTATATGAAGACTTATTAACCAACACAGAACTGGAGCCGTCAGTTGCCGAACACTGCAGGACTTGCTGAGGAGGTGATCTGAACACCTATGGACATGTTCGGAGTGCAATGATGATGACCTGCAAATAACTCAATAACTCAATGTTAGTAACTTTTTGTGGGATTTGGTAATGTTTCAAGATATTCAACGAGGATAATCTATGTATGTTGTCAAACACTTTTTAAAATGTATTAAATTGCAGATTAATGGTTGTTGTTTTTCTCTATGTTCTTCTAGTGTTATACATTAGAGTGAATGTGTGGTCAAGACAGCTTCTTCCCTTTCTGAATCCTGCTTGTTCTTTGCACAAAAGTACTTTCTACAGCATCCTTTATTCTGTCCAGCATGATTCTACAGAAAACCTTGGAGAAAACTGATAAAAGCATAATTCCTCTCCTATTATTGCACTCTTTTAGTTTGCCTTTTTTAGGTAATGTGATAATGATCCCTTTCTTCCAGTTTGTAGGAACAGTTTCTTCATCCCAAATTTTATTAAATAACCTTCTTAGTTGGAATAAGTTTTGATTATTAAATGCTTTCAGCATCTCTGTAGTTATTTAATTATGCCATAGGCATTTTTATTAGTCATATCTTTCACTGCTAATTCAATTTATGTTATAGTGATTTCTTTTATCTTGATGTCTAGATGCGGAGTTGGTGCTTCATATGTTACAAACTGAAACATATAACCTGGATGCGGATGGTTAAGAATATCCTGGAAATATTTAGCCCATCTGCCTTTTTTGTTAGAACTAGAAGTTAGTATTAAGTTGTATTTACATCAGATGGAAGATGTACCACAGAAATAAAAAGCAGAATAGCTCTGGCCAAAATAGAACTTCAGAATATGAAAAACATCTTATGCAACAAATCTATGTCAATAGAAGTGAGAAAGAGAGTTTATCTGTGCTGTATAGAGCCAATTGTGACCTATGGAAGCAAATCAATGGCAGTAAACAAACAGATGAAAAGATGATTAGAGACCACAGAGATGGGATTTCTCAAAAGAATGTTGAAAGTTCCCTGGACAGCTAAAAAGACCATCAATTAAATTCTTAAAGAGGCCAACACAAAAAGGGAGCGCCTAAGAAACATCATAAAGAAACAATCTAAATTTTTTGGGCACACCATGAGAAGAGGAAAGTTGGAATACTTGGTTACAACTGGCAAAATACAGGGAAAGAGAGATCGTGGGCGACACAGAGAGAAAATACTAGATAGCTGAGTGTCATAACATGGAAGACAGTCAACAACAGAATTGATATGATGCACGGTGGATAGAAGGTTGTGGAAGGACATGATTGCCTATGCCAACTAGTATGGCACATGATGATGAGAAGTTAATAAGATGGCATACTCAGAACAGGTCTGCCATTTGATCTAAAGGAGCATGTTAGTTGTTTCTGTATAATACCTTACTATTTCCAGTTTTGGAGACTAATTCTGCTTTAACTGTCAGATTATCTATATAAGTTCTTTTACCACATCTTGCTGAGTTTCTCACCCTATTATCAAAGTCCTTATATGTTGCTTTGGCTAGTATTTTACCTAATTCAGTCTTGACATTTAACAGAGCCAGTTTGTTTTACATCTATTTTGTATATGCTTCCATGTGATGTCTGATATTCATGCTTTTCTTTCAGTTACTTTAAATCAAGCACTTAATTCAGCTGATGTCAATATTGCTGTGTTGTGGATATCTCATAGTTCATCAATATTCAATTCATCCATTGCATTCAGAAGCTTCAAAACGATTGCTACGCTCTAGATTAAATTGTCCTTTGATGTCTTCATCCCATTTGTTACATTCTATTTTCTTCAAGAATTGCTTCATGTGGTGACTTTTCAATTTAAGTTTAATCTTCTCAACACCGATTATGGTCACTATTGATATCAGCTCCTCTATAAGCCCTCACATCAATCAAGGTATTTTTGAATCACTTTCTGATACATAGGTGGTCGATTTGGTTTCTAGTTGTATCATCTGGAGACACCCTTGTTATCTTATGTATCACCTTATGTGGAAATAATGTCCCACCTATAACTAGGTCTTCTATTAAACATAGCTCTATTAACTTTTTTCCATTTTGATTGACAGTGTCTTCTCCTTATTTCCTCATTGCTATCATAACTCCATTGTTGTCTCTTACTACTTTGACATTAAAGTCGCCCATTACTCTTAAAATATCATGTTTAGAAACTTTATTTATTAGATGTTGTAGCTGATAATAAAATCCACCTTTAATTTCAGCTTCATTATTGGGTAGTAAAAAAAAAGTAAAGTACCCCCCGTCACGCCAAGTGGCGTATAGGGAAATATGGTGTTAGTGACCCTATATTTTACAGACCTTCAGCACATGATTTTTGGGGTAATGTGGTCGGTATTACGCCCGTGCTGCTTTTACTTTCCCAGAAAAAATCCGGTACCCATTTAAGGCTGGGTGAACCCGGAGCCGTCGGTTGGGATCGAACCCTACCCCTTGTCCGTAGTAGTCCAGTTCACTAACCACTGAGCTATCGCGGCTCCTACTAATTTTTAGGGAATTAGTAAAACCCAGGTGTCCTCGCCAGGGTACGAACCCCGGCTGTTGCCGTGGTAAGCCAACCGTTCATTATTGGGTGCATAGTATTATATAATTGTTAATCTTCCATATTTGGTTTTATAACGTGCTTTACTTAATCTACGATTCACTTGCTCCCATTCGGCAAGATTGTCAGCAGCAGAGACGTTATTTATAATTCTCACTCCTCCATAACGTTTATTATCATTTGTACCAGAATAAATTATTGTCATGTTGTTGTTGATGGGTTTTTTCCTATTTCTGGTCATCTAGTTTCACTTATTTCTAATATATCAAGGTGGTATTTCTCCATTTAGTTGACAACTTGCACTAGTTTGGTCGGAGCGACATTATTCCAACATTCCAGTAGCCTATTCACATTAGAGCTTTCGGGTTGATGATATTCACCATACTACTAATATCTTGAGCAGGTTTTTTTGGCTAGACTCATTTTAACACCACAAGATTCTACAACCATGATTGTTGGATTGATGTCTGACATGTGAATATAGAAAGTAACACCTCCAGAGTATCAGGCCATAAATTGAACCTAAGCCAGGAAATGATTGCCGTAAACAATTCCCATGTCTCTCTTTGTGTAAACACACAGCTGTGTAGCAAAAGTTCAAAGAAAATATTATTTTCCAAACTCCAAATGTAACAATTAGTTGGCTGTAATTTTCATGAAGGTCTCATAAAAATATGACTCACTATTAGATGCTGTAAGCTGTTGGACTAATATCCTTATTATAAGACTTATATCTTATACTTATATTAGACTTATATCTAAATTTTAAAGGAATGGTTTATGGTTTAATTTACAGAGGAAAACAATGACATTACCAAATGTTACTTTGAAAATTATCCTACTTTAAAAAAAAATTTATATATTGTTTTTCATTGCCAGCTTCTGCAACTAAATGCTTTGAACCAGCAGAGCACCATTGATAGTATCACTGAGAAAGCACAACACTTAAAGCAAGCAAGTAGAGATGGGAATCTCAGTGCACAGTTTTCTGAGATTGCTGACAGGTACAAGAAGCTCATCAAGGCAGCTAAGGTGAGACTCAAATTTGGAAAATTCACAAACATCGATCCTGATGTTTCCTATAGGAGAGCTGTTTTGAAACTCTTGTCTCTTATCAACACATATTCAACATATGTCCACCTTCTTCTCCTAATTGTAGAGGAGATCATTGCTTGCATGGCCATTTCTCCTATTTCTGTATTAGTCTTGAATTCCTTCCATTGTACACAGAGTATTCTTCTTAGGCATTTGTCTTCAAAAGTGTTTAGTTTTCTCTCTATCTCTGTTGTGGTTTTCCAGCTTTCACATGTGTAGGTAAGGGTTGATAATACATTTTAGTTCAGTATTCTAAGTTTAGTTTTCATTCTTAGTATTTTTTACTTACATGTTTTGTCAGGTTATTTAAAATTTTCTGCTCCTTTTGCTATCCACTTTCTGGTCCCTTTGTTTGTTTCACCTTATTGATTTATATTACTGCAACGATATAAATAGTGGTCTACTATTTCCAATGTCTGATGATTTAGATATATATTGCACTCTGGTGTCTTTTTATTTTTCATTATTGTTTGTTTTATCCCCCTTGATTTCAAGTCCTATTCTTTCCACCATGGAAGATGGGGTATTTGTCAAATTGTGTTTCCTGTAGATATTATCTTTTAGAGCAGTGATCTCTGCAATATGTGCCATTTTGGCATGCAAGGTTTCTGTTTTTGAGATTGTGGTTCTGCTCTATGTGCCGTCTTCAGCTCGAAAGGACAATAGATAGATAGATATTATCACTTAGGAGCACTGTCTCATCTGCAAAATCTAGATCTTTCAGATAACTCTAGCTGTTCCAATTAATGCTGTTTTTCATAACATATGTTAATCATATTTTTTATTTTGGCCAAAAGGCTAAATGTAATATGAAAGATTGCATCTATCGTCTCAGATTAACCAGCTGTCACATCTGAGAGCCACTTTCCTTTGCAACAATGTGATGCCACAATCTATTTTATAATCAGAGGATGTACCTCAAGTTTCACTAATATATGTATGAGGTAAAATTTTAATTGACAATGATTTGTTACATATTAGGTTTTTCAATTGATGGAATTCTGTCTTTGTTTGTCCTATTCTGCTTCTAATTTCTGCAGTGCATCTGTCACATGATATTATTATTTATATATATATATATATATATATATATATATATATATATATATATATATATATATATATATATGATATTATTACAATGTCACATTATATTACCAGGTTATTGGTTATTGGTTATGGAAAGCCTCAGTATCACTGCAAACGAATTAAAATCCATAATTGCTCAACTGCCCGTGCCAGTGGAATCATCCGAATTACTAACTCATCTCCCAAACAAAGAAAGGTAACTGTAGTCCCCATCGTAGCAGTCTCAGCACACGCCAAAAGACATAAGGTGAAACCGCACAGAAATTGAACACAGCCAACTGTTCCCTGTCATACGATATCATCAATCATCGTAAACAAACGGGATATCGAAACATGATCAAAATGGATGAGACACACAGCTCACGGTGTGCACAGAGCACTTAACTCAGTAGCTCCTGCAACAAGCCGGACTTGGAATATGAGAAAACTGCAAGAAGGAACACTTTTCAGACATAGCTTTCAATGGTTCCTGCCGCCTATCCACCATATACCATGGAAGTTTGCGTCCTCCCGAAAATGATGATCATCGTAGCACTTGATGATGTTAGGCCATCATTGATGACTCCAATTCCAAACATATAGACACACAGTGGTGGTAAGTTATCATTTCCAATCCAACAGAAGCCACCTGTAGTTAGTAAAACCACAGAGAGAATATGATTTTGTGACCTTCACTGATTCACTCTTAGATGTGAATGTGTAGTTTACACAAGAGGAGAAGTTTTCAACTACAGTGATCCCATTTAAGGCAATTCTGGGATAGCAAGGCAAGTCTCCTTTATAGCAGCAGAACTTGATGATGTTCTCTGTTCCCGTCTTGTAGCTGCTGCCACACGATTATGATGTCTCATTAATTTGGACATCATTCAAGAACAATGTCAGATTAACATTCCATAGATCTGGCTCTGCTGATGAAGTGCTTGGTGCAACAGTTGTATCAATCACACAGGAGGCTCCTGGTCTGTGGTCATTAATATCACAGATGGCACATGATGTTGTTATATTCAGTATTTCTTTCTGGGGTGTAAATATGTGGCACACACATGGAGAGTGGTTTGTGGTCACAGTAATCCCATTAAAGGCAATTCTAGGGTAGCATGGCATAGCTGTTTCAGAACAGCACAATCCTATGATGTTTTCTGTGTTCGCTATAAAGCTGCTGCTGCTACACAATCCTGACCAATTATAGGTGTGGACATTATTCCCTTGCAATGACAAAACTGCTTTGTTTACATCATAAACCTCTGGAAGTGAATCATTTATGGGACTAATAGTACAATTTATTCTTCCATCGGGGATATCTTCCTTGAGTCCCCTAAAAAAAAAAGTCTTTGGTTAAAAAGCACATATGCTTTTGAGTTAAACACAAAATGAGCCCACTTCATAGATTCAAAATGATCCTTGCCAATGCCATCTGTTTGCACAAGTTAGGTCCTTAGCTACCAAGGTCACAAACGAAGCCATCAAATAAAGACTTTATCTACAGCGAAGGTTAACGAACTGTGAACAAACATTTATGTTCAAACCCTTGAATACATTTTCAAAAATCTGCCAACTTGCTGCAATAACAGATATCGTGGTGTTCAAAGTAAACATTGCTTAGTCCATGGCTCGAATATAAATAAGCTGCCATTTTGGTGCGTCCCATGACGTCACCTTCAATATTACCAGGTATTTGAATCTACTCACTTGTTTAAGGATTTTTCCATTTAGTTATACTCTACATTCTTATGTGTTTGTTTTCTTCAATATTATCATAGTTTCTGTCTTTTTTATGTTGAAGGTCTGGCCTTTTCGTTATCATTCTGTCACAATTTCAGCTAATTAATTTCTGTAGGTCTTGTTGGTTTTCTACTATCAGTGATATGTCATCTTCATATCTAAGATTGTTTATGTTGCCTTCCCCTACTTTCATGCCAGGTTTGTTTGCAATAGTCCTTAAAATATTTTTGCTATACAAAGAAAATAGATCTGGTGACAATACACATCCCTGCCGCACCCCTTGTCTTATTTGTTTATATTCTCCATGTTTGTTTTCAATTCTAATGGCTGCTTCTTGTTTCCAATATATGTGTTTAATAATCCTCAAATCTTTACTATCTATATTTATATTTTCTAGCATCTTGATTGTCTGTTCATGATTGACTTTATCGAAAGCTTTGGTGTAGTCAATAAAGCACAGGTATAGATCTATCTTTACCTTCAAGACTCTCTGTGCCTGTTTCCTTAAGGCATAAATGGCATTTTGTGTTCATTTTTCTTTAACAAATCCAAATAGCTTCTTTGCTATGTCTCTTGTAATCTGTTGTCTTGTTCTTCTCATAATTTTCTTTTCCTTACTTTAGGACTTGAATGAGCAGTGTGAGAAGAACTTGCGGGACCACCATGTATACCAGGACACCTACGTGGAACTATTAAATTGGCTTTCAACAGCTGTGGACAAACTGGGCAAGTGTAGTGACATGAGAGGGGACAGACATGCCATTGAGGCCCAGCTGCACAAAGTACAGGTATGAAGTTTTAGCATTTATACTGAACCATTTATGGATCAGCGTCTGTCATTGCATTGTATGCACATGTGAAGAGGTTTTGATAATAAAGGGAAACAGGTATGAATTAACATACATGAAAACATGCACCAAACAGCAGACAATAATAATCCTTCACAGTCATTTGCAATCTATGTAGACTGGCCATTTTAGAGTGTAGCTATTTTTAGACAGTTGTGACATCATGTAAGGTAAGGAGTTACTACTTGAGATGCAGTGGCATCAATTTGTGTCTCGCCCACCACACTCATAATCATGCCAGTGAATATATAGCTTTTAGAGTATTACATTTCATTTAACTCATTTTCAACCAGAATGAAGAGATTTGTTAAGGCAACAATACTAACCAAAGTAACATATACAGATCTTGATAATAAGGTGAAAAACTCCTCAAAACATTGATAAACAACATATATAGATAATCTGGCAGTTGAAGCTGAATTAGCCTCCAAAACTGAAAATAGCATGGTATTATATATAAAATTACCAACATTATCAAAGTCAAATGTAGCGGCTATACTTGCACAGTTCATACAGAAGAGGGAATGAGTGATTTGGTTTCAAATTGAAACAGGGGTATATTAGGGATGTATACTATCACCATTGCTATTTGGAATTACTATTGGTTACATAATGAGTAAATGTTGCAAAGGCAATAATGGCATTAAATGGTATGGCAAGAATTATTTGGATGATCTAGATTTTGCAAATGATAAGTGCTTCTAAGAGACAATATCAACAAGATGTAAAATATCACATATACCTTATCAACTATGAAAAAAAAATATGACTTGAAATCAACAGGAATAAAATTAAAATCATCATTATTGAGTGCCGTCTCCGCAACGAAGGTTGGCTACCATGGAGCGCCATTCTACTCTATCTCTTGCTTTGATGGTGCAGGTTGTCATCGGTTGATTTGTCCATCTTTTGATGTTACTCGTCCATGTTAATCTTGGTCTGCCTCTGCCTCTTTTACCTTGTATTTTCCCCTCCAGGATTACTTTCAGTAGGCTGTTGTGTCTTTTAACATGGCCCAAGAATCGCATTTGTCTTGTTCTAATTGTGTTCAGAAGTTCTCTTTTCATTTTTAGTTGTTTTAAGACTTCATCGTTTGTTTTCTTTTCCTTCCACCCAATTCTACCTATTCTTCTATAAATCCACATTTCGAAGGCTTCAATTCTCTGTTCTGTTTTCTTGTCTAATGTCCATGTTTCAGCACCATATAGGAATATTGAGAAGATGTAACATTTTGCTATTCTTAGTTTTAGCTTTGGTGTTATTTGTTTTGATGTTAGTATGTCCTTCATAACATTAAAATTACTTTTTGCCATTCCTATTCTTTTGTTTATTTCAGTTGTACATTTTCCATCACTGGTTATAGTATGTCCAAGGTAGTTGTAGTTCTGAACTGTCTCAAGGTCTATTCCTTCAATTTTGATATCCACTTGTGGGTTTTGAGTATTTTCTTTGATCATAGTTTTAGTCTTTTTGATGTTCATATCTAGTCCATATTTTTTGCTTGTCGTGTTTATTTCATTAAGTAATTGTTGTAGGTCTTTAGATTTTCTGCTAGTAGTACAGTATCGTCAGCATATCTTAGGTTATTGATTATCTTTCCATTAATTTGTAGGCCTGGCATCTCTATGATGTTTTTAAAGATTTGCTCAGTGTATAGATTGAACAGGCTTGGTGATAGGATGCATCCTTGTCTTACTCCTCTTTTTATATCAATGGGTGTAGAGAACTCTTTGTTATATTTTATTATTGCTGTTTGCTCCCAGTATAGATTGCATATTAGTCGTATATCCATGTCATCTAGATGTATCTCTTTTAGGCATTCTATAAGTTGTTTGTGGTGTACTCTATCAAAAGCTTTGGTGTAGTCTATGAGGCAGGCATATATTGGTTTGTTTACTTCTGTGTATTTTTCGATTAATGTTCTCATGCAGAATATGGCTTCTTTTGTCCCGCTATTTTTCCTAAATCCAAATTGCTGCTCATCTAATTCAGTATTGATTTTATTCTGAATCCTTCCTTGTATAACTTTTAGCAAGATTTTTGTAACATGGCTCATTAGGCTTATTGTTCTAAAGTCACTGCATTCAACTGCACCATTCTTTTTAGGCAATGCAATGAAAGTTGATGTTTTTAGTTCATTTGGTATGTATCCTGTGTGGTATATGTCGTTGCATATGTCTGTAATCACTTCAATGCCAAAATCTTCAAGTGCCTGTATCATCTCTATCTGTATGCTTTCAAGTCCTGCTGCTTTTCCCCTTTTCATTGTTTTTTTAGCTTTTTCCACCTCAGATTTTAAGATTTTATAGCCTGATGTACATTTTATAACTGGTTTCTTGTCCCTTTGATCATGAAATAGTTCTGTTATATATTCCTGCCATCTATCTATGATATCCTTATTGTCTGTTAGCATTTTTCCTTTTTTGTCTGCAATGCATCCACCTTCTGTGGCTTTTTTATTTTTATTAGTCATTCTCTTTATTTCTGTGTGCATTCCTCTTAGGTCTTGTTTGCTTTCAATAGTTTCTATTTCTATACATTTTTGGCTGAGCCAGTCTTCTTTTGCCTTTTTGCACATTTTGCGTATTTCATTATCTATTTATTGTATTGGACAGTGTTCTTCGCTTATCTCCTTTCTTCCATTTTTTCTAAGATGGTGTTAGTTATCCATTTTTGTTTTTTGTTCTTTTCTCTTTTGGGTAAGGTGTTGCAGGCTTTTTGTATGCTTTTCTTTATGCATTGCCATTTGGTTGTTACTTTTTCATCAGGATTTTCTCTTCTGTATTGTTCAATTCCTTCCTCTAGCAGCTTCTGGTATGTGTTCTTTACTTGTATTGTATAGGTAAGGAGTATTGTATAGGTAAAATTAAAATAATAAAAAATAAAAATATTCCAGAGTGCAATATATATCTTATTCACCAGGCATTGAAAAGAGTAGACCAATATATATATCATGGTAGTAATATAGATTCAAGAAGGTGAAACAAAGAAAGAGATCAGAAGCAGGATAGCAAAAGCAGCAGCACATTTTATAAACCTGGACAAAATATGGAAATAAAAAATACTAAGCAAAAAAACCAAACTTAAAATCATCATCATCATCATCATTGAGTGCTGTCTCTGCATCGAAGGTTGGCTACCATGGATGCCATTCCATTTTGTTTCTTACTTTTATGGTGCAGATTGTCATAGGTTGACTTGTCCATCTTTTGATGTTATTCATCCATGTTAGTCTTGGTCTGCCTCTGCCTCTTTTACCTTGTACTTACCCTTCCACTATTACTTTTATTAAGCTGATGTGTCTTTTAACATGCCCCCAAAATTTCATTTGTCCTGTTCTAATTGTGTTTAGTAGTTCTCTTTTCATTTTTAGTTGTTTTAAAATTTCAATGTTTGTTTTATTTTCGTTCCATCCAATTCTACCTATTCTTCTATAAATCCACATTTCAAAGACTTGAATTTTCTGTTATTATTTCTTGTCTAATGTCCATGTTTCTGCACCATACAGGAATATTGAGAAGATGTAACATTTTGCTATTCTTAGGTTTAGCCCTGGTGTTATTTGTTTTGATGTTAGTATATTTTTCATGCCATTAAAATTACTTTTTGTCATACCTATTCTTTTGTTTATTTCACTTATACATTTTCCATCACTGGTTATAGTATGTCCCAGCTAGTTGTAGTTCTGAACTCTCTCCAGATATATTCCTTCAACTTTGATATTTATTCTTAAAACAATAGTTAGAATTTCCCTCCATGGCTTTCTTTGGTATGTTATGTGATGAGGCTCCAATCTCTTTCATGGTGGTCTGCCATATTCGTCTTTCATGTCCTGAATATGCCTCATGTATACCACACACTTTGCTCTTTTCACTTTCTGGGCCGTTGATCATTTCTGATTCTTCCACCCCATCCACCATCACAGACTTTTTTACATTCGGTTTGGACATAAGCTCCCGGTGCCATTGTTGTCGAATGTCGAAGATATGTGTTTACCTGTTGAACCATGAACACACGACACAAAGAAGAATAAATCAACTTAAATATCGATATAAAGTTCACAGTCCATCCACTCATCAGAAGTAAAACATACACCAAAACAGGGAATAGCAACAAATTATTTCACACTAGACTGTCACATAAATCATTTAAATATGTCAGCAAGAGCTGAATTATAAAAATGACCAACACGTAGTCGCCATGACACCGGAAGACCTAGAATATTCAAGATGGAAAACTTAGAATATTCAACTCTAATGTACTATCAACATTTACCTATGCATGCAAAAGTTAGAAAACAACAAAGGAGAGTGAGAGAAAACTAAACACTTTTGAAGATAAATGCCTAAGAAGAATACTCTTGTGTACAATGGAATGAATTCAAGACTAATATAGAGATAATAGGACTGACCATGCAACCAATGATCTCATCTAAAAATTAGGAAAATAAGATGGACAGATAAATGACATGTTCTGAGATGAATTAACAAGAAAATGCCAAAACAGGCTCTTCTTTGGGAAACATCAGGATACAGAAAAAGAGGAAGACCTAGAAAGAACCTGAAAAGAAAACCACTTATAAGATAAATAAAGTTGGCAAGCATAGACTCATTAGATAAGATCGAAAATCTCGTCCAGAATAGACATGGGTGTTGAAAATTACTGCAAGCCCTATGCAATGTCTAACGGTGCGGGAAGGATCAAAATCAAGATGCTAGTATTAAATAAAATTGCATTGGTTGTGTTCTCTTTTTGTAAAGATGTCGCCATACCTTGTAGGAGTGTATGTTACATCCCACTAATGGCTCCTTAAAAAAAAAAAGTAAAGTACCCCAGTCACGCCAAGTGGCATATAGGGAAATATGGTGTTAGTGACCTTATATTTTACAGACCTTCAGCACATGATTTTTGGGGTAATGTGGTCGGTATTACGCCCGTGCTGCTTTACTTTCCCAGAAAAAAAATCTGGTACCCATTTAAGGCTGGGTGAACCCTTAAGCCATCGGTTGGGATCGAACCCTACCCCTTGTCCTTTATAGTCCAGTTCACTAACCAGTGAGCTATCGCGGCTCCCATACTACTGACTCCTTTCTACTAGCTTTACCGCAGCATTGCAATTATTTGCCTGTTCCCCCCTACTTATTTTATACATCTGCTACTTTATGTTTGTCTAATGTCATCCATTTTTCTATGTTTTAGTTAGCTAGACTCATCACCATAGCTTTTCATTCTCTTACCTCTGTTTGGTTTTTTCCAACCACTTTTACTCAGGCTCTGCCGTGCCTCTCCCCTCACCTTTTTTTTCTCCCCTCCCTCTACTACTGCCACTGCTTGTTGATATATCACCAATGATCTCTATCATTTAGATAGCCTCCGTCAGTCTCCCATCTATCATATCTGTCAACTTCCTAGCCATCTCCTCTCCAATCGGGTTTTACACATTTCCCACTTCTAACCCTTCCTCTCCATCATCATCATCAAGTACCGGGCCTACTGGCGTAGGTGATCATGTCTCTCCAAAACCTTCGATCCCGGCAGCTATTTATAATTTCTGTTGTTGACCTTCTGCCAAGCCATTCTCTTAAGCTGTCTGTTATTTTTTTCTCTTTGCTTCCCTCTATCTCTTCGTCCCTCAATTACTCCAGTTGTTCTCTTCTCATTACATGGCCAAAAAAACAATGATTGTTTCTTCCTAATATTGGAAATTAGCTCTCTTTTTTCTTTGGCCTCTCTCAGAACATCTTCATTACTCTTCTTAGCTGTCCATGGTACTCTCAACATTCTTCTGTAAAACCACATTTCTACAGACTCCAGTGATTTTCTTGTCTGGTGTCCTATTGTCCATGATTCGCATCCATATGTTAAGACTTGATCTACATAACATTTAAGAACTCTTTTTGGACTTCATGGACTTCTAGTCTAAATAATAAATGGACCTCTAGTCTAAATATTAAATGGACTTCTAGTCTAAATATTAAATGGACTTCTAGTCTAAATAATAAATGGACTTCTAGTCTGCGAAATGGTCGGTGAGAACTCAATCTTAATGTGTGCCATTGTCATTGACAGTGCACTGACGGTGTGTGAGGTGCAAACATTTACAGACACCTATTGTCTGGACGGGCATTCTTGGTCGTTTTGTGCAGTGTGTAGTGGGTGCTGCAAAAGCTACAACGTCATCATCGGTACGTGTCACGGCAATTGTTCACATGGGATCTATGGACACGACTGCTCCAGGACTTGTCTCAGTGTCTGTCCTTTATGTGAGGAAAAATCCGGAAAATGTCTACAATGTAAGCATCCTGGCTACACCTGTAATAACACTTGTCCCGATGGTAATTTTGGGCTACTGTGCAAACAGACGTGTTCTTATGGTTGTGACATCATTTGTGACCCGGAAAGTACAGACTGTACATGCAAGGAACACCTGTTAAAACGTTGCACTGTGTTCTGCGCCAGTGGCCCAGTGCATCCGCTTTCAGCCAGCATTTTATTCAGGTTTGCATTCCTTAGCCTTTGATTGTCCCCAATCTTCCTACAAGGATGATCAAGCAGATAATCTTTTCTGTAGGGGGATTCTGCCCTTAGATGGTCTGCCCTCCCAGGTTTGCGAGCACCATCTGCCCAAGTCACTAGAGGTGACTAACATAAACATGCACATAAAGATATGAGATATGACTGACATAGACATGCGCACACAAAGATATGACACATGCCTAACATAGACATGCACACAAAGATATGAGATATGACCAACATAGACATCTACATGCAAAGATATGAGATGTGATTAACATAGCCATGCACACACAGGGATATGAGATGTGACATACACAGACATGCACACACAAAGATATGAGATATGACCAACATAAACATGCAAACAAAGATATGAGATATCACTAACCCAAACGTGCACACACAAAGATATGAGATATGACGAACATAAACATGCACACAAAGATATGAGATATCACTAACCCAAACATGCACACACAAAGATATGACACATGACTAACACAGATACACACTAAGATATGACTAATCACATACACACATAAAGATATGAGACATGATTAACATGGACACACCAAGATATGAGATATGACTAACATGACACACACCAAGATATGAGCCATGGCCAGCACACACACACACGCACGCACGCACGCACGCACACACACACACACACACACACGCGCTAAGATATGAGCCATGGCTAGCACAGAAACACTTCAAGATATGAGCCATGGCTAGCACAGAAACACATCAAGATATGAGTCATGGCTTCATGGAAAAACACCAAGAAATGAACCATGTCCAGCACAGAAACACATTAAGGTATCCATATGCTTGGGTTTGTTGTAGTCGGCAGACTCTTCTTAACGTGGGAATCATCAACATATGAGATGCAGGCTCTGATTAACCGTTCACAGGTTTCATTCAAACAGTTGTCCGGAGATGTGAGAGTGCAGTCTGACCCGTAGAACATTCCCTAGCATGTACAGTTCCCAGTTGACTGTTCACAGGTGTCGTTGAAACAGTTGTCCGGACATTTGAGAGTGCAGTCTGATCTGTAGTACGTTTCCTTGCACGTACAGTCTGTACTTTCCAGGTCACATATGATGTCACAGCCATCAGAATACGTCTGTTTGCACTGTAGCCCAAAATTACTTCGGGACAAGTGTCACTACAGGTGTAGCCAGGATATTTACATTGTAGGCATTTTCTGGATTTTTTCCTCACATAAAGGACAGACACTAAGACAAGACCCGGAGCAGTCGTGTCCATAGATCCCATGTCAACAGTTGCCGTGACAAAACATTGTCATTGTCGCACAAAACAACCAAGAATGCACGTCCAAACAATAGATGTCTGTAAATGTTTGCACCTCACTCACCTTCAGTGCACTGTCAGCCTGCGAAATGGTAGATGAGAACTCAATCTTAATGTGTGCCATTGTCGCTTGTGTGGTGACTACAATAGTGTTCATAGAAATGTTTGGGTATGATATATCATTATACTGGAACACTACACCGCCACTGTCAGAGAAAGCCTTTATAGTGGCATTCTTTACCCAAATCATAGTGCTAGTTCGATGATAAATTTGAATGGTGTGAGTCTTCTGGGGCGTGGCAAAGTTCAGATACCAGTAAACAGAATTGGTTCCACTTCTCAATTGTGTGTGTGTGTGTGCAGTCATTGTCATAGAGATTGGTCTTTGTTTTGCCATTAACTGCGGCCTCTGGTCCACATCCGTCTCCTGTATAACAAGCATTAAATGTGTCGGTCTGGTTTGTGTTTTGTTTGAGAGCCACATTCCGACCCCCGCCAATGTAGATGGAGCAGATATTTGCAACTATCGCCCTTCAATCCGTAACTTGTTGATCAGACCAGCCCCAGAGCAAAAGACATCAATCTCGTGCGAACTAACTACAAACCGTGATTCATTTTTACATGAGACAGAACCATTTAGTTTAACCGTGAAACTGTCCGGATCTGTTAAGTCATTCACATAAATCCTAAACCAGGAGAATGGCAAAGATTGATTGAGAGTTGCCTCAACTGATGTAGAATCTGTGTCCGGATTACATGTGGTGTCGTTGTTATCAAACAGGGAAGTAGATTCAAATTTTTGGGCATATTTGTAAACGAGATCCAAGTACTGACACTGGGGTCCGAAATATTCGTGCTGACAACTGTCATTGTTTGGGCATGTCCCTGTGGTTTTGTCACAAAATGAGTCATTATAAAAATGTACAGTGCTTGATGATATTAGGACCTCGTTTTTGACTCCAAATCCAGACATATGAAACACAATTAGTCATTGGATTATCCTCGTCACACATCAAACAACAGACCGTAAGATCTTCCTGCAATGTGAATTTGTGAAATTTTTTAATTACCTGTCTAACTGGAGGCAAAGGCGCGCCTTACAGCACCAGAGCTGGAAGTTGTCAGCGACCCACAGCTGATGGCTTGCACCAGGATCAGTAAATCAGAATCATTCAGACCCTGCTCTTCCTCTCCTGGTGCCTCTATTAACAGACTAACCTGCCTAGTCTGGCCAAGTGAGTAGGGATCACAGAAAGAAGACAACTCAGTGCTCAAAAATGTTGGGCTGAAGTCAGATGTGTTGGGCCAAAAGGCGCAAATATCAAAGTTATACTGCAAACCACAAGACAACACAGACACGCCCACTTAATGTCCTTTTAAGGACGGGTGATGAAGAGGTGTACTCCTTTAGTCATCAAGCGAATGGTAGCAAGCAAGCATGTCTACCCTCAATCTCACAGTAGCCCTTTTAAATCTAGACAAAATCCTTCCTGATTAACATGAAACTCCATGAGTCACCCCGGTGCTGCTAAGTCATGAACAAAGCTTCGTCATTTCGCCTTTAATCATTAGCGTATGGCCAGTCTAGGGATACACGATCAGTCATTATGATGATGTAGCACACATAACAATGGCTGTGCCCATAAATTCCTGATTACTTTAGTGAATGCAGCCTACAACGAACGAAACATGGTGCAAAATACATTAAGATACACAAACACAGCTTGCCTGGACTGCCAATTGTCTCTTCTATCTCATGTCCCACAGTACACATCTCTGACTTCCTTGAGTGTCTTTCAACAAAGTCATGAACATTCCCTCATTTGTTAAAGACATCAACAATGCTCTGAATATCTTTACCTCCATCACCCTTCTCTTAATTGCAACTACCCCCTCTTTGTCATGGATTTCTGCTCCCCTGTACACCTCCATTCCCCACATCGATTACCTTGGAGCTCTCTAATTTTTTTCTTGATAAGAGAAGCCAACCTTCTATCGTTACTGATGTCCTCTGCTTAGATATTACCATTTCCTTGGGTGCCTCTGATTAACTTACCTCAGTCTTCTACAAACCTACTGATTCCCATTGTTTTCTCCTCTACAACTCTTCTCACCCAACATCATGCAAGAACTCCCTTCCCTATTTGCAGTTACTCAGGCTTCATCACTTGTGCCAGGATGATGAAGATTTCCAACATAATGCCCACTTGATGCTTGACTTCTTGCACCAATGCCTCTATCTTGAATCTGCTCTCTGACGGGTTCTTTACACCTAATGCCAGGCCGCTCTCACCCTCTGTACCCGTTCCCCCTCTGACAGGGTAGTGCTTGCTTTCACCCATCATCCTCACCACTGCACAATGATCAGAATCATTCACCACTACTACCCCATTCTCCACTCTGACCTCACTACCCGTCAATTCTTCCCTGACCCCCCCCATTATTGGCCTTTAAGCGTGATCGAGACCTCCGTGGCATGCTTGTCAGGAGTCACCTTCCTGCTTCCCCCACCACAGCCATCAGGGGACAATCCATTGCAATCCCAATGTACGTAACACTTGCAACCACGTCTTCCGGACAGATATGGTTCTCTTCCCTGCTGGTCTTTTTGAGATCAAAGAGGCATTCACTTGTACATTGCGCAACATTATCTATACCATTATATAAAAACGATGTAAGTTGACCTATATTAGTGAATCAGGATGCCGGAAACATTGGTATGACATCACTTGAGATGCAGGCACCCAAATAGCAACCCACTTCAACTCTCAGGACCATCAGGGTATTGGGAATGTCCTAGTTGTCATTCCTGTTGTCATGTTCTTGTGACA
Source organism: Megaustenia siamemsis (assembly GCA_032433765.1). Classification (NCBI taxonomy): domain Eukaryota; kingdom Metazoa; phylum Mollusca; class Gastropoda; order Stylommatophora; family Ariophantidae; genus Megaustenia; species Megaustenia siamemsis. Next base: position 74,325,962 of record JAVIAB010000124.1, read on the forward strand.
GCAGCAGCCGATGCACTTTAGAGAATCATATGATCGCCTGTATGGGTTGCCTCACTCCAAGGGGCATCAATGTATCCCTTTCTCATGGGTAACCCTCTCTCATATCCCCCCCCCCCTTATTTCCTTCTTTCACACCCATCTCCCCTCAATCCCCCCTCTCCTCTCCCTTTTTCCATCCCTTGCTCCTGTTTTGGCTCCACACCACCTGATGTGATTCCCCCCAACCGATTGTCTGGGTCTGTATCACATATCTTGATAATCCCCTTATTACACCTCATTTAATGATAGGTTGTCTGAGGAATGTTGGATTTGTTTGCTCATTTTTGCAGTCCATATATATCTAGTGATAACTGTGTCATGCTTAACTTCTTCACACCTAATTCCACTATCTTGTTATCTTGTCTGACCTCCCATCTAATAATGTGACTGGTTTCTCAACAAACCTTTCCCCCTCCATCCCACTTAACTGACATTCGACAGTCATTCTCACTGAGAGCTGTTGAAGCTTGGTGAAATTTTTAAGTCTTGCTTCAGTTTTATATATATATATTTTAGCTTACAGGTTTTCACATATTTTCTATTTTTATCCTCATGATGTGTAGCACATCTCTCTTTTATTTCATCACTTATCCCTCTGTTTATTTCTCCTTCACTTACCTGTCCCGCCATACTAGATGTAGTAGAATTTATTTGCATTTCATTGTTGGTGTTCTCATTTTCTAAAGAAGGCCGCACGTAGGCTGAAACATCAATATTTTGTTGTGTTCCTTTTTTGTAAAGCTGTGACCATACCTTTTTGGAGTGTACGTTACACCCCACTATTGGCTCCTTGCTACCAGCTTTACCACAACACATCAATCATCTGCCTGTTCCCTAGTAATACAAGTATTCTTCTTCTTCTTCTTTACTCTTTTCACTGATACCTAAAAGGTGTCATGGTTTATATCATTTGTCGTTCTTGAGCTGCTCAACTGTCTGAATTAGTGACTTTCCTTTGTTGTTACATGTCTCTGTCACTGCATCTATCCATCTTCTTCTGGGTCTTCCTCTTGGTCTTTTTCCATGCATTCTCGAGAAGAACGCCCTTGATGGTGATTGATAAGGATTCATTCTGACCAGGTGGCCAAACCATTTAAGTTGTTGTTGTTCTATATATTCTTGGCAGGGTTTTGTTCCTACTATTTTTCTTATGGTTTCATTTAATACAAGTATTATTTATTTCTATTAGATATTTCTGTGGTTATTGAGTTATTTGCAGGTCATCATCATTGCACTCCGAACATTTCTGTGGTGTCTGTCTAGAAACAGCATCAACAGGGTAGATTATGTGAATTCTATAAAGTTTAAAATGTACTATCCTAGTCATGTTATTGTTTAAATTGATAGAGAGAAAAGTAATGAATATAAAAGAGAAAACTTGTGAAACACTAATTTCCAAAAATGCATGTTCCTATCCTAGATGCCATTAGCAAATATAAGGAACAGGCAACTAATTGCAGTGCCGCAGTAAAGCTTGTAGCAAGGAGCCATTAGTGGGGTGTAATGTACACTCCAAGGTATGGTGATAATGCACTGCAATTAGTTGGCTCGTCACCATACCTTGGAGTGTACATTACATCCCACTACTGGCTCCTTGCAAAAATTGGCCAGATAATGTCATCCAATTGGTGCGGGATTTTCCAACCTAGATCATTGCATCAGCTAAAGAGTATCCATGAACAGTCGTGCCTTTATCATGAAGAACTGGTACCTGTTAACACATTAAAAATTATTGATTTAACTGCTGTATATTTTATATTTTTATTTTTTATTGTGTTGACAACAAAATCTTGGAGATCTAACTTTGCAGATGACTTGGCACTCTTGAGCTCAACACATCCAGATAAGTAGAACGACTTCACAACATTTCTGGTCACTTAGGTTTCTATATCAACACGACCAAAAAGAAAGTCCTGGATATTACCAACAAAGCTCCTGATATTACAATTAATGAAATTTTCTAAAAAGTCACATATTTTATCTACCTTAACAGCAAAATGTCCAGAGATGGAAACATAACACCTGAAATCATGACAGGTATAGCACTAGCATCAAATGCTTTCAACAAACTGAAGAATATTTGGAGATCAAAAGTTCTCAGTAAATGTATAAAACGTAGACTGTTCAACTCATATGTGAATATCATTACTAACATGGATATGAAAGGTTGAAATCCACCCAGACTTTAGATAAGAAATTCAATGCCTTTGAAGACAATCAAAGAATCTCAAACATAAGCTGAAGAGAATGCATTTCAAACAATAACATAAGAGATTAATTAAATATTAGTATGTGTTGAACTTTATAAGAAGAAGGCATTGGACATACATTGGTCATGAGCTCAGAGTGGTTGAAGAAAGTTTTCTTCATCAGACATTCATGCAGAAACCATCTGGTAAAACATGTCAAGGAAACTACAAAGAACAATTATTAAGGAAGGCTCAACCATAGGACTAAAGAAATAAACAAGACCTACAAGAACTAGCAAATAAATTGTCAGTTGTAGAGAGTTGTTACTTCTGTCCTATGTGTTGTCTTTCCCCTAGAGGAAAACAAATGAATGTCTTTGGCCAAAGAGGAAAATAAATGAATGAATGAATTTTTATTTTACATTTTGTTTCTGAGTGCTTGTTAAATGTCTGTGTCTTTTTATTATTGTGCTGGAGCTTAATTTACTGTTGTCATTTTAACTGTGAAAAATGGGAACATATTTTCATTGATTTATTTGTTGTTTTGATTTTATGTTTCTCGTTTTGTTCAGGATATTGCCTTGACAGTAGAAAGTGGTAAAAAAAAACTGGAAGAAACTCTACTGAAGGGAGACATTGTTCTGAAAAAAACATCAAATCAAGGTCAGATCTTGATTCATGAAGAGCTCAGATTACTTGCCAAAGATTTTGATGATTTTGAGTCAGACCTCAAGGATGTTGCAAATACATGTGGTTAGTACACCTGTCCTTCATTAAGCTGGCTTTAAATTTTAAATTCATGCTATGGGTCAAATGTACACTATTTTACCAGCTGAAATTGTGTGCTTGATGTATTTTGTTCTATTATTTCTTCTCCTTTCTATTTTTTTCTTTCAGTTTGCATTTTTATAATTCAGTTAACTGTGTCTGCTCATCATTTGTGCTTTAACTCTTTCCGTACAGAAGCTTTTTATTGACCAAACGGAAGAGATTTCAGAGACAAAATTTTTCATGTTTTTAAGAATCAATCTACATATTTATATTTATCTAACATAGTATATATGGATTTTCAGATAATTGAACAAGGTATTAGATTTCACAATTATCAAGATGATACAAGACAATTAAAAAAAATATGGTTAGATGGCATTCACACTAATCAAATTGAGCGTGGCGCACTATGCGACGAAACGTACGCTGCCGAAACATGCACAGTGCGTATGGGGCATGGCGCACAGTGCTGCAAAACATACAGAAAGGGTTACATATAGTCTATGGTGATTGTTCACAAATAATGTGTACAGGTTAGAATATTTACATTATTTATATTCGGCTGCCTAAGGCTCCATATTATTTAAAAAAAATAAATCTACACTTTCATGATATAAGAAAATCTTACCTGACCTATCATCAACTGAAAATTGTATTGAATAACTTACCTCCATGATTAGCATCTTGAAGATAGACAAAACTAAATGTTAGCCAATGGCTCCTGTTAGAATCTTTGTGAATCTTAGTTTGCTGTGATTAAAAAAAAAAAAAAAATCATCTGCTAATGCAAACAAATAGAAAAGTATAGACCCAATAGAAAATACCACCATGACATAGCAACTTTTGACATAAAAAAAAAAAAATTTATTGTACCCATATAATTTATTCTAAAAAAAAAGTAAAAGTAAAGAGTCCCTGTCATGCCAAGAGGCGTATAGGGAATATGGTGTTAGTGACCATAAATTTTACAGACCTTATGCACATGATTTTTGGGGTAATGTGGTTGGTGCCGCTTGACTTTCCCAGAAAAAAATCCAGTATCCATTTAAGGCTGGGTGAACTCAGAAGCCGTCGATTGGGATCGAACCCAACCCCTTGTCCTTTGTAATCCAGTTCACTAACCACTGAGCTATCGCAGCTCCCTATATAATTTATTCTGCTGACCAATAATTTGTTTTTACTTTCAGTAATGATGCCTACATACCTAAATGCCTATAAATTTATGTTTTATCTTTTTTATTTGTTGTTAATTGTTAGTTATTTTTAAGTTAGTCAGTCTTAACATATGGATGTGAATCATGGACAATAGGACAACAGACAAGAAAATCACTGGAATCTGTAGAAATATAGTTTTACATAAGAATGTTGAGAATACCTTAGACAGCTAAGAAGAGTAATGAAAATGTTCTGAAAAGAGAGCTAATTTCCAATATTAGGAAGAAACAATCATCATTTTTTGGCCATGTAATGAGAAGAGAACAACTGGAATATATTGTAACAACAGGAAAAATTGAGGGAAGAAGAGATAGAGGGAAGCAAAGATAAAAAATACCAGACAGCTTAAGAGAATGGCTTGGCAGAAGGTCAACAACAGAAATGATACAAGATCGAAAGTTGTAGAGATGCATGATCACCTATGCCAGCAGGCCCGGTACTTGATGATGTCGATGATGTTAGTCATATTGTCTTCACCATACAATAAACAATTGTCCATAGATGCTTATTTTCTCCCCAGCAAATTCCACAGTGTGAAACGATAAATTAGTTCACAATTCCTCTCCTGTTTTCCTCATAGCTCTATTGAATTTAGACAATATCCCTCTGGACTAACACGAAGATCTGGGAGAGACACCACAGGTGCAGATTAATGAACAGCATAGAAATCCCCCCATCTTGCCCCTCTTTTTAAGCATATGGTTAGGGATATATGATCGTACATCATTGTTACGTAGAATGCACACATTTGTCAACAATGGATGCTTCCACAAGGCATAATTTACCCTAAAGAGTGTAACCTGATGCTGAAACACTTTAGCACCAGTACAGAATCCCTAAATTGGAACCTTATGTTGACTTGGAACAGCTATCTACATGAAGGATTGGTTATCCTTTTGGGCTGAATATGAAGCAAAGTGCAATAGTCATAGTTTTCCATGTCTGGCGGTCAGCTGTGACCTGTTTTAGTTCTTGGATGTTTCTGAGACTCTCTTTGATGGTGGTTCTGTGCAGGGTTTCTTTCAGTCTTCCTCAGTTTCTTTTACTTTCTGATCTCTATATAAGGGCCTTGTGAGGTAGCCTTCCACTGTCCATTCTGAGAACATGCCCAAAATATTTCCAATTTTGCTTTCTAATGTAATTGGATAATTGAAGGAACTGAATGTAATTGATGCTGAACAAATCCAATTATCCAATTATTGAACAGCTCTCAATGTCATGATGTAAAACATGAAGATGGTATTCACACTGTCTGATTCACTAAAAAGGGCTGCTTATCTTTGTATAAAAGTAGACTTTAAAAATATAATTTGATACATTTTGAATATTTTAACTGTTAATACATGTTGAAGAAAGAAATCTGTTAAGGACAGAAACTATTACTTTTAATTTTCCAACTGTGATTTTTTTTTCTTTTAAAATTAACACAACTTCAGGATTCATCTAGTTTCTGAAAACTGGTACCAGGGATTTTATCTTGGAAAGTGGAGTGGGTTAAGGTGATTCTTATAACATCACAAATAAACAGTTACTGGTGGTCTTGAAAATATTCCCCATGCAACACAAGATGGGCTGTAGTACACTATTTCATTTTTAAGTATTCCAGTCTGTTAAAATTATGGCGTGACGTCTAAATCTGAGTTAAGGATGAGTTCCTCATTATGGCCTCATGAATACATCATTGAAAAATGATAGTGGTGGCACAGTCTGTTGTTGACTAATCCATGTCAAATTTCATATAAAAGCTACAAATGTATCCAAGTAATTTTATTACTATCAGCATTTGCAACTTGATTTGCTATAATTAAACTGTTTTGTTGAAAGCATTAATTTATTTTGTTTTAATGAATTTGTTACATGAAATTGCAATGTACCCTTTTATACAGCAACCTTGAAGGACAAATGGATAAGGTATGAAGAATTTCATGAAGAACTCAGCCACTGGATCAAGAACACTGAGAATAGCATGAAGACTGACTCTGACCTTCAAACATCTTTAGACCAGAAAATTTCTCAACTTAATAACCATAAAGTGAGTTGAAAACTTTTCATTAGTGAGCTTAAGAATGACTGTAATATGTCTTGGAAATAGAGAAATTATCTCTTTAATGTTTTTTTTATTTTACAATTCACAATGATATTTGGAGAGAAAGAGAGACTAAACAGAAAGTCAGATCCAGAATAGCAAAATCCGGGTTGACTTTCAGCAACCTAGGAAAATATGAAAATAAAAATTCCCAAGCATGAAAATAAAAATTAAGCTATTCATTTCAAGGCAATTGTATTGTCCATTTTTTATTGTAAATGTGATAGCTGGAAATCAATGAAAGAAACAGAATAAATGCATATGAAAAAAATGTATAAATAAAATACTTTGTGTGATAGATAATTAATTATAATCTAGTGCATAAATAATAGAAAATACAATTCAACTGAATGTTTCATTTGTAATCAGAAAGACAAGATGAAAACATGTATCAACCAAATGATGAGAAAAAATAACCACAGAATCACAAAGCATGTTCTCAGATGGGAAACAACATGAAAAAAGTCCAGACTTTGAGAGACCACTGAGAAAAACATTGACAAGAGTAGCAAAGGTAGCAGCAGGAAACAACTGTGATTGAAAAACTCACCTAGAACAGGCATTTATTTCTTATTACAATGCAAGTCTTGTGTGATGTCTCATATGATCTGAATAATAAAGGGGTGATCTTTGAACTGTGACCTTCCAGTAAGAGGCGACTAAGGAGGTTGATTGATGGCTTGATAAGCTGTCATTGTAAAAAAAAATATTGTTATGAAAACAAAGCCATAGATTTTAGAAGTAGTGATCTCTGCAATATGAGCCATTTTGGCACGCACTGTTTCTGTTTTTGAGATTGTGGTTCTGCCCTATGTGCCATCTTCGGCTTGAAAGGGCAATATATAGAGATAGATAGATCTTTGAACTTAGAAATAAATTCATTTCTTTTCTAGGTTGTTTATAATGAAATAATTCAGAAGCAGGAAGCCTTTGATCGGTTGGGAGAACTGGCCCAAGTTCTCATGCAGTCTTCAACAGATGGAAGAGTGTTCACACAACTTGCACAACTCAGCTCTAGGTACTCAGCACTCATTACTTTGTCCAAGGTAAACATTTAGTTGCAAGTGGTCTTTGCTCTAGACTGCTTTTGCTACATTGTGATTTAGTTTGTTTTTATTTATATTTAAAAACTGTATTACACTCAAATGTATCAATATTTTTCTATATCATGTGTTCTTCTTCTTTTACTTTTCAACTCCCTGTGGAGTAGGTCTTCAGCAAAAACTTTCCAAGCCGTTCTGTTTCTTGTCATTCCTTTAAGATCATTCAATCAATGTCTTTCCCATCTGTCTTCGCCAAGAATATTCTTCCGCATTGTCTTTCTCCTTGGGGATTCCAAAAAAGCGCATATTGTGTAATACTTTCAGTGGGGGTTCCACAGTGTGTGTCCTATCCAGCGCCATCGTTTCCGTTGTATCTCATTATCCACTGGTATTTGACTCACATTTTTCCATAATTCTATGTTAGTGATTTTGTTCTGCCATTTCCATCCTTTTATTCTGTGCAATCATCCATTAATGAAGGTCTGTATCTTCATGATTGTCAGTTTTGTTGCTCTCCATGTTTCATAGCCATATAATAGGACTGACTTAACATTGGAGTTGAACATTTTTATTTTTGTATTTAAGCTAATTTCTTTTGAATATCCATATGTTTCCTAGTGCAATGAAGACTCCTCTTGCTTTTTCTATCCTTATTTTGATATCATTCTCTGTTCCTCCTTCTTTGTCTATATTACTATGTGCTAAAGGAAATATGAAAGAACTGTACAGCAGCACAAAGAAATTAAGCGGAACATACAAACAGACCAATGCCTTTTTTAAAGATAAGAAAGGAAACCTGCTTAGTAATGTAAGGGAACAAATGAATAGATAGAAAGAGCACTTTAAAGAATTCTTGAACAGAAACAAGTCTAAAAAAGCATTTTTCGGTGACATTCGTAGTAAGAGGTAAATGATCGGGGAAAATCTGCGGTATCAGTTTTCAAATGGTTAATATTATCCCATCTATTTTTATATTGCAACTCGGGTGATAGTCAGCTTCACACCAAAAGCTCCCTAACTTCCCAGAAAACTCTTTGGTATCCATTTTTAAAGGTAAGTGAATCCCACAGCCTTGGCAGTATACAACAAATTACCACACCTTGTAGATGAAACTGGGCTCTTCTGATCAGTGGCAAGCATACAAACAGCTCAGTCACTGAGATTACATTAGACTGATAAGTTCCCACTTCTGATGGTACATAAATAGTTTTGACCTGGAGTGACTGCTTGGCCATTGTATATATTTCAACAGTTCAGATCTCTATTTTCTAAACACCATTAACACTACAATCTCATAGACATCATATCAGGGAGATGTTGTACCTGGTTCTTTTTTTCTTCTTCTATTTTTCAATTGATCTTGGGATTGAAATTTTAATCAAGTTCATACTCTGTCTTTCATCAGTCTGTATAAGTTTATTAAATTTGTAGAATATTTCTGTTATCTCATTAACACACAGGATCTACTAAGGAGATATGAACTGACAGCTCAAGATCATGAACACTACAGCAACACCTACAGCAGGTTTAGGGCATGGTTGCTGCATGCCAATGAGAAGTTGTATGTTTGTGCGAATACCTCTGGTGATAAACATGCAATCCAGACCCAGCTTGAGAAGTTACAGGTAAGCATTTGTTCTGTTTGTATAATTCTGTGACATTTTAAACTCTCTAGCACGAATATTCTTCCTTTGAAATAAATATTGTGATAATTATTTGCCCTAATTGAAGTCTTTCGTTACTCGCTTGACTAGATGATTAGGTATCACCTTTGGAACATGGTCCCAAACTACCATTCTTCAGTATTCCTAAATATCTGTCTGTCTGTCTGTCTTGTCTCTTTATTGTCTTTTTTACCCAAAGACGGTACATAGGGAAGACATTCTAGACTCTTTTTTGTGCACAGGACCTGCATTGTGTCTCACACACAACATGACTCTGTTCTGGGCGAGTTGCTCAATCTCGGTGAGAGAAGTGATGCCTGCTGTTGTTGCCTCTTATTGAGTTATTTGCGGGTCATCATCATTGCACTCCGAACATGTCGTTAGGTGCTCAGATCCCCTCCTCAGCAATTCCCTCAGTGTCCAGCGACTGACGACTCCAGTTCTATGTTGGTTGATAAGTCTTCTTACACGGCCACTGTCTCATCTCTGGCTGTGCCCAACTTAACTCCCATTTCCATCATCCGAAGAAGTGACGTGGATCTGTGTTTGTCGAGGTCCTGTGCTCTTCCCACATCTCGGAGGGCATTGATGATGTCCGCCCGATCCATTGGTTGCCCGTCTTCAACGACAGCGCAGCTAGCCAACCTGTCCGCTCTTTCATTTCCCCGTACTCCCGCATGTCCAGGGACATAGACAAAGGTGACCTTACGTATTTTGGATTTCTGCAACAACTCTACCCATTGCATGTGTACAGAGCCCACCTCCACTTTTTTTTATCATGCTCATCGAATCACTCAGTATACATGCGTGGGTGTAGTCTTGTGACTCTAACCATTTGAATGCCTCGGTCACTGCCATCTCCTCCATTGTCATGCTACTCGTGGTCACGACGTATGCACCACTGTCTTCGTAGACTATTCTGCTTGCCGAGCGTGCTGTAAATGCCCATGCACTTCTTTGGTGTCGTCTTACAGATCCGTCTGTATAGATGACTGCATCTTTATCATCAGTGTTATCGCAGATGAGACCGTTGACCTCAACATTAACCATGACCGGGTTCTGTTCCCTACTTTTCCTGTCGAGTGTGACAATACACGAGAAAGTCCCCTTGAATGACGTAGGTACTGGTATCCACTCCTCACCAACGCTGATATTGGTAAGCCCACAGACCTGTTTGATAATATCTTCTGCTCAGCCCACCCATGATTTGCCTCTTTTTAGCCTGTCACCTTTCTCTGTGTTGAGCACGTGGTGCAATGGATGCTCTGTATCTGTACTAATCTTCAGGTATGCTCGTGCTCTCCAGATCTTGATTCTGTCATCCATGGTTGGAAAGTCAAGAAGATACCTCATTCATGTTGCCTCTTGCCTCATTGTTCTTTTTATTGTTTCTCTAGGTCTGCATCTTTTTCTTTTAACCTCTGACTCCCATTTGAGGGCCTACTCTGAGATTCTCTTCTTATTACATGACCAACATATGATCACCTTCTTTTCTTAGTTATAGATACAATTTTTGGATCATCATCATCATCTTCATCGAGTGCCATCTCTGCAATGAAGGTTGGCTACCATGGAGCGCCATTCTGCTCTGTCTCTTGTTTTGATGGTGCAGATTGTCATAGGCTAGTTTGATTTTTGTATGCTTTGCCATTTCTCTTATTTCTGCACTAGTTTTGAATTCATTCAATCATCATCATCATCGTGTGCCTTCTCCGCAACGAAGGTTGGCTACCATGGATTGCCATTCTACTCTGTTTCTTGCTTTGATGGTGCAGGCTGTCATAGATTGACTTGTCCATCTTTTGATGTTACTTGTCCATGTTAGTCTTGGTCTGCCTCTGCCTCTCTTACCTTCTTGTATTTTTCCTTCCAATATTACTTTTAGTAGGCTGTTGTATACACAAATTTCCCTGAGACATTTGTTTTCAAATGCATTACATTTACTTTCTGTCTTTTTAGTTGTTTTTTAGCTCTCACATGCATAAATAAGGGTGGATAATATATTTGATTTGAAAATCCTGGGCTTTACTGTTGTACTTATTTTGATCTCCATATTTTATCAAAGTTTCTTTAAGTTGCTGCTGCCTTCACTAATCTCTTTCTAATTTCTTTCTTTGTGCCTCCTTCTTGATCTATGCAGATTCCAAAATATGCATAGTGATCTACTTCTTCCATTGCTTTTCCATTCATGTATATTTTTGTAGGATCAATTTGATTTTTCATTACTTTTGTCTTTTCTTGGTTGGTTCTATTTTTCTAGCCATTGATGGCAGGACTTTTGTTTTTTCTTGCATCATTGCAAGCTGCAGTTGAAAGACTAACTCGAATCTACATAGTATTTTTGTCTGCATACAAGACAGAAACTACTGTTAAAGATACTTTGTTTAATCATTTAATTATGTTTGCAGAATGGTAGATCAGCTGTCTTTGAATATATGGGGGGGGGGGAGACAGTAAACAAAGAAATAGACCATCAGGATGGATCCATAATTGTATGGGAAGATAATATTATATGCAGTCCACAATTGATCAAGAGAAGATTTGTATTAAACTAGGAGGAGACATCTAGGGTGTTGGTTTTGAGCTTTCTCTGGCAATCTTCAAAAACACTTCTTAAATGAAGAGAACTGACAACTGAATTAAGAGATGCTGATTTATAAACTATCGTAGAGACCTAAAATGTAGAGTAAAAATGGTCACATTGGGATTACATTTTATGAAAACCTATATTAAACGAACATGCAATGGTTGATTAATGACTTCACGTATTCATTATAAGTGGTAAAACAGACAAATACAGGAATAGTGAAATTATATCATCAACAATTACGGTATGTTTATATTTATATTCAGATTAAGTATGTGCTTACAGGAATTTATTGTTATCAAAGAAGAGGGCCAGATCTACTTGCAGACAGCTCTGACTTGGGGAGAGAAATCCATGGTAAACACTTCTGTTGAGGGTAGAGAGGTCATCAGAGCTGAATTGCAACAACTACAAACAGATTGGGATTCTTTAATCTCACAGGTATATGTTTAACTGTTGTAATTGATGTTTGGCTATTGTATGAAACCCAGTTGTGATCTTTGAAAATTTGGTCTAAGTGAAGATTTAGCATATACTCATACAATAAATCTGAGAGAAACAAACTACTAGTCATTTGCATTGATAAAGCTTCCAACAGCAAGAAAATTAGAAATTATTAAACATTATTTTAAAAAACAATTTTTTTTTAAAATGATCAAAATTGTTCAATTTACCATCATTAAAGGTTACGGACACCAAAGTGATGTTAGAGTCTTGCCTTCTGCAATGGAGTGACTACAATACTTCCACTGAACAAATTCTGAAGTGGTTGAAGGATATGGAGAGGCGTCTAAGGGACACACAACCTAAACCTGATCTGAGTGAAAAGAAAGCTGAACTACAGCGTATCAAGGTAAGAAAGGAGAAAATGAATTGTCTACAAGTTCATTGACTTGTACTATTTGTCCAGCTGTTAGTGCTAAAAGCCAGTTCTAATTTAGTTTGAGATTTAATGAAATTTAAAGGAGCTTATTTCTCACAAGCCCAGACCAGACTACTGGGCTAAAGTTGTTAATGACATATGATACACATATGTTATATTAATGTACTTGTTGGAGAGAATGATTTCAAGTAGTTTGGCTGAAATCATCATGCATATTGACAGTTGAGTCATTGTATTAGTTATACTTGCCCTGTGATATTTGTAGTTTATAGGGAAATTGTGTGTATTTATGATTTTATTGAAATATGTGAATTAATAATGTATGGAAAAAAACATATTCTGTATATATATATATATATATATATATATATATATATATATATATATATATATATATATATATATATATATATATATTTTTTTTTTTTTTAAATTCAGGGATTGTACCAAGATATAGTGTCCTTTGAACAAATGGTGGAGTCTGTCACTGAGAAAGCTGCTGACTTGGCTGAGAAGAGTCCAGCAAGTCGGACAACTGTAGACACAGCTCAGATTCAGACCAGGTACACTAAAGTGAAGGAGCAAGCAAAGGTATAGATAATTATTATTAAATGCTGTATTCTTTCTTTATCTGTAATTGTTATAGAAACAAGAGTTGATATAATATTTGTGTTACATTTGATTTTCATTGGTAGGACACAAGAATAGAACATTAAACACACAAATGTCACTTTTGTTAGTTCATGTATTTTCCAGTTGTAATATTAAAAATGTGCCAAATTGAAATTTACAAGTAAAGAACTTAGAATCAGAATAGCTAAAGCAGCATTGTCTTTCACAAGCCTTGAAAAGTTGTGGAAATCAAAACTCATCAGCGCAAACACAAAACTTAAAACTATTCAAATCAAACGTACTATCAACCCTTATGTATGCATGTGAAAGTTGGAAAACAACAAGAGACAATATTGCAAATTAGCTCTCTTTTTGCTTTGGCCTCTTTCAGAACGTTTTCATTAATCTTCTTAGCTGTTCATGGTATTCTCAACATTCTTCTGTAAAACCACGATTCTATAGTTGTGGTAACCCATGATTGTACAAAGAAGTTACGATGGTGGTCTTCTGTTGCCTTCCGTCGATTTGTTTACAGTTGACTTTGCTAGTCCATGACTAAAAAGTCTCGCCCACAAGACAGTGGGGTTGTTTTACTTTAGGGTACCCTCCCTTAGCCTTTTACTCTTCCGAGCAAATCTGCAAGGCAGCAGGGCAGCTAGTTATAAACATAGTGCAATATATTGACATATTTATTAATGAGCAATACAGTTTGATGTAGTTTTTATTTTCAAGTGCTTCTAAACAGTTCAAATGCTTCATTTTACTATCACTCACTCTCTACCACACAATTTTATACATAGATCTTAATATAATTGTGAGAAACCTACATGTTATACTACATCATTCTTGATTTAATTGTGGAGAACTTAAACATTATATAGCATTGTTGTTGATGTAATTGTGGGGAACTTAACAATTATATAGCATTGTTGTTGATGTAATTGTGGGGAACTTAAACATTATATAGCATTGTTGTTGATGTAATTGTGGAGAACTTAAACATTATATAGCATTGTTGTTGATGTTGACGACTTATATTGGAGGAACACATTGAAAAGCAAAAACCTTTTGTACTTAACTTCATCGACTTCAAAAAAGCATTTGATAGTATTCATAGAGATTCTTTGTGGAAAATTCTGAAGCAATATGGCTTACCATCAAAAATCATAAATATTATCAAAGACATGTATGATGGTTACACATGTGCAGTTCGAACAGAGGAAGGACTGAGCGAATGTTTCCCAATAGAAACTGGGGTTAAACAAGGATGTATTTTATCGCCCTTGTTATTTGGAATTGTTATGGACTTCATAATGAAGAAATGCTGCACTGGTAATAAAGGCATCGAATGGATACAAGGAGACCATTTGGAGGACCTGGACTTTGCTGATGACATAGTTCTCATCAGCAATCAGATAAAAACGATGCAGGAAAACACAAATGAACTATCATCAATAGCCAGCAAAATTGGGCTTGAGGTCAATCATGAAAAGACTAAAGTCATGAAAAGTTTAATTCCAACAAGTGACAAAATATACATGGAAAACAAACCAGTAGAAGAGATCGATCACTTCATCTATCTTGGAAGTCACATTGATCGAGAAGGGGATACGAGCAAAGAAATTAGAATCAGACTGGCTAAAGCAGCAATGTCTTTCAGAAGCCTTGAAAAGTTGTGGAAATCAAAACTCATTAGCACAAACACAAAACTTAGGCTATTCAAATCAAATGTACTATCAACCCTTACGTATGCGTGTGAAAGCTGGAAAACAACAAGAGATATAGAAACAAAGTTGAACGCATTCGAAAATAAATGTCTAAGGAAAATACTTGGTATAGAATGGAACGAATTCAAAACAAACGAGGAAATTAGAGAAATCGCCAATCAACCACTAATATCTTCAGTAATAAAGAAAAGACGATGGTCATACGTTGGACATGTGATGAGAAGAGATAATAATCGAATAGCAAAGCAAGCCCTCATATGGGAAACAACAGGTAAAAGAAAAAGAGGAAGACCCAGGGAGACACTGAGAAGAACATTGATGAGAGAGGCAAGAGCAGCAGGAATCGGCTCCCTCAATGAGATAGAACTGCTTGCACAGAACAGAGACAGATGGCGAGATTTGATAAAATATCTTTAAAAGAAAACTGCTAGAACAAAAATTCATATAGGAGAAGGTGTATCTTGGTCTACGCCCTATGGGCCGGTTACGGCTCGAAAGGTCAATAGATAGTTGTTGATGTAATTGTGGAGAACTTAAACATTATATAGCATTGTTGTTGATGTAATTGTGGAGAACTTAAACGTTATATAGCATTGTTGTTGATGTAGTTGTGGAGAACTTAAACATTATATAGCATTGTTGTTGATGTAATTGTGGGGAACTTAAACATTATATAGCATTGTTGTTGATGTACAATAGGAGAGATACCTCTAACAGTCGTAAAATCTTACATATATCTGGACAGTAATATAGACAGAGAATGGTACCAAAATAAGAAAACAAAAAGCAAGAGGAGCCTTCATTGCACTAGGAAACATATGAAAATCCAAAGAAATTAGGTTAAATAAAAAATAAAATTTTCAACTCCAATGTTAACCCTTTCATTACTGAAGCCACTGACACATTTCCATTCCTGTAATCCTGAGACAAGGGGAAAAACTCTTCATGGATAACAACATACTTAATTTTTAAAATTAATATTTAAAAAAAAATGCTGTACAACAACACACAAAATTGACTGTATACAAGAAAAATGGTTAAAGTTTCAAATTTAATTAAATCTAATAAAAATGAAAAGTTCAGGAGTTAATAATCTATTGTTAAATGTGAATAAAACTGTGTATTGTATCAATTCTATTGTTAACTGTTTACCATGCCAAGACACCAAGCTATCTAGTATTATCTCTCTTTATCATCCACGATCTCTCTTTCCCTGTATTTTGCCAGTTGTAATAAAGTATTCCAACATTCCTCTTCTTATGATTGGGCCGAAAAATGTTGATTGTTTCTTTCTGATGTTTTTTTAGGACCTCCCTTTTTGTGTAGACCTCTGAGAATTTTGGTCTTTTTAGCTGTCCAGAGAACTTTCAACATTCTTCTGAGAAATCCCATCTCTGTGGCCTCTAATCGTCTTTGCATTTGTTTGTTTACTGCCCATGGTTCGCTTCCATAGGTCAGAATTGGCTCTATATAGGACAGATGAACTCTCATTCTCACTTCTATTGATATACATTTGTTGCATAATATGTTTTTCATTTTCTGAAATGCTGTTTTGGCCTGAGCTATTCTGCTTTTTATTTCTGTGGTGCTTCTTCCATCTGATATATTGATGTGCCCAAGTATTTGATGCATTGTACTAGTTTCAGATTTGTACTGTTTATTTTTATGATGCATGCTGGTGATGATTGTTTCTTTGATATGACCATTACTTCTGTTTTCTTACTATTCAGACTGAGATCTCTCTTGTCACTTTCTTTTACTATTATGTCTATCATTTCTTGTATTTCATTCTCCATCTCTGCAATTAAGACTGTGTCATCCACATATCGCAAATTATTTATGTTGTGACTGTTGACTTAAATTCCTTTTATATATACTATTGATCTCATATTTTCGCTGTAAAGTGAAAACAAATCTGGCGATTGAACACAACCTTGTCTGACTCCTTGTTTTATATATTGGAACTGTCCTGTTTGGTTGCTAATTCTTATGGCTGCTGTTTGTTCTATCTATCTATCTATTGACCTTTCGTGCCGTAGCCAGCCCATAGGGCATAGACCCAGATACACTTTCACTTATCTAAATTTGTATTCTAGCAGTTTTCAATCCTTGTAAAGATCTTTTATAAAATCTCACCATTTGTCTCTGTTCTGTGTAAGGAACTCTATCTCATTTAGGGAGCCGATTCCTGCTGCTTTTGCCTCTCTCTGATCAATGTTCTTCTCAATGTCTCTCTGGGTCAGCCTCTTTTCCTCTTACCTGTTGTTTCCCATATGAGGGATTGCTTTGTTATTCAGTTATTATCTCTTCTCATCACATGCCCAACATATGAACATCATCTTTTCTTTATTACTGAAGATATTAGTGGTTGATTGATGATTTCTCTTATTTCCACATTTGTTTTTAATTTGTTCCACGCTATACCAAGTATTTTCCTTAGACATTTTATTTTCGAATGCATTCAACTTTGTTTCTATCTCTCTGATTGTTTTCCAGCTCTTACATGCATAAGGGTTGATAGTATGCTTGATTTGAATTGTCTAAGTTTTGTGTTTGTGCTGATGAGTTTTGATTTCCACAACTTTTCAAGGCTTCTGAAAGTCATTGCTGCTTTAGCTATTCTAAAACTGGCTGTTTGTTGCCAGTATAAATATTAATATTATCCTATTTCTTGCCTTTAGTCACATCTCGTCATAATTTAATATTAAATATTAATACCCTGAGTTGGATCAAGATGGCGTATGTATGTGGACAGTGTTTTCCATTACAGCGTGTGTTGTTTCAAAATACACCAGTTACACGTGGTGTGATGCTTGGATTTAGTGTTCTGCTATTGTCTGTTGTGGTTGTTTCTCCATCAATTATGGCAACACTTAGGATTCATAGACAAAGGTGGCTGGGCCATGTAAGAAGAATGGCAAACAATCATATTCCCAAACAAATAATGTATGGCGAACTTAAAGACAGAACGAGACCAAAGGGCAGACCAGTGCTGAGATATAAGGATGTTTGCAGGGCCTCCTTGAAGGAATTTTCTGTAAGTGAAAAGAACTGGAAAAATGTGGCTGCGGATTGTAGCACATGGAGAACAAACATAAAAAATGGCACAGCATCTTTTGAGACAGTGCTGATATCACATTCAGAAGACAAAAGGCGCAAGAGAAAGGAGACAAGGCCAGGTACCACAAATATACCTTGCTCGTTCTGTGAATGGATCTGTCTGTCCAGGATTGGCAAATTCAGCCACAAAAGAAGATATTCAGTAAAGCAGCACCCAGTATGAGACACTAATGCTTTACCAAACTACTGACCTATCATGATTGCTTGCTAGCAACCATCTGTCAAGATGCCTAAGGCTATATATATATCAATACCCTGCTTCCACCACACAAATCCACTAAATTGGATGGATTGATGAATAATTATTACCAGTGGCAACAAAGAAACAAAAAATATACATTTCGAAAATTCATTAACACTAAAAAAAAAATCAATAATTTTTAAAAAATCATTTAAAATCAATCGATCTTTTTATCAAACATGTTTAGATTTAGTTAAATTTCCCCCACTACTGGTGTAGCAGTTTTTAATTTACCGGATGCCAATATAAAATAAAGTACACCGATATATATAAGACTAGTATATATGTACGAGAACGGCAGGCGCAAATTTGTCACAAAAAGTCATAAAATGTAAAAACTAATCACAGTTTTAAAATTCATCAAAAATCAATAAATACATCAATATAAGTGTGTTAAAAAGGAAAATAAAGCTTATTCTTCACACTATATATAATACATTTTTTAGTTATATGAATTTTAACAGGAAAATAACGAAGCTCCACTGGTAACGATACAAGTCTAAAAAAGCGTTTTTTGCCGGCTTCATTAATAATAAGAGGTAAACTATCGGGTCAGGCACAATCAGCAATATCATTTTTCAACTGGTTAAATCAATGCTATTGTATGGCTGTAAAACATGAAGATCAACAGAAATGAAAATCATGAAGATACAGACCTTCAATAATGGATGCTTGCACAGAATAAAAGGATAGAAATGGCAGGACAAAATCATTAACATAGAATTATGGGAATGTACCAGTCAAATACCAGTGGATAATGAGATACAGTGAAGACAATGACGCTGGATAGGACACACATCGCGGATGCCAACTGAGAGTATTACACAACAGGCCTCTTTTTGGAATCCCCAGGGGAAAAGACTAAAAGGAAGACCAAAATGTTCTTGGAGAAGGCAGGCAGAGGCAGATATGAAGATGATGGGGAAAGACATAGAATAATCTTAAAAGAACAGCAACAAATAGAATGGCTTGGAAAGTGTTCCTTGAGGACCTATGCTCCACAGTGAACTGAAAGGAAGAAGAAGAAAGATATTTTTGATGTAATAGTTGGAATCAAAGAAACTTTTATTTTATTATTATTTTTTCAAATGTTTTTTAATATTAAAATGTGCACTCATTTCCTGTTGTGATAGTGAACGAAACCAAAAATAACAGTTATAATTTCTCAATGAAACTGACTAATAGATTTGTGGGTAGCCTTAACCCTAGGTTACAATACCACCATAAAAATTACCACTTCAAAATACATGGAATTGGTCAGTTTGCCATGGACAAACATTTTCCCACTCTCTATACCTTCCTAATTATTAATTCTGGTGACCTGCGAGTGTTGGATTTGTTTCATTTGCTGGTGGATTTTTTTTTTCCATATAGCGTAGTCAAAAGTACCATGCTATTGTGAAAATGTTGCTTTTTTCTGTTATAAATTCAGCCAACTTTCAATAAGGGAACAGGCAAAAAAATTCAATGCTTTGGTAAAGCTGGTAGCAGGGGACAAGTGGTGGGGTGTAAACATACACTCCTACAAAGTATCGTGGCAGCCTTACAAACAAGAACAATACAAAATATTTTACGTTTCGACCTACTTTTGGTCTTCTTCAGAGAACAGAAACTAACATTGGGTTCGATATTGTTTCTGAGATACATATGATACTAAAAAATATCATAAGTTGCAGATAATTATTTCATTTTTTGTACTTTATGTTCTAATAGTGTTGAAAATAGATGCATATGCCATTTACATCTGCAATAACACTAAGGGTAAAAAGAAAATTCTACTAAGATGGGATTTCACTTTGGAAATCACAGAACTCATGAATGCACATTTGATTGAAAGATGATATGACATCGTGAGTTTACGATGCAATGTCAAAAAATTCATCCAAGAAATTCTGCAATATGAAATAACAATAGCTAACACAGTTCAACCTCTTTCTGGCACTGGCCTCTCACAAACAAATTGTTCTCTGTGTCCCACAAAAGCAAGAAGAATGACAACAAACTTTTCTTCTTCTGTTGTTTGTATGAAAACGAACCATATGGCATGCACATAATTTAATATTTGTTCTAGATGTACACCTTAATTTTGACCTTCCTAAGTGTCATTGTTCTATGTTTTTGCAAAAAAAAATGTCCTAATAAATATTATTTTTGCAAATCAAACACAGTTTCATGTGAGTGGTATTTTTTACGATGGTATCATAAAAAAGTGATTTACAGATAGGTACCATGATCTATGCTCAAATCAATATTCATAGCCCTACCAAAGAAATTGCTATTGAATGCGACGATCATCACACAATAAGCCTTATCAGTGATATGACTAAGATATTACTAAGAATCATCATGCGAAGAGTGCGAAATCAGGCCAGAAATTAGCGATGAACAGTGCGGTTTTGTTAGAGATAAAGGAACAAGCAATGCCATTTAAATCATAATATCTTTAGTAGAAAGAGCCATAGAGGTAAAACAGATCTATACCTATGTTTCATAGATTACACCAAGGCATTTGACAAAGTAAAGCACCAAGAAATAATCAAAATTTTAGAAAGCATAAACGTAGACAGCAAAGACCTAAGGATAATAAAGAGCATGTACTGGCAACAAAGAGCGGCCATAAGAACTGGAAACTAATTGGGAATGTTTCAACAAATAAAACAGGGTGTAAGACAAGGCTGTGTGCTGTCACCAGATTTGTTTAATATTTATAGTGAGTTTATTTTAAGATCCATAAGGGACATGCCTGGAATAACAATTAGAGGTCATAATATAAATACGCATTCGAAAATAAATGTCTAAGGAAAATACTTGGTATAGAATGGAACGAATTCAAAACAAATGAGGAAATTAGAGAAATCGCCAATCAACCACTAATATCTTCAGTAATAAAGAAAAGATCATGGTCATACGTTGTACATGTGATGAGAAGAGATAATAATCGAATAGCAAAGCAAGCCCTCATATGGGAAACAACAGGTAAAAGAAAAAGAGGAAAACCCAGGGAGACACTGAGAAGAACATTGATGAGAGAGGCAAGAGCAGCAGGAATCGGCTCCCTCAATGAGATAGAACTGTTTGCACAGAACAGAGACAGATGGCGAGATTTGATAAAATATCTTTAAAAGAAAACTGCTAGAACAAAAATTCATATAGGAGAAGGTGTATCTTGGTCTACGCCCTATGGGCCGGTTACGGCTCGAAAGGTCAATAGATAGATAGATAGATAGAATATAAATAATCTAAGGTATGCTGATGATACAGTCTTAATCGCTAAGAGTGAAAATGAGTTACAAGAAATGTTAGACATTATAGTGAAAGAAAGCAAAAATAAAGGACTAAGCCTTAATAGCAAAAAAATAGAGGTAATGGTAACAACAAAGAAAAAGACATCACCTCAGTGCAAAATAAAGACAAGTGGAACAATATTAAAACAGGTAAATGAATTTAAATATTTGGGAACTTTGTTAACCTCAGATGGAAGATGTACAAAAGAGGTGAGATGCAGAATGGCTCAGGCAAAAGCAGCTTTCCAAAAAATGAGGAAGATACTATGCAATCCATTTTTGACAATAGAAACAAGAAAAAGAGTTCTTAAATGTTACGTAGAGCCAGTCTTAACATATGGATGTGAATCATGGACAATAGGAAAACATAAAGAAAATCACTGGAGTGTGTAGAAATGTGGTTTTACAGAAGAATGTTGAGAATACCATGGGCAGCTAAGAAGAGTAATGAAGATGTTCTGAGAGAGGTCAAAGCAAAAAGAGAGCTAATTTCCAATATTAGGAAGAAACAATCATCATTTTTTGGCCATGTAATGAGAAGAGAACAACTGGAATATATTGTAACAACTGGAAAAATTGAGGGACGAAGAGATAGAGGGAAGCAAAGAGAAAAAATAACAGACAGCTTAAGAGAATGGCTTGGCAGAAGGTCAACAACAGAAATTATAAATAGCTGCCGAGATCGAAAGTTGTGGAGAGACATGATCACCTACGCCAGCAGGCCCGGTACTTGATGATACTGCTGATAATCTTTTTAAATTCATTTAGATTTTTTCATTTTGCATTTCCCATTTTAACTTCTCATTTTTAAATTTAAAAAAAATTGTTTTCTTTTTTTGAAAATTGTATGATTTGATAACTGTCAACTTATAAATCATGTCACATTTGTGTCCTAATGAAATAACCACATTAGTGAGTCTTCTTCTTATTCTTTCCCTTAGTGAGTCACATTGAACTATATTGTTACACCTTGTGGTCTAGTGCATCAGCACACTTTTATTGGAACTACATTCCTGGTCTTTGAATGATCTTTTTGGATAATGGATGTTTTTTTTTTTTTTCACTTTGCCACATCATTTACAGGATTTGCTAGCTCACAGTGAACAGAATGTAGCTCACCATCAAGACTTCCATGACAGCTGTCACAGCTTTTCTTCTTGGCTGCGCACCTGCATTGAGAAGTTAACTACATGTTCTGACACCTATGGGGAGAGGGTAGCTATACAGGATAAAATTGAAAGAGCAAAGGTTAGATTTAATTCAAGAAATCAATTTAATAGATCAACCTTCCAGAACTGGTGATTCTGTTTTATTAGCTTGTGTTTTAAAAGTCCTGGCTGTAAGAGACTAATTTATTGGTGTCAGACATTTGCCTTAGATGTGTACGAATTATAAGAAGTATTACTTGAAACTGAAAAATTACACATTTGCATAAATAGATAGTTACATTAAAAAATAGTAGACTGTGTTTTGCATTGTAGTTGATTTTATGGTAATTTGCTGAAAAATAATTAATTTATCATCATACCCTTCCATATATTTTAGAGGTGAACCTGTACACCAGGTGAAAAAAAAGACATAGAAGTGGACAAAAAAATATACAAGTCCAATAATTTTAAATGATTAATGTTATAATTTTCAGAAACTTATGATTAGATATGTCATCATCTGATATCTTTCAAATTTTGCTGTTATATTTAGATAAGTTATTGAGTTATTTGCGGGTCATCATCATTGCACTCCAACCATGTCCATAGGCGCTCAGATCCCCTCCTAAGCAATTCCCGCAGTGTCCAGCGACTGACGACTCCAGTTCTATGTTGGTTGATAAGTCTTCTTACAAGGCCACTAAGTTTCTCATTTCTGGCTGTGCCCACCTTAACTCCCATCTTCATCATCCGAAGAAGTGATGTGGATCTGTGTTTGTCGAAGTCCTGTGCTCTTCCGACATCTCGGAGGGCATTGATGATGCCCGGCCGATCCATTGGTTTGCCGTCCTCAACAACAGCGCAACTAGCCAACCTGTCCGCTCCTTCATTTCCCCTTATATTCCCGCATGCCCAGGGACAAAGACAAAGGTGACCTTATGTATTTTAGATTTCTGCAACCACTCTACCCATTGCATGCGTACAGAGCCCGCCTCCACTTTTTTTATCATGTTCATCGAATCACTCAGTATACATGCGTGGGTGTAGTCTTGTGACTCTAACCATTTGAGTGCCTTGGTCACTGCCATCTCCTCCATTGTCATGCTACTCTTGGTCATGACGTATGCACCACTGTCTTCGTAGACTATTCTACCTGCCGAGCGTGCTGTAAAGCCCTTGCACTCCTTTGGTGTTGTCTTACAGATCCGTCTGTATAGATGACTGCATTTTTCTTATCGGTGTTATCGCAGATGAGACCGTTGACCTCAGCATTAACCATGACCGGGTTCTGTTCCCTACTTTTCCTGTCAAGTGTGACAATACACGAGAGTGTCTCCTTGAACGACGTAGGCACCAGTATCCACTCCTCACCAACGCTGATATTGGTAAGCCCACAGACCTGTTTGATGACATCTTCTACTCGGCCCACCCATTATTTTCCGATTTTTAGCCTGGCGCCTTTCCCTGTGTTGAGCACTTGGTGCAATGGATGCTCTGTATCTGTACTAATCTTTAGGTATGCTCTTGCTCTCCAGATCTTGATTCTGTCATCCATGGTTGGAAAGTCAAGAAGATACCTCATTGCTACACAAGGAGTGACCCTTGTACATCCCAAGATAATGCGCATGACTTCATTTTGTATTTTCTCCAGCCTATCAATTTGGGGAGCCGCGATAGCTCAGTGGTTAGTGAACTGGACTACCACGGACAAGGGGTAGGGTTCGATCCCAACCGACGGCTTCCGGGTTCACCCAGCCTTAAATGGGTACCGGATTTTTTTCTGGGAAAGTAAAGCAGCACGGGCGTAATACTGACCACATTACCCCAAAAATCATGTGCTGAAGGTCTGTAAAATATAGGGTCACTAACACCATATTTCCCTATACGCCACTTGGCGTGACGGGGGTACTTTACTTTACTATCAATCTGAGTTGTACTGAGAGTAGGAATTGCCAGGGCATACTTGATTGGTGCGAGAACTAATCCCTGGAACATAAGTGTAAGTAGCCTCTGCTCGATGTTGGCAGCTGCCATGACCTTCAAAGCGGCTAATCCTTTGCGGGATTTTGTTATCACATGGTCGACGTGGTCCCAAAAACACAGGCTGCGATCAAACTTAACTCTGAGGTATGTCATCGACTTGTCCCTGGTCACCTCATCAGCTCCCATTCGTACTACCGGTGTGGTCATATTAACGATATGATTGTTAAGGGAGAACCATGAAACTGATGCTTTATTAGGATTAACCGAGGCACCTGAAACCCCACACCAGGAAGAAATACGATGAGTTCGTCTTGCATTGTGGAGGCGATTCCCTGTCTGTCTCTTCCCTGTCGATATACCAGAATATCATCAGCAAAAGTCATAGTTCTTCCCGTCTCATCCAGCTGTTGTTCCGTGTTCATTATTGAGTACACGTTAAATAGAACTGGTGACAATGGTGAGCCTTGTGGCAGTCCTGGACAAATGGATGTTGGCTCAGAAGACCAACTTACACATCTGAGGATCACCTTCCTTTGAAACAGTGCCGCGGCGATCCATCTAATGAGGAAGGGGTGCACCGCCTGTTTGAGAAGCATATGCATGAGATATTCAAATGGTACCCTGTTGTATGTATCCTCCAGATCTATAGCAGCAGCACATGTCTCCTCTCATCTGTGGAAGCCTTCGAAAACGTCACAAACAAAGACTGCCACATTGAGTCATGTCTCTTTGTTATATCTATAACCTCCGAGTGTGGGTGGGAATACGCATTTCTGTTCAAGGTGACAGGTGAGGACATTGGCAACTATTTTCTCCAGCAGCTTGCCCGCAGTGTTCTGCATTGTGATGATTCTGTAGGCACTGATCTGAGAATGGTCCTTGTTTGGCTTCGGTAGCGGTAGTAAGTAGCTGTGTAGCCACTCCTCCTTAATCTGGCCACTCCGAATGCTGACATTAAACTCATTGGCCAGTTTTGTCAAGTCGTCGTCAGCTAAATCGCCTATGTCATCGTACCAAACACCATCTGGACCAGGAGCAATGTTGTGTGACCTTTTAAGTGTCGTGCAAATGGTATCGGTTGTGATTGTGGGATCTTCTTCCAGCACTACATCTTTACACAATTTTGACAGCGATCCCCGTATCCTCATTCTTACAGCCTCATTTCTTTGGTCCATCTGCTCAATGTAGCGGGCAAGCAGGGCCTTCCCTTTGCTCTCATCAGATTTGTGCCATATCCGGCCTGTGTTCTGAAAGTCTGGTATGCCTCTGTGTCGTGTTGTGCCATTCATGCTCTGATGAAGGCGCCAGAATGCGGCTAGCGATTTTTCTGAGCATACTTTTTTACAGAAAAAAAAAATCCTTAGCTTGCTTAGCACATAGTTTAAAGTGCATCATTTTTTGGTCGGCCTCTACTTTCAGACGCTTCAAGAGCTCAGTTTGTGTTCTTCCATTCTTTCTAGCTTTCTGCCATGTCTTGACCATTTGTCTCTTGCTCCGCCAAGCTTCCTCGACTTCTACGTTCCACCAGGGTGGCTGCGTCCATCTCTCTTATCTGCTACGAGGAGCGCTGTGTTTCCTATGTCTGATTTTGCTAATGACATCCTGTTCTGTTTTCTCGTAGTGGAATGTGTGGAGCTTTCTTTTCTGGCTTCTATTTCTGCTTTTCTCAATTAGGAGGACACATGGATAGTGATCACTTCCGTGAAACCCCGGTGCACTCCACCTGCAAACCAGTGCGAAGGTGGAAAACACCAGTGCAAGGTCTATGACACTATCAGAGTCCCCTGTTTGAGTGTGTCCATTCTTGTTGCCCTTCCATCATTCAAGCACACTAAATCGACTGACACTATGTGCATTCTCTACGTCTTCTCCCTGCTTGTTGGTTATGACGTTACTCCACTGGTTTCCTCTAGCATTAAAATCTCCACAGAAAATTACATTCTCTTCATCGAACTCAAAGAGGTTCTGCCATTGTTGTGTGTTCACCTTCCCATTACAGGCATACACATTTACAATCACGAAATGAACTGGAGTCTGTACCCTAAACGCATGTACCTGCAAAATTGCATTGTTCCACACAGACATATCAACCTCAGCTGCCACCATATTGTTGCACACAAGGATGGCCTGCTCAAGGTGTCACCTATTGTAGAAACAATGAAATCCAGGAGTACTTACTGTCCTGTCACCAAGAAGAGTTTCTTGCAAAACCATTATGTCAGTGCCGCACAGTAGCTTATCAAGAATGGGCCATTGTTGATTTATGGACCCACAATTCCTATATGTGACACACACATACTTTAGGCCTAGCCTCTCACACTTCGACGGTTTAATGCCACCATGCTTACCTTGTCGTGTTTTCCTTCTTCGGTGTTGTCGTTTGGGCTGCATCTGAATACTTACCGTCATCATAGTATCAAATATATTGTCGCTGAACGTCGATGCTGTGGATGGTCTAGACTCACGTGCACTTACTCAGTCACATGGTCCAAAACCCGTTTCCACGTCATAAACTGGTCAACTCCAGTACATAGCTCTGCAGCACACGGATACACAGTGAGCCTTTTACAAATTAAATGAATTACGCGTCCTTGACGACAGACCGGTGAAAACAAACCACCATTTTTTGACGCGTTCAATAGCTCAATCAACAACAAAGTCGAGTATCAGTGATCAAATAAAGAAATTGTAACAAAATGCAATGAATCAAAAGAAGCAAAGTGATTTACGTCAAATAGAAAGAGCGTACAATCACATGATCCCTTCAAATATCAATAAAAACAAACAAATAAACAGAAAAGTTCACTGGAAATCAGCACTTATATGCGAGTCCTCTGAAGAAGACAGCGAACAGGGCGTCATATTCCCCGGAAGTAGATAAGTACTACATTCAAATCTCCATTTTCTTTATTATCCAGTAAATTAATTTTTAAATATTAAACAATGAAGGGCTATTAACAGAATTGAGTGATTTGAGACTTCTCAATCAAATGTAGTGTATGCCATGTTTTTCTTATAAGCAGTGATGATCTCTGTTCATTTGAACGTGATGTGATCAGCAGATCTCTTTGAGATTTCGTAATGTTATGTTTAAATTAGTCCTAAATGCTCTATAACTCTAGACTGCTCTAGAAAAAACTTTATCTAGACAATTAATTATTTCAGTATTGAAAAAATAGCACAGCTACTGCACCTAGTAGATGCAATAAGAAAATCTCAATACATTCCAAAAAATCTAAATGTTCATTCATTGTGTAGACAGTAAATAACCATTGCTATATTTCTGGGAAAATCACAGGAGTCTTTAGAAATGTGGTTTTCAGAAGAATGTTAAGAATACCATAGACAGCTAAGAAGAGTAATGAAAATGTTCTGAAAGAGCCTAAGGCAAAAAGAGAGTTAATTTCCAATATTAGGAAGAAACAATCATCATTTTTTGGCCATGTAATAAGAAGAGAATAGCTGGAATATATTGTAACAACTGGGAAAATTGAGGGACGAAGAGATAGAGGGAAGCAAAGAGAAAAGATACCAGACAACTTAAAAGAATGGCTTAGCAACAAAATAATGGTCAACAACAGAAATGAAAAATAACTGTCGAGATAGAAAGTTGTGGAGAGACACGATCACCAATGCCAGCAGGCCTGTTACATGATGATGGTGATGTTGATCTCTCTGGGAAACATCTACATTAAAAATGATTTCAGTTAGGCAAGAGCTGAATTAATAATGAGCAAGCTAACTATTTGTGTAAAATTAAAGTATATATTAAAAAGTAAGTATAAAATTAATTTTTAATTAAGTATAAAATAATTATTAGAATTAGATATAAATTTAGATGACTTCACCTTGAGCAAAATTTAGACCTCCTTAAAGCGTATGGACAACAACAAGGCTGCTGGTGAGGATAAGTTAACAGCTGAGATCCTCAAGGCAATTGATAGCCATAATTTAATACATCTTCAGAAAATGTTCAACATCATTTGGGAAGCAGAGAAGGTGCCTCATAAATGGAAAAAAGGAATCATTGTTAAGGTCCCAAAAAAGGCAATCTCAGAGATTGTAACAACTGGAGAGGCGTGACACTTTTATCAGTTGCCTCAAAATTATTCTGCAAAATCATCATGAATATAATTAAAGGATTCAATAGATACAGTAATGCGTGAAGAACAGGCTGGGTTTAGAAAAGGGAGAAGCTGCCTTGACCACATTTTTACTCTACGACTTATATTGGTGGAACACATTGAAAAGCAAAAACCTTTTGTACTTAACTTCATCAACTTCAAAAAAGAATTTGACAGTATTCATCAAGATTCTTTGTGGAAAATTCTGAGGCAATATGGCTTACCATAAAAAATCATAAATATTATCAAAGACATGTATGATGGTTACACATGTGCAGTTCATACAGAGAAATGTCTGAGTGAATGTTTTCCAATAGAAACTGAGGTTAAACAAGGATGTATTTTAATGCGAACAGTGTTCCCTAGCGTTTGGCTTTTCGTGGCAAGGCGCTGTGTCACTGAGTATGAGTTCGATCCTGCCTTGGTCCATATTTTTTTCTGTTGTTGATTATTTGTCATTTTTCCCGAGTGCTGTAAACATACCTCTTCCTCTGAATTTATTCACCGTATTTTAATGCCCTTGTTATTTGGAATTGCTATGGACTTCATACTGAAAAAATGCTGCATTGGTAACAAAGGCATCAAATGGATACACAGAGACCATTTGGAGGACCTTGGCTTTGCTGATGACATAGTTCTCATCAGCAGTCAGATAAATACAATGCAGGAAAACAAATGAACTATCATCAAATAGCCAGCAAAATTGGGCTTGTGATCAATCATGAAAAGACTAAAGTCATGAAAAACTTAATTTCAAAAGATGACAGTATATACATGTAAAATAAACCAGTGAAAGAGATCGACCACTTTATCTATCTTAGAAGTCACATTGATCGGGAAGGGGATACAAGTAAAGAAATTAGAATCAGAATAGCTAAAGCAGCAATGTCTTTCACAATCAATTCGTGGACAGCAGAGAAACAAATGAAAAGACAATTAAAGGCCACACAGAAATAGGATTTCTTAGGAAAATATTGAGAGTTTCTTGGACAGTTAAAAAGACAGACGACAAAATTCTCAAAGTGATCAATACATAAAAGGGAGCTTCTAAAAAACATCAGAAAGAAACATTCAACATTTTTCAGACACATCTTAAGAAGAGGAAAGTTGGAATACTTGGTTACCGTTGGCAAAATACAGGAAAGTAGAACCTGCGGATGACAGAGAGAGAAGATAGATAACTTTGTTTCGTGACATGGAAAATAGTCATCAATAGAATTAATATATGATGCACTGTGGAAAGAGAATTGTGGAAGGACATGATCGCCTACATCAACCAGTACAAAACATGATAATTCCAAACAGGACACTGTGGACTAACTCCCACAGACTGCCAGGGACCCCGCTTCAACAATATGCATGTCATTGTGTATGTCATCAGATCCTAGAATATGTCCTGGAAGCATGTATATGTTCAAAGTGATAATATGATCAAATACCTGAAAAAGATATAATGAATAATATTATTGTTATTATTATTACTTTTACTATTGTTATTACTGTTTTTGTCACTTCAGTCTTTACTTGCAAACCTGAATGAAGGCACTCAGCGTCTTTCTCATGCCACAAAGGCTGGTGAAGCTGCCTTGCCAAGCACATCTGCTTCTGGACAAACAAAGATTAGACAGGAGCTTCAGGCTATCAACAAAGACTTTCAGGAGTTCCATGTGCAATTGGTGCAGGTAAGGCTGGGAAATGTGAGGAAATGCTGGAAAAACATGAACATTTACTATGTGCTTACATCTTTTTTCTTTTAATTTAACCTTGTGAAAAGTGTACATTAAACTGAATGTAATTCAAGTACCATAAATTATGAAATAAAATTATGTGAAGATATCACTGATACATATATTTGTTCTTATTCTCCTTTGGTAGGTTTCCTTTGTGAAGCAAATAACACAGAACGATTAGTTGTCTTCCTGAGTCCAGCCATTACCTGGAGGTCTTAGTGTCCCATTTAATAACTGTCAATAATTTTTTGTTTTGTTTGTTTGGCTGGGGGGGGGGGGGGGGCACACATTCCTTCTGCTCTTATCACTTTGAACATATATATGTTTGCAGTACTGGTTCTAGGATCTGAAGACATACCCAATAACATGTATAATGTACAGATTTGGCCCCCATCCTATTTGGAATATATTGCTAAAATATACTCATATGTGACCCTTAGATGGAACTCCTAGAGAAGGAAACAATATTAGATCTATGGAAGAAACTAAGAATATATAAGTGAGGACTTAAATTTAAATGAGAAGATTGACTATAGACATAAGTGGCCTAAATATGAAATTAGCACAAATAGAAAGATATCAAGTATAAGCACTTGTGAAAAGACCTTAAATAACCCTAGATTATGACACCTTTGTAAAAATTACAAACTCGAAATACTAATTCTTGGAATTCAACAGTTTACCGTGGACCAACATTTCTCCCCTCCCTACACCTTCTTAATTATTGCTTCCAGTGACCTCTGTGTTTTGGATATGTTTCCTTTGATATTGGACTTTTTACCAATGTGTGGTTTCATAGAAAGTGCATGTGTTGTAACAATACAGCTGTTTTTTTCTTGTTATAAATTTGGCCAATTTTCAAGAATTTTTTTTCTTTTTTTATGGTGGGAGAAATCTTTTTGGCTGTCAGTAAGACATCAAACAAACCCTTGTAACATGGGATAGGCAGTGAACAACACTAAGAGGAAGCCGAACCCGAACTATCGGCTGGAATGATGGACTGATGGCCAATGTGCCTACAACACCTCTGGTAGCCATGGCACCATGCATTCAATTTTCAGACCATATATCTAATCTAAGCCAGGAAATGATTACCACATTCAATTCCCATGTCTCTGTTTAGGTAAATACAAAGCTGTGTAACAAATGTTCAAAGAGAATCTTATTTTTCAACCTCCAAATGTAAAAAGCAGTGTTTGTAATTTTTACAAATGTTTCATTAAAAAAAGTGATTCACAGATTTATGTCGTAACCTAGGGTTAAACAAAACTGAAATTATCTTAAGTGAACACGTGTCATTATTTCTACATCACACCCTTCTAAAAGTCATCTTGGAAGGGAATGTACAAGGTAAACAAGGCAGAGGCGGACTATTAACATAAAAAAGTGGACAGGTGAACCTATGACAACGTGCACAATCAAGTCGTGAGACAGAATAAAATAGTGCTCCATGGTTACTAACCTTTGATGTGGAGATGGCACTCAATGAATGAATGAACATGTGTCAAATAAATTATGTGAATATAAGTGAAAACATTTGATTTGTAGTGCAAGTAAAATATCTGGTGTGAACCGTAGTGAGGAGATAGTGACAAGTAGTGGGAAGCTTGCAATAGACTGGTCTGAACAAAATGAGTTGATCAATATTATAATTTATTTGCTGCAATAGATTGTGACAAAATAATAAATGATGATAGATCTTACATTATAACTCTGAGCATAATTATTATACTACAACAAAATAGTACAACAAATTATTATTATTATTATTATTATTATTATTAAAAGTAACAAGCAGCATGCAGTTTGTTATAATGATTTTTTTTTTTCAAACAAAATTTAAACTGGCTTGAAAAAGTTTTTTGAGTTGAGTTTTGAAATCATTAAAATGTTCTGTTATAGCTTATATTGTTGCACCATCACATCCAGACATCTGAGAATTGCAGAGTTTTTTTGTATTACTTTGCCTTAATGTTTTATCATCAGTGGAGTAATTTTATTATTTTATTTCAGGCACTAACAGACCTAGAGACTTGTCTCAACAGATGGGATGAGTTTGAAGGTAGTTATCAGGAGTTTTCAAACTGGCTGCGAGAGACTGAAGTGCTCCTGCGAGCCGAACTCAAATATAAAGGCACCTTAGAAGAAAAGAAACAGTGTTTCGAGGAATTTCAGGTCAGCTGGCATTTCTAATGACAATCTTTATCACAGTTTTATCCAGTATCTTTAAATATTTTATTGTTGTCAATCCTTAGTTTAGTCAGCTCGTCATCCTCATTGTACATTAGACAAGTCCATAAATGCTCAGATCTCTTCCTATCCATCAACTTGTAGCAACTAATGACACCAGTGTTGTGTTGGCTGATAAGTCTTCTTTGGATTCCTGCGCTTCTTTCTGGCACCTCCCATCTTGACATGATATTCGCGCAGTCTGTTTATGGTTGCGGATTCAGAGTAATTTTTTATTTGTTTTTTTTTCCCCCTAACATCTCTGAGGGCATTCAGAATGTCAGTACAGTCCATTGCCTTGCCCATGATGCCTTGTTTGTTATATAATGATGAGTACAACTCTGCGAGCACTTTGAAACACAAATTATTGCATGACAGAATGGTGCCGGGGGTAGATCCAAAATTGTACTTAAAAAAAACAACATTGAAATTACTTGCTAATAATGCATGTTTTCTCATTTTTAGCAAGGAAAAAACTATCTGAATTAATAATGTTGTATATTGTTCATAGTTCTATGAAGTTTGACCACTGACAATGCTCATTCAGATTAAGAAACTAACATTTTGAACTAGTCACTGCAGATCTGAATGCTTGTCAGTAAAAAGCCAAAGTGAGCTACACATTTAATTATGATTGTGACAAAAATACTCAGCAGCAAGAATAAAAAAAATAATAATATTAATAAAACAGGGAGGTAACAATTTATTTACAGTCTCAAATGGTAAATCACTGCTGTGTAGTTAATTTTTTTTTAAAAGAGCTAATTCTTTTTGCAAGAATACTGTAAAAATTATGTTAAATGCAACATGTTGACATTGTTGCTTCCACTACTAATGAGTCGAAGGCCGTTGTATACAAACTTGACTTTTTGTTGTTTCATAAGAATTGGGTGGGAATATCATATTATCACACTCTGCAGGCTAGATACTGGTCCAGTGCTACTATTGCACTCTTTGGCATGGTAGGCCTATTTATTATCTTTCTTGTTGATAGCATGTGTGTTTCATATTGAATAATAGGCATCGTTATATTGGTTCATTCCAGTAGGTCCTTCACATCTGCAGTTTTCAACCTTTGTGAGAGTGCTAGGAAGAATAGTTTTAAATTTGTTATGCAAGTGTTTGGAGATGTTCAAAGCTCTTTCGTATTGTTCGTGTGAAGACCAGGTCTTGAATTTTGGAGTCATCATTGAGTGCCGTCTCCGCAACGAAGGTTGGCTACCATGGAGCGCCATTTTGCTCTAACTCTTGCTTTGATGGTGCAGGCTGTCATCGGTTGATTTGTCCATCTTTTGATGTTACTCGTCCATGTTAATCTTGGTCTGCCTCTGCCTCTTTTACCTTGTATTTTCCCCTCCAGGATCACTTTCAGTAGGCTGTTGTGTCTTTTAACATGGCCTAAGAATCGCATTTGTCTTGTTCTAATTGTGTTCAGAAGTTCTCTTTTCATTTTTAGTTGTTTTAAGACTTTGTCATTTGTTTTCTTTTCCTTCCATCCAATTCTACCTATTCTTCTATATATCCACATTTCAAAGGCTTCAATTCTCTGTTCTGTTTTCTTGTCTAATGTCCATGTTTCAGCACCATATAGGAATATTGAGAAGATGTAACATTTTGCTATTCTTAGTTTTAGCTCTGGTGTTATTTGTTTTGATGTTAGTATGTCCTTCATGACATTAAAATTACTTTTTGCCATTCCTATTCTTTTGTTTATTTCAGTTGTACATTTTCCATCACTGGTTATAGTATGTCCAAGGTAGTTATAGTTTTGGAGTAGGCTGGTTAATTTGGCATGTAGATAAGTTCTTCACACTAAGTATCAGAAATTAATACTTTATTCTGTCATTCATTTAAGTTTGTATTTTTTTTAAAAAACTAAAAGACTTCACACAATTTTTTTTTTAATTGTTGAAAATAAACTTTTGTGAAGAGAACAATACTGATGGTATTTGTATAGTTCACAACGACAACAGTATTTGTATCAAATAGTCAACATAATTAAAATACACAATTATTGAAAAAAAACATAATAATAACCACTGAAACTGGAGATTAAAGATAAAAGATGGGCTGTAGGAGCCACCATAGTATAGGAACCACCATAGATGCTATTGTTAGCATACTAGTGCACTAACATTTTTAATTCACAGACAAATAATAGAGTTGAGAGATCAGATAAAATGAATGATGGATAGCAGCTGGAGTAGAGTTTTATTGGGGCTGCTGAAAATAAAGTGGAGTTATTTCTATAACTTTCTGTCACTGGGAAAGGAGTATGTGTGAGGTTTTATTTATCATGGGCATATCTTTCAGGAGAATGTAGCTCACTGCTTTCCCCATGTCTTTCTTACTAGTACTCTCATTGAACAAAGACTGAAACAAAAGCAAGCATTTAACATGATTTTATTATTTGTATTTTATTAATAGCACAACTTTCTATTAGATGCAAATGACGGCCAAAACATGTGACATTTCATTTTATCACAATAATTAGAAAATAACATTGTAAGATATATGAAAGGTAACAACTATAACAAATATAAAGTAGCTACCATCCATACATGAGGCAACAAATATAATTAGCCACCATCAACAGAGGAGGCAGCATATATAAAGCAACCACCATCCACACATGAGACAGCAAATATAAAGCAGCCACCATCAACAGATGAGACAGCATGTATAAAGTAACCACCATCAACATATAGGACAGCAAATATAAAGTAGCAACTATCAACATATGAGACAGCAAATATAAAGCAACCACCATCCACACATGAGGCAACAAATATAAAGTAGCCAACATCAAAAGAGGAGACATCATGTATAAAATAGCAACCATCAACATATGAGACAGCAAATATAAAGCAGCCACCATCAACAAAGGAGACATCATGCATAAAATAGCCACCATCAACAAAGGAGACAGCAAATATAAAGTTTTCTTGAAGAATTTCAGGCCATAAATTTAATGTAACTCTTAAAATATTACAGCATCAGATTCTCGTGTGTCTGCATAGGTAAACACACAACTGTGTAGCAAATGTTCAAAGATAATCTTATTTTTCGAACTTCAAATCTAACAATTAAGTGGTCGTAATTTTTACAACAGTGACCCACAGATATGTATCATAATCTAGGGTTAAATAACTATTCTCTTTTATTGAATTACAACATTTTAATTTTTTAAAATAGAAAGTGAAAACTGCATGCAGCTCTAAAACAACAATAAATAAAGTTTCATGCATTCCCTTTTATTCTAGGTATAGTGTTATTCAAGCTTTTCCTTTAATTCACAATCACCTGTGGGGAAATTTGCTATAAATAAATGGTATTCCATTATATATTTAAGCTAGGACATGTTATTTTTAATGCTATGTACTCTTCTTTCAGTTGTATTTACTATTGAATGTATATTTTTTACTCCATGTGAAAATGTAGAAGGTTAAATTTCCAGCCAGTCACTTTCACACTTATGATATAGCTAGTCACCGTCGCTATACTGTTTCTGAGAGAAAGAGTTCTGAGGAACTGTATACTCGTACTGTGTTAAGAAAATTTAAAAATAATCAACTGGTATCACACTACTATTATTTGAAGCAAAGTTACAGTATTAAACTTATACTGAAATCCAAACACAGTCGTCTATCGCTGGATACTGTGGGACTTGCTGAGGAGGGGAGCTGAGTACCTATGGACATGTTCTGAGTGCAATGATGATGACCCGCAAATAACTCAATATCTCAATCATTGTGATAAATCATATATACAGTGAGCATTACTGATTATAATAATTGGCCCAATTAATGAAATTTTAATGTTGATGTGCTGTTGTTTTAATTTCATGATATTTTTCATATTGCATCATATTGTTTACATATTTCTTTCTCATGTATAACAGTAAATTTAAATTAACATAAAATTTAATTGCAGTGTAATAATTTTCAAATAACAATATAGTCGTTTAATTATTCTAATAACACTAACTAATAATTATTTATTTAAAAGTAGCAATAATTAATAGTCTAATTTGTAATCAAAATATAAGTGTACTTTTTTGTAACTTTATTTGCTTCAAATAATAGTAGGGTGATACCAGTTTATTATTTGTTAAATCATTACCACACATTTAATTTTGCGTCTGGAACATGCCTGTACAGGGCACACTTTTTAGCTGAAATGACCAAAGACATTGACCTGCATCATGTTGACGCAGATTAGACCCTCAATATGACGCAATTTAGGCCCTTCTGATGACAAAAATTCAGATGTTTTAATCTTACATTCAGACGCACACACACACACACACACATGCCACTATAAATACAATTATACAATTATTGTTTATATAATGCCACTGGGTGTCTGTTGTTTCAGTTCATCTTGCAAATTTGCTAAATTAACAATGATCGCTTATTAACCCAGTGTTGATGACTTTGACTTTAACTTTTACCAACACGCGAGTACAAAGATATGTTTCAACTTCAAATGCAAATTTAATCAATTTGAAACAATAAAAAAAATTATGACTTTCACTTTTACTCACCAAAATTATTAAATTATATTGTTATACAAACAGACAAAGATTCAAAATGTTAATATGAGAGATGAAATGCCATTAATTAACCCTTAATTATGGTACCTACCTGTGGCGAACTTCACTGTATTTTCCGTAGTACTAAATATTACCACTTAATTGTAACATTTATAACATTAATTATATCATTAGGAGCACTAAAAATAGCAAGTTCTATTTTCTTTAAACTTTTGACGCACAAATGTGTATTACATTTACACACAGGAGGAACTTGAATTTTATGTCTCAGGTTGATTTATGATCTGTAATTGAATGAACGCTTGAACTGGACGTGGTACTTTGTCTATTCAGACACCGTAAATTCGTCAGTATGTTCAGCTACCTCAAAGTGTTATTCACTGAGTATCCTGAGCCACAAAGAGTTGTTTGATGCCACCGACAACTGAGAAATTTTTTTTTTGGGGGGGGGGGGGGGGGAATGAAAAACTAGCAATTTGTTTTATTTTGCCGAATTTGTTTCTTATTATATGATTGTATCTCACAAAATGGGAAAAAAATCCTACATAATAGAAACAAATTAAACAATCAGGAATCACCCGAAGTAGTAATAAGGAAGGTTCATGAAGGGGGTTAATGTTTGAACACAGCAAACTATAAAATGTGAAAGAATTTGTGTTTTAATGTGGTAATTTTTATAATGGTATCATAATCTAGGGTTAAGCTGATTGTAAGATATTAATATCACTGATGCCATGAGCACAAAAACATATACCTGCTCCAGATACAAGTTCAACCAAATTAACACACTCAAACTAAACTAAGGTTGATGTTTTAAAGAGCAAGCATTCAGACGTGGAAACATTATAAATTAGCAGAAGAGACAAAAAACACAAAAAAAAAGAGTATGCAAAGCATCATTCAGGGACAGATAACTTATGTCATGCTGGCAAACAGCTGTGGAATATATGCAGGGTGTTTTTAAAGTTGCAGTGCAGTGAATATTTCTAATATTCAGTAAATGACGTAATCATCATCTACGTACCACAATTTTGTAAACCACATTTATGAACAAACCGCTGCTTCCTTTAAGGTTTTATTTACGTAAAGGACGGGCACTACGCTACTTTCACTGTCTCATTGCTTGAAGGAAATGGTGTTGATGATTGAAAACGGTATTTCTGGTTGAGCATGTCTTCCGTAATGGCGGTAAATATACGGATGAGGTCATTAGACAATTCGTGAGGAAATTTCCAGACTCACAAGTCCCTCACCGAAATTCTGTTACAAAATTAATCAAAAAGTTTCGTGAAACCGGTAGTGTGGTAGATGCATACCGATCTGGAAGACCTTCAATTTCACAAGACCAAATTATGGAACTCCAAGACAGAATTACAATGAGTCCAAATGCATCTTTAAACCACTTGTCTCAACAGGTGCAAATATCTAAGAGTTCTGTTCACAAGGTTTTAAGAAATGAACTACACTATCGTCCATACAAATTAACTGAAGTGTCTCAACTCCAAGAAAGAGATTATGAATCCTGTTTAAACTACTGCATGTGGTTTCAGAATTTTATTTATGAACATGGCGCTGCCATCCTTGACATCACTTTTTTCACTGATGAGGCCTGGTTTCATTTATCCGGTTATGTGAACAGTCAGAACAATCGGCTGTGGAGCAGTGAAAACCCCCATGAATTTCAACAAGTGCCGCTTTACGATCAAAAAGTCGGAGTGTGGTGCGCTATAAGTCGTATGCGGATAATAGGACCTATATTTTTTAATGAAACAATAAATGCAGAATGTTACCGTACTTTAATTATGGAACCGTTCATAGCACACCTTACAGAACGGGAAATTATGGAATCCTGGTTTCAGCAGGATGGGGTAGCAGCACACACAGCCACAACAACACTCAATTATTTAGAAAGCATATTTGCAAATCGCATTATTTCACGTGGAATCTGGCCTGCTCGTTCACCAGATCTAACACCCCCAGATTATTATCTGTGGGGGGCATTGAAGGGGAAAGTTTATGAAAATAATCCGCAGACAATTAATGACCTAAAGACTGAAATAGTAGACAAGATTAAACAAATATCACCAGACATTATTCTGAAGGTTTTCGCAAATATGGAAAGACGAATCACGACATGTCTTGAGGCCCGTGGTAGACATTTTCAACATATGCTTTAGGCACAACTTTATTGTGTTAATACCAACATTACCCATTATAAGCTCGCCGATAGCAGTCAAGTATATTTGAATAATACCATTTATTTTACAATTTGTGTGACGCATTAGTTAACCGCATTTCTGGTGACGTTTTTTCTTTAGAGAGTATAAATTCACTGCACCGTGACTTTAAAAACACCCTGTATATATATATATATATATATATATATATATATATATATATATATATATATATATATATATATATATATATATATATATATATGTTTAGCTTGAAATATATATATATATATATATATATATATATATTTAGCTTGAAACATCACTTTGTCAACAGTTGCATAAAGAAGATGTCATTTCACACCAGTCGTCATTAGACAGAGTCAGTGAAAAGGCACAGGCTCTTCTTAAAATCAATGCAGATGTAAAAACGTCACATGCTATCACTCAATTGACCACCAGATATTTTGGGATCATAGCTTTAACAAAAGTAAGTACAAATATCTTAGGTTAAAAATTTTCGGTGTGATTGTGAGAAGTGTCAGTATTATAAATATGAGTAGATTTGTAGCACTAGTTACATTATAGACTATATTTTTTTTTACTTATTTTTTAATCTGCTTAAAATAAACTCATTACTTGCACGTTTTAGCCTTTGACAAAGATATTTGTACAAGAAATATCTAGGCCCACTGAGTAAGTTGATTTAATTTCTAATCAAGGTTATCCATCCTATTGTACATTTATTGTGCAAAGCAACAGTTGAAGTTTTGATAGGTTTTGTAAAAGAAATTAATTTTATGTGGCTTTCTTTATAAAAAGACATCATAAGTAAGGACTAATTTTAATTGGTGTAAAGATTTAAATCCCAGGAAGGGAAGATGGAAAACACCATGAAGGAGCAGGCATAATGATGACAGGCATAGCTGCAAGAAGTTTATTAGGCCCGTTGGGCAGAACACTTCAAAGAAATTCTTAACCGTCCACTACCACACAGTTTAATAGATTTTTAAGCTGAAACACCAGCAGCAGAATTAGGTGTAAATTTAGATGACTTCACCTTGAGCGAAATAGAAACCACCTTAAAGCGTATGGGGAGCCGCGATAACTCAGTGGTTAGTGAACTGGACTACAAAGGACAAGAGGTAGAGTTCGATCCCAACCGACGGCTTCCGGGTTCACCCAGCCTTTAATGAGTACCTGATTTTTTTCAGGGAAAGTGAAGCGGCACGGGTGTAATACCGACCACATTACCCCAAAAGTCATGTGCCGAAGGTCTGTAAAATATTTGGTCACTAACACCATATTCCCTTGGCGTGACGGGGGTACTTTACTTTTACTTTTTACTTAAAGCGTATGGCCAATAACAAGGCTGCTGGAGAGGATAAGTTAACAGCTGAGATACTCAAGGCCATAATTTAATACATCTCCAGAAAATGTTCAACATCATTTGGAAAGCAGAAAAGACGCCTCATAAATGGAAAAAAGGAATCATTGTTAAGATTCCAAAAAAGGGCAATCTTAGAGATTGTAACAACTGGAGAGG
The DNA here is from genome assembly GCA_032433765.1 of Megaustenia siamemsis. Lineage (NCBI taxonomy): Eukaryota > Metazoa > Mollusca > Gastropoda > Stylommatophora > Ariophantidae > Megaustenia > Megaustenia siamemsis. Next base: position 74,366,915 of record JAVIAB010000124.1, read on the forward strand.
CGTGACACTTTTGTCAGTTGCCTCAAAGTTATTCTGCAAAATCATCCTAAATAAAATAAAGGATTCAATAGATACAGTAATGCGTGAAGAACAGGCTGGGATTAGAAAAAGGAGAAGCTGCCTTGACCACATTTTTACTCTACGACTTATATTGGAGGAACACATTGAAAAGCAAAAACCTTTTGTATTTAACTTCATCGACTTCAAAAAACCATTTAATAGTATTCATTGAGATTCTTTGTGGAAAATTCTGAAGCAATATGGCTTACCATCAAAAATCATAAATATTATTAAAGACATGTATGATGGTTACACATGTGCAGTTCAAACAGAGGAAGGACTGAGTGAATGTTTCCCAATAGAAACGGGTTAAACAAGGATGTATTTTATCGCCCTTGTTATTTGGAGTTGTTATGGGCTTCATAATGAAGAAATGTTGCACTGGTAATAAAGGCATCGAATGGATTCAAGGAGACCATTTGGAGGACCTAGACTTTGCTGATGACATAGTTCTTATCAGCAGTCAGATAAAAACGATACAGGAAAACATAAATGAACTATCATCAATAGCCAGCAAAATTGGGCTTGAGATAAATCATGAAAAGACTAAAGTTATGAAAAGCTTAATTACAACAGACGACAAAATATATATGGAAAACAAACCAGTGGAAGAGATCGATCACTTTAGCTATCTTGGAAGTCACATTGATCGAGAAGGCGATACAAGCAAAGAAATTAGAATCAGAATAGCAAAAACAGCAATGTCTTTCAGAAGCCTTGAAAAGTTGTGGAAATCAAAACTCATCAGCACAAACACAAAATTTAGTCTATTCAAATCAAATGTACTATCAACCCTTACGTATGCATGTGAAAGCTGGAAAACAACAAGAGATATAGAAACAAAGTTGAACGCATTAGAAAATAAATGTCTAAGGAAAATACTTGGTATAGCGTGGAACGAATTAAAAACAAAGGAAATTAGAGATATCGCCAATCAACCACTAATATCTTCAGTAATAAAGAAAAGACGATGGTCATATGTTGGACATGTGATGAGAAGAGATAATAACCGAATAGCCAAAGCAAGCCCTCATGTGGGAAACAACAGGTAAGAGAAAAAGAGGAAGACCCAGAGAGATAATGAGAAGAACATTACTGAGAGAGGCAAAAGCAGCAGGAATCGGCTCCCTCAATGAGATAGAGCTGCTTGCACAGAACAGAGACAAATGGCGAGATTTGATAAAATATTTTTAAAAGAATTGAAACTTGCTAGAACAAAAATTAAGATAAGAGAAGGAGTATCTTGGTCTACGCCCTATGGGCCGGCAATGGCTCAAAAAGTCAATAGATAGATAGAAAGATTTAAATGGTTTATATAATCATAAACTAGATTTTTTTTTAAATACCACGCTTATTGGTCTTTTTCATCAATTATTGTGCAAATTAGCAACCAAGAATTATTATTATTATTTTTTTTTTCTGAAAACAACGGCTGTCTAAATGTGTCAAATTCATTAACTTTCATAGTATTATCAGCAAGTGTTTTTTTTTTCTGAATGATAAATAAAAACAAATTTATATTTTAAATTGTATATAAGAAAATACAGGATTTATTAAACATATGTTTACATGACTTTTTAGGTGTAAATACTGCTGATCATGCTGATTCTGTCAAGCATCACAGCTGGAATATGTTTTTTAAAAATTTCACATGTTCATGTACCCAAAAAACTTTACGACAAGAAAATGGTGGGGAAGAAAACCCAATTAAAAATATGTAAGAGAAGGATGTCAGTCCTGGTTGACAGTTCACCTAAGAGGAGGAAATATTGACACAAAATCCATCATAAGAGACAACTCTGAATACTAATAATTACTGCCTTTCAAAAATGCCTAGAAGAATCAAAGGCTAGTCAAAATCAGACCTGAATAAATGTTTATTAAAGATGCATACGGTGAACAGCAAGGTACAGAAACACAAGTGCAACACAATCCATTATTAAGTTTTTAGAAAAGAAGTGATTTAAAATAAAATTGATAAAAGTTTATAGATCATTTAAATATCTTTATGATTTGATTATTTTTTCTTTAATTTTATCATTTGCTATTATTGCAGTTTGAGTTTATTTTTGTTAAGCCTGTTGAAATTATATAATTTCACTGCAACCCTTATATTTGGTAAATTTAAAAAAAAAATGAACAAAAATATGCCAGTTTCATGAGTCTCTCTGAATGTTTGCAGATCTTATATTGTACCTTATAATTTGTGTTGCTGCCCAGGATATTACAAGTAATCTGAAAGCATACTACAACTGCCATGAGATGTATAATTGCAACCACAGTCTATTTTCTGATTGGCTGAGGGAAACTAGACAGAGACTTAAAATTGTTAATGATGATCGAGGTTCTAAAGAAACTCTGATTAACAGGATTGCTGAAGTTGATGTGAGTGTTTTCCTGAGGTTGTGAACATTTATATAAATACTAAAAATTACTTTTGCTGGATACTAGAATTAGCATTACAGTGTTTTTGTAGATCAAAATATAAGTAGTGATTGTTTTAAAAAGTAATTTATTCTATTTGTGTTAGTATATTGTTAATTGCTTACAGTCATAATTTGATTCTCTTTCCATAATGTATGTCTAACTCATGTAGTCAACGAATGTTCTCCTTTTGACCATTTGTTCTTTTATCATAAATAGTAAACATTTGAATGACTGTGCCCATGTATTGTTGGGCCCGAAAGAGGAGTAAAGAACTGTAATGATGTTCATTACGATGCATGTTTGTAAGAGGTGACTAAGGAGAGTTAGGCATGGGACTGGTTATCCTGTACCATAAAGAAATATAAGCTGCAAAAACTTTACAAACATTGACAGGTCAAAGAAAAGAAAAAAGTAAATCCACCATCTAGGAAAGATAAAGGTTCTCTGTCTAAGAAATGCATGATGCAATCTGGAGAAGGCTGCTAGGGAGTCCAGATTACCTTCACACCTTTTGTCTATCAGGAAATGTTCAAGAATTGGCATATAAAATGTACATACTCTAAATAAGCAAGGAAAAGCTGCACAAGTAGCAGCAGAAATGACAAACTATCTATTGACCTTTCAATTCTGCTTGAAAACTGCTAGAACAAAAATTCAGATAAGAGAAGGAGTATCTTGGTCTACGCCCTATGGGCCGGCTACGGCTCGAAAGGTCAATAGATAGATAGATAGATAGTTTTCAATTCTTTTAAAGATATTTTATCTAATCTCGCCATTTGTCTCTGTTCTGTGCAAGCAGCTCTATCTCATTGAGGGAGCCGATTCCTGCTGCTTTTGCCTCTCTCAGCAATGTTCTTCTCAGTGTCTCTCTGGGTCTTCCTCTTTTCCTCTTACCTGTTGTTTCCCACATGAGGGCTTGCTTTGTTATTCAGTTATTATCTCTCCTCATCACAACATATGACCATCGTCTTTTTTTGATTACTGAAGATGTTAGTGGTTGATTGGCAATTATAAAATAACTTCTTCTTCTTCTTTTCTCTTTCACTGATACCTAAAAGGTGTCATGGTTTATATCATTTGTCGTTCTTGTGCTGCTCGAATTGTCTGAATTAGTGATTTTCCTTTGTTGTTACATGTCTCTGTCACTGCATCTATCCATCTTCTTCTGGGTCTTCCTCTTGGTCTTTTTCCATGCATTCTCGAAAAGAGCGCCCTTGATGGTGATTGGTGAGGATTCATTCTGACCAGGTGGCCAAACCATTTAAGTTGTTGTTGTTCTATATATTCTTGGCAGGGTTTTGTTCCTACTATTTTTCTTATGGTTTCATTTGGTATTATATCTCTTCTTGTGTTGTTTGTTACTTTTCTCAAGCATCGCATCTCACATGTATTGATCTTTCTTAAATGTGATTTAGTAAGGGTCCATGTTTGACTTTCATAGCACAAAGTTGGTATGAAGATGCTATTTATCATTTGTTGTTTAGCTGGCACAGAAATGTTTGGATGTCTTAGCAATGGTGAAAGCTGGTATGTGACAGCATTTGCTTTTTGTATTCTCATGTCAATTTCTCTGTCTAGTTTTCCATCTTCTGTGAACATTGTGCCTAAATACTTGAATTCCTCTACTTGTTTTATTTCTTTATCTTTGATATTGATGTTTAATGGGTGTCTTAATTTGCTTATTCTTATAGCCTCTGTTTTTGCTGTGTTAATTTTCATACTGTAGTTTGTGCAGCTTTTGTCTAGAGATGTTAAATGCTGTTGTAGCAGGTTTTCATCCTCATATATTAGGCATTGGCCATCTGTGAAGAGTAGCTCATTGATGTTGGAGTTTTCTACCTCTATGTTATTATTTGATTTGTCCTTATTGTTGGTTGTTTCCTGATTTATTTAAAATAATAAAATAACTAAAATAACTATAATATAAATAACTACCTTACGTATAATAGTTGAACGAAGCCTTTAAATAGGAATTCATAAATTACGAAAAGGCATTTGATAGCTTAGACAGAGGAATGCTTTGGAAGTTACTAAGTCATTACGGAATCCCCATAAAGTTTATTAACCTGATAAGAACAATGTATGAATGAATGAAATGTTGTGTTGTACATGAAGGGCAGTTTACAGAAGCATTTAAAATAAAAACAGTGTTAAGGCAGGGATGCCTTCTATCTCCATTTCTCTTTCTACTGGATTATGAAAATAACTCAGAAAACAGAAATCAAATCTAGTGTCACTGACCAAGCAACTTAATGATTTAGACTTTGCTGATGACATAACCCTCCTATCACACAACCATCAACAGATGCAATATAAAATTAGCATTCTTGATGAGAGATCGCAACAGCTGGGATTGAAAATAAATAGAGATAAATTATGAGAATTAATGCAGTTGGCAATAACCAAATAATAATAATAATATGAAAAATACACTACTAGATGTACAATATTACATATATTTGGGCAGTAGTATAGACAAAGAATGAGAAACAAAGTATGATATCAAAATAAGGATACAAAAAGCAAGATGAGTCTTTGTTGCACTGGGAAACACATGGAAGTCCAGGGAAATTAGGATAAATACAAAAATAAACATTTTCAACTTCAATGTGAAGTCAGTCCTATTATATGCTGTGAAACATGGAGAACAACAAAAATGACAATCACGAAAATACAAACCTTCATTAATAGATGCTTGCACAAAATGGAAGGATGGAAATGGCAGGACAAAGTCACTAAAGTAGAATTATGAAAAAGTACCAATCAAATACCAATGGACAAAGAGATGCAATGAAAATTATGGCACTGCATAGGACACATACTACTGAAACCAACTGAGAATATTACACAACAGGAGCTTTTTTGGAATCCCCAAGGGAAAAGATAAAGAGGAGGACCAAAATATTCTTGGAGAAGACAGATGGAAGCAGAGATGAAGATAATGGGGAAGACATGGAATGATCTTAAAAGAATGGCAAGAATCAGAACAGCTTGGAAGGTGTTTGTTGAAGACCTATGCTCCACAAGAAGTTGAAAGGAAGAAGTACACTTACCTGGTTTGTAAGGGATAAGCATTTTATGCTCAGAGAAACTACATATTATAGAGATAGACAACACATATACCAACCATCAAGATATGTGGAATAAAGAACAATTCAGTAGAACTAATTGAAGAAATGACAAAGAGGAAAATTAAAATACTAGAGTTAGCGAACTCCAGAATAAAGGGATAAGAAGTAAAGAAAACCCATATGAACTACACAATAATATTCTTTGGAGGTGTCAAGGGTAAAAAGAAGCAATCATGGGTGGGGCAAGCAGAAAATGTCATCAAACAGGTCTGTGGGCTTACCAATATCATTGCTGGTGAGGAGTGGATACTAGTTCCTACTTTATTCAGGGGGACATTCTTATGTATTGTCGCACTCGAAAGGAAATGTAGAGAACAGAACTCGGTCATGGTCAATGTGGAGGTCAATGGTCGCATCTGGGATAACACCAATGAGAAAAATGCAGTCCTCTATATGGACGGATCCATAGTACAACATAAAAGGAGTGCATTGGCATTTACAGCACACTCGGCAGGCAGAACAGTCAAAGAAGATAGTGGTGCATACATTATGACCACAAGTAGCATGATGATGCAGGTGATGGCAGTGACCAAGGCATTCATCTGGTTAGAGTCACAAGGCTACACCCACGCCTGCATACTAAGTGATTCGATGAGCATGATAAGAAGAATAAGTGGAGGTGGGCTCTGTGCGCAGGCAATGGTAGAGTCATTGCAGAAGTCAAAAATATCTAGGGTCACGTTTGTCTATATCCCTGGACATGCGGGAGTATGGGAAAATAAAAGAACGGACATGTTGGCTAACTACGCTGTTGTGAAGACGGTCAACCAATGGATCGGGCGGACATCATCAATTCCTTCTGAGATGTGGGTAGGCCAAAGGACTTCAACAACCATGAGTCCATGTCACTTTTCGGATGAAAAAGATGGGAGTTAAAATCGGCACAGCCAGAAATGAGAAACTTAGTGGGCATATAAGAAGACTTATCAACCAATACAGAACTGAGTCATCAGTCACTGGAAACTGTGGAAATTGCTGAGGTGGGGATCTGAGCACCTCACATGTTCATGATGACGACCCGCAAATAACTCAATTCTGTGCAGTTGACATCACAGAAAACCAAAACACAGAGTAGGCTTTATCATTGACCCATAACTCACAAAGAATATTTTATAAATAAATATACTACTCTGAAAAAATAATCACAACCAGACTACTAGAAGAAGACCGAAAAACTACTTACATACAAATATGTGCACAATGTAACAACAACGTAAAGGACAGTGAAGCATTTTATGAAACACTAAACTAAATTGTCAACTAGACTGATAAAAGCAATGACATTTGATGGGAGACTTTAATTGAAGGTTTTGGAAATGCAACAGCAAGAACAGAGATATTCTAGGACCCTTTGGTGGCAAGATAGCTGAAAGAAATGAAAATGGAAACAGACTGCTGGAATTATGTATTCAAAGTGATTTGTTCATCACCAACACATTTTTAAAACACAGAGCCGCAAATATACACCTGGCACAAGTGAAATAGCTCAACTTGTAAAAGCCAGATAGTTTTCATACTAACAATAAACCTAACAAGAAGAGAGTAATCAACAGCAGAGCTGTTCTTAATATTACAGATGACTCATACCATAAAATGATTATGATCACACTCAGCTAGAAACATAGGGAAGATACACAAAAAAACAAAAGAACCAAAAAGGAACAGTCAATAAAAATAAAACAATTAGAAGATTCAAGAAACAATCAAGGAAAAATATCAATGAAAACCTAAAAAAAAATTTCAAGAAACTTCCTAATGAAGTAAACACAGTAGAAGAATAGTGAAAGAAATTTAAGAAAACAATAACCGTCATTGCAAAAAAAAGTATGTGGAACAAAACAAAGAAAGAAAGAAGGGAAGAAGAGCACCCCATGGTGGAATGATACGATTAGAGAAGCAGTTAAAAAAAGAATATACTATATAAAGGTTGGAGAGAGAAGAAAAACCAAGGAGAAAAAGAAAAATATATCAGAATCTGGAAAAAGGGTAAAATTTTGATCAAAGAAGCAAAGCAAACTACCTGGACAGAATTCAGGATAAGCAGGGACTTTAAGACAGCCACCAAAGACTTCTACAAAGCAGTAAAATCAACATGAGCAAGAGAAACAAAACTTTGATCCCACAGAACTCATAAATGACAAAGAAGGACAGCATTATCAAATACCAAGATATGCAACACAGCTGAAAGATTTGTCATAGCATGTTGGTTCTATTAATATGTTTCATGCGGGAACAATTGTAGGCTATGCATGAAAAGCGTTCCTTGTTGCAGTTTCCTCATATTCCAAGTCCGGCTTGTTGCAGGAGCTACTGAGTTAAGTGCTCTGTGCACACCGTGAGCTGTGTGTCTCATCCGTTTTGATCCATTTTCGATATTCTAATTGTTTACAATGAATGATGATATCATATGACAGGGAACCGTTGGCTGTGTTCACTTTCTGCGTGTTTTTGCCTTATGTCTTTTGGCGTGTGCTGAGACTGCTACAATGGGGACTACAGTTACCTTTCTTTGTTTGGGAGATGAGATATTAATTCGGATGATTACGCTAACATGGGCGGTTGAGCAATTATGGATTTTAATTCGTTTGCAGTGATACCGGGGCCTTTCATAACCAAATAACCAAATATGTTTCATGCTACATTTTGCTTTCATTTTACTCTGCAGGTGTTTCTTTGTGCTTTCAATAATGCCTTAGTGTGCAAGGTATTCCACAACTACCGTACATGCATTACATTTGTTGTGTTTCATTTATAAGCTACCTCCTGATTCAGTCAGGGATTTATATGAGTACATATTCATATTATATAACAATATTATTTAATATTATATTTATATGAGTCCAGTTCCTCCATATGATTCATATTTATTTCTCTCAACACGGTAGAATAGAATAGAATAGAATAGAATAGAATAGAATAGAATCATCCTACAACCACAAAGTTAGACTTTAAAGATGTACATCCTAAACCGCAAAGTTAGATATTAACCCTCAATTATGATAGCTACCTGTGGCGGACTTTGTTACATTCCATTGTACAAATTACTACCACTTAATTGTAACACTAGGAGCACTAAAAATTGCATTTTCTTTGAACTTTTCTTCTTCTGCGATCATGGCTCATTCAGACTAGGATTCCAGACTCTGTCTGTTTGAAGACAGCTTTCTGTTTAAGTGATTCGGTTGCTCCGTATAGTTTCTCTTCCAGGGAGGTGGGTGTGGACCACATTGTCCTTCTCAGGTCTGTGTACTGGTGGCAATCCTGTAGAACATGTTTTGTTGTCATGTTATCCAGTGTACAGTGGCATTAGCTGGTAGTTCCTATTTTGAGTTTGGTGAACATGTGATTTCTCATTCTGTTGCGGCCAGTGTATAAACAAAGTAAGATGACTTGATCCCTCCTTGATAGTTGGAGGTATCCATCCCTCTCATTATACTTTGGGTGTTCTTGTTTCCATTTTTCATGATACTGGCCTTTGATGATGGATTTGGCTTCATCGTAGCTGACCAGATGGTTCTCTTGTGGTAATCTTCCTCCCTCTTTAGTTAATTTGTCTGCACATTCGTTCCCGTCTATATTACAGTGTGATGGTATCCACTGGATGACCACTCTCTGGAAGTTATTGTACAGTTGGTCTAGGATTGTTCTCAAGTCTCTAGCTCACTGTTCCTGAGATTTTTTAGAGCTGTTAGGACTTACAGTGCATCAGTCAGTATCACCAATTTATTGTGCATGTTATTTTTGTGTTGGATAGCCAGTTTTGCAGCGTCTTTGAGGGCTTCAGTTTCTGCTTTATAGTTGTTTGAGAATTTCCCAGTAGCTATTGACTTGGTGATCTCTTCCTGGTTATTCAGCCTCAAGAACACACCTCCTCCTCCATTTCTGCTGGCATTTGTGGCAGAGCCACCTGTGTATATGTGTGACCAGGAGTCCTGTGGGTAGTTGTCGTTTGTGTGTTTTTCTGCTATGAGTTTTCTCTCTGTGTCTGTTTTGGGTGCCTTTTTCATGATTCCTATTATGTTTTCCTTAAGTTCTGGTATTTTGTGTTTTCCATGAGGAGTCATATCCAGTGGGCTAATGGGTTTTGGCATTGTTTGGGACAGTACTTGGTCACTAGTTGCCAGTTCTTTAGAGATTGCAGCGAAGTTGCTCCACTTTAGTCTTCCTTTTCTGAAACCAGTTATTCTTTGGTGCATGGGGTGGTTAGGGAGCCTTTTATATTTTTCTGCTTGTTGCATTAATTTATTTTTCTGTCTTCTAAGGGTTGTAAACCTGTTACTGTCTCTAGAGTCTCGATAGGTGTAGATTTCATATCACCAATGATGATATGGGCAACCTGGTTTTGTGTCCTGTTAATTTTACTAAGCTGTGATTTGGAAGCTGTAGCCCAGGCTGTGACTCCATACTCTAGGACTAGTCGTACTCTTCCTACGTATAGTCATTTCAAGATATTGCTGTCTGCTCCCCAGTCCATTCCTCCTAATTTCTTCATATCTGTTTGCTTTCTGGCTCTTTTGTTTGCTTTATCTATCTGATTTATCCGTATCATTCTGCGATCCATGGTGATGCCAAGAAATGTTGGGTTTGGTGAATAGGAAGTGTATGGTCTTTTATCTTCAATTTTGCAGAGAGTGTGTTTCTTGATAGGCTGAAAATTGTATATGTAGTTTTTTTTTCGTTAATTGGTAGTAACCAGGTGTTCGTCTATTTTTCAAGTTTTCCTAGGGTATCTTGCACTCTGGAGCTAGCCACTGACATAGATTCTTCATGTGCCCATATCACCAGGTCGTCTGCATACATTGCTGAGTCTATTCTGGGTGGAGTGTCCATTACGATGTCATTTATGAAAATTAAAAAGAGCATTGGTGATAGGACTCCACCTTGTGGGACACCTTGTTCGATTCTGGCTTTCTTACCTAGTTGCCCATGTATTTGTACTCTGGCCGTTCTGTCTTGTAGGTATTGAGATATCCAATTTAATAAACTGCCTTGGATGGCCAAGTCTGAGGAGCTTGTTCTTTAATCCTTCTCTCCATATCCTATCAAAAGCCTTCTCCATGTCGACCCACACTGTCAGTGTGTGTTTCTTTTCTTGTAGAGCATCTTCTATTTCCTGTGCGATGTAGGTGATCAGGTCTTCAGTTGATCTGTGCTGACGGAAACCACTTTATTGTGGTATGATTTGTTGTTTTGTCTCCAAATGCCACATAAGTCTTCTGTTAACCAGCCTTTCCATGAGTTTACTTAGGCAGCTCAGTAAGCTAATTGGTCTGTAGCTACTTGGGTCCAGTGGGTCTTTTCCATGTTTGAGGATGGGCACCATAATGGCTTCTTTCCAGGTTGCTGGCATTTGACCTCTTTTCCAGCTGGCAGTTATTATCCTTAGAAGCTGGCCCTTGGCTTTCTGTTCCAGTTTTATGAGCATTTCATTGGTGATTCCATCTTTTCCGGGGGAACTCTTGAGCTTCAATCCTTTGTGGGCTACATCTAGTTTTGTTGGTGTAAAGATGGTCGTCTGGTGTTCTTCTGGTGCTAAAGGCATGTGTTTTGCATTTTGGTTTTCCTTTCTTGCAGCTTTCTGTTGGTCTTTTGGAATGTTCATTCTACTTATGTTTTTGAAAGTTTCTATCAGTATGTTTGCTGCCCTTTTGCCTGTGTGGATGTTCTGATTGTGTGCTAATGTTATTGAAGGTTGGCAGTTGTTTTCATCGCTCAGAGCTTTCGCAAGTTTTCTGAGTCTGTGTTCTTTTTTGTCTAAATTGAGGCTCTATGTTTTGTCTTTCCAGCTCTGTTTTGCTGATATCTTGACCTCTCTTCTGTCACATTTCACATCAGAAGCACTAAAAAAGAGCATTTTCTTCGAACTTTTAACACACAAATATGTGTTTATCTATTACACACAGAAGGAACTCATATTTTCTGTCTCAGGTTGATTTATGACTCGTAATTGACTGATTGGTTGGACATAGTACTTTTCTATTCACACAGACACCATAAAACCATCAGTATGTTCAGCTACCCCAAAGCATTATCAATTAGTTGCAGACGTCCAAGAGAATTTCCCGGGGGGGGGGGGGGGGAGAAAAACGACAAATTTCTTGAAATTTGGCAAGTTTTGTTTCATATTATAGGATTAAAGCAAAAAGAGAGCTAATTTCCAATATTTAGGAAGAAACAATCATCATTTTTTGGCCATGTAATGAGAAGAGAACAACTGGAATATATTGTAACAACTGGAAAAATTGAGGGACAAAGAGATAGAGGGAAGCAAAGAGAAAAAAATATAAGACAGCTTAAGAGAAGGGCTTGGCAGAAGGTCAACAACAGAAATGATAAATAGCTGCCAAAATCGAAAGTTGTGGAGAGACATGATCACCTTGTATCTCACAAAATAAAATAAAAAAATCTACATCAATAGAAAAAAATTAAACACTCAGGGGTCACCGGAAGTAGTAATTAGGAAGGTACACGGAGGGAGGTAATGCCTGAACACTGCAAATTATCAAATTTGGAAGAATGTGTGTTTTGATGAGGTTATTTTTACTACTTTATCGTAATTACATAAGATCTTTAGTAGAAAGAGCCATAGAGGTGAAAACAGATCTATACCTATGTTTCATAGATTACACCAAGGCATTTGACAAAGTAAAACACCAAGAAATAATCAAAATTTTAGAAGGCATAAACATAGACAGCAAAGACCTAAGAATAATAAAGAACATGTACTGGCAACAAAGAGCGGCCATAAGAACTGGAAACTAATTGGGAATGTTTCAACAAATAAAACAGGGTGTTAGACAAGGCTGTGTGCTGTCACCAGATTTGTTTAATATTTATAATGAGTTTATTTTAAGATTCATAAGGGGCATGCCTGGAATAACAATTAGAGGTCATAATATAAACAATCTAAGGTATGCTGATGATACAGTCTTAATCGCTAGAGTGAAAATGAATTACAAGAAATGTTTAGACATTATAGTGAAAGAAAGCAAAAATAAAGGACTCAGCCTTAATAGCAAAAAGACAGAGGTAATGGTAACAACAAAGAAAAAGACATCACCTCAGTGCAAAATAAAGACAAGTGGAACAATATTAAAACAGGTAAATGAATTTAAATATTTGGGAACTTTGTTAACCTCAGACGGAAGATGTAAAAAAGAGGTGAGATGCAGAATGGCTCAGGCAAAAGCAGCTTTCCAAAAATGAGGAAGATAATATGCAATCCATTTTTGACAATAGAAACAAGAAAAAGAGTTCTTAAATGTTACGTAGAGCCAGTCTTAATATATGGATGTGAATCATGGACAATAGGACAACATAAAGAAAATCACTGGAGTGTGTAGAAATGTGGTTTTACAGAAGAATGTTGAGAGTACCATGGACAGCTAAGAAGAGTAATGAAGATGTTCTGAGAGAGGTCAAAGCAAAAAGAGAGCTAATTTCCAATATTTAGGAAGAAACAATCATCATTTTTTGGCCATGTAATGAGAAGAGAACAACTGGAATATATTGTAACAACTGGAAAAATTGAGGGACAAAGAGATAGAGGGAAGCAAAGAGAAAAAAATATAAGACAGCTTAAGAGAAGGGCTTGGCAGAAGGTCAACAACAGAAATGATAAATAGCTGCCAAAATCGAAAGTTGTGGAGAGACATGATCACCTACGCCAGCAGGCCCAGTACTTGATGATGATGATGATCATCATAATCTAGGGTTAATGATGTACATCCTACAACCACAAAGTTAAACATTAATGATGTGTATCCTACAACCACAAAGTTAGACATCAATGATGTACACCCTACATCCACATAGTTAGTAATCAATGACATACATCCTACACCCACAAAGTTAGTCATTAACTCTTTCTGTATGTTTCGCCACACTGTGTGCCAGCCATGCTGATTTCAGCTTCGTACGTTTCGCCACATAGTGCATCACTCTCAAATTGATTAGTGTGAACCGTCATAAAAAAATATCCTTTTTACATATATTGGACCCTCATGGTTGTGGTGAAATATAATAGTTCAATTATCTAAAAAATCATATATAATATGTTGTATGTTAAATAAAGGGGATACGAGCAAAGAAATTAGAATCAGACTGGCTAAAGCAGCAATGTCTTTCAGAAGCCTTGAAAAGTTGTGGAAATCAAAACTCATTAGCACAAACACAAAACTTAGGCTATTCAAATCAAATGTACTATCAACCCTTACGTATGCGTGTGAAAGCTGGAAAACAACAAGAGATATAGAAACAATCGAATAGCAAAGCAAGCCCTCATATGGGAAACAACAGGTAAAAGAAAAAGAGGAAGACCCAGGGAGACACTGAGAAGAACATTGATGAGAGAGGCAAGAGCAGCAGGAATCGGCTCCCTCAATGAGATAGAACTGCTTGCACAGAACAGAGACAGATGGCGAGATTTGATAAAATATCTTTAAAAGAAAACTGCTAGAACAAAAATTCATATAGGAGAAGGTGTATCTTGGTCTACGCCCTATGGGCCGGTTACGGCTCGAAAGGTCAATAGATAGATAGATGTTAAATAGAAATATGCAGATTGACTCTTAAAATCATGAAAAATTTTGTCTCTGAAATCTCTTCTGTTGCATCGATAAAAAGTTTCCGTATGGAAAGAGTTAATGATGTACACCCTACAACCACACATTTAGTAATCAATGATGCACATCCTACACCCAAAAGTTAGTCACTAATGATGTACATCCTACAACCAAACAGTTAGACATTAGTGATGTACATCCTACAACCACAAAGTTAAACATTAATGGTGACATTCTACCACCACAATTTTAGACATTATATAGATACATATCCTACATCCACAAAGCTAGAGATTAAAGATGCACATTCTATTTCCACAAAGTTAGACATTAATGATGTACATCCTATAACAACGAAGTTAGACATTATAGGTGAATATTCTCTAGGCACCTAATCAGTCATTAACATTACCTTAGTGGTCATTTGGATAAAATAACACTATTAAGGTGTGACTTTAGCATATGGCTTAATAAACAAGCCTTAGTGGTTGAGTGGTTAGTGTGCTTGCTTCCTGATCAGTAGGGTCTAGGTTTGATTCCCAAAAGTGGCTTATTTTCTTCTAGACTGACAAGGCTCTTGGGTTCACCCAGCCTCTAATGGGTACCAGAGATTTTCTGGGAAGTAAAGGCGGCCTGGTGTGATACCAACAACATAACCCAAAAATGTGCCATGGTCGTTGAAAAATAGTCATTAACACCATAAACCCCATTCACCTATCAAGGCATGGTAGGAACCTTTACTTTACTTTATATTAATTAAGGATGCAGGAAAAACAGTTTTGCTTTTTTTTTTTTTTTTTTTTTTTTTTTTATATTCTAGGAAATCCAAAGCACACTAGATGAGGGTCACAAAATATTGCATACGGTTCTTGAAAGCTGTGAAAAGACCCTTCCCAACACAAACCAAAAGGGTGCCTATGTCATTAGAAATGAGACAGATACAGCTAAATCTTCTTATGAAAGCATACTCACTGAAGTATCTCAGGTCAGTTAATTGTTTTTTATTTTTAAACTATCCTTTGTAAATAATTAGTACAGTATGGATACTGTCTGAGTCATATTTGAAGATATACATTTTAGCATTTTGTTGACTGTTGTGTGCCAAGGAAAGTTAAACTACAGAGACCAAAGTTGCAACAAATGACTGAATGGCATCAAGGCCAATGAAGCAGAATAGACCAAGACTCTGTTTCTACCTTCTGTTGCTTGTGGTTGTCTCAGCGTTTTTCCTGGCCAAAACAGTAGACATTGAAAAGAGAAGTTAAATTTGTTCTAAAATTATACAGGGGTAAAAATTTAGATCTAATTAGTTCAAACATGTCAATTTTGCTGAAAATTAAGGTTTGAAATAACAAATATCCTTTACAAGATGAACAAAATTGAAGAAAGCAAAAGACCATATTTATTAGCCTTTATCTAGTGGATAAATGCTACTTACTTTTGATTGAAATATCAGATTAATAAAATATATCCATCATGCTGTAGCATTGAGACATTTCCTAATAGCCAGAAGGTGTCTGGTTTAAACCATATTAGGAGCAGTTTTTTTCTGGGAACCTCTTATCTCAAGTACATAGTCCTATCTGTAATGTATGATATAAAGGCCCCTTATCTCAAGTACATAGTCCTATCTGTAATGTATTATATAATGGCCCCTTATCTCAAGAACATAGTCCTTCCTATCTGTAATGTATGATATAAAGGCCCCTTATCTCAAGTACATAGTCCTATCTGTAATGTATTATATAAAGGCCCCTTATCTCAAGAACATAGTCCTATCTGTAATGTATGATATAAAGGCCCCTTATCTCAAGTACATAGTCCTATCTGTAATGTATGATATAAAGGCCCCTTATCTGAAGTATATAGTCCTATCTGTAATGTATGATATAAAGGCCCCTTATCTCAAGAACATAGTCTCCTTTCTGTAATGGATGATATAAAGGAGATCCCATGGTGTTAAATCTAAAGATGTAAAACCTTTGGCAGGTAAAAATTAAATTAAAAGAAATAGTTTATGTGTTGCTCAGGCCAAATAAAAAAAAATAATCCTACTAAACCAGTTTTTTTTTTAATTACTCCAGGAACTCTGCAAAAGTTGTGGAGTCAGGCACTATACTGAGTTCTTCCTGAGTCTGTTTATATATATATATATATATATATATATATATATATATATATATATATATCATCATCATCATCAAGTACCGGGCCTGCTGGTGTAGGTGATCATGTCTCTCCACAACTTTCGATCATGACAGTTATTTATCATTTCTGTTGTTGACCTTCTGCCAAGCCACTCTCTTAAGCTGTCTGGTATCTTTTCTCTTTCTTCTTCTTTTACCTTTTAGCTCCCGGTGGAGCATAGGTCTTCAACAAACACTTTCCAAGTCGTTCTGTTTTTTGCCATTCTTTTAAGATCATTCCATGTCTTCCCCATCATCTTCATCTCTGCTTCTATCTGTCTTCTCCAAGAATTCCTTGGTCTTCCTCTTTGTCTTTTCCCCTGGGGATTCCAAAAAAGGGCTTGTTGTGTAATACTCTCAGTTGGCTTCCGTAGTGTGTGTCCTATCCATCGCCATCGTCTTCGCTGTATCTCTTTATCCACTGGTATTTGACCGGTACATTTCCATAATTCCACGTTAGTGACTTTGTCCTGCCATTTCCATCCCTTTATTCTGCGCAAGCATCCATTAATGAAAGTCTGTACTTTCGTGATTGTCAATTTTGTCATTCTCCATGTTTCGCAGCCATATAATAGGACCGACTTAACATTTGAGTTGAAAATTTTTATTTTTGTATTTAGCCTAATTTCTTTGGATTTCCATATGTTTCCCAGTGCTCCTCTTGCTTTTGATATCCTTATTTTGGTATCATTTTCTGTTCCTCCCTCTTTATCTATATTACTGCCCAGATATATGTAAGATTGTACATCTAGTAGAGGTATTTCTCCTAGTTTTATATGGTTATTGCCAACTGCATTAATTCTCATAATGTTGGTCTTATCTCTATTAATCTTTAGTCCTAGCTGTTGTGATCTCTCATCTAATATACTTATTTTATCCTGCATCTGTTGATGGCTGTGTGATAGGAGAGCTATGTCATCAGCAAAGTCTAAATCATCAAGTTGTTTGGTCAGTGACCACTGGATCCCATTTCTGTTGTTTTGAGTTATTTTCATAATCCAATCTATGGCCAGTAGAAAGAGAAATGGAGACAGGAGGCATCCTTGCCTTACTCCTGTTCTTATTTCAAATGCTTCAGTAAGCTGTCCTTCATGCACCACACTACATTTTGTTCCTTCATACATTGTTTTTATCAGGTTAATAAACTTTATGGGGATTCCGTAATGACTCAGCAACTTCCAAAGCATTCTTCTGTCTAAACTATCAAATGCCTTTTCGTAATCTATGAATCCAATATATAGTGGGGATTTTAGTTCTAAACTTTGTCTTTACTTCCTAATCTTTACTAATCTTTTCTCTTTGCTTCCCTCTATCTCCTTGTCCCTCAATTTTCCAATTTGTTACAATATATTCCAGCTGTTCTCTTCTAATTACATGGCCAAAAAATGGTGATTGTTTCTTCCTAACATTGGAAATTAGCTGTCTTTTTGCTTTGACCTCTTTCAGAATGTTTTCATTACTCTTCTTAGCTGTCCATAGTATTCTCAACATTTTTAATTAAAACCACATTTCTACAGACTCCAGTGATTTTCTTGTCTGTTGTCCTATTGTCCATGATTCACATCCATATGTTAAGGCTGGCTCCACATTACATTTAAGAACTCTTTTTCTTGTTTCTATTGTCAAAAATAGATTGCATAGTATCATCCTCTATTTTGGAAAGCTGCTTTTGCCTGAGCCATTATTCTGCATCTCACCTCTGTTGTACATCTTCCGTCTGAGGTTAACAAAGTTCCCATATATTTACATTCATTTACCTATTTTAATATTGTTCCACTTGTCTTTATTTTGCACTAAGGTGATGTCTTTTTCATATATATATATATATATATATATATATATATATATTCGAGAAATATAGAAGGCTCCTTAGCCACCCCAAGTGCCAAAGAATAACTGGTTTAGGATTTGTACGACTAAAGAGGTGTGACTTTGCTGCAATCGCCAATGAACTAACTACTGGAGACCCAGTACTTTCCCAAACATTACCGAAACCCTTGGGCCCATCTGATATGTCTCCTCAATAGAAACATAAAATACCAGAACTTAAGGAAAATATAACAGGAATCATGAAAAAAGGCACCCAATCAGACACAGAAAGAAAACACGTAGCAGAAAAACACATACACGATACCTACCCACAGGACTCATGGTCCCACATATACACAGATGGCTCTGCTATAAATGCCACCAGAAATAGAGGGGAAGGTGTGTTCTTGACGCTGAACAACCAGGACAAGATCACTAAGTCAATAGCTACTGGGAAATTCTCAAACAACTTTAAAGCAGAAACTGAGGCCCTCAGAGATGCTGCAACACTGGCTACTCAACACAAAAATAACATGCACAATAAATTGGTGATTCTGACTGATGCTCTGTCAGTACTGTCAGCTCTAAAAAGCCCCAAGAACAATGAACTAGACGACTTGAGAACAACCCTGGACCAACTATGCAATAACTTCCAGAGAGTAGTCATTCAGTGGATACTATTATACTGTAATATACATGGGAACAAACGCGCAGACAAATTTAGCTAAAGAGGTAGGGAGATTACCACAAGAGAACCATCCGCTCAGTTATGATGAAGCCAAATCCATCCCCAAAGGTCAGTACCATAAAAAATGGAAACGAGAACACCCAAAGCATAATGAGAGGGACGGATACCACCAACTATCAAGGAGGGATCAAGTCATCATACTTCGCCTATGCACTGGCCACAATAGAATGAAGAATCACATGTTCACCAAATTCAAAATAGGTACAACCAGCCTGTGCCACTGTATACTGGACAATATGACTACAAAACATGTTCTATAGGATTGCCCCCAGTACACAGACCTGAGAAGAGCAATGTGGTCCACACCCACCTTCCTGGAAGAGAAACTATATGGGGCAATTGAATCACTTAAACAGACAGCTGACTTCATAAGAGAGTCTGGAATCCTACTCTGATTAAGTCTTGATCACAGAGATATATATGTCAATGTATGTACATAATTCTTGCATTTGATGACTATGTCAGAAGCAGTTTTACAACTTGTTATGGCAGTGAATTACTCATTTTTGTTAGGTTAAGCGCAGCTTAGAGGGTGCCCTTGGTCACTGGGAGGACTTTGAACACTTGCATCAACATTTATCAAGCTGGATGTTAGATGTGGAGAACAAATTAGGAGCAAGTTCCAATTATAAGACAGACCTACCTGAGAAAAGATCAAACTTGGAAAAATATAAGGTAATTGAAATGTTTGTTATAGATTGCATTAATAATCATCACAATCACTTACATCTGCAGAAGAATGGAATTAATATGATTTTGATTAGAATGGCACATTATTCTCAATGTAAATGCTGAAAATATGACAGTTAAAGTTAATGTGTCTTATGACAGATTATCAGTTATCTGTCTAAAACTGGACACAAGTTTTCACATTTAGAATTTTTTAACAGTAAAATCTGTATGCCATTTTCATTTTTTCTAATATATGTTAGGTAATTTGTACAGTTCAGAACTGCAATTTATTTGCTGGAAAACTTCAGAATTGTTTGTCTTTCATTTTGTTTATTTCCAACTAGAAAGTGTCTGTTCTCTGAACAGTTTGATATAACGCTAAGCTTCACTCAGAAGAAATATTCACTAGTGAAGAGAGTAAAGTAAAAATTAAAAAATATGTTTTCACAAATAGGTCTAACCAACCAAACATTTCTGTCCCATTAAACTTAGTTCCAATTAAATGAATATGTCAGCCCAATCAGACTCTAACCAATCAAACATTTCTATCCCACAAAACTCCTGTCTAACAAATTAAACATTTAAATATGGCATTATATCTCATAGTATATATCACAAAAAATGATTTAGAGAATAAATCTTAATCCTAATACTACATTATAAATTGACACCATCATGTAACATTATGTTACTATTGAAAGTTTGAATATATTATTAGAAAAAAAAATTATTAAAACAAAAACCAAACATTCCTGTCCCATTAAATTTAGTACCAACAAAATGGATAATTCTTTCCTTCTTAAACTCCTTAGCATCCATTGCACCACACTCAAAACACAGAGAAAGGTGTTAGGCTAAAAAGAGGTAAATCGGGGGGGGGGGGGGGGGGGGGGATGATGAGCAAAAGATGTCATCAAACAGGTCTATGGGCTTATGAAAATCAACGCTGGCAAGGAGTGGATGCCTATGTCATTCAGGGGGCCATTCTCGTGTATTGTCACACTCGACAGGAAATGTAGGGAACAGAACCCAGTTGTGGTCAATGCGGAGGTCAATGGTCTCATCTGGGATAACACTGATGAGAATGATGCAGTCATCTATACAGACGGACAACACTGTAATATGACACACAAAAAGAATGCATGGACATTTATAGCACGCTCAGCAGGCAGAATAGTCAAGGAAGACAGTGGTACCCATATTATAACCACGAGTAGTATGATGATGGAGGTGATGGCAGTGACCAGGGCATTTATCTGATTAGAGTCACAAACTACACCCACGCCTGCATACTGAGTGATTTGATGAGCATGATAAAAAAAGTGGAGGCCGGCTTTTTACGCATGCAATGGGTAGAGTCATTGCAAAAGTCAAAAATATGTAAGGTCACCTTTGTCTATGTCCCTGGACATCGGGAGTACGGGGAAATGAAAGAACAGACAGGTTGGCTAGCTGCGCTGTTGTTGAGGACGGTCAACAAATGGATCGGGCAGATATCAAAAGTGCCCTCCGAGATGTAGGAAGGGCACAGGACTTTGGCAACAATGAGTCTACGTCACTCCTTCGGATGAAAGAGATGGATGATAGTTAAGATGGGCATAGCCAGAAACAAGAAACTTAGTGGGTGTATAAAAGACTTATCAACCAACACAGAACTGGAGTCGTCAGTCCCTGGACACTGTGGGAACTGCTGGGGAGGGGATCTGAGCACATATGGACATGTTCAGAGTGCAATGATGATGATCCGCAAATAACTCAATAACTCTTATCTAACCAAACAAACATTTCTGTCCAATTAAACTTGAAATTTACAGACATTTATCACTTCTGCATTATGGAGTACATTGTTTATTATTGTTTAAACCAAGAAAAATCATCACCAAACTCCAGCACTGAACAACAAAGAATAAAATAATTTGAAGACCTGTTCAAATTCAAGGGTGAATATTATATATTTTTTCTAATGCCTTGTCTCACTTGAAGTCAAGGTAAATATGTACTCCACAAAACAAAGTTTATTCTATCTGCTGGTAGAATCTTGTAATAACCATAAGGACATTACATACTAAAATCATTTTACAATACATGTGGTAATGCTATCTTGGAAATCTATGGTCAAACATAAAATGGTCAGTCTAAGACACTTTTTGAACAACAAAAAAATCGAATACATGTAGTTTAAATGTGAGGCATGATCCGTTCAACCTCAGACTAAGCCTTTGCCATCTAAATTTACGTTCAGTTCTTAATGTTGTTATATTAACCCCAGATTACAATACCTATTTGTGAGTCATGTTTTTACAATATGTTCATCAAAATGACTAACACCCTTTATAATTTGGAGAAATAAAATTGCACTTTTGCTATAAATCTTTGTGTTTACTTAAGAAGAGCAGTGGGAATTAGATCCAGTAATCATTTGTCAGATTACCCCCAATTTGTGGCCCAGAAATTGAACACATAGCACTATGGCTTTTAGACAGTGCTTTGTCTATTCACACGTTGGCCGTCAGTCCAGTGAGTATGTTCACTTTTATCTTAGCGTCATTTGTAGTCTATCCCATGTATACAAATGTTAAAAGAGATTTCTGCAGTCAAAAATGTAAAAAAAAAAAAAATTATTTAAAATATATTTAAAAAAACAGCACTTTTTACAATATTTTTGACTTTTTCCATAAGTGCGCGTCATGTTTGAAAAAAAAAAAAAGATTCCTCAGCAATGACTTAAAGAGTCTACACAAAGCTAAACTAAGTTGTGAAGAGTTTGGGAATAACCATTCCACCTGCCAAGGTTACTAAACATTGAATATATGACACAGATGAGTGACAGCGAGCACTATCAGGGCAAGAGACAGTATAATGGCGATTCATGGAATCCAATCTTTGACATGGAGACAGCACCCAATGAATGAAATTTAAAAGAAAAACTCAATGAAGATATGATTGATAGACAGCTACCTGAAAATCACACTACTCTCTTGTTGATCCAGTGAGCATTTATTAATTCTCACTTACCTCCTATCTAGAATTAAATGAGTACAAACATACTGTGGCTTAAAAAAAAATTAAGAGCAGTGCAACCAGTCATTATTGTGTCAATTTGACAAATGATTTAAGCTCTAGATTATGATACCGTAGTAAAAATCACCACATCAAAACACAAATTCTTCAAAATTTGATAGTTTGTGGTGTTCAAACATTACCCCCCTCTGTGTACCTTCCTAATTACTACTTCCGCTGACTCCTGAGTGTTTAATTTGTGTCTATTGATGTCACATTTTTTCCCCATTTTTGTGTGATAAGATACTATAAAATGAAAAAAAAATCACAAAATTTCAACAAATTGATCTTTTTTTTTCTCTTTTTTATCCCCTTTGATCAGAAAAATTGTCTTGGTTGTCGGTGACATCAAACAATTCTTTGCGACTCGAGAAGCTCAGCGATTAACACTTTGGGGTAGCAACATACTACAAATTTACGGCATCCATCTGATTAGATAAAGTAGCACAGCATGTCCAGTCCAAGTGGTCAATTATGGGTCATAAATTAACCTGAGAGAAGAAATCCGAGTTCCCTCTGTGTGTAAATTGGTAAACACACATTTGTGTGTCAAAAGTTCAAATGAAATACAATTTTTAGTGCTCTTAATTTTACAATTAAGTGGTAGTATTCTGTACTACGGAATGTAACAAAGCATGTCACAGGTAGGTATTTTAATTAAGGGTAAATAGCACCAGAAGTGAAGAAGTGATTAGTTCATACAACTTCTATTTCTTTTTTTTTTTTAATGTGCAGAGAATATTTTTTAGAATAAGATTTTGTTATTTTTATCTTGTTTTAATTTCACCAGGCTTTGCAAGCAGACATCAATGCACACAAGGTTCAGCTTGATAAATTAGAGGACAAAGCACTACTTGTGAAAGACAGTGCTTCCAAATCCAGAACAACAGATTTGAAGTCTAGATATAATGTCATCCAAAAGAACTGCAGAGTAATTATTAATCCTTTACTAGTATAGTTTGCAAAGTCAGTGTTTAAATTTGTCCCTTTTTTTTCTTAAAAAAAATGACCTTTCACAACTCTACCTATATAGATTAGCATAGAACAAAGTTGGTGAGATGAAAAATTAAAAACAAGAAATTATTCTTTCAGTGTGAATGTTGGCTTTCTGGAGGACAGGGATGAACCATAAATATTGAACAAGGAAAACAAAATTTAAAATAGCAAATAAGAACAGTGTGTAAAAATAAAAATAAACGATGCTAAACAAATTATTATGAAAATAATATATTAAAAAAAACAGGACCACCTAGTGTGAGTTTCAGAATATTAATTGGTCTAATGCATTGCCTCAACATGAAGTAAAGGTAATCATTGATTGTTACGCTAATACTGTCATATATAAACAGATTTGCCATACCAAATGAGAAGCCTCAGTCCGGGTTTGATTACTAGCAGTGGTGGATTTTGTTCAGACAGAGAAGGTTCCAGGGTTCACCCAGCCTCTATAAATGGGTATTAGAGATTTTTCTGGGAAGTAAAGATGGCCTGGCATGATACCGACCACATCATCAAAAATGTGTTGTGGTCATAGAAAAATATGATCACTGACACCATATTTCCCATACACCTAGCAAGGCATGGAGGGTACCATTACTTTACTTTTTACATACCAAAGGATATAGGTTTTAAACCATGGCTGTAAACTGCAGAAGTTACCTTGGCAAAATGATGAGTGCACTTATCATTTGGAGCCTCGGTGGCTGAGGGGTTAGTTTGCTCACTTCCTGACCAGAAGGGTTCGATCCCCAGCAGTGGCGGATTTTTTTTTTCGAACTGATAAGGCTATGGGGTTCACCCAGCCTTTAAAAATGGGTACCAGAGATTTTTATGGGAAGTAAAGGCGGCCTGGCATGATACCAACCACATCACCCACAAATGTGCAGTGGTCATAGAAAAATATGGTCACTAACATCTTATTCCCCATACGCCCTAGCAAGGCGTGAAGGGAACCTTTATTTACTTTACTTTACTTATCATTTGATCTGGGATTAGAGGGATTTGATTCCCAACTGGAGAAAATTTTTTTTAAAATTTATTCAGGCCTGGCAGCTTTAGGGTTCCTTCAGCCTCTTACAATAGATATTAGATTGTCTCTGGAAAAAAAAAGTAGTACTTGTCTGGCCATATAAATGTGCCAATAACCATGGATAAATATGAGCACTAATACAATATTGTTTTTATATAACTAGCAACAATGAAATCGCCAATCAACCACTAATATCTTCAGTAATAAAGAAAAGATGATGGTCATATGTTGGACATGTGATGAGAAGAGATAATAACTGAATAGCAAAGCAATCCCTCATGTGGAAAACAACAGGTAAAAGAAAAAGAAGAAGACCCAGAGAGATACTGAGAAGAACATTGATGAGAGAGGCAAGAGCAGCAGGAATCGGCTCCTTCAATGAGATAGAGCTGCTTGCACAGAACAGAGACAAATGGCAAGATTTAATAAAATATCTTTAACAGAATTGAAAACTGCTAGAACAAAAATTCAGATAAGAGAAGGAGTATCTTAGTCTACACCCCATGGGCCGGCTATGGCTCAAAAGGTCAATAGATAGATAGATAGATAACTAGCAAGACATTTTTTTTAAAATAATAAAATCGAAAATTAGTTAGCAAAATGTTATTTTAACAGTGGACAAAGCAAAAGACAAAACTAATTAGAAGAAATAAATCATAGATCGGCTCTAAGTTCAGCATAACAATAAGATGTACATTGTTAACAAAGTTGTTTTGCACTTAGGTGTGTTTGTGTGTGCATACATGCTAGTCTAAAAATTGTTGCAGATATTTTGTTGTGTTTCACGAAACTGAATTCCTTTGTGTAACTACTGTCAGCTACAAGGACTGGCAAATGCTGATGATAGTTTTGTAACCTTTTGATTTAGGATGTACTAGGATCTGCAGAAGAGCATGTTGGAAGCCATGAAGCATACCGCAAGTCATATATTGAATGTCTTGACTGGCTGACCAACACCAGACATAATCTTCAGCAACTGACTGATTACTCAGGTGATAAAAAAACTCTGCAAGACAGACTTTCTCAGCTGAAGGTTTGTATTTTCATTGGTCTCTCTTTTCTCTTGAAATCATGTATTTTTCGTATCTTCTATTTTTCGCACACTTAGCCTTACCTTTTGTTGTGAGAAGATTATATGTTTTTTTTTTTACATCTGTATTTGTCTAAGACATTGGCTGCACTTGGTTATACTGTTGAATATCAAAGAACAAAGACAACTATTTTCATCAAGACCAGTAATATTCCAGCACACTTCAGTGATTGTTGGATTCTCACATTTTACTTCCAGCTTACAAAAATATGTTTAAAAAACTAAATTTTGCTGAGGCACTAAACTTCATGCTCATAATTGAAACAACTATTGTTTGTATTCCTTGTCTTGATTGATAATTTATCTTAGATGAACCTGAATCTGTGTCATCTTCTAGAAGAATACAATTTGTGACAGTTGATTAAAGTTGTATTATTTCTTGTATCTTAAAGGGTCTCAAAACAGAATTGAGACAAGGTCAAGAGATGTTGGCTCGCATGACTACCCTAGGTGAAAGACTCTGTCAAACAACATCTTCTAGAAGAATACAATTTGTGACAGTTGATTAAAGTTGTATTATTTCTTGTATCTTAAAGGGTCTCAAAACAGAATTGAGACAAGGTCAAGAGATGTTGGCTCGCATGACTACCCTAGGTGAAAGACTCTGTCAAACAACATCTTCTAGAAGAATACAATTTGTGACAGTTGATTAAAGTTGTATTATTTCTTGTATCTTAAAGGGTCTCAAAACAGAATTGAGACAAGGTCAAGAGATGTTGGCTCGCATGACTACCCTAGGTGAAAGACTCTGTCAAACAACATCTTCTAGAAGAATACAATTTGTGACAGTTGATTAAAGTTGTATTATTTCTTGTATCTTAAAGGGTCTCAAAACAGAATTGAGACAAGGTCAAGAGATGTTGGCTCGCATGACTACCCTAGGTGAAAGACTCTGTCAAACAACATCTTCTAGAAGAATACAATTTGTGACAGTTGATTAAAGTTGTATTATTTCTTGTATCTTAAAGGGTCTCAAAACAGAATTGAGACAAGGTCAAGAGATGTTGGCTCGCATGACTACCCTAGGTGAAAGACTCTGTCAAACAACATCTTCTAGAAGAATACAATTTGTGACAGTTGATTAAAGTTGTATTATTTCTTGTATCTTAAAGGGTCTCAAAACAGAATTGAGACAAGGTCAAGAGATGTTGGCTCGCATGACTACCCTAGGTGAAAGACTCTGTCAAACAACATCTTCTAGAAGAATACAATTTGTGACAGTTGATTAAAGTTGTATTATTTCTTGTATCTTAAAGGGTCTCAAAACAGAATTGAGACAAGGTCAAGAGATGTTGGCTCGCATGACTACCCTAGGTGAAAGACTCTGTCAAACAACATCTTCTAGAAGAATACAATTTGTGACAGTTGATTAAAGTTGTATTATTTCTTGTATCTTAAAGGGTCTCAAAACAGAATTGAGACAAGGTCAAGAGATGTTGGCTCGCATGACTACCCTAGGTGAAAGACTCTGTCAAACAACATCTTCTAGAAGAATACAATTTGTGACAGTTGATTAAAGTTGTATTATTTCTTGTATCTTAAAGGATCTCAAAACAGAATTGAGACAAGGTCAAGAGATGTTGGCTCGCATGACTACCCTAGGTGAAAGACTCTGTCAAACAACATCTTCTAGAAGAATACAATTTGTGACAGTTGATTAAAGTTGTATTATTTCTTGTATCTTAAAGGATCTCAAAACAGAATTGAGACAAGGTCAAGAGATGTTAGCTCGCATGACTACCCTAGGTGAAAGACTCTGTCAAACAACATCTTCTAGTGGTCAGGAAATATTGCTGAAAGAGATGAACAGTCTACATGAGGACTGTAAGCTCTTTTCATCTGCAGTTGCAGATATAGAATGTAAGCTGGAAACTGGTATTGCCGGTTGGTTAGAGTTTGACAATTACCAACTTGAATTCAACAACTGGCTGGAGAGAATGAGCAACAAACTAAAGCAGTGCCAGGAGTACAACAGTGACCTAACCACAAAGAAAGCTCAGCTCCTTGATGGAGAGGTAGGGTGTGTGAAGTGAATGTTTTTAATCAGGAATAGTAGTAGATCACTATTGTAAGCAGGTAGATAACAATTGTAAGTGGATAGATCACAATTGTGAGCAGACATACCACAGTTGTATGTGGATAGATCACTGTTGTGAGCAGACAGATCACAGTTGTAAGTGGATAGATCACTGTTATAAGCAAACATATCACAAGTGTACATAGACAGTTCACAGTTGTACATAGGCAGTTCATAGTTGTGAGCAGGCAGGCAGATCACTGATGTAAGTAGACAGATCATAGTTGTGAGCAGGGAGATCATGGTTGTATGCAAGCAGATCATAGTTGTAAGTTGTCAGATCAGTTATAAGCAGATAGATTACATCTGTAAGTAGTTACATCACAGTTATAAGCAAGTAGATCACGATTGTTAGCAGACAGATAACAGTTGAAAGTAGTTAGAGATCACATTTGTAAGCAGTTAGATCGTAGTTGTAATTGGTTATTGTTGTGTATTGTTCATCTATCATGAGTGAAGAAGACCACTATTTCTTCCAGTTATTTGATTAGTCAGTGTATGCAAATATGACTATTAAACCTAATGTGGATCTGGAACAGTATGGATATGTTATAATTATTGCTATTGGGGAGTCCATTTCATGAGCTTTTCTAGCCTGTCTTCTTTGTAATCTTCCTGGTACTCTTTTATTCCTTTCTTTGTCTCACAAATGTTTAATGTCGAAGAGATGTGCACTATGAAATTCTTTCTTGTGTCATATTTTTCTGTTTCAAGATTTATATTAAGGTCTTATAATGATGTCTTGAGCATGTCTTTAAAACATTTCTTTCATTCATCTTGGTGACATTTACCTTTTTGCAGATCATCATATGGTAATATTTTCTTTTGACGGTCAGGAGCTTGATTATACAACAATAGCATGTTTGTGTGTGCATCCGAGTAGTGTCAATGATGGGAATAACAGCTTTGTTCAATAGAACTTGGATCTTATCTTTCCAATTCATGTTCATCTCCTTCCTAAGACAAGCTGTGTTAAAGTGATTTAACTTCTTTGTGTGACATGCATACAACAACACTGGAAGTTCAATAGCTCTGCAATACTTTAGCTTTGTCTGTAAACTGACACCACCGTGGTGCCAAAGATTGATATATAATTTTCCAAATGTTATGCTACTTTAGCAATCTTGGTATTCACCTCATCATTAATCGGTGACACTCCATGAGAGTCTGCTCTCATGTGAATTTGCTTGCAACTTTCAGTTGCTCACCTTTTGTCATGATCCTAAGCTCAGTAAGAGTTTTGTCAGGGTCTGGTTGAAACATAATTTCGGTTTTCTCTGTGTTGTCCAAAGTCAGAACAGGCTTTAGAGAATTTGTTTATGTTGTTTTACAGATCAAGCTCTAAATAAGAACTGAGAGCACAGCCATTAGCAAACATACATTTTATAATGGTGTGTGATTTTAACTTGGTATATACTTGAAGTCTCCTAAAATTAAACAACTTTCAATCAGTTCTACATCTAATGTTGATTCATAAGTTCCCGTCTTCATAAACTTCAGTCAACATTGCTGAATACAGTATGTTAATAGGGTTTCTGCATGTACACAAGCCTGCTTGTCTCCATTTCTGACGGAAAAGGGATCTGATGGATCAATTTTAGCTTTAGCTCTCGCCTGCTTTTTATTATGTTTTCGAAACATAGTCCCTTTCTATTGACTATGTCAAATGTCTTTGCCAAATCCATGAAAGCTGAGAATATATCACTGTTTTGTTCTGGACATTTTTTAAATAGTCATCTTGCAGCAAAATCCACATTGATTGTCAAGAGCTGCATACATTCCTGCCAAAGAGACTGTCTGTCAAATCAAATCTTCTGCAGCATATTTTGCCTGTCTGTCACCGAGACAAATGTCTGTCAATCTTTTGAAGAATACTTTGTGAGTCTGTCATGAACCACATTTTGTGTAACAAACCATGTTATCATCATCTTTGCTGCTTCTATCTCCATTCTCATGCTGAACACCATAATGCCACATTTGCCAGATTTCCTAGCCACTTCTCTACCATGTTGGTATGCCATAAAACCCCAACCATTGCGCTGTCTGTGAGATACAGAACAGTCTGTGTTGAGTCCTGAGGTGATGACACTTTTTCTATGGATTCTCTTACTAAAGCCTTGGTAGCTCCATAGGCCCAAGTTGATTACTATGGTTAGCTTCTTATTTTTCCTCTGTTACTCCTACCTAATTCTTGTCAGCCATAAATTCATTGAGATCATATACTCTCCTTATGAACTGTTCTACCTTGGCCATTCAGAATATTCTGCACCTGCAGCGACTAACTTTGGTCGCATCAGGTGCTGATTGTAAGAATAAGCCTGTACCTGAGCAGACCTGAATAATAGTCATTTGTCTCAAATATTGATGACAGTAGCTGCAGACTTGCGTAGCTGCACCTCTCTTGTGTGTGCAAAGATTAAATTCAAATACAGTTCAAATCCTCTGCTAATGAGATATATGATCATACCTAGGTATTCATTATTCTATCCATTCTGGTGTTGCATTTTGTGTGTATCTTGTTGGTTCACTATTTATTTGGTTTGTATCCTATCTGATCAAATTCTGCAAAAGTACTCTGTTACATCCCCTGCTTACATCAATGCTGGAAAGAGTAAACCATTCCTCAAGTTATGAGAGATTCTGTAATTGTAACTCTCTACAAAAATAAAGGAGATAGAAGCGACTGCAACAACTACAGAGGCATCTCCTTACTCAGCATCATTGGCAAGACCTTCACCAGAGTCATCTTAGGAAGGCTACAGAAAATTGCAGAACATATATATCCTGAATCACAATGTGGCTTTAGATCAGGAAGATCAGCTGTGGATATGATTTTCTCTTTATGTCTGCTTCAAGAAAAATTTAGAGGGCAGAAAAAGTCTCTCTTCATCGCCTTTATTGACCTTACAAAGGCCTTTAAAAGTCAAAGGCCTTTGGTCTTCACGGTCTTTTCAATATACTTTCTAAAATAGATGCCCACATACTCTGCTGACACTAATCAAATTATTTTATGAGCACATGAAGGACACCATTTAATATGACGCCAGCACATCACAACTCCTCAACATACGCAATGGTGTCAAGCAGGGATGCATTCTTGCTCCGACCCTATTTGGAATCTTCATTTCTGTTCTATTAAGACATGCATTCTCAAATGTGAATGAAGGAGTCTAACTTCATACTAGATCTGATGGTCGATTGTTCAATCTCGCAAGACTAAAGGCAAGGTCCAAAATCAGACAAATCACTATTAGAGACCCGTTATTTGATGAAGACGCAGCAATTGTCACGCAAAGTCAGGAAGACCTCCAGAGCATGGTACATCACTTTTTGTGTGCCTGCAGAGACTTCAGTCTAACAAAAATTTCAAGAAAAGTAATATACTTTGTATGACATTGAAGCAACAACTGCAATCTCTATCAACAACTACAAACTCGATTGAGTTATTGAGTAATTTGCTGGTCATCATCATTGCACTCCGAACATGTCCATAGGTGCTCAGAATCCCTCCTCAGCAAGTCCCGCAGTGTCCAGCGACTGACTCCATTTCTGTGTTAGTTGATAAGTCTTCTTATATGTCCACTAATTTTCTGGTTTCTGGTTGTGCCCATCTTAACTCCCATCTCTTTCATCCGAAAGACTCATAGTTGTTGAAGTCCTGTGCTCTTCCCACATCTCAGAGAGCATTGATGTCCACCTGATCCATTGGTTGACCGTCCTCAATGATAGCGCAGCTAGCCAACCTGTCTGCTCATTCATTTCCCTGTACTCTCGCCTGTCTTGGGACATAGACAAAGGTGACCTTACATATTTTTTACTTCTGCAATGACTCTAACCATTGCATGCGTACAGTGCCCTTCTCCACTTTTTTTTTATCATACTCATCGATTGTCTTAGTTTATCGGGCATGGGTGTAATCTTGTGACTCTAACCAGATGAATGCCCTTGTCACCATGCCATCACCTCCATCGTCATGCTACTTTAAAGGTAAAGTACGAGACTTGAACCGGCATCTTAGCACGCGAGTTTACACCCATATGTGCTCGGCCGCCTATCCAGAAATGTTCGGAGATTTCTGTATAGTGTCACCTCAAGCATCGAAACTCAGATGCGAGATAACATTCCTCACCTTCCCAGGGTAATACCCTGGTACCCATTTCTGCCAACTGCTTGGTCGATCGTGGGGGTATTGTTATTTATTTTTTTTTTCCCAACCATGAGCACAATTCACACTGCTCCCAGCGGGAATCGAACACGGGTTGTCTGAACATCAGTTGGTTTTCCCAACTAGGCTACCGAGGACCCCTAATGTCATAATGTATGTACCACTGTCTTCCTCGACTATTCTGCCTGCCTAGCACGCTGTAAATGCCCATGCACTCCTTTGGTTTTATATTACAGATCCATCTGTTTAGATGACCGCATCTTTCTATAGTGAACTATCCCAGATGAGACATTTGACCTCCGCATTGACCACAACTGAGTTCTGTTCCCTACATTTCCTGTCGAGTGTGACAATACATGAGAATGACCCTCTGAATGATGTAGGCACCAGTATCAGCAACTTGCCAATGTTGATATTGGTTAGATCACAGACCTGTTTAATGAAATCATCTCCTCGGCCCACCCATGATTTGCCTTGTTTAATCTAACACTTTTCCCCGTGTTGAGCTCATGGTGCAATGGATGCTCTTTATCTGCATTCATCTTCAGGTATGCTCGTGCCCTCCAGAACTTGATTCTGTCATCAATGGTTGGAAATTTAAGAAGATACTTCATTGTTACACAGGGAGTGTGCCTTGTACACACCAAGATAATGTGCATCACTTCATTCTGTATTTTCTCCAGCCTGTCAATTTGCGTCTTGCTGGCAGTAAGAATTGCCAGGGCATACTTGATTAGTATGAGGACTAGTCCCTGGAACAGAAGGGTAAGTGGTCTCTGCTTGATGTTGGCAGCTGCCATAACCTTCAAGGTAGCTAATTCTTTGTTGGATTTACTACAAACTCGATGTCGTGCAGCCATATAACTACCTGGGGTCTGTCATGAATGACAAACTGTCTCTAGATACAGAAATTGACACTCGCATTGGTAAAGCTGCTACCACCTTCAACCGTCTTTTTAGGCATGTCTGGCAAAACAACAAACTGACAATTAAAACAAAGGCTGCAGTTTACAATGCCTGCATAATTAGTATCCTCCTGTATGGTAGTGAATCTTGGACAACTTATGCAAAGCAGGAGAGAAAGCTAAACACATTCCATATGCGATGTCTGCGCCATATTCTTGATATCACCTGAAAGAATAAAGAGATAAATGTGGAAGTCTTGATTCACAGGCCTCCCAAACATCTACGTGCTGCTCAAACAACATAGGTTATGCATAAGTTGGCTATGTACATACACCATATGAAAGATCGCCGCATACCAAAAGATATACTCTATGGACAAATGGCAAAAGGACTAGGGCGCGCCCAGAACTTCGATTTGTAGACGTGTATAAATGTGATGTGAAGACTCTCAACATAAACCCAACAGCCTGGGAAGAAATAGCTGCAGGCTACAATCTTTGGAAACACACTTTAAAGCTCCAACTCAAACTAGAAGCAGACAGATTCATAGAAAAAGAGAATATGCAGCGAAAGAAAAGAAAAAATAACAAGTCTAGGGGCACTGGAAAATCCATAGTCAACTATGACTGATGGAGGCTACTACTACTACCATAAGTTCATAAGGCCATCCCATGTTCAGTTGTGGAAGTCTATGGGGCAGTATACAATAATTATATATCCACACCTTCAGCAACTTGTTCTTCAATATTGGAGAGCATTATTGTCAGGTAAAGTATCCACATTGATTCTCCTATAGTAGGGTATCTGAAGCAGATTGCTGTCCCCTCCATCATTTCCACTTTCCTCACCAATAATCTGCTTAATCTACATTTCTTTGAAAAATGATAGTCATATGTACATCCCTCGTTAGCATATTTAACAAATACTTAATGAAACCCAGAATTATTTACTCCCAAATTGTTATAATCATGCCATGATTCAATTGCTCTGATGAATTGATTCTCATTATTTATTTTCCTTCCAGGCGTGTCATAAGAGGTGACTAAGGAGGTTGATTGATGGCTTGACAAGCTGTCATTGTAAAAAAGTATTGTTATGGAAACAAGAGCCATAGATTTTAGAAGCAATGATATCTGCAATATGTGCCATTTTGGAACGCAAGATTTCTGTTTTTGAAATTGTGGTTCTGCCCTATGTGCTGTCTTCGGCTCGAAAGGACAATAGATAGATAGATAAATAGATTTATTTTATTTTATTTCTTTCTTCACTTCCACTTATACCCAATCGGGTGTCGAGGGAGATAAAAGTTCTGATTCTTGCCCTTTTCGTGGCTTCAACCTTTGTAAATTGATGTTGTAGCATTTCTTGAAGATGTCGATTCTGGACCTGCCTCTCTCCCTTCTTGTCTTTTAATATGTACTTAGTATGGTAAGGAATTACATTACATTCTTTCTTGATGAGCAAACCATTTTTATTTATTGTTTCTGTATGTGGTTTAGGATTGGTTCACTGCTCATTCTATCTCTTATAATATCATTTCTGATTCTGTCTTTTCTGGTCACTCCAAGCACTTTTCTCAGACATATCATTTCTGTGGTGATAAGCTCTCTTTTATGTTGAACTTATATGATTATGGTTGGCATTAATAGCACCATTTGAGAATGAATATGCTTGGTATAAGATGTTTCTTGTTGGCAATGTGCTTTGTGTTGAAGAATAGGGGATAGCCGTTCTAATATTTTATTTGCCTTGTTGCATCAGGTATCTGTTTCTTTATCAATTTTACCATCTACACTGAATGATGTTCCCAGATATTTGAAGTTTGTAACTTGTTTTATAATATTTTAAAAATTAATTGTTGTTTTGTACAAATAGCTGTCTTTAATGTTAATGTTCTACTTGAAAAGTTGAGTACTATTGTTATTAGAGACCATTTATTTGCAGAACCTCTATGATGAAATTCTTGGTCACAAAGCAGAGTTGGACAGAGTCAGAGGCAAAGGAGCTGAGGTTGCAAAAAGAAGCAATGATACTGGAGTTACTACGAATGTCATGCAGCTGTCAAGTGGATACCAAATACTGTGCAGCTCTGCCAAGGTTTGTTATATAATAATCTTACATAGTCTATATACATTATTATGACTGTCAGGACTCCGCCCTTGCTCAAGTTAGTGTTAATATATGTATTTTGTTGTAAAAATATCTTTTAAAATTTGTTTAAATGTAAGCAGCGAGCATAAGCATAAAGTTTTATGATGTTACATCTAGAGATACACAACTTCAGTATATGTGCATAACAACTCCAAAGTCAGTTGAAAATAAGCAGCAAAAAATAATAATAGTCCCAGTTTAAACAGTTGCAGAAAATAATGACCATATAAATCAATATACACTTCATGAATAGTAAATAGTAATTTTTTCATAATACTTTGAAGTGGGAAAAGTGATATGTGCAGTGAAAAATTTGATATGTCCTGCTCATAAGACACACAAATGTATTTAGTCATGTTATTAAGAACACAGTCAGATATCTCTGTTGACATTGTGTAATCAGTTTTATGTTTGTGTTTTTATGTAGAATGCTGTAACAAAGCTGAAAGAGTTTGTGCAAGACCACAAACTTTATGATGAGGCTGTGAACACAGCTGCCACCTGGTTGAGATCGATGGTGAAGAGAGTTCAGAACTGCAATGAGAGTTCTGGAGGCAGACTTGCCATAGAAGAAAGAATTGATGATATTAAGGTCAGAATCATCTCATGCTTACAAAACAATTTAGATATAAAGTTTCAAATATACATAAGAATAAAAAATGGAATTTAACTCTTTATATTCAAAGATATTTTATATATCGATAATCCGGACCATAATTTCTCCTATGTATGCACGTTTTCTTGTAAAAACAATGTCTTACAAAGCCATCAACTGGTGTGATGGAAATTGATGTCACTGTCAATGCAATGATGTCACTTTCAGCACAGCACTCTATAGCACAGTCTTCATTCCTTGAATTTCCCAGTGGGTGAACTCTGGTCCCCATTTCTTCTGGTGACTGGGTGGATAACAATAGTTTTTCAAATCTCAGGTGCTACTCATGGCATTTGAAGCCAACTTATCTGGTCTGCAACAAGTGCTTTTCACAACTACAGTTTGTTTCTGAAAAGCTAGTATGACTGAACATAACTTGTATACCTATTTTCGAATATTGTAAGTGTAATCATACAGGGGCGACTAAGGAGGTTGATCGATGGCTTGACAAGCTGTCATTGTAAAAATTACTGTTATGGAAACAGCACCATATATTTTAGAGCAGTGATCTCTGCAATATGTGCCACTTTGGCACGCAAGGTTTCTGTTTTTTGAGATTGTGATTCTGCCCTATGTGCCGTCTTCGGCTCGAAAGGACAATAGATAGATAGATAGAATCATACAGGCCTACATATCATTTTTACAGGTAAGAGCACACAAAGATAAACAAAGTCTCTTACTTTTCCATTTCTCTTTTTTAATAAAAGATAATTTTTCAATACTGTTATTTTCTAAATAGTTTTATTTTAAAATTCATCATCATCATTTCATTGAGTGCTGTCTCTGCATCAAAAGGTTGGCTACCATGGAATGCCATTCCACTCTGTCTCTTGCTTTGATGGTGCAGGTTGTCATAGGCTGACTTGTCCATCTTTTGATGTTATTCATTCATGTTAATCTTGATCTGCCTCTTTTACCTTGTATTTTCCCTTCCAAGATTACTTTTAATAGGCTGTTGTATCTTTTAACATGTCCCAAAAATTGCATTTGTCTTGTTTGAATTGTGTTTGGTTGTTCTCTTTTCATTTTTAGTTGTTTTAAAATGATAGTTGACACCACATCACCTAGGATAAACCCATAGCCCCTCATTCACTTTCAGCAAATGAATCTCCTATTATCAGTGGTCCTTATTTACACACAAATTAAAAGCACATGACATGTCTTGTGAGTTTTGAGATCACTTATTTGGAGATTGGGGACTTGTTATACATTTCATTGAAACAAAGGGTGATTTAAAGAGGAAGATGATTCTTGCAAACCTGCCATATATCTTTAGGTGAACTTGTACACCAGACCAAAAAAAGCAGCACGAAAGGCTTAACCAGTTAAAAACTGATACTGTCGATTGCGTCCGCTCAGATCATTTACCTCTCACTACTGATGCTGCTGAAAGACACTTTTTTTAGACGTGTTTCATTACTATTGAAGCTTCATCCTTTTCCTGTGAAATTCCGATAACTAAAAGATATATTATATATACTGTGACGAATAAACTTTATTTTCCTTTTTATTGTGCTTATATTCTCTTCGCATGATGATTCTTAGTAATATCTTAGTCACGATAGCGAAGTTAATTTTTATTAGATTTAGTTTAATCTAAAATTGTGACCATTTTTCTTTTGTGCTGTTAAGCGTGTATGTTATTGTAAGGCATAATTTTATAAATATTAATTTATAAAAATATAATTATGCTGTTATTTATGTGGAGTTTTCCCCCTTGTCTCAGGATTACCGGAATGAAAATATGTCAGTGGCTTAAATAATGAAAGGGTTAATAATATAATAATACATATTATTTGTTTTAACTGAAATTAATTAATTACTTATCTAATAATAATAATAGTTTATGCAAGACATCAAACAACCCTCTGTGACTCAAGAACTCAGCGAATAATGCTCTGAGGTAGCCGAACATACTGACAAATTTACGTCACTTGTCTACATAGGAAAAATAACATGACTTGTCCAAGCGATCAATTTCAGGTCATAAATCAATCTGACACAAGAAACCTGAGTTCCCTGTGTGTATAATTGGTAAACATACAGTTGTGTGTCAAAGCTTCAAAGAAAAAACTATTTTTAGTGCTACTAATGTTACAATTAAGCAGTAGTATTTTATACTATGGAATATAACAAAGTACGCCACAGGTAGGTATCGTAAATAAGAGTTAAAGAAGGACAATGTCTCAAAGTCTTACCCTGATTGTCTTTCCCGCCTTCCTTCCTCCCTTCCATAATATGCCTGGGGAGGTCATTGGTTCACTACTGACAGGCCTAATAAACCCTCTCCACTTATCTCCAAAAGTCAAGGCCAGTTTATTCTCTAATGTTATAATCTCTTATTCTATCTCTCCTTCTTCACTTTTCACAATGCCTATCACAATGGTCTTTGTCAGATCAAGTAATCTAGATACTTGGCCAAACCATTTCATTTTATGTTTCTTTACAAATAATGAAAAGATTATCATGTATTCCGATTGCTTTTTGTATCTTTTTGCTAACTTTTTCATTAATGATACAATCCAACTAAGAGATCCCTAAGGCGAACGAAAGATAGATAGATAGAGATGTCTAAAACCTTCTATAACATTTCATCTCCACAGTGTGCATTTTATTCTGTCGTTTTGTCTTTTGAAAGCATATCGAATATTTGACATAACAGTGATTGCATATCACAGAAATCTTGTGGCATAATAAGCAGTCATTGAGACACACCTATGTCAGGAAAAAAAATTGCAGCTGCCCCCAGTGCTTCATGGTACACATATGTAGAACAAGACAAGTTAAAATAATTTGATTAGCAATATGTTTTAATTGTGTGGTTCAGTGTGATTTGTATGGTGTTAATGAAATTTAATTGTATTCTGTTTACTTGGAAGTCAATATGTTAACATTTCAGGATGTAACTGCAAGCATGGATGATGGTCTCCAGAAAGTAGACTATGTCTGTGACCAGGCTGAGAAAATCCTGCCATGTACCTCCTTTGAAGGCAAAAAACTGATTGAGAAACAGGTCACAGAACTGACAAATGAATGGGAGAAACTTAACTCTGATATTGCTGAGTGCACTACAATGTTGGAAGATGTAATGCAGAAGTGGTGTGATTATGAACAGTGTTACAACAATCTGCTCAAGTGGCTTGTTGAAACAGAAAGTTACCTTAAATCAACTCCAGAGACCTGTCTACTGCTCTCAGACCGCAAGACCCAGCTAGACAGATTTAAAGTAAGTTTATAACATGAGCTCGCACAATATTTATGCTTAAACTTAGCTAAGAGACATTGAAGTAACAAGCTTCTATTAGAGATTGTAAAGGAAGATTGGGCAAGAGGTGGGTGATGTCCTGGTAAGTGAATAGTTAAAGGAGTTCAGAACTAAAGGACTTTGGAAGCTTTCTGGATGTGTTGAAAAAGGTAAAATCATAGAAAGATCTGGAAAGTCAACATTGAGAAGTGTTCCTGACTACACCAAATCACATATAGCCTCAGAAACAGCATACCTTCCATATGATATGTTCTTTCCGTATTTAATATGTTTTTTATGTTTTTTTAATACTGCCCATACTCTTAATTAATACTGGAAAAAGACTATTTATCTTTGTGAAAATCCACATTTTTTTTCTTCTTAAATTTACTCTACACAATACATTTTTTTGAAAGCTGTATTGGCTAATTCCAGAATCAGCAAAAGGCTTAAATAAGTTACAGAGAACGGCCGAAAGGACTCACATTTTAACGCATTTACCTGCAGGTATCACATGATTATAGTGTTACTAAATATACATCAAGTGAAAGGGCAAGAAAGAAAATCATTTCACTCGCAATACAATTCACTAACTACATACAGCCTAAAGTAGTTTCTATTTAATTTTTGCATGGAAATTATGGTCTAATATAACCTAGAAGACTTGGTATTAATGGGTTGTGTCTTGCCGAGAAGTCAGAAAAACCCCCAAGATATAATTGAAGATATATGCCATGGTACCCCCACTGTGTACCCCCATGGTATGAGGTGAAAGTTTAAAGCTTTTTATTATTAATTTTTTCCATAATCACAGTAAACACCGTAGCATGGTAGTTTCAAGATATTGGATTCACAAGTCAGAACTACAATTGAATGCAGTAGGTGTGCTGGTTTCAATATTTTTTTAATTATTAATTTAAACAATTAAACTAAAACAAACTCTTAGAAAAAATGGAAGAAAGGAGACAAGCGAAGAACACTGCCCAATACAATACAATAGATAATGAAATACGCAAAATGTGCAAAAAGGCAAAAGAAGACTGTCTCAGCCAAAAATGTATAGAAATAGAAACTATTGAAAGCAAACAAGACCTAAGAGGAATGCACACAGAAAAAAAAGAGAATAACTAATAAAAATAAAAAAGCCACAGAAAGTGGATGCATTGCAGACAAAAAAGGAAAAATGCTAACAGACAATAAAGATATTATAGATAGATGGCAGGAATATATAACAGAACTATTTCATGATCAAAGGGACAAGAAACCAGTTATAAAATGTACATCAGGCTATAAAATCTTAAAATCTGAGGTGGAAAAAGCTATAAAAACAATGAAAAAGGGAAAAGCAGCAGGACCTGACAGCATACAGATAGAGATGATACAGGCACTAGAAGATTTTGGCATTGAAGTGATTACAGACATATGCAACGACATATACCACACAGGATACATACCAAATGAACTAAAAACATCAACTTTCATTGCATTGCCTAAAAAGTATGGTGCAGTTGAATGCAGTGACTTTAGAACAATAAGCCTAATGAGCCATGTTACAAAAATCTTGCTAAAAGTTATACAAGGAAGGATTCAGAATAAAATCAATACTGAATTAGATGAGCAGCAATTTGGATTTAGGAAAAATAGCGGGACAAAAGAAGCCATATTCTGCATGAGAACATTAATCTAAAAGTAC
Organism: Megaustenia siamemsis; assembly: GCA_032433765.1. Taxonomy (NCBI): domain Eukaryota; kingdom Metazoa; phylum Mollusca; class Gastropoda; order Stylommatophora; family Ariophantidae; genus Megaustenia; species Megaustenia siamemsis. Next base: position 74,407,582 of record JAVIAB010000124.1, read on the forward strand.
ACAGAAGTAAACAAACCAATATATGCCTGCTTCATAGACTACACCAAAGCTTTTGATAGAGTACACCACAAACAACTTATAGAATGCCTAAAAGAGATACATCTAGATTACATGGACATACGACTAATATGTAATCTATACTGGGAGCAAACAGCAATAACAATATATAACAAAGAGAACTCTACACCCATTGATATAAAAAGAGGAGTAAGACATGGATGCATCCTATCACCAAGCTTGTTCAATCTATACACTGAGCAAATCTTTAAGAACATTATAGAGATGCCAGGCCTACAAATTAATAGAAAGATAATCAATAACCTAAGATATGCTGATGATACTGTACTACTAGCAGAAAATCCTAAAGATCTACAACAATTACTTAATGAAATAAACATGATAAGCAAAAAATATGGACTAGATATGCATATCAAAAAGACTAAAACTATGATTATAAACAAAGGAAATACTCAAAACCCACAAATGGATAACAAAACTGAAGGAACAGACCTGGAAACAGTTCAGAACTACACCTACCTTGGACTATAATCAGTGATGGAAAATGTACAACTGAAATAAACAAAAGAATAGGAATGGCAAAAAGTAATTTTAATGCTATGAAGAACATACTAACATCAAAACAAATAACACCAGGGCTAAAACTAAGTATAGCAAAATGTTACATCTTCTCAATTTTCCTATATAGTGCAGAAACATGGACATTAGACAAGAAAACAGAACAGAGAATTGGAGCCTTTGAAATGTGGATATAAAGAAGAATAGGTAGAATTGGATGGAAGGAAAAGAAAACAAACGGTCCTAAAACAACTAAAAATGAAAAGAGAACTACTAAACACAATTCAAACAAGACAAATTAGATTTTTGGGCCATGTTAAAAGGCACAACAGCCTACAAAAAGTAATCCTGGAGGGGAAAATACAAGGTAAAATAGGCAGAGGCAGACCAAGACTAACATGGACGAGTAAAATCAAAAGATGGACAAATCAGCCTATGACCTGCACCATCAAAGCAAGAGACAGAGCAGAACTGCGTTCCATGGTACTGCTCCATGGTAGCCAACCTTCGTTGCGGAGACGGCACTCGATGATGATGAATTTAAACTAAAAACAGAGCTGCCTAAACAATTTTATGTTTATTTTCACACAATTTGAGTGATCGACTGATCTCTGCCTTATAATTTGTGTCAAAATAATAATAATAAATAATCATTTGAAAGGAAGCTGACCATCTCCACTAAGAAAACAAGGCACCAGCCATGTTCATTGTTAGTCAAATCACTTGTTTCTGTCAATCATCATCATTGAGTGCTGTCTCCACAATGAAGGTTAGCTACCATGGAGCGCCATTCTGCTCTGTCTCTTGCTTTGATGGTGCAGGTTGTCATAGGCTGACTCGTCTATCTTTTGATGTTACTCGTCCATGGAAGTCTTGATCTGCCTCTGCCACTTTTACCTTGTATTTTATAATGTGGAAACGGGTTCTGGGCCATGCAGCTGAGTGAGTGAACGTGAGTCTAGACCATCCACAGCATCAACGTTCAGCGTCAAACTCAAATTGATATGCTGGAGAAAATACAGAATGAAGCCATGCGCATTATCTTGGAATGTACAAGGGACACTCCCTGTGTAGCAATGAGGTATCTTCTTAACTTTCCAACCATGGATGATAGAATCAAGATCTGGAGAGCACGAGCATACCTGAAGATTAGTTCAGATAAAGAGCAACAATTGTACCACGTGCTCAACACAGGGAAAGGTGCCAGGCTAAAAAGAGGAAAATCATGGGTGGGGAGAGCAGAAGATGTCATCAAACAGGTCTGTGGGCTTACCAATATCATCATTGGCGAGGAGTGGATACCAGTGCCACGTCATTCAAGGGGACTTTCTTTTGTATTGTCACACTCGACAGGAAAAGTAGGGAACAGAACTAGGCCGTGGTTAATGCGGAGGTCAACGGTCTCATCTGCAATAACAACGATTAGAAAGATGCAGTCATCTATACAGACGGATCTGTAAGACGACACCAAAGCATGCATGGGCATTTCCAGCATGCTCAGAGGCAGAATAGTCAAAGAAGACAGTGGTGCATACGTCATGACCACGAGTAGCATGACAATGGAGGCGATGGCAGTGACCAAGGCATTCAAATGGTTAGAGTCACAAGACTACACCCACGCATGTATACTGAGTGATTCGATGAGTATGATAAAAAAAAGTAGAGGCGGGCTCTGTACGTATGCAATGGGTAGAGTCATTGCAGAAGTCCAAAATATGTACGGTCACCTTTTTCTATATCCCTGGACATGCGGGAGTATGGGGAAATGAAAGAGTGGACAGGTTGGTTAGCTGCACTGTCATTGAGTATGGGCAACCAATGGATCGGTCGGACATCATCAATGCTCACCGAGATGTATGAAGAGCACAGGACTTCGATAAACACAGTTCCACGTCACTTCTTCGGATTATGGAGATGGGAGTTAAGATGGGCACAGCCAGAAATGATAAACTTAGTGGGCGTGTAAGAAGACTTATCAACCAACATAGAACTGGAGTCGTCAGTTGCTAGACACTGCGGAACTTGCTGAGGTGGGGATCTGAGCACCTATGGACATGTTCGGAGTGCAATGATGATGACCCGCAAATAACTCAATAACCTTGTATTTTCCATTCCAAGATTACTTTTATTAGGATGTTGTGTTTTCTAACATGCCCCAAAAATCTAGACATAGAGAGATATGAGGACACACATGAGATAGAGCTAGACAGAGAGACAGCTAGAGCTAGGGAGAGCTAGGAAACCCAGCATCAGTTGTACAGAGTTAGGACAGTTAGCCCTAGGAAGAACAGAACACTAGGCAGTTAGCCCTAGATAGTCTCAGAACTGAGAGAGATTTAGCAATCAGTAATTCAAATAAGGTATGCAAATGAAATGAATAACAGTGTAAATTTAGTCTAGATCACACATAAACACAAGCACAGACAAATCCATTTCACTTCCCCACCACTCTTCAATCTATTAAAAAATTAGACTCAGCCTATGCCCTTGAAATGGGGACATTGTTTTGTGTAAATCAAATCTGTTGTTACTGTTTTTCTTATAAAAGTTTAAAGCAACATTCGTCTTCATTTATTTGCAGACGATTTTAGCTGATACAGAAAACCATGGCAAAGATCTGGATGAACTGGCTGACAGAGTTGCCAGCCTGAAGTCTCTGTGTGACAATATAGAGGTTTCTGACTCACTGAGAAAAATTGAAGACAAATATTCTTTGGTGGCTGAAAGAGTAAAGGTATCTTGCTATATATGTTTGAAATATTAAAATATCCACTTTGCTGTCAATTCCAGCAACCATCAAAGTGTTTGTATACTGATTGTTGCTGTCTTGCATTGATTAATATACTGTGTTCTTTTCTGTTGAACATGTTTTTCCTGCTTTCACCCTTCATGGCACCATATTCCACCATTCCTTTGACATGTGGGTTCATCCTCTGCTTGATATCACCCTGTGTGAGGTGTTCTATTAAAGCCATCACAATGCATTGTCGTACATCCCATTTTTAAGATATCTCGCACACTGGCAGACCCCACCAAACTGTCAGATATATGTCATTGTTATTAACTCATATTTCATTGTCATTAACTACTGCATGCCTGAGGAAATATATCTAAGAAAGATTGTTAACATGGGCCATGTCAAGTAGGTGCAATCCCTCTCTGTGGATTGTGTTTTTGTAATCCAGTGAAGCATGCTTTGGTAGTTAGTCAAGATTAACATGTTTTCTTGGTCTCTTTACCAACAACATAATAGCTTCCGTCACAGCCTCAATCTTCATGCGTGTAATCCTGTAGGCTCCTGCACCATTCTCTATCAGTTTTCCATTAAAATACACAACAAAACCTCAGCCGCTTTGTACACCCCTAGTGACTGAGTCATCATTGTAGATGATCAGGTTTGGAGGTTGGGAGTGAAGTTGCAGTACCTCCAGGATTTTTGACTGTCATGCCTTGCACCCAATCATATTATTTCCTGTTTAATTGTGTGTGACCTTGGTTAGCTGATCCAATGTGCCATTTCAATTCTTGCCAGTAAGTATATCCTCCTTGTTGCATATACCCTGCAGCGTTGTCTCAGCTTCTGCCAGTCATGATCACCCAAGCTGAAGGTAGTTGCCTTTCTTTGATTGTAATTATGGCAGCAGTGAATACTTTTGTTGTATACAACACGCAGGTAAATTTTCGCTTGTATGTATTTGTGTTACACTTGAATGCTTGGAAGGTCTAGTAGGAATCACATAGCCATGATTGGCGTATCCGTGGTGCATCCCAACATGGCTTTCATTGCTTTATTTTGTACCCCTTACAACTTAGCTAACTGAATGTGAGGTTAGGTAAGAAGGCCCAGCCTGTAATTGATGACCAACAACACCAGCGACAGTATTAAGATTATTTATATTCATTGCTGGAAGCCAGATCTTGCAATAATCTTTACTTCATTCACTCCTTTCCTAGCATTTTGGGCAAAACTGCATATATGATGCAAATACAGTCGAACCTGGTCTTAGGACCACCTGTTTAAAGCGTTTCCCTGGTTATAGGACCGGGTCTACAATTTCCCCGAGTTTTTTACTATATGCTAACACTGATTACGGCGCTCACCGTATGACGCGACCAGAGACCAGGCTAATTAACCGCCGCCAATGTTATTTATCCCGTTTACGACGACCAGCCAGTCCTTCGTCTCGCTGGGAGCTATAAACGATCGACACAGGTGTCTACAGGTGTTGATGTTTTCCCGTATTTAGTGAGTCCCAGATTACAGTGGGACGTGTTACGTTTATCAGTCAATACTGGTGCAGACACAGATCTATGATTCGTGAAGTGACATCACTTCGCGGTTCCGTCTAGACCAGAGTAGACCATTGCGTGGCCCGTATAAATTACAGGAATTAACTAAAGAATTAGTCATTGCCCGCTTAGAGTGTATTCATGTACATGTACAGTATCTCAGTGAATTATTTTTGTGGATTTTAAAAGTGTTACACACAATATAGGAAATGGCCAGTGTCAAAAGTGTAAAACCAAAAGCATTAACGCTGGAAGAACGAATATCAGTGATTCGACAAAATCAGCAAGGTAAAAGTTCGCGATTATTGGCAGAACAGTTTGGAGTGGGAAAGACACAGATTTTACGTACGTTAAAGAGAAAAGCCGAGTATATGAATGACTTTGAAAATAATGCACCAAGTATGAAAAGAAGGAATAGCAGGAAAACGGGAAATGAAGACATAAATACACTTTGTTGGAAATGGTGTCAATCAGCACTTGCACGAAAAATTCCGTTATCTGGGCCGATGATCAAAGAACGAGCTTTACAGTTTGCAAAAGAATTGGAAAACTCAGTCTTTAAAGCATCGAACGGCTGGTTAGAGGCCTTCATTAAAAGACACAATCTTGTGTTTGGTAAGCAATGTGGCGAAGTCGGTGATTCAGATATGAGTGCTGCGGCTGACTGGACTTCTAAATTATCCGAGATATGCTATGGTTACGCTGCTCAAGACATTTTTAATTTAGATGAAACCGGGTTATTTTTCAAAGCGACTACGGACAAAACATTTTTTGTCAAAGGAGAAAAATGCGCGGGGGGTAAAAAAAGCAAAGAGCGAATAACAGTGATGCTATGCACTAACATGTTGGGGGAACGAGAACCGGCTTTAGTGATTGGGAAAGCAGCTAACCCTAGGATTTTTAAAAACATCAACATAAACACACTGCCAGTGATTTACAGAAACAACAAAAAGGCATGGATGACTGCAGCTATATTTGAAGATTGGCTGAAAAGTTTTGACCGTAAGATGCAGAAAAAAAAGCGCCACATTATTTTATTTGTTGACAACGCTACCTGTCATCCCAAGATCGAACTACAGAATGTTAAGCTGCAGTTTCTGCCACCCAACACAACTGCATTAGTTCAACCCCTAGACCAGGGTGTCATTCAGACATTTAAATTAAAGTTTAGACAAAAACAGCTTCTACATCTTATCACAGTCATGGAATCAAACAAGGATGCTTCCGGAACCGAACTCATGAAACAGGTCAATTTACTGGATGTAGTCTACTGGATTGCTGCAGCATGGAAAGAAGTGGACAACTCAACCATCCTTAAGTGTTTCTGTAAAGCAGGTTTTCATTGTCCTGCTGAAACGCACGCATATTCTCTGACGCACATGGAATCTGCATCAAAGACCGACGTGCAAATTGTTTCTACTGCAATTTCTACTGCTTTGGATAACCTTTCAAAAGAATTGTTTGGATACCAATTGACAGACATCTCCATGATTGATTCAGGGCTCCAAACTTGCAACACAATAGAAACAAACTGGGATCTTCCTGCCACTGCAATTTTAGCTGCTGAGGATGTGAATAGTGAATCAGACAACGAACAAGATTCTACTGACATTGAGAAAACATACACTATCGCAGATGCACATAATGCTTTGGAGCTTCTGCGCACCTATTCAATAACAAACGGGAGATCTGACATACTAGACGTTATCATGGACTTGAGAGAAAAATTGAACTTATCGTTTATTTCATCTGTCAAACAACAGACTACCATATTGGATTTTTTTTCAAGTCAAAAGTGATACATGTACAGTATAAGTGGAATCTGTGTATGTGTGTTTTATTTTTGTGTGTTTAACTATCGTGTTTTATGAAAAGTGTCCAACCAGTGGCTATTGTAGACCGACATGTGCACTATGTTCTACTCATGGATTACGCTGATTTGCAGGTTAGTTTTCATAGTGCTTAGGATAAAATTTTTTTTATCGCTCTATTTATTATGTGAAACCTGTGAGGCAGGACCACCTGTCCTATGGGACCAGTTTTTGAAAGTCCCGTGAATGGTCGCCTTAGACAGGTTCGACTGTATCTGTCAAAGAAACCCCAAGGTACCTTAAGCTGTGAACTCTCTTAATGTGCATATCATTGTACTCCAGATCGAAGCAGCATCCTTTTGCAAATGTGACTGTTCAGTGAGCACCACAGCAACATGTCTTTGCCAGGATAGATCACAGTCCCATTACTACTGCACCAGTCAGTAATTCAGTCAACCATGGTCTGCAATTTCTGAGTGATGTCATTATAGTTCCTGCCCAGGATATAAACCAGAATGTCATCCACATATGTTAGTATGCAACCTGGTCCACCCAACTGTGTCTTTGTGAGGCTAGTAGTCATATTATGTTTTGTTAAATTGGGATCATCATCACAGCACTCCAGATGCATCCATAGGTACTATGATCTTCTACTCAAATTGTTCATCAGTACACACCAACTAAATGTGCCAGTTCAGTGTTGGTTGACAAATCCTCTCAATCGTCTAGTATATTGCTCTATTCTGACAACACTGGCCTTCACTCCCAGTCCACACAGTCTGGATAGCCTTGTATTTGTACTTCTGTCGAAGTCCTTTATTTGACCCATCTCTCGTAGATTGTTAATACCTGCCGCTCCATTGGCTGTCCAGCACCTATTATTGCTATACTAGTCAGTCTTTCTGCTCTGTCATTGGCTTCAACACCAGCATGGCATGGGACATACATGAAGGTGATACTGCAAATCTTGGATTTTTGTATTGATTCCAACCATTGATAATGAATTAGGCCTGACTCTACTTTGCGGATCATGTTCATTGAGTCATTTAGCACACATACATGAGTATACCCTTCCTCGAGTCTCCAACCAATCAAAAGCCTTTATCACTGTCATTATTTCCATCATCAAACTACTAGTTGTCATTGCGTAAGCACAGCTACACTCAGGAATAGTTCTGCCATTGGATCGAGCAGTGAATGCCTAAGAACACTGTTTTTTATATACGTCAGAGCCATCTGTGTAAACTGTCATGTCCATATCACTGCAGTTTTCACAAATGAGAGCATTCAATTCTGCATTAACTGAAAACAGATTCTGTTCTTTGTATCCTCTATCTTATATGAATCGCACAAATGATGGTTGTAAGTACTGAAGGAACAGGTATCTATTCTGCCCTAGGAGAAACATTAGATAACTCCCAGATTGTTTCTATAATATCCTCTATATCCTAGAGACTAGCAGTATAAAAGTTAAACAACTGGAGTTATAAGCCTGGCCTCTGAAAACCAGGATTTGAATCTCAGTGCCATGTATAGAAGTTCCATTGTGGGTTATTGAGTTATTTGCGGGCCATCATCATTGCACTCCGAACATGTCCATAGGTGCTCAGATCCCCTCCTCAGCAGTTCCCTCAGTGTCCAGTGACTGACGACTCCAGTTCTATGTTGGTTGATAAGTCTTCTTACATGGCCACTAAGTTTCTCATTTCTGGCTGTGCCCATCTTAACTCCCATTTCCATCATCCGAAGAAGTGACGTGGATCTATGTTTGTCGAAGTCTAGTGCTCTACTCACATCTCGGAGGGCATTGATGATCTCCGCCTGATCCATTGGTTGCCCATCCCCAACGGCAGCGCAGCTAGCCAACCTGTCTGCTCTTTCATTTCCCTGTACTCCCGCATGTCCAGGGACATAGACAAAGGTGACCTTACGTATTTTGGATTTCTGCAACGACTCTAACCATTGCATGCGTACAGAGCCCGCCTCCACTTTTTTAATCATGCTCATCGAATCACTCAGTATACATGTGTGCGTGTAGTCTTGTGACTCTAACCATTTGAATGCCTTGGTTACTGCCATCGCCTCCATTGTCATGCTACTCGTGGTCATGGCGTATGCACCACTGTCTTCCTTGACTATTCTGCCTGCCAAGTGTGCTGTAAATGCCCATGCACTTCCTTAGTGTCGTATTACAGATCCGTCTGTATAGATGACTGCATCTTTCTCATTGGTGTTATCGCAGATGAGATCGTTGACCTCAGCATTAACTACGACCGGGTTTTGTTCCCTACTTTTCCTGTCTAGTGTGACAATACACGAGAAAGTCCCCTTGATATAGGCACCTGTATCCACTCCTCACCAACGCTGATATTTGTAAGTCCACAGACCTGTTTGATGACATCTTCTGCTCGGCCCACCCATGATTTGCCTCTTTTTAGCCTGGCACCTTTCACTGTGTTGAGCATGTGGTGCAATGGATGCTCTGTATCTGTACTAATCTTCAGGTATGCTCGTGCTCTCCAGATTATTAATTACCATTGTGGGTATCCTTTGAACCACCCATGGGTCTATCTTCATGATCATCAAGTGTGATATTAGAGTGCATTACTCAACTCTGTTATAAGTGTCCTCTAGGTCAACTATTGCCATCTCCTCCTTTATTCGGAAACCCTTGTACACATCATACATGAGGTCTAATGCATTTTTTAAACAGAATTATTTTGTGTGCATGTCTAATCTTTTTAATCCATATGTCAGAAATGTGCTGGGATAAAAGTATCATTTTTGTTTTCTTAATTTTTGGTATGCTTAAAAATGGCTCATTTACAAGTGGATAAGACATTGGAAGCATCAGACATGAAAGAAACTATGTGGATGCACTATCCTGGATTTTCAAGAGTCCATGGCAATTTGAAGATCTCACAGGCTTACTTTTGAGGGCACCCAATATTAAGAATTCAATGCTCAACATGAAGGATTTATTGAAGTTTTTAATTAATTTTGTTTGGAGTGACTAATTGATGAAGGTGAAGTTATCAGACTGTTTCAGTTATTATGCCCAGTTCAAGTAGAGTTAAGAAAATGTACCAGGATTATGTATATCCAGTTAGCTACATGAATTATCAGCATATTTACTTTGTATCACTTGTTGTCAAGACTAAGTATTTATCTATTTGAGTGCAATAAATATAATTCTTTTAGTCTTTGAATCAGTAATTATCTGCTTGATTGAGTTCATAGTAGATAAAATAAATAAACATTATTTCCGCATTTATTACATTTCTTGAGTCTGCAAAGATTTTTTTTTATGTATGGTCACAGTAAATGTAGTCAATACTAGTAAAAATGCAACATCAAAGGAGGGTAGGAATACTGATAAAAAGAGAGCTACAAAAATATATAAGTACCCACTGGACATACAGTGATAGGGTTATACTACTCAAGTTGAAAGCAAAACCATTCGACATAGCAATAATACAGACATATGCACCTACTCAAGACTACACAGATGAACAAATAGAGGCATACTATGAAGACCTAAATAAAGTTATGAAGCAAGTGAAATCTTCAGACATCTTGATTGTAATGGGTGACATGAATGCTAAAGTAGGAAAGGGTAGATATAAGACTATTATAGGAAACCATGGTTTAGGAAAAAGAAATGACAGAGGAGAAAGGTTAATACAATTCTGTGAAGAAAACAGGCTGATAATATGTAACACCTACTTTGAGCAAGAGAAAAGGAAACTATACACATGGAAAAGCCCTGGAGATAGGAAGAGGAATCAAATAGATTACATAATGATAAAAGAAAGGTTCTGTAACAGCGTAAAGAAAGCCAAACCTACCCAGGAGCAGATATTAATTCAGATCACAACCTTGTAATGATTAAAATGAAAATCAAACTAAAGAGAAACAAGCAAAAGTCTAATTCAACAGATCCACTCGATATAACAGCTTTAAATCAAAAAGATACCTATACAATACAAGTAAAGAACACATACCAGAAGCTGCTAGAAGAAGGAATTGAACAATACAGAAGAGAAAATCCTGATGCAAAAGTAACAACCAAATGGCAATGCATAAAGAAAAGCACACAAGAAACCTGCGACACCTTACCCAAAATTAAAAATAACAAAAAACAAAAATGGATAACTAGCACTATCTTAGAAAAAATGGAAGAAAGGAGACAAGCGAAGAACACTGCCCAATACAATAAAATAGATAATGAGATACACAAAATGTGCAAAAAGGCAAAAGAAGACTCGCTCAGCCAAAAATGTATAGAAATAGAAACTATGGAAAGCAAACAAGACAGAGGAATGCACACAGAAATAAAGAGAATGACTAATAAAAATAAAAAAGCCACAGAAGGTGGATGCATTGCAGACAAAAAAGGAAAAATGCTAACTGACAATAAAGATATTATAGATAGATGGCAGTAATATATAACAGAACTATTTCATGATCAAAGGGACAAGAAACCAGTTATAAAATGTACATCAAGCTATAAAATCTTAAAATCTAAGGTGGAAAAAGCTATACAAACAATGAAAAAGGGAAAAGCAGCAGGACCTGACAACATACAGATAGAGATGATACAGGCACTAGAAGATTGTGGCATTGAAGTGATTACAGACATATGCAATGACATATACCACACAGGATACATACCAAATGAACTAAAAACATCAACTTGCATTGCATTGCCTAAAAAGAATGGTGCAGTTGAATGCAGTGACTTTAGAACAATAAACCTAATAAGCCATGTTACAAAAATCTTGCTAAAAGTTATACAAGGAAGGATTCAGAATAAAATCAATACTGAATTAGATGAGCGGCAATTTGGATTTAGGAAAAATAGCGGGACAAAAGAAGCCATATTCTGCATGAGAACATTAATCAAAAAATACACAGAAGTAAACAAACCAATATATGCCTGCTTCATAGACTACACCAAAGCTTTTGATAGAGTACACCACAAACAACTTATAGAAATCCTAAAAGAGATACATCTAGCTGACATGGACATACGACTAATATGTAATCTATACTGGGAGCAAACAGCAATAATAAAATATAACAAAGATAACTCTACACTCATTGATATAAAAAGAGGAGTAAGACAAGGATGCATCCTATCACCAAGCTTGTTCAATCTATACACTGAGCAAATCTTTAAAAACATCATAGAGATGCCAGGCCTACAAATTAATGGAAAGATAAGCAATAACCTAAGATATGCTGACGATACTGTACTACTAGCAGAAAATCCTAAAGATCTACAACAATTACTTAATGTAATAAACTTGACAATCAAAAAATATGGACTAGATATGAATATAAAAAAGACTAAAACTATGAACAAGAAGACACAATAAATAACACCAGGGCTGAAACTAAGAATAGCAAAATGTTACATCTTCTCAATATTCCTATATGGTGAAACATGGACATTAGACAAGAAAACAGAACAGAGAATTGAAGCCTTTGAAATGTGGATATATAGAAGAATAGGTAGAATTGGATGGAAGGAAAAGAAAACAAACGACGAAGTCCTAAAACAACTAAAAATGAAAAGAGAACTACTAAACACAATTCAAACAAGACAAATGCGATTTTTTTGGCCATGTTAAAAGGCACAACAGCCTACTAAAAGTAATCCTGGAGGGGAAAATACAAGGTAAAATAGGCAGAGGCAGACCAAGACTAACATGGACGAGTAACATCAAAAGATGGACAAATCAGCCTATGACCTGCACCATCAAAGCAAGAGACAGAGCAGAATGGTGCTCCATGGTAGCCAACCTTTGTTGTAGAGAAGGCACTCGATGATGATGAATGAAATAAACATGCAAAAAATATGGACTAGATATGAATATCAAAAAGACTAAAACTATGATCATAAACAAAGAAAATACTCAAAACTCTCAAGTGGATACCAAAATTGAAGGAATAGACCTGGAGGCAGTTCAGAACTACAACTACCTTGGACATACTATAATCAGTGATGGAAAATGTACAACTGAAATAAACAAAAGAATAGGAATGTCAAAAAGTAATTTTAATGTCATGAAGAACATACTAACATCAAATCAAATAACACCAGGGCTAAAACTAAGACTATGTTACATTTTCTCAAAGACAGAGCAGAATGGCGCTCCATAGTAGCCAACCTTCGGTGCGGAGACAGCACTCGATGATGATGATGAAAAATGCAAGATCTTATTTTCTGTAATTTTTAAGATATCAGTATCTTCATCTATATATAATTTTGTACACAATGATTTTAAATGTGGCAAAGATGTTAAAATGTGATTTATAATTTTTCAGGAAATTGTTGACTTTCTCCAGCAAGCATATGATGAACATAAATCATTCTCTGAGGCCCAACAAAATTGTGAAAAATGGCTGCTTGATATGTCCTACAAACTGGTGGCTCAGAACAAACCAAATGTCTCTTCTATGGAGCTTACCATCAGGCAGATAGAGAAAAACAATGTAAGTCTTGGATAGAAAATGGCATATATCATTTGTAAATACAGTCGAACCTGGTCTTAGGACCACCTGTTTAAAGCGTTTCCCTGGTTATAGGACCGGGTCTACAATTTCCCCGAGTTTTTTACTATATGCTAACACTGATTACGGCGCTCACCGTATGACGCGACCAGAGACCAGGCTAATTAACCGCCGCCAATGTTATTTATCCCGTTTACGACACGCGGGTAATCCGAGATAACGATACACTGACCAGCCAGTCCTTCTCCGTCTCGCTGGGAGCCATAAACGATCGACACAGGTGTCTACAGGTGTCGAAGTTTTCCCGTATTTAGTGAGTCCCAGATTACAGTGGGACGTGTTACGTTTATCAGTCAATACTGGTGTGAGAAACACGGCAGACACAGATCTATGATTCGTGAAGTGACATCACTTCGCGGTTCCGTCTAGACCAGAGTAGACCATTGCGTGGCCCGTATAAATTACAGGAATTAACTAAAGAATTAGTCATTGCCCGCTTAGAGTGTATTCACGTACATGTACAGTATCTCAGTGAATTATTTTTGTGGATTTTAAAAGTGTTACACACAATATAGGAAATGGCCAGTGTCAAAAGTGTAAAACCAAAAGCATTAACGCTGGAAGAACGAATATCAGTGATTCGACAAAATCAGCAAGGAAAAAGTTCGCGATTATTGGCAGAACAGTTTGGAGTGGGAAATTTCTACTGCTTTGGATAACCTTTCAAAAGAATTGTTTGGATACCAATTGACAGACATCTCCATGATTGATTCAGGGCTCCAAACTTGCAACACAATAGAAACAAACTGGGATCTTCCTGCCACTGCAATTTTAGCTGCTGAGAATGTGAATAGTGAATCAGACAACGAACAAGATTCTACTGACATTGAGAAAACATACACTATCGCAGATGCACATAATGCTTTGGAGCTTCTGCGCACCTATTCAATAACAAACGGGAGATCTGACATACTAGACGTTATCATGGACTTGAGAGAAAAATTGAACTTATCGTTTATTTCATCTGTCAAACAACAGACTACCATATTGGATTTTTTTTCAAGTCAAAAGTGATACATGTACAGTATAAGTGGAATCTGTGTATGTGTGTTTTATTTTTGTGTGTTTAACTATCATGTTTTATGAAAAGTGTCCAACCAGTGGCTATTGTAGACCGATATGTGCACTATGTTCTACTCATGGATTACGCTGATTTGCAGGTTAGTTTTCATAGTGCTTAGGATAAAATTTTTTTTATCGCTCTATTTATTATGTGAAACCTGTGAGGCAGGACCACCTGTCCTATGGGACCTTTTTGAAAGTCCCGTGAATGGTCGCCTTAGACAGGTTCGACTGTAGTTTTATATTGTCTACAATTAAGATATAAAACACATTAAAGTCAGCTAGTATTTACTCGTTCATTTATTTTCCTATTGGGAATTCATTTATTTTCCCCCTATATATAGTGGGGGGGGGGGGGGGTGTTTGCTGAGAACTGAGGTTGTTTGTGTATGCTAAAGAACCTTTGACATTTATAATCAAAAATAGTTGACCATAAATATTGCTGCTGCCTGGGCAAAATTGTCAGCAGCAACCTACCCACACTGTGGACCCCAGGCCATTGTATTGAGTTTGTGCATGTGGGCTAGGATTCTCATCAGAATTTCTCAAGATTCTCGAGGGGGATATCGGAGCACCTGTGGATTTGTTCTATTGTGTAGTACTGATGATCCTAACAACAACAGCACATAGGATAGAAGTCATAGTTCTCCACGAATGATGATTTGCTGCTAGTTATTGTAGGCATTGGTTGTTTCTTAGTTCCATGTTTGAGCCTTTCCTAGTAATTGTTCTGTGTAGCGATTCTCTTGGTTTGCCTTGTTTTCTTTTACCAAATTGATTCTACATGAATGTCTGATGGGCATGTCTTTCTTCATTCATTGACCGTTGTATTTGTAATACCTTCTTCTTAGTTCAACATATATTCTTATTTAGATTCATCTCTTATCAATTCATTTGAAATGTAATTTTTCCAGCTTATGTTAGAGATCCTAAGTAGACATTTGTTTTCACAAGGTTTAATTTCCTGTCTAAAATATGGGTGGATTTTCAACTTTCACAATCGTTTGTTAGCACTGGTGTCACACAGGAGTTGAACAATCTAAGTTTTGATTGTGCACTGAATACTTTGGATCTCTAGATGTCTTTGTCAGTTTGCTGAAAGCAGCTGATGCTAGGGTTATGTGTGTCATGATTTCTTATATTATGTCTCCATCTTTGGACATTTTGCTGCCTAGATAGGTAACATTTGTAACTTTTTGTAAAATTTCATTGTTCTCATTTTTATTGACATAAATTTGTTGCATAAGATGTTTTTCATTTTCTGAAATGCTATTTTGGCCTGAGCTATTCTGCTTTGTATTTCTGTGGTTCATCTACCATCTGATGTTGTTATTGTGCCCAAGTATTTGAAACGTTGTACTTGTTTCAGATTTGTCTCGTTTATTTTTATGTTGCATGATGGTGGTGATTGTTTCTTCAATATAACCATTACTTCTGTTTTCTTACTATTCAGACTGAGACCTTTCTTGTTGCTTTCTTTTACTATTATATTCATCATTTCTTGTAGTTCATTCTCTGTCTCTGCTATTAAGACTGTGTCATCCGCATATTTTGTCCAGATTTTAAAAATTCATTGCTGCTTTTGCAATCCTGCTTCTGGTCTCTTTCTTTGGTTCATCGTCTTGATTTATATTACTACCAATATAGGGGTCTACTCTTTCCAATTCCTGGAGATTGAGATATATATTGTCCTGTGGAATATTTTTATTTTTGTTTTATTCCTGTTGATCTCAAGTCATATTTTTTTTAGTCACAGATGATAAGGTATCTCTGATATTTTGCATCTTGTTGATATTGTCACTTAGGAGCACTATATCATCTACAAAATTTAGATCCTTCAAGTAATTCTTGTCATACCATTTAATGCCATTTGCAACATTTACTCATTATGTGGAAGCCGCGATAGCTCAGTGGTTAGTGAACTGGACTACAAAGGACATGGGGTAGGGTTCGATCCCAACCAACGGCTTCCAGGTTCACCCAGCCTTAAATGGGTATCGGATTTTTTTCTGGGAAAGTAAAGCAGCACGGGCATAATACCGACCACATTACCCCAAAAATCATGTGCTGAAGGTCTGTAAAATATAGGGTCACTAACACCATATTTCCTTATACGCCACTTGGCGTGACGGGGGTACTTTACTTTTTTTACTCATTATGTAGTCAATGGTAATTCCAAGTAGCAATTGTGATAGTATACATCACTGTTTGACTCATGTTTCGAAACCAATAACTCATTCCACCTCTGAACTGCGTAAGTATAGCTGTCATATATGTCTTTTATTATCACCATCATCTTCAAGTGCTGTCATAGGTGATCATGTCTCCCCACAACTTTCAATCTCGACAGTTATCATTTCCATTGTTGACCTTCTGCCAAGCCATTCTCTTAAGTTGACTGGTATCTTTTCTCTTTGATTCTCTCTATCTCTTCGTCCGTCGATTTTTCCAGTTGTTACAATGTATTCCAGCTGTTCCATCCCTTCTCATTAAGTGGCCAAAATATGATGACTGTTTCTTCCTAATATTGGAAATTAGCTCTCTTTTTGCTTTGGGTTCTTTCAGAACGTTTTCATTACTCTTCTTAGCTGTCCATGGTATTCTCAACATTCTTCTGTAAAACCATATTTCTACAGCCTCCAGTGATTTTCTTGTCTGTTGTCCTATTGTCCATGATTCATATCCATACGTTAAGATTGGCTCTACATAACATTTAAAAACTATTACCTATCTTCAGAGTCTGTTTTATCTTTATCTTGCTTACAGTAGCTTGATGACAATCATCACCTGTAGCACATGATGTCCCATACCGAACGAGGGTATTCCATTGGAATCCTCCCTAATGTTGTTGTCATGATTTCTATATTTGTGGCGATTCATGTTTGTACAAAGAAATTGACAGTGATTTTGCCTTTTATAATGTTGGTAACTTTTTGTATTATTCTGTAATGTTTCAAGATATTTCACAAAGACAATCTGTGTATGTTGTCAAAAATATTTTTTTTTTTAAATCAATGAAATTATAGATTAATGGTTACTGTTTTTCTGAATGTTCTTCTTGTATTATCCTTAGAGTGAATCAAGTTTACACTCATACAATTTCTTTAGTCTGATTCTCAATTTGGCAATACAGGGATTATGATCAGTGCTGATGTCTGCATATATATAGACTCTTATTGTCTTTGACTGATGAGTGGAACCTTGTGTTTATACAGAAATGGTCTATTATGATTTTTAGTGGTGTCAGGAGAGTTCCACATAATTTTGTGGACATTTCAGTTGGAGAAAAGAGTGTTGGCTATTACAAGGTTTGATAATTCAGAAAATTATATTAGTCTCTCTCCATTTTGTTTCATGCTGCCTATACTGTGTTTTCCTAAGTGTCTTTCTATTTCCTTGTTATTATCTTCTCATCATCTTCTTCATCATCAAGTACTTGTCTTTATTATGCACATCAGTGAAATCTTTTTTTTTGTTACCATTACTTCTGTCTTCTTGCTATTAAGACCAAGTCCTTTATTTTTGCTTTCCTCCACTATAATGTCAATTTTCTTGTAACTCATTTTCTCTCTTAGTGATAAAGATTGTATCATCAGCATAAAAAAAAAAAAAGTACCCCCGTCACGCCAAGTGGCGTATAGGGAAATATGGTGTTAGTGACCCTATATTTTACAGACCTTCAGCACATGATTTTTGGGGTAATGTGGTCAGTATTACGCCCATGCTGCTTTACTTTCCCAGAAAAAAAAATCCGGTACCCATTTAAGGCTGGGTGAACCTGGAAGCCGTCGGTTGGAATCGAACCCTACCCCTTGTCCGTGGTAGTCCAGTTCACTAACCACTGAGCTATCGCGGCTCGTATCATCAGCATAACTTAGTTTATTTATATTATGACCTCCAATTGTTATCCCAGGCATGCCCATTATGGATCTTAAAATAATCTCACTATAAATAAATCTGGTGACAGCACACAACCTTGCCTAAAATCCAGTTTTATTTGTTGAAAAATTCCTAATTAATTTCCAGTTCTTACGGTCACTGTTTGTTGCCAGTACATGTTCTTTATTATTCTTAGATCTTTGCTGTCTTCGTTTATGCCTTCTAAACGATTGATTATTTTTTAGTAATTTACTTTGTCAAATGCTTTGGTATTATCTCTGAAACATAGATCTGTTTTCACCTCTAATGCTCTTTCTACTAAAGATCTTATGATGTATATGGCATTGTTCGTACCTTTGCATCCAACAAAAGCACACTGTTTATCACTAATTTCTGGACTAGTTTCGTACTTTTTGCATGATGATTCTTAGTAATATCTTAGTCATGTGACTCATAAGGCTCATTGTACAATGATCATCACATTAAATCGCACCAGATTTCTTTGGTAGGGCTATGAAGATTGATTTGAGCAGGTCGTCTGGTATATATATCTTCTGTTGTAGATATCATTCAATATTTTTGTTATTATTTCTACTCCAAAATCACATTAGGCTCCAATCTATTCTTTAGTTATATTATCTGGTCCAGGAGCTTCTCCTGCTTTCATATTGTGCAAGGTGTCTTCCACTTCTTCTTTGAGTATTTCTGGTCCTTCCCCATTATCTGTAATATTTACTTCTGTTCGTTTATCATTATAAAGATCGTTAATGTATTATGTCAATCATTCCCTTATTCTTTCTTGTTCAACCAACTGTTCTCCTTCCTTTGATCTTAAGCATCCAGTTTTTGATTATGTTTTTTTTTCTGTTAATTCTTCAATTTGTTTGTATATAGCTTTGACATCTCTTTTTTGTTGCATTTCAATCTCTTTGCACCTCTCTTTTAGCCATACTTCTTTTTCTTCATTGCATTTTATTACAATTTCTTTATTTAATCTCTTATACTCATCTTTTTATCCTTATTTCTTCTTCTTGTGTCCATTAGCTGTAAAATGTTTATCTGTCATACATTTCTTTCTGGAATTTGTTCTCACTGGTGGTATGAACTCTTTTGATGTTTACTGCATTGATTCTTTCAGCATTTCCCACTGTTCATCAATTCTTTATATCTTACCTATTGCATTATACCAGTTCTGAATTGTGATGTTATATTGTCTTGTAACCTCTTGTCTGATTTGAGTAAATATAAATTTAACTTGATATTAACTGAGGCTCATTTTGCTGTTTTTAATTTTACTTTAAGCTTTTCCACAACTGATACATAATCACTAATGCAATCTGCCCCTGGTCTAGTTTTCACACATACCAAATTATTTCTAAATATGTTGTTATTATCTCAGCAATACTAAAAAAAAGGAAGAAAAAAGTGGTAGGGGGACAGCTTTACGTGGTAATGGACGAAACAAAAGTCAACGTTTCGGCCAAGTAGGCCTTCATCTGGACGAACAACAAACACAAAAAATATATGTAACGATTATATAAAATTATAATATAAAATTGTATTAACAAATATTGGTGTGGACATATAGGACGATGATTGTTATTATCTCCTATCTTGACATGAAAGTCTCCCATCATGATAATGATGTGAGACTCTTTGTATTTATTGTTGATGTCTACTAATACATTATAAAATAGATCTTTTTTGGCATCATTATTATCTTCATTGGTGGTGCATAACAAATTTTGGATGAGAGTTTGAAATATCTAGATTGTTTTTCTCTATTAAACTGGCAGCCATTTTGAAATATTTTAACATTCTAATAGTTTTTAAACCTGGTTAATTGTGTTGTGAAAATATTTTAAAAATAAAATAGTAAAGTTTCTAGTATTTATTTCACTTTCAACAGATCAACTTGATCATGTTTGAGTAGTAAGTAAATGTCTAGTTGACCATCTTTTTAACAGTTTTCTGTTGTTTCTTCATTAATGTGTTTTTTTATCAATGATCCTTTTATAGTTCAAGATTTTGTTTCAATAAATCTAGTTGATCCTGAAAGAGATAGATGATTACTGTTGTACCATGGACTCTGTCAAACGAATGGGTCAGGAGTTGATTGTGATCAATCATAGTCAGCCTCGTCTAGCATCTCAGGTGCAGGCTCAACTGGCCAGTCTTGAAGAGAGCTACCTTAACATTCAATACACAGCCCAGAAAATTAGGGTGAGTAACTTGACCAATAAGTCAGTCGTTTTTGTCTATTTTAGTTCCATCTCTTGTTAACCATAAATTATGATTACAATGTAAAAATTCCTATATCAAAACACAAATTTGACATTTTGCTGTGGTCAAACATTACCTCCTTCAGTGCACCTTCCAAATTACTACTTGACCCAGAGTGTTGGATTTGCTTCTATTGATGTAGGATTTTTTTTCATTTCATGAGATACCTTGTTTTTGCACACACAAAAATTGCAAATGTTAATGAAATTTTTTGTGTCCTCCCTTCCCCCTTTATTTTGACCAGGGAAATTTCCTCGGCCATTAGTAGGGTAGAGTTCTGCCCTATCAAAGAAGGAGTGTGACATCTCCTTTCCTCCATTAGTCTTCGGGAAATCCTTGGGCAAGGTGGAGCTCCCATTTAGGCCCCCTCTTCTTCCCTATCAGGGTTACATGAAGCCATTGGAGCAGGTGGTGGATGGTGTTGTGGGAGCAGCTGACAAGTAGTGCCAATTATGGTCCCCACTCCGTGATGGCAGACAGAGGATCTCATGTATAGAGACAATGGCTGCGATCTCTGACTAGTAGAGTCACTGCCAAGAAGGAAAGGAATGGCAAACTACCTTCTTATATTGCCAAGTATAATTATGTCAAAACACAACTTAATATCTACAGCTAACAACGTTAACTGCCTCAACAGTGTTGTGACTCAACAGCCACCTCGTCTGGTAGGGAGTGTCATGTGTTACAGGTGACACACAATTGTCATCAGGCTACTGTATGCAAGATCAAAAATAAAGACACTAGTAATTTGAAATTGGAGCATTAGATCAGCATTCCAGGTTGGCAAGCTAAAAAAACAATAGCCAAGGAATCAAGATAATGAAATTAAACGTCTTGGGACTATGTGAAATGAGATGTTTAGGACCAGGATTATTACAACACGACAGTGGAAATGTAATTTACTCAGGAACCACACGAAAGAGGAGTAGACATCATGTTAGATAGAGAAAGAGGCAAAACAGTGAAAGGATTTTGGCCAGTATCAGATAGAATTCTGCTAGTAAAATTGAGAGGTAGACAGATGGATCTCAAAATAGTTCAAGCTTATGCACCTTCAAGTAATAGTGAAGAAGAAGACATTGACACTTTTTTTAACGAGCTAGAGATGACATGGAACAGTGTAAATCCCAAGAAATAACTATTATATTAGGGAATTTCAATGCAAAGGTTGGAACAGCTAAAGTGCAAAATGTGACTTGGGGGGGGGGGGGTGGCCTTGGAGAGATGAATGACAGAGGGGATAGATTGGGCAGACACATGAAATGATTATAGGTAATACCTGGTTTAAACAACACCCTAGGTAACTATGGACATGGAAAAGCCCAGACAAAAAAGTACACAATCAAATTGATTTTATACTGGTACAGAGAAGATTCAGGAATGGGCCAGCATCTGTTAAAATAAGCCAGGAGCAGATTGCAATAGTGACCATGTACCAGTAGTTGGAAAAATTAGAATAAAACTGTGGAAGACACAGAAATCCCCAAGAAATGTGAAATAAGAACTAGATATGCTCAGAGTACTGATTGACTCTCACTTATTCACGAGAAATTTGATGTTTTTATGTGAGTTAAACTCACACCTCCTTTCTGTGGCTTCTATCGCTCACCTATTGTTATAGATTTTTAACTCACTGCTACAATAATGATTTTTCTTCTACAGGTAAAGTAAAATCTTAATTTAAGGCGTTTGCCGTAAAGGAAAAAAAAAAGAAAAGCTGGTTGCCTCTAATTAGTTTGTATAAAAACAAACATTAGAAATTACTACAAAAAGCATATTAAAAAAAATAATAAAAATTACTTTTTAAGCCAAAATAAAGTGAAAACATTAAACACAATGTTTTTTTTAAATATTTTTGATGCTTTTAAATAGTCAACAGTTTATTCAGTCATCTAATAGAATAGCAAAGAAAAAAAAGAAAAGAGCCCCTTCACTCCATCATCATCATCATCATCATCATCATCATCATGTACCCTGTCGATTGGCGTAGGCGATCATGTCCCTCCACAATCTTCTATCCAAAGTGCATCGTATCAGTTCTGTTGTTGACTGTTTTCCATGCCATGACACCAAGATATCCAGTATTTTCTCTCTTTGTCGTCCGCGATCTCTCTTTCCTTTTATTTTGCCAGTTGTAATCAAGTATTCCAAATTTCCTCTTCTCATGATGTGCCCGAAACATGTTGATTGCTTCTTTCTGATGTTTTTTAAGAGCTCCCTTTTTGTGTTGGCCTCTTTGAGAACTTCCTCATTGGTCTTTTTATCTGTTCAGGGAACTTTCAACATTCTTCTGAGAAATCCCATCTCTGTGGCCTCTAATCGTCTTTTCATTTGTTTGTCTACTGTCCATAATTCGCTTCCATAGGTCAGAATTGGTTCTATATAGCATCGATGAACTCTCTTTCTCACTTCTATTGACATAGATATATTGCATACGATACTTTTCATTTTCTGAAATGCTATTTTGGCCTGAGCTATTCTGCTTTTTATATTTGTGGTGCATCTCCCATCTGATGTAATTATTGTGCCCAAGTATTTGAAATGTTGTACTTGTTTTAGATTTGTCTTGTTTATTTTTATGCTGCATGATGGTGATGATCGTTTCTTCGATATAACCATTACTTCTGTTTTCTTACTATTCAGACTGAGACCTTTCTTGTTGCTTTCTTCTACTATTATGTCTATCATTTCTTGTAGTTCGTTCTCTGTCTCTGCTATTAAGACTGTGTCATCCAGATATCGCAAATTATTTATGTTGTGACCATTGACTTCAATTACTATTGATCTCATAATATATTCGCTATAAAGTGAAAACAAATCCGGTGACAGAACACAGCCTTGTCTGACTCCTTGTTTTATATATTGGAATTGTCCTGTTTGGTTGTTAATTCGTATAGCTGCTGTTTGTTGCCAGTACATGTTTTTTATGATTCGCAGATCCTTGCCATCAATGTTTAATTTCTCCAGCATATTTATTATTTCCACATGCTTTACTTTGTCAAATGCTTTCGTGTAGTCTATAAAGCACATATATAGATCTTTCTTTACCTCTATAGATCTTTCTATTAATGTCCTTAAGATGTATATTGCATTATCACTCTTCACCTTCACTCCACACGGCGTATAAAGACTATGGTGTTAGTTCCCATATTTTTGATAGACCTTCAGGGCATTATTTTTTGGAGTAACATAGTCAGTAATATGCTGGTGCCACTTTTTTCCCCAGAAAAAATCTAGTACCCACTTAATGCTGGGTGAACCCAGAAACCGTCAATCAGAATTTAACTTGCTCTCTTATCCATAGTAGTCCAGTTCACTAACCACTAAGCTATTTCAGCCTCTATGAATGTTAAAGCCAAACGTCATGTAAAGGAAAATGGAAGTAGAACAATATCAATCTATTTTAAACATGGGCTCTTGTTTTCTAAAATTTGTGGTTTAAAAAAAAATGTCATAAAAAAACAAAAAAAATTCCCTGTTACTATTGCATGTTTTTACTTTTCTAACATGAAAAAAAACTATCTGGACGAATAATTGAATACATCGTTCATCATTCTGTGAAGTTTTACCACTGACAATGTTCATTTAGGTTAAGAAAAATAGTTTTGAACAAATCACCATCAATCATAATCATTGTTGGTAAAAAATCAGTCAGAGTGACCTGCATATTTAAACATTATTAGGAGAAAACACCAAAACAAATAACACCAAGGTTAAAACTAAGAATAACAATGTGTTATATCTTCTTAACATTCCTGTTCTTGTTGGACTTCCGGTTTCAAGATGGTGCGGTCATGTTTGCGTCAACGTTCACTATTATGCTCACTGTCAATGTTACGAGCTACTGAGTTTAGTGCTCTGTGTACACCATGAGCTGTGCATTTCATCCAGATTGTGTTTTGATATTCCGATTGCTTATAATGAATGATGATATCGTATGACGGAACAGATGGCTGTGTTAGCTTTCTGTGCGGTTTCACCTTATGTCTTTTGGCATGTGCAGAGACTGATATGGCGGGGACTGCAGCTACCTTTCTTTGTTTGGGAGAAGCGATATTAATTTGGATGATTCCACTGGCACAGGCGGTTGAGCAATTATGGATTTTAATTAATTTGCAGTGATAAAGGGCATTCCATAACCATAACATTCCTGTGTGGTACAGAAATGTAGACATTAGACAAGAAAACAACAGAAAATTTTAGCCTTTGAAATGTGGATTTATAGAAGAATAGGAAGAATTTGATGAAAAGAAAAGAAAACAAATAATGAAGTCTTAAAACAACTAAAACTGAAAAGAGAACAACTATACACAATTCAAACAAAATAAATTTGTTTTTTAGGGCTTGTTAAAAGACACAGCAGCTTATTAAAAGTAATCTTGAAAGGGAAAATACAAAACAAAAGAGGCAGAGGCAGACCAAGACTAACATGCACGAGTGACATTAAAAGATGGACAAGCGAGCCTATGACAATCTCCGTCATAAAAGCAAGAGACAGAGCCAAATGGTGCTCCATTGTAGCCAACTTTCAATGCGGAGACAGCACTCAATGATGATGATGAGAAAACTACTTGTTGCGAGAGATTTAAAAATAACATCAGTAATAAATATTGAGTTATTTGCGGGTCATCATCATTGCACTCTGAACATGTCCATAGGTGCTCAGATCCCCTCCTCAGCAAGTCCCTCAGTATCCAACAACTGACTGCAGTTCTATGTTGGTTGATAAGTCTTCTTACATGGCCACTAAGTTTCTCATTTCTGGCTGTGCCCATCTTAACTCCCATTTCCATCATCCGAAGAAGTGATGTGGGTCTGTGTTTGTCGAAGTCCTGTGCTCTTCCCACATCTCGGAGGGCATTGATGATGCCCACCCGATCCATTGGTTGTCCATCCATCCTCAACGACAGCGCAGCTAGCCAACCTGTCCGCTCTTTCATTTCCCCATACTCCCGCATGTCCAGGGACATAGACAAAGGTGACCTTACATATCTTGGACTTCTGCAAGATTCTACCCATTGCATGTGTGCAGAGCCTGCCTCCCCTTTCTTTTATCATGCTCATCGAATCACTCAGTACATGCATCCACAGCATCCACAGTAATAAATATGTGGGTCACAATTCATTTACATTTCAGTGGTGTCTCTGTGATGAGTAGTTATATTTTTTTCAAGCTGTAATGCTTTTTTCCAATAACACAGTAGGAATACCAGATGTTTAGGTTGGGTTAATTATGCACATGCACAAAAATTACAGGTTGGCTACTGTCTAAAAGTGTCATTATAAATTATTACTAATTTATGTTATATGTTATATTAGAGAATAATGAAGAGAATAATGTAAAATTGCCAAATTAATATAATTAAATTCTGTTTTAAGTGCTTGCAGAAGATGTATTTAAAAAAAAACATTTAAAAACTATATTTTACTAAATGATGTGTCAATATAATGATGTTCTTAGATCATCTGTGCAAGGGACGTAGCTAAAAGTTGGGTAAGAAGGCCCAGTATAAAAGGCATGATGCAGCATTTATAAATTTTAGTGCATCCATACATCACTGGAAAAAATGTTTACACAAAAACTGTGATATGTTTATGTCTTTTCTACTTTTAAAATGTTTTTCAATCATTGTACACGTTTGTTCTGTCCTTATTTAAGTTTTCAAAACTGATTATGCATTGTTTTGATATTCAGAAAATTGACATCATTGACTTATCTGTTGTTAGAGAAATAGATTAACATTTGTCTGAAGTATAGGCAAGAGCTACATCATCTTGTGCTTCTTTTCTTCTTGTATAAATCACCTTTGTAGCTGTAGTTAGTCGAAGGCCCCAGTATCAGTGCAAATGAATTAAAATCCATAATTTCTCAACCACCCATGTCAGTGGAATCATCTAAATTAACATCTCATCTCATTGAAGGATCCAAACAAAGAAAGGCAACTGCAATCCCCATCATAGCAGCTACAGCACATGCCAAAAGACATAAGGCAAAGCAACACCAAAAGTGAACACAGCTGAACTGTCCTTCATTATACGATATCATCATTTATTGTAAGCAATTGAAACATGATCCAGATTAAAAACATAGCTCAGCGCTAAACGCAGTAGCTCTGGCAGCAATCCGGACTTGGAATATGAGAAAACTGCAACAAGGAAAACTTTTCATACTTAGGCTCCTGCCACGTATCCACCATATTGGCCGGAAGTAAAAAAAAAAAATCACCTTTACCAAGGGACAGTTCAAAGTCTGGAAAAAAATACTAATAAAAATCTATGCACTCTACCATAATGTGCTCAATTTGATGCAACATCTTGCTATTCAAGACTTCACTAATAAACATAAGTCACTGTCTAAAAAATGAGTGATATTAATATAATAAGAAATTAGCTCTGCCATAAGAAGACCAGGAAATTAGTGTATGTAACACATTTTTGTGTGAACACATTGTCATGGAAGATTAAAGAAACAAATCATCACTGCATTTATCCCATTGCTAGGGTCTGCCAGGATGTTTCTTTGGGGCTAGGGAATAAAGATTGCACATGGTGTACACGTCTGAGTTACTGTTTCATCTCTGACATAGTCATATTTAATAGCTCACTTGAATTATGGTTATGTTTATTCAAAGGCCCCGGTATCACTGCCCACGAATTTAAATTCATAATTACTCAACCGCCCGTGCCAGTGGAATCATCTGAATTAACATATCATTGAATATCCAAACAAAGAAAGACAGCTGCAGTCCCCATCGTAGCAGACACAGCACATGTTAAAAGACATAAGGCATCTGAACTGTTCTTCGTCATACAATATCAGCATTCGTCGTAAGCAATCTGAATATCAAAACACCATCCAGATGTAACACACATCTTATTGTGTGCACAGATCACTACTCAGTAACTGCTGCAGCAAGCCGAACTTGGAATTTGAGGAAACTGCAGCAAGGAACACTTTTCAGACTGTGCCTTAATGGTTCCCTGCCGTCTATCCGCCATATTAACCAGAAGTCTCTCACTTGAATTATTCAATATAACTTCCTTCTTTCTGGCAAGCAAAACTCTCATATGCAGGCACCTAACTAGACAACAAGAAAGATGATTGTTAATTGTTTCATCAGTTACTTCACACATGTGGTAGACTTACAAAATGTGATGCTAATGGCTGCTGTAAGCACCAGGTTTTTTTACTAATGAGGGTTAATTTGGCCACTGCCTATTTCTTTTAAACTAGTATATATATATGTGCTTCCTTACATTATGTAGGATCGTTTGGCAGAGATCCTTGAGAGGTGGCAAGATTACAAACAACACCTTGATTCAGCTCATGCATACTTGACACAGGACTTTGTACAATGGATAAATGAGACGCAGAAAAATGTTCCGGATACACAGAAGGAGGCACAGAAACAAAGAGAAGTTACTCAGGTAGTAAATGAGTTGTTTTTTTTTTTTACATAATCTTAAAGATAACCTTTTAGAGTCCATTATATTGTACCATACTTTCCATATTTTTTAGAGGTGAACCAGTACATCAGACAAAAATAAGGCATGAACATAATCAAGTACCATGCCCGCTGACATATGTGATGTCATGTCTCTCCACAACTTTCGATCTCAACAGTTATTTATCATTTCCGTTCTTGATCTTCTGCCAAGCCATTCTCTTAAGTTTTCTGGCATCTTTTTTCTTTGTTTCCCTCTATCTCTTCGTCCCTCAATTTTCCCAGTTGTCACAATATATTTCAGCTGTTCCCTTCTCATTTCATGGCCAAAAATTGATGATTGTTTCTTCCTAATTTTGGAAATAACCTCTCATTTTGTTTTGGCCTCTGTCAAAACGTTTTCATTACTCTTCTTAGTTGTCCATGGTATTCTCAATATTCTTCTGTAAAACCACATTTCTACAGCCTCCAGTGATTTTCTTGTCTGTTGTCCTATTGTTCATGATTCACAACCATATGTTAAGACTGGTTCTACATAACATTTAAGAACTCTTTTTCTTGTTTCTATTGTCAATAAGGGAATGCAATATATATTCCTCATTTTAAAAAAAAAGCATACACATGCGGAAAAAAAACCCCTATGTGTCAAATTTTTTTAAAGTATTTAATGTTATATTAATTTTTGGAAAGTTCTGATTGGACATGACATTGTTTGATATCTTTCAAATTTTGCATTATGTGATATTTAAATGAGTGATAAATTCAAAATTGTTTCTTGCCAATTATCCAGTAAATTAATTCTTCTTCTTTCCTTCCTCATTTGCCTTTCAGTGTCAAGGGGAGATATAATTTGCAGTCTTTTGCTCTTCTCTTCGCTTCTGCTGCTGTTATGTTTCCTAGTGTTTCTAATATTTTGTCAATCCATCCTTTTCATAGTCAACCCCTTAGGTCTTGTGTTCCCTCAACATATATAGAAGGCTCGTTGTGTTGTGTTGTGATCACTCTGCCTTTTCATTTTATATATTGTTTCTTTAGATATTCTCTGGTGGGGGTTTTTCCTAGCTTTTTTCTCAGTTCTTCATTTATGATTTTGTCTCTCACTGGCTGTTTTTTGTCTTTCGTCTAACACATTTCATCTCTGTAGAGGTTATTTTTCTTATCGTTCTTGCAGCTAGGGTCCAAGACTGCCATTGGTAGCACAACGTTGGGATGAAGATTGTATTGTAGAGTGCTCGTTTTGCCTCTAGAGTTATTTCCTTGTTGGACAATAAAGGTGATAGCTGTCCAATGATTTGACAAGTTTTGATGCATCTTGAGTCTATCTCTGCTGTTTGTGAATTGTCACTAAACTTCCTAGGTAAATAACTTAATTAATTATTAAATATTGAAAAATACAAAGCTCTTGACAAAATCCAGCTGTTTAAATATAATTTATTGTCAGCAATTAATTGAATTCTCACTTCATAGAAATGTAAGTTTAGCAACTGTTAGTAGACAATAACTAATTTCAAATATGTTAGAACACTAAATTATTGAAACATTTTCAGGGGGAAAAAATATCAGAAATAAGTGATTAGAAATATTGGCTAAATCAGCCATCATTTTTGCCTAATCAAATTAATCTGAGAAATTACTGCATGGGTGGACTGTGCAGGTGCCTATAGTGGTTCAAATACAGGTTGATATGATTTCAATGTCTAGTACATGTATAAGCACAGCTGTTGTAGCAATTCGGGCGACTCAAAAACCATGCATGACAATATAAAAAAGGCCCTTGGACCAAAAATAACAAAATTAGCCCCCCTAAAATCCAAGTTTGGAGAACCTATTACTGACAAGGGACAACAAATGCAAAGATGGGTTGAACACTACTCTAATCTATACAGTGACGACAGACCAGCAAACACAGCTCTAGCACAATCAATACCCAAATATCCTACAATGTCTGAACTGGATGTTGAGCCTACTATGAACGAACTTGCTGACGCTATAAATGCCCTCTCAAGAGGAAAAGCTGCAGGAAATGACAACATTCCCACAGATGTACTAAAGGACAACCTAAGCGTACTACTTCCACACCTATACAAACTGCTAATTAAATGCTGGAGAAACGGAGAAATACCTCATGATATGAGAAATGCCAAGATTATAACGCTGTACAAGAATAAAGGAGACAGGGGTGACTGCAACAATTACAGAGGCATTTCTCTCCTTAGCACAACAGGCAAAGCTTTTGCTAGAGTCGTACTTAATCGCCTGCATAGACTTGCAGAACGGGTGCTTCCCGAGTCCCAATGCGGTTTCAGACCCGGGAGATCAACCATAGATATGATCTTCACTCTTAGACAACTGCAGGAAAAATGTCGGGAACAAAATATGCCGCTCTATATTGCCTTTGTGGATCTCACAAAGGCATTCGACACAGTAAACAGAGATGGTCTCTACAAGGTGTTAGAAGGCATAAGCTGCCCTCCTAAATTACTTAGGATGATAATTTCCTTCCATGAAGACATGAATGGCAAAGTCCATTTTGATGGGAGTCCATCAGAGAATTTCAAAGTCAATAAAGGAGTGAAACAGGGATGTGTCCTCGCCCCCACCCTTTTTGGTATATTTTTTGCTGCTCTCCTAAATTACGCCTTCGAAAACAGCTCAGGAGATATTTACATTCGCACTAGACCAGATGGCTCACTGTTCAACCTAGCACGACTAAGAGCAAAAACCAAAACAAATGTTGCCCTACTTAAAGAATTTTTATTTGCTGACGATGCAGCCCTAGTCGCTCATAGTGAGGCCACCCTACAGTCGCTGATCAACAACCTGGATAAAGCATGCGACCTTTTTTCACTGTCAATTAATGTTCAGAAGACAGTAATACTAAATCAAGGTGACTTCAAACCTATATCTATTACTCTAAAAGACTGCCCACTAGAATCAGTACAGAAATTTACATATCTTGGATCCACAGTTACGCAAACCATCTCTCTTGATGAAGAAATAAACTGTCGAATTGGTAAGGCAGCTACGACCTTCGGCAAACTCACAAAAAGGGCATGGAACAACACGAAACTAACTCAAAAGACTAAACTCTTAATATATCAAACTTGTGTGCTTAGCACACTACTATATGGATCCGAAACCTGGACAACATACTCAAACCAGGAAAAAAGACTAAATGTCTTCCACATGCGATGTCTCCGCAAAATAATGCACATCAAATGGCAGGACAAAATAACCAACTTAACTGTCCTGCAACGTGCTAAGACTCTAACAATCATGTCGATGCTCAGAAGTCGAAGGCTAAGATGGCTGGGGCATGTCCATCGGATGAAAGAAAAACGCATTCTTAGGCAAATACTATATGGCGAGCTAAAACACGGAAAACGACAAATCGGCAGACCTAAACTACGATATAGAGATATCTGCAAATCATCTCTGAAAGACTTCTCCATCTGTGAAAACGACTGGCAACATCTGGCAAGTGATCGCACATCATGGAGAGCACGTATCTATCTATCTATTGACCTTTCGAGCCGTAACCGGCCCATAGGGCGTAGACCAAGATACACCTTCTCCTATATGAATTTTTGTTCTAGCAGTTTTCTTTTAAAGATATTTTATCAAATCTCGCCATCTGTCTCTGTTCTGTGCAAGCAGTTCTATCTCATTGAGGGAGCCGATTCCTGCTGCTCTTGCCTCTCTCATCAATGTTCTTCTCAGTGTCTCCCTGGGTCTTCCTCTTTTTCTTTTACCTGTTGTTTCCCATATGAGGGCTTGCTTTGCTATTCGATTATTATCTCTTCTCATCACATGTCCAACGTATGACCATCGTCTTTTCTTTATTACTGAAGATATTAGTGGTTGATTGGCGATTTCTCTAATTTCCTCGTTTGTTTTGAATTCGTTCCATTCTATACCAAGTATTTTCCTTAGACATTTATTTTCGAATGCGTTCAACTTTGTTTCTATATCTCTTGTTGTTTTCCAGCTTTCACACGCATACGTAAGGGTTGATAGTACATTTGATTTGAATAGCCTAAGTTTTGTGTTTGTGCTAATGAGTTTTGATTTCCACAACTTTTCAAGGCTTCTGAAAGACATTGCTGCTTTAGCCAGTCTGATTCTAATTTCTTTGCTCGTATCCCCTTCTCGATCAATGTGACTTCCAAGATAGATAAAGTGATCGATCTCTTCTACTGGTTTGTTTTCCATGTATATTTTGTCACTTGTTGGAATTAAACTTTTCATGACTTTAGTCTTTTCATGATTGACCTCAAGCCCAATTTTGCTGGCTATTGATGATAGTTCATTTGTGTTTTCCTGCATCGTTTTTATCTGACTGCTGATGAGAACTATGTCATCAGCAAAGTCGAGGTCCTCCAAATGGTCTCCTTGTATCCATTCGATGCCTTTATTACCAGTGCAGCATTTCTTCATTATGAAGTCCATAACAATTCCAAATAACAAGGGCGATAAAATACATCCTTGTTTAACCCCAGTTTCTATTGGGAAACATTCGCTCAGTCCTTCCTCTGTTCGAACTGCACATGTGTAACCATCATACATGTCTTTGATAATATTTATGATTTTTGATGGTAAGCCATATTGCTTCAGAATTTTCCACAAAGAATCTCTATGAATACTATCAAATGCTTTTTTGAAGTCGATGAAGTTAAGTACAAAAGGTTTTTGCTTTTCAATGTGTTCCTCCAATATAAGTCGTAGAGTGAAAATGTGGTCAAGACAGCTTCTCCCTTTTCTAAACCCAGCCTGTTCTTCACGCATCACTGTATCTATTGAATCCTTTATTCTATTTAGGATGATTTTACAGAATAACTTTGAGGCAACTGACAAAAGTGTCACGCCTCTCCAGTTGTTACAATCTCTAAGATTGCCCTTTTTTGGGATCTTAACAATGATTCCTTTTTTCCATTTATGAGGCGTCTTCTCTGTTTTCCAAATGATGTTGAACATTTTTTGGAGATGTATTAAATTATGGCTATCAATTGCCTTGAGGATCTCAGCTGTTAACTTATCCTCTCCAGCAGCCTTGTTATTGGTCATTAGCTTTAAGGTGGTTTCTATTTCACTCAAGGTGAAGTCATCTAAATTTACATCTAATTCTGCTGCTGGTGTTTCAGCTTCAAAATCTATTAAACTGTGAGGTAGTGGACGGTTAAGAATTTCTTTGAAGTGTTCCGCCCAACGAGCTTTTATGTCTGCGCTTGTTGTTAGCATTAATCCAGATTTGTCTAGAATTGGTGTTCCACTGGATGTATAGGTGTTTGTCAGCATCTTTTGTACAGTATAAAGAGTTCTGCTGTCTCCTGTAATTGCAGCTGTCTCTGCTTTCTCTGCCAAGTTGTCTATATAAGCTCTTGTATCTCTTCTTGCCGAACTTTTCACTTTGTTGTCTAATTCTTTGTATGTTGCTTTTGCCAGAACCTTTCCAAGATCTGTCTTTACATTAGTCATGGCTCTCTTTGCTTCTCTTCTTTCTTTGATGTATTTCCATGTGGTGTCTGAGATCCAAGCTCGTTTTTCCATTTTCTTCAGTCCAGCACTTGCTTCTGCTGCTGTCATTAGTATTTTGCTCTGTGAGTCCCACATTTCATTGATATCTAAGTCTATTTCACCAAGTGCTGAATAACAATTACTTAGCTCTATGTTAAACTTTTCCTTTATGGCTTCATCTTTCAGTTTATGACTATCAATTTTATGTGTAATTGACCTCTTCTGTTGGTTTCTAAATTT
Organism: Megaustenia siamemsis; assembly: GCA_032433765.1. Classification (NCBI taxonomy): domain Eukaryota; kingdom Metazoa; phylum Mollusca; class Gastropoda; order Stylommatophora; family Ariophantidae; genus Megaustenia; species Megaustenia siamemsis. Next base: position 74,441,261 of record JAVIAB010000124.1, read on the forward strand.
TAATCTTATTTTCCCAATGCACAGGTTGTGGTCACTATTAACATCAGCACCTCTGTATGCTCTTACATCTATTAATGATGATCTGAATTGTTGTTTAATACATAGGTGGTCAATTTGATTTGATGTTCTATCATCAGGAGATATCCATGTTGTTTTGTGGATATTTTTGTGTGGAAATAATGTCCCACCTATAACTAAATCTTCTATTAAACATAATTCTATTAATCTTTCTCCATTCTGACTTGTTGTATTACAGCCTTCTCTCCCCATCACATGTTCCACTCCTGCGTTATCTTGTCCTACTTTGGCGTTGAAGTCTCCCATTACAATTAAAAGATCGTGTTTTGGTATTTTGTTTATAAGTTGTTGCAGTTGGTTATAAAAATCATCCTTAACTTCATCATCAGCTTCGTTAGTAGGCGCATAACATTGAATAATTGAAAGTCTTCCATACGAGCACGTATAAGGAACGGTATAACAACATTTGAGACTGTTCTAAGACAGGACTTAGAAGAGAAGAGACTCATGAAAAAGGATGGTAAACCCTGTGGACCAGCGAGCCTGACCTGTTCATTATGTGACCGCGTGTGTTTGTCAAACATTGGTAGAATTAGCCACGAGAGAAGCTGTTCGGCAAAAACAATACCTCAAAAAAATACGCAAAAGCCTCCACTAGACCGTCTGACAAGACGAAAAGGGCCATATATGTAGCAATTCAGCATATATTTCATTTTTTTAAAATTCTACATGTAGATTAATTTTAGGAAGAAAAAATTGTCTGTTTCCCATAAAATTTGTTGGTACAGCATGCAAGTTTGTTTTTTTTTTTTGTCAAAAATGTATCTACAAATTACAAGGATCTAGTACCCTATGAAAGATATATAGTACAGTCGAACCTGGTCTTAGGACCACCTGTTTAAAGCGTTTCCCTGGTTATAGGACCGGGTCTACAATTTCCCCTAGTTTTTTACTATATGCTAACACTGATTACGGCGCTCACCGTATGACGCGACCAGAGACCAGGCTAATTAACCGCCGCCAATGTTATTTATCCCGTTTATGACACGCGGGTAATCCGAGATAACGATACACTGACCAGCCAGTCCTTCTCCGTCTCGCTGGGAGCCATAAACGATCGACACAGGTGTCTACAGGTGTCGAAGTTTTCCCGTATTTAGTGAGTCCCAGATTACAGTGGGACGTGTTACGTTTATCAGTCAATACTGGTGTGAGAAACACGGCAGACACAGATCTATGATTCGTGAAGTGACATCACTTCGCGGTTCCGTCTAGACCAGAGTAGACCATTGCGTGGCCCGTATAAATTACAGGAATTAACTAAAGAATTAGTCATTGCCCGCTTAGAGTGTATTCACGTACATGTACAGTATCTCAGTGAATTATTTTTTGTGGATTTTAAAAGTGTTACACACAATATAGGAAATGGCCAGTGTCAAAAGTGTAAAACCAAAAGCATTAACGCTGGAAAAACGAATATCAGTGATTCGACAAAATATTTTTGTGTGTTTAACTATCGTGTTTTATGAAAAGTGTCCAACCAGTGGCTATTGTAGACCGACATGTGCACTATGTTCTACTCATGGATTACGCTGATTTGCAGGTTAGTTTTCATAGTCTTCTACCTTTTAGCTCCCAGTGGAGCATAGGTCTTCAACAAACACTTTCCAAGTCGTTCTGTTTTTTGCAATTCTTTTAAGATCATTCCATGTCTTCCCCATCATCTTCATCTCTGCTTCAATCTGTCTTCTCCAAGAATTCCTTGGTCTTCCTCTTTGTCTTTTCCCCTGGGGATTCCAAAAAAGGGCCTGTTGTGTAATACTCTCAGTTGGTTTCCGTAGTGTGTGTCCTATCCATCGCCATCGTCTTCGCTGTATTTCTTTATCCACTGGTATTTGACCGGTACATTTCCATAATTCCACGTTTGTGACTTTGTCCTGCCATTTCCATCCCTTTATTCTGCGCAAGCATCCATTAATGAAAGTCTGTACCTTCGTGATTGTCAATTTTGTTATTCTCCATGTTTCACAGCCATATAATAGAACCGACTTAACATTGGAGTTGAAAATTTGTATTTTTGTATTTAGCCTAATTTCTTTGGATTTCCATATGTTTCCCAGTGCAATGAAAGCTCCTCTTGCTTTTGATATCCTTATTTTGGTATCTTTTTCTGTTCCTCCCTCTTTATCTATATTACTGCCCAGATATATATAAGATTGTACGTCTAGTAGAGGTATTTCTCCTAGTTTTATTTGGTTATTGCCAACTGCATTAATTCTCATAATGTTGGTCTTATCTCTATTAATCTTTAGTCCTAGCTGTTGTGATCTCTCATCTAATATACTCATTTTATCTTGCATCTGTTGGTGGCTGTGTGATAGGAGAGCTATGTCATCAGCAAAGTCTAAATCATCAAGTTGTTTGGTCAGTGACCACTGGATCCCATTTCTGTTGTTTTGAGTTATTTTCATAATCCAATCTATGGCCAGTAGAAAGAGAAATGGAGACAGAAGGCATCCTTGCCTAACTCCTGTTCTTATTTCAAATGCTTCTGTAAGCTGTCCTTCATGCACCACACTACATTTTGTTCCTTCATACATTGTTTTTATCAGGTTAATAAACTTTATGGGGATTCCATAATGACTCAGCAACTTCCAAAGCATTCTTCTGTCTAAACTATCAAATGCCTTTTCGTAATCTATGAATCCAATATAAAGTGGGGATTTTAGTTCTAAACTTTGTTCAACTATTATACGTAGAGTAGTTATTTGATCAGCACATGATCTGTTCTTCCTAAAACCTGCTTGTTCATCTCTCAAGTGTTTCTCTATAGCCTCTTTTAGTCTCTCCAGAATGATTCTGCCTAATATTTTTCCTGGCACTGATAGTAGCATAATTCCCCTATAATTTGTGCACTCCTGTAAACTTCCTTTCTTTGGTAGTTTGATCATATAACCTTCTCTCCAGTCTTTAGGTATTTCTTCCCTCTCCCAAATTTTATCCAATAGATTATGTAACATCTTGGTAGAGGTGATAATATCTGCTTTGATGGCTTCCGAAGGAATTTCATCTGGTCCTGTGGCTTTACCATCTTTTAACAGTTTGATGGCTTTCATTATTTCTTCTTTGCTTGGTTTTCCGCAGTTAACGTGTAATTCTTCTTCTGCTGGTAGTATATCTGGAGGATTATTTGAGCCAGGTCTGTTCAAAAGTTCTTCAAAGTGCTCCTTCCATCTCTCCATTTGTTCCTTTATATTACTAAGCAGATTTCCTTTCTTATCTTTGATAAAGGCGTTGATCTGTTTGTATTTTCCACCTAATTTCTTTGTGCTGTTGTACAGTTCTTTCATATTCCCTTTATTTGCTGCTTCTTCTGCCTCTTTAGCTAATTCATCTATATATTTCCTCTTATCCCTTTTAATGCATCTTCTCACTTCTTTATTCACCTCTGTGTAAGCTTCCTGTGTCTTGGCTTTATTACTTCTTGTTTTGCTTTTATTTATGTCTGCTTTCTTGTTCTTTCTTTCTTTAATTTTATCCAGGGTCTCTGCTGTCATCCATGCCTTATTCTGGCGTTCTCTTTTCCCCAGTGTTTCTTCGCATGTCTCTTTCCATATATTTTTTACCTGTTTCCAATGATCTTCTATATTTATAGTATTTTCTAGTTGTTGGAGGACTTGGTATTTGTTTGATATTGTGACTGCGAATTTATCTTTAATTCCTTGTTCTTTAAGAAACCCTACATTGAAATACGTTCTGCCCTTATTCGTTGTAGTATACCTTTTTAATTTAATTTTAAGTTTGGCTAACAGAAGATGATGATCAGAAGCTATATCTGCCCCTCTATATACTTTTACATCCTGTAAGGATGACTTAAACTTATTATTAATACATATGTGATCAATTTGATTTTCCGTTCTATGATCTGGTGACACCCATGTAGCTTTGTGTATTCTTTTATGTTGGAATATTGTTCCTCCTAGGCTCATTTGATTAAGGGCGCAGAAATTCACAAATATCTCTCCATTCTCGTTTATATCTCCAAGTCCATGTTTTCCCATAATCTCTTCAAAGCCTCTGTTGTCTGATCCTACCTTAGCATTTAGGTCTCCCATCAAGATTATAATATCCTTGACTCGTCTTGCATCCATCTGGCATTGTAGCTGTTTATAAAAATCATCTTTAACTGAGTCATCTTTATCGTTGGTTGGTGCATAGCATTGTATAATGTGTAATTTTATTTTGTTTTTGGTTGTTCTAAATGTTGCTCTCACCAGTCTTGGTCCCACTGCCTCCCATTCTATTAGTGTCTTCTGTGCATTCTTTGATAGCATTATAGCTACCCCTTCGCTATGTTGTGCTCCTGGTTCCTGATGTCCTGATGATAAAATCATCTCCCCTGTATTCAATTTTATTCTCTCCGCTCCCAGCCATCTTGTTTCACACATTCCCAGAATATCTATCTTGTAGTTGTTCATTTCTGCTGCCACTTGTGCCGCTTTTCCCTGTTCGTTAAGGGTATGAACATTCCAGGTGCCAATTCTGGATGATTTCCTGGTAGACAAAGGGTGAGTCGGCAACCCGGACTCCTTATGGCTTTCTCCGGATTGCGTCATACATCTCTTAGACAGAGAGCCCTTCTCTTTCCTGGTTGACGGATTTACTTTATCTTTCTTTGACTTGTTCATGTTTGTGAAGTTTTTTCGGCTTATTTTTTTACAGTATGGGATAGCCAGTCCCATGCCTAACCCTCCTTTCTCGCCTCTTACGAACATGCCTGGTAGGGTACAGCGCCGCTATTCTTTACTTCCCTTTCGGGCCCCGGCAGCGCACGGGCGAGTTTTCATAGTAAGTAAAGTAAGTAAAGTACCCCCCGTCACGCCAAGTGGCGTATAGGGAAATATGGTGTTAGTGACCCTATATTTTACAGACCTTCAGCACATGATTTTTGGGGTAATGTGGTCGGTATTACGCCCGTGCTGCTTTTACTTTCCCAGAAAAAATCCGGTACCCATTTAAGGCTGGGTGAACCCGGAGCCGTCGGTTGGGATCGAACCCTACCCCTTGTCCGTAGTAGTCCAGTTCACTAACCACTGAGCTATCGCGGCTCCTACTAATTTTTAGGGAATTAGTAAAACCCAGGTGTCCTCGCCAGGATTACGAACCCCGGCTGTTGCCGTGGTAAGCCAACCGCCTATCGATTGCGCTAACCGGACACGAGATTTTTCATAGTGCTTAGGATAAATTTTTTTTATCGCTCTATTTACATGTATTATGTGAAACCTGTGAGGCAGGACCACCTGTCCTATGGGACCAGTTTTTTAAAGTCCCGTGAATGGTCGCCTTAGACAGGTTCGACTGTATTAGAACATGCTAGAGACTATAAAGTACTAGATTGTTCATAATACTTCTAGCAAGAAGCATGCCTTAGACTTTTGGATTAAGAGACCAGAAATGGTAAGCTCTGATCTACAACATGATTCAAAAGAATGTTATCGAGTAACAATAAAGTAACAATTAAGTAAAATAAAATTGCACTAATTTTTTTTCAGAAACACTGAAAAGGGAGCATCTGCATAAGTATTTGATTCACTATTCTATCTATCTATTGACCTATCGAGCAGTGGCCGGCCCGTAGGGCATAGACCCATATACTCTTTCTCTTTTTCTAAATTTTCTTTCTAGCATTCTTAATCCTTGCAAAAGTCTTTTTTCAAATCTCACCATTTGTCTTTGTTCTGTGCAGGCATCTCGATCTTATTGTGTGAGCCAATTCCTGTTGCCTTTGCCTTTCTGATCACTGTTCTTCTCAGTGTCTCTCTGGGTCGGCCTTTTTTTCTCATACCTGTTGTTTCCCACATGAGGGCTTGCTTTGTTATTCGGTTATTATCTCTTCTCATCAACATATGACCATCAACTTTTCTTGATTACTGATGATATTAGTGGTTGATTAGCTATTTCTCTAATTTCTTCATTTATTTTGAATTCGTTCCATGCTATACCAAATCGCTTCCTGAGACATTAATTTTCAAATGCATTCAACTTTGTTTCTATGTCTCTTGTTGTTTTCAAGCTCTTGCATGTATATGTAAGGGTTGATAGTACGTTTGATTTGAATTGTCTAAGTTTCATTTTTGTGCTGATGAGTTTTGATTTCCACATCTTCTCAAGACTTTTGAAGGATATTCCTGATTTAGCTATTCTGATTCTAATTTCTTTGCTTGTATCCCCTTCCCAATCAATGTGCCTTTCAAGATAGAGAGAGAGAGAGAGAGAGAGAGGGAGGGAGGGAGGGAGGGATAGAGAGAGAGGGAGAGAGAGATAGAGAGAGAGACAGAGAGAGGGAGAGAGTGAGAGAGAGAGAGAGGTCCAATTTTGCTGGCTATTTATGATAGTTCATTTGTGTTTCCTGAATCGTTTTTATGTGAGGACAATGCTTATAAGGACAATGTCATCAGCAAAGTCCAGGTCCTCCAAATGTCTCCTTGTATCCATTTGATGCCTTTGTTACCAGTGCAGCATTTCTTCATTAAGAATCCATAACAACTCCAAATAACAAGGGCGATAAAATACATCCTTGTTTAACCCCAATTTCTATTGGGGAATTAGTCCTTCCTCTGTACAAACTGCACATGTGTAACCATCATACATGTCTTTGATAATATTTATGATTTTTTATGGTATGCCATATTGCTTCAGAATTTTCCACAAAGAATCTCTATGGATGCTGTCGAATGCTTTTTTTGAAGTCAATGAAGTACAAAAGGTTTTTGCTTTTCAATATGTTCTTCCAATATAAGTCTTAGAGTAAAAATGTGGTCAAGGCAGCTTCTTCCTTTTCTAAACCCAGCCTGTTCTTCATGCATTAGATTCACCATTATACAAAGCCAAAAATAATATTATTTCCCTTTGCTAAACCAGTCAAAGTTTTAAAAATTGCTTCACCATTAAACAATTATAAATATTGACTTTTTTTTTTTTTACACATCTCTTGTAACTCAGTGTAAACACTTAGAGAACACATGGAAACAAAATTTTCAATGTAATCAAAACAGTCAAACTAAGGGAGAAAAGACTAGTTTTGTGATAATAAAATAGCAGAATCTGTAGTCCCATCACTGAGACACATTTAAGCAATAAGATAAGTTGGATAAGAGTCATGAAGGGTAAAGGCATGGGCTGAGAGGCATAAAGGGATCATACATATATTTTTAAAAATATATAAATATAAACATTGAAGATATGTTAAATTAGTCAAGAATGTTTGGTTGTAGAAGTCTTTCATTCTGCACAAGCTTCTTAACTCTTTCCGTACAGAAGCTATTTATCGACGCAACGGAAGAGATTTTAGAGACAAAATTGTTCATGGTTTTAAGAATCAATCTACATATTTATATTTATCTAACATATTACATATTATATATGAATGTTTAGATAATTGAACAAGGTATTAGATTTCACCAATATCCAGATGATACAAGACATATAAAATGAATATGGTTTGATGGCGTTTACACTAATAAAATTAAGCGTGGCGCACCATACGGCGGAACGTACGCAACCAAAATGGAAATGGCGCACCATGCGGCGGATCGTATGGAAAGAGTTAAGTATTTGATTATCCCATTTCTGGCTATTGATATGACCTGCTAAATGTTTTTTTTAAGTATAATGGTGGTGAAAATATATATTGACAGTGGGTATATTTATACTCATGTTCTTTCTATTTGAATGAGTAAATATATGATATAGCTTGTTTCATAACTCGTGCCCAACTTTTAAAATCGATAGCTTTTTAACCGCTTGTTGTAAGTTGTTCAAAATTTGCATGTAAAATTATAATGATTAGAACCCAACAGGGAATTAATTTCATTAAAAAAAAACATTTGGTTATTATTGTTGCTTATTTGATTTACATAAATTTATAACGACCCATTGATGTAGTCAAAACTTAATGTTTACAGTATTTTAAGTTAAAAATAGCGAGTAAAAATCCATACACTGTAAAATTGACGTGTTTGCACCCTTTTACCGTGGTTTTTTGACACAATTAGACACTTGTAAAAAACACGAGAAATTGTGTGTTCCATTTCCGTTCATTCATAGGTGGAGACGTGGAACGATAACATTTATCATGGGTCTTAAAATGAAATTCTGCAGTTTACAAAACATCGCAATAAAAATGATTGACTATTTTTGCAAAGAGGCTAAACGAGGAAGATTATTTCATTCTTTAGAAAACCCTGAGAATAGGACAAGACACATTTTGGATTTATCTAAACGGTCATTTAATCGCTGGATTCAAGCACGTGACCGTCAATGTTCAAAATATACAAAATCACAAGGAAGAGCAAAAATGTTGGATAATTTCGACAGTGAACTTATTAGAAGTGAAATTCGCAAAATGTTGGGTATGAATGAAACTGTTACAATAAGAAAATTAAAAGTATCGCTGAAAAAGAACAATAGTATTGAAATATCAAAGTCTACATTATGGAGGAATGTGAGAGCTGCAGGCTTTACATTCAGAAAGTATTCCAATGGACGAAACATCATCTGTGAGAAGCCACATATAGTAGTCATGAGAAGCAAGTACTTACGTGAAGTAAAAGAGGTGTGCAAGCAAGGTTATGATACTGTGTACTTGGATGAAACATGGATCAATGCTCACCACACTAACCAAAGGGAATGGCAGTCATCAGATGGAAAGATTAAGAGATTAATACCTAGCAGCAAAGGACAGCGCTTGATAATTGCTCATGCAGGTAGTCGACAACATGGACTAATACAGAGCTCATTTTTCTTTCAAAATCCATAGACAATCGGGATTATCACTCTGAGATGAATGGTCACATATTTAGACATTGGATTGAAAATTCTGTTCTCCCATCACTAGATCGACCATCATGCCTAATAATGGACAATGCAGCGTACCACAACATTGTTGCACTTGAAGATAAAGTCCCGACGTCATCCAGTACAAAAGATGCTATTAAGATATGGCTCACAAAGGAGCACATACAATTTAATACCATGTACTTAAAACCTGAATTACTATCTCTAGTAAAGCAAAAACAAAGGACAAAGATTTTTCAAATATATAAGATTATCCAAGAGCACGGTCATATAAGTTTGAGGCTGCCACCTTACCATGCTCATTTAAATCCAATAGAACTAATCTGGGCAAAATTAAAAGGACAAGTGGCAGATGAAAATACAACATTCAAAATATGCGATGTAAAGACTCTTGCTAATCTCGCTTTATTAAATATAGACAAAGATTATTGGGCTAAATGTGAAGACCACATCTTAAAACAGGAAGAGGAATATTGGAAAAATGATGGTTTGTGGAATGTTCAACCCCAAACAGTTATTAATCTTTTAGACTCGTCTGATTCAGAATGAAAGTATATAGCCCCCACAATGTTGGCCCCTATATTACCTTAAATTAGTTCAACAAACGGTCCTTATCAGGACCACACAACTATGAAAATTGGACATACAGGTATACCTTGATATTATCGTCCGTCCTCGAACTGAGAAGACAATAATTCTCCTGGTGTTTTGTCTTATTAGGTTATTTCCCCATTATGACCACGCCTTTACCTAGTGAAAATTAATCATAGACCAGCAACTACGGTAATTTCTATTATTTAGGGGTTCACAATTTACAATTTTGACAAACATCAAAGAAATTCGCCGCTTTAAGAAAACTGCAGCTGCAAGATATTTGTTAAATATACATTTAAAGGGTCTTTTGCATTGTAATAACTTTTGGAAAATTTCAACAGTTTTTAACAAACGGTTACTGAGTAATAGCTTTTTGAAATTGGGCACGTGATTTGAAACGAGCTATACTACAGTATAGCAAGCATATTTTAAATGCAGCTTTGTGTTTGTGCGCAGCTTTTTAGAGCTTCATGCTCTCTCATCTATCCAGTTGAAAAAGGAGTGAGTACGTGGCATGCTGAGTTAGGAAAAATAACGACAGCAAGGAAAAGTACTACGGCACCTCTTCACCCCCCCCCCCCCCCCCCCCCCCGCGCCCCCACACCTCAAAATTATGGTCTCCCAAAAGACATTATATATGTTATGGAACATTGCTTGTATGGTACTATCTGTTTGTTGAATGTTTATTTTTAAAAATTAATTAGCAAATGTTTCATTTCAGAAATTTGCTACCAAAATCCTCTAGCACTTCTTTTCAAGTACTTTTAAGATAGAGAAAAATTTAACAAATACTTATTGCCTAAATATGATTGACTTAGAGGTGATAAATGTTTATAACCAACATCATGCAGGCTGAATTGGAGAAGTTGTACTCACTGAAGCAAGAGCTGCTGAATGCTGTACGTCAATGCGAAAACATGGGCAGCACTGACCAGCTAGACACGTCTGAGGAGAATATAACATCCATTGTGTCCCAATTTGCTGAGCAGGTCAATGCAGAGTTGGCTATGTGTATTAAACAAGTAAGAGAATTAGGAAGATGTGCCATTTCATGTTGTGGCAATTTAAATTAGAAAACATTAAACATAAAGAAAATTTCATGTATATCTTTTCTTCAGGCTAGTCATTCTGAGGACGATCATTGAAGCCATTTGATTGTGTTTCTCCACTGTTAATTATTTAGACATATTTTTGGATATGCTAATGTTTTGCTCTTGCATTCATATGGTAGAGTATAGTAAATGGCAGAAATAAATGTTTATTTTGTCATGTGACATCCCTTTTCACAACACATGGTACACTTGTCAATTTCTCCATATGTATAATTTGTCCACTTGGAATCATACAGAATGTGTTTTGTCAAATCTTTATGGTGGAGAAGACATTTGAAAAATGTGTCTTATTTGAGTGAAACTGTTGATATTTTGTAATACTTTTGTGATTCAAAAGTAGATATGATCATTATTACAATATTTTACATGCATTAAATGTTACTGTAAACAACACAAAATTTATTTTGCCTTGTAAAATGTGGCACAATATCAATCATTCACATGGACATTTTGTATTAGTTATTTAGTTCTTTTTTCAACTGGAGAATACTAAACACAGACACATGTGCACACATTATATATATATAATCAGAATTGTTGTCAATCTAAATGATTTGAGGATCCACCCAACAATACAACATAAAAGCCAAACTAATGATGTGATGAAAACTGTTAACTATCAGTATTTACTTCTGTCTGAATCTGTAGGCTGGAGAGAACAGCAGAAAATGAAACACTAAGACTATCACTATTGACAGAACTGCTCAAGAGATGTGCCCAAGAAATGTACACAGTGTTAGCACACAGACTATGTGCTCAGAAGGGAATTAAAAAAAAAACAATCGCCACTATTCTATTCTAATCTATTCTATTATGTTATATTCTTGGAATCAGTTTCATTGCAGTCGGAGCATCCCCATATCCACTCCACCGTCCGCCCCAGCATTTCTCGAAGCATATGCAGACTGATTGTTCCTGTATGGTGTTGATTATAGATACATCTGCTTTTCTATTTAAGCACTCTAGATTGACCAGATCCCTTTTCCACCTTTAGATTCATTAGTCTCTCAATATATACATCATTACCCCACCCATTCTCCTCCTCTTCTCTTAAAAAATGAAGAACAAATTTGGTGATATTCTCTTTGTTCAGAGTAAGGCCACAATCAGAGCCAGAGCTGCCAGTGAGCTTATTGACTATTTCATTGTCATGTACACCAGCATGCCCTGAACAGTACACCCAAGTTAACATGCTCACTTTAGAACCATCCAAGAGCCGCATCCACTCCTGCTGGAGACACTGTTTGTCAATCTTCTGTAGCATACTTTGCAAATCAGTTACTTGACTGCGTGATCCATGTTCTGTGTAACCAACGTTGTTATCTCTGATGTTGCTGCTTCTTTCTGCATTCGCATGCTGGACATTTTAATGCTACACTTGCCAGATTCCTTAGCCACTTCTCTGTCATGTTAATATACCACAATAACACAATTACTCCGCTGTCCATGGGATACAGAACCATCTGTGTAGATGGCAGGTCCTGGAGTGATGACACTTTTTTAATGGATTCTCTTATTATGATCTCGATAGCTCCATAGGCCCAGTTGCAACACTCCCTGCCGAGCTGAATGATTACTTTGGTTAGCATCTTTTTTCTTACCACTGTCGCTATTGAGCTTTGGAGAAAGGTGAAATAAAGGCATACCAAGTAAAACTTTCAAGAGTCAATGAAAAAAAGAGGTGAATATTGTTGGCCAGAAACAAAATAACCTGTGAAGGATGGTTATATACTGCACACAGTGGAAGAAACTTTGATGCTGCCCAACAAATACAAGATTCTAGAAGGTAATCTGGCTACTGACCATTTTGATGATCTGTGACTAAAAGATATGTTAAGTGGTTGGTTAGTTCTTTTCTATATACTTGAATAGAGTTGTTTTGCTGGCTTGAAACCTTTAGAAAGAAATGTGTTGTGTTCTGCTCCATCAGGCTGAGAAACATTTGGATCACTTGAGAGAGGTTATTAAAAACTGGGATTCCGTGGATAGAATGAGACAGGAGTTGCGTCATTGGCTTCACAGCAAGCAAGGAGAGTTGTCCCACCGTGAAAACCAACCTTCCAAGTTTCATTCGGAGGCTGCTGAGTTAGATGTTGAGCAGCTAAGGGTAGACTGTCTTAGTGTTTGTGAAGTTTGTTTGCCAGTTTACATATTCTAAACAATTGTAATTATCAGTTACAAATATTATAAATGAGACTTGTGCTTTATTATAATTTCAAAATGAAATGTACGTACATTATTTGATTTAAAAAATATTTTCTTCACTTTGAATATTGTATAATCTATAATGACATTGTGTTATTGTGCTTTCACTGCCTTATATCTCTGTTTACTCTTTGATTATTTATAATGTTTAATGAAACAACCTTGCTTTCTGTAATAATAATATTCTAAAAATAAGTACATGCATTACTAGTAATTTTGTTTTTTGCTAAGCCATATTGATTTAAAGCTACTTGAATAAGAACCCAAACATATTTGCAGAGGTTCCGTGATGAGGTTAGAGCAAGAGCACCTGCTATAGAAGAATTACAAAATCACTACAGATCTCTCACCCAACACAGTCCATCAACTGTGGATCCAGTTATTAGAGCAATACAGGTATGAGTCATCAAACATATAAATACAGAAAGGAAATAAGTTCAAATATCTATCTATCTATCAGCCTGCCTGTCTGTCTGTCTATCTATCTACCTTCCTTCCTTTCCAGCTGTAGCTGCATAGCCGGCCCATAGGGTATAGACCCAGAAATCTTTCCTTCTAACTCATCAACTCTACCTCATTGAGGGAACCAATTCCTGCTGCTCTTACCTCTCTGATCAATGTTCTTCTCGGTGTCTCTCTGGGTCTGCTACTTTTCCTTTTATCTGTTATTTCCCACATGAGGGCTTGCTTTGTTATTCTGTTATTATCTCTCCTCATCACATGACCAACATTTGACCATTGTCTTTTCTTGATTACTGAAGATATTAGTGGTTGATTGACAATTCAGCCCTAGATAAGCCCTCCTTCTATATGCCACCTGAGATCCACAAACCTTGCAGCCCTGGTAGACCTATTGTCTCTGTCTGTTCTTGTCCTATCATTCACATCTTGGATTCCTTGGACAGCATCTTCCAGCCTACTGTCAGAGCCTTCCCTTTTCTTTAACCATGCCCTCAATTTATTGTCCACATTCTCCTCATGTCCTGATAAAACCTACCGCCGCTTTGTTTTTTATTTTTTTCTCTCTATACACCTCTGTACCGCACAAGAGGGCCTCCAGTCTCTCCAGTTCTTCCTGGAATGAAGGAACCAACCCTCGACCCCCACCTCTGCTCTTATTCATCTGGCTGAACAAGTCTTAACTCTTGATGTACATTTTATAAGTGGTTTCTTATCCCTAAATGCAGACATTTATATTTTTATTAGTCATTCTCTTTATTTGTGTGTGCATTCCTCTTAAATCTTGTTTACTTTCCATACTTTTGATTTCTAGACATCATTGGCTGAGTTTCTTTTGCCTTTTTGCACATTTTGTGTATTTTATTATTTATTTTCTTGTATTGGGCAGTGTTCTTCGTTTGTCTTCTTTCTTCCATTTTTTTCTATGATGGTGTTAGTTATCCATTTTTGTTTTTTGTGCTTTTCTTTTTTTGGGTAAGGTGTCGCAAGTTTCTTGTATGCTTTTCTTTATGCAAAGCTTTTTGGTTGTAACTTTTTCATCAGGATTTTCTCTTCTGTATTGCTCACTTCCTTTTAATAACAGCGTCTGATATGTGTTCTTTACTTGTATTAAATAAATATCTTTAACATCTTTTTGATTTAAAGCTGTTATATCTAGTGGTATTGTTGATAAATTAGTCTTTTGCTTGTTTCCCTTTAGTTTGATTTTCATTTTAATCATTACAGGATTGTGATCTAAGTTAATATCTGTTCCTATATAGGTTTTATTTTTATTTATGTTGTTTACCATTATGGTTGTAAAAAGAAAAAAAAATATCAGACAGCCTTAATTATTAGTTAACTGTTGCAAACATTTCCATAAAAATGTTCCTAGGGGAAGAAAATAATTAACTGAAGCACAAACATTAACTTTTTTGTTTCAACTATTAAATGCTGTTGTTATATCCATAAAAAACACAAAATAATGCCAGAAACTGCTTTCAGAAGTCTAACAGAGCAAAAAAAACAGACTTGCAGCAATTGAGACACACTTATCCCACAATGTCAACATATCCCACTCTGAGTATTGGGTTTGTCAAATCACATTCAATATCTTCATCATCCTCAGTTAACAATTTCCTGTCTGTGATGATATCTTCACTAACACTACTTAAATCTAAAAGAGGGATGTAATCAGAATCATAGGATGACATTTTATTAGTAAAACAATCAATTTTAGACACTCAGTTGGAGAGCTGTCAACTTCAAAAATGGCGTTTTGGACAGAAATTTAGCATGCTCTTGAGATTAAATTTTTATAGACAAAATTATAAGTGTTTGCTTGCTTGCATTCGCTCGATGACTTAAGGAGTGTACCTCGTCATCATCCGCCCTTTAAAGGACGTTAAGTAGGCGTGTCTGCTTTGTGTTGTGGTTTACAGTATAACTGTTATATTTGCGCCTTTCGGCCCAACACATCCGACTTGAGCATGACATTTTTGAGTAACGGGTTGTCTTCCCTCTTCGATCCCTACTTGCTTGGCCAGACTGGACAGGTTAGTCTGTTATTAGAGGCACCACGGAGAGGTGGAGCAGGGTCTGGATTGTTCTGGTTCACCGATCCTGGCGCAAGCCATCAGCTGTGGATCGCTGACAACTTCCAGCTCTGGTACTAGGAGGCACGCCTTCGCCTCCAAAAATTTAGTAAGACTTAAATAACAATTTTTTTTTTAATATTTTATTTAAGTCTTACTTATAATTTTGAAATTACATGATTTCTTGTAATTTTTCCCCCAAGATATCTTGTAAAATGCTCAGATAAATATGCCATGCCCCTTGTAAAAATCACTACAAAGTTTATCTACTCAGGACATTTGGGAGTTAACCCTCAACTTATTTGAATTCGACAGTCTAATCTTCAACCAGACCAGTCGGGTTGCTATGAGCACCAAAATGGTCCCTAACTATGCTTGCCCACTTATTCGTGTGTTATCTAGAACACCACATTCTTTTCTCCTTTAACAGCCACCTTCCTCTCATGTATTACCGATACATCGACAACAGTTTTGGCTTGTCTGATCTTTCAGAACTTGATCTGACCAGGTTTTGGACCTTGTAGGTTCATGTCACTCCTCCATTTAGAATTTGTATTGGATCTCTACTTCCTCAGTTACTTTTTTAGACATCTCAGCTCCCATCAAGGCCAGCTCCTTGTCGTGGGAATGGGGCTTAACAGTCACCAGGGACTGAAAACCAAGGCTGGCCAGGCCTTCCTACACCTGAGCAAGACCACAGTCTTCTCTAGCAAGTTTAAGTGCTGAAGTCAGAGGCCACCAGCCAAAAGACGCACTACAATAATCAGGATGTCATGCACTCACGCCAATGGGAAGTATGTCTATAACTACTAATCGATATGGCACTCGCCCTGTGATGGACACTCAGGCAGGTGCAGCACCGGGCCCTCAGCCTTGAAAGGGCCAAACTACTATTACTGGATGTCTTTCTCAACTGCTCTGTGGAGTCAGAGAGCTAGAAAATTGAGCTACTGGCCAATCCAAACTAAGACCACTCAAAATAATGCACCGGAATGCTGAAGGCATCAACAGCAAAAGAGATGGGTAGAGTAAAGAGAGTTAGAAAATATCCTGCATGAAGAACGAGTAAGCATATGCTGTTTGCAGGAAACCCATCTAAACAACGACATAGCCTTGAAGATTAGGGATACCAGTGCTATTGATCTGACAGAAAAAACACAAAAGGGCAGAATATTGACATTTGTAAAGAACAACATAAATGCATGTCAGCTTGAAGTGTATATGGATGGGCAGCAACCATCGACCAGTCTTTTTAGTGGTGCAAAATGAGACCATCAGGGAGAGCAGCACTCTCTCCAGATGGAATTACAAAAAGGCAGACTGGAAAATGTATCAACATAAAGTAAAAATGATGATCTACTTATTACATCTGCGCCACTAAAGTGAAGTCGTATGCCGGCAACAGTCCCTTTTTGACAAATCAAGTGTTGTGAATGAGACCTTCCACCGTCTAGAATTGATCTGCGCTTTACGTCATATTGGTGCTGTTCATGACCGTTGTTGGAATTCCTTGACGCAAGTTATTTCCATGTTACTCATTAATGTAAACTACTTCATCAGCCGCATTTTTATCTCTTTAGAGAATTTGCACCGTGTTTTGTTTGTCGTAGGCTGCTTTCACTAGACTAATCAGGAATCTAAAGAGAGCAAAATTTTGTGTATGACATTGTTGTGTGCTATGTCATCGTAATGGCTCATCGTACATCTCTAGACTGGCTGTACGCTAATCTTATGGTCTGTTGTTTGATGTGCGACGGGGATAATCTGATGATTAACTGATGTGTTTATATGTTCGGAATTGAAGTCAACAACGATGGCCTAACATCATCAAGTGCTATATATTTTTTTTTAAATACGATGATCATCATTTTCAAGAGGACGTGAACTTCTGGTATATGGTGGATAGGTGGCGGGAACAATTGAAGGCTGTGCATGAAAAGTGTTCCTTGTTGCAGTTTCCTCATATTCCAAGTCTGGCTTGTTGCAGGAGCTACTGAGTTAAGTGATCTGTGTACACCGTGAGCTGTGTGTCTCATCCATTTTGATCATGTTTCGATATTCCAATTGTTTATGATGAATGATGATATCGTATGACAGGGAACAGTTGGCTGTGTTCACTTTCTGTGCGGTTTTGCCTTATGTCTTTTTATACCAGTTATTTTCTACCCAGTATAGATTTCAAGGTAACGTGCATGTAACAGTTCAACCTGCACAACTATTCTTCTGGCGGATGACGATGTCATTCTATTGAGTGCTCTTGTTTGCTCCTGGTTTGGTCGGAGCAAGCGCCCACCACTGGCATCACTCCCAGGCCTGGATTCAGCCTCTGCTTAGTCATCATGGGTGGCCAGAACAAAGATCTGCCACCTGTCACCACCTCAGGAACTGCCCAGGCACGAGACCCCTGCTCAGCACTCATACTCCGCCATGGCCGTCTTGGTCCCTGACCGATTCTGCATTGTGACTGTTCCTGACAATCCCCAGAGTTCGTTCGTCGCTAGGATACACCACACCAACTGTAGACAGCATGGAACAACACAAGGACTAATTTAACAACAAATTTAATGCCCCATTGACCATGTTCCCATCTTGACAAGACTCACAGTCATAATTACATAGTAATGCATGCAATACATGATTTCGACAGTTTCCTCATCCCTGCACAACAAGGCTTCCAACCTAGCGTGCTCGAAGCCTAATATTCTTGACCTGCCTCCCTAATGAAGGTCGATTCTTACTAAATGTGATTGTTCATAACAATGTCTCTAGTACGACTGGAATTCAGCCGACGATTGCATGACTTGCCCTTGTAAGAAAGGTCTATTCATAACGCTGATAATGGCTTCAATATAAAGTCTCTACTATGCTCAGCTATGCCTATGTTATCACAACCTACACCTCTGATGAAGGTCTATTCATACTGATGATAATTGTTCATAACAATGTCTCTAGTACGACTGGTCAGAACATTACTGACTGGCTATCACAAAGCCTATCTCATCGTGCCTACGACGTGACTATCCTCTCTTCATTAGAGATACTCTATCCCCATTAAGCTAAATCACTCTAGCTATTCCTGATGACTTCAAACTGACCATTCGGCTCGACAACTACCCACACACTGACTTGCGATCGAGAATTCCCCAACACATCCCGGTCCCCAGTTTCGGTTGTGTCTCCCACACACGTCTGGACTGGACCCTCGCACAGAATCGACTGACTATATTTTCCCCGTTCTTTGTGCTCCCAACTCTGCTCACCTCGTTTTTACTCGCCCCCCCTACGCTTTTTCCTTGAAACATCATCTAGACCTTGTTTTCCTTGTGGACCTGATGCCCCCTACTACCATTCTCCAAGAGAGGTAAAGGCATCAAGATGCACCAAGATGCGTAGAGATGCGAAGCTGCTGTAAAGCTGATGATAATGGCAATACTAAAAAAAAGGAAGAAAAGAGTGGTATGGTGACAGCTTTACGTGGTAATGGACGAAACAAAAGTCGACGTTTCGGCCAAGTAGGCCTTCATCTGGACGAACAATAAACACAAAAATTATATATAACGATATATTAACAAATCTAACTACATGGCGATAATATGCTAGATACTAAAGAGAGGAAAAATAAAAAATGGTCACTTCCCTGTGTTCCTGAGCTGGGTTATCTCCAAATGGACTGAATTGATACGGCAGGATGACCGACTATAAATCTCTCTGGCCAGGAAGTCAGGTGAGAAGACGGAAAGGAAGGGTTCTAAAAATATGGGGAGGTGGGTACAGGATATGTGTAAACTATGCATGTCTAACTCTGTGCGTGCACCCTGAACCGATGTGTAAACATAAGTATGTGTATGTAACAATGCATGCGTACAAGC
This sequence comes from Megaustenia siamemsis, assembly GCA_032433765.1. Taxonomy (NCBI): domain Eukaryota; kingdom Metazoa; phylum Mollusca; class Gastropoda; order Stylommatophora; family Ariophantidae; genus Megaustenia; species Megaustenia siamemsis. The sequence continues at coordinate 74,460,449 of JAVIAB010000124.1, forward strand.
ATAAATCAGCACATTTATTGCCGCAAGGCCCACAAAAGAAAAACCCAAAGGAGCCCAAATGTGCCAATACATGTGCAGACAAATATATCCACATGTATAGGTTAAGTAGTGCATGGTGGTATGAAATATGTAGTGGGTGTCCTATGAGTATGAGAGTGATATGTTGATTCCTTGGGGGGACAGCGAACCCAACTGGGCAATAAGGCAATTCTCAAGGGCGAACCTGCTGCGATTGCTGGAGTGACATGAGACAATGCCAGTAACTTGCATGTCGAGTTTACCACTATGTCCAGGGGAGTTGAAATGGGCAGACACCGGGCTGCCAGTCTTTTGCTCAACATCACGAAGATGCTCACAAAATTTGTCATACAAGCACCATCCACTTTCACCCACATACGTCATCTGGCAGTGCTTGCATATTATGGTGTAGATGATATTACGCGACACACAAGTGAACCCCTCCTTGATGTCGAATCGCTTATTAGGGAACAAGACCGAATCGGTGCAAAGCATGTAGTCACAAGTTCTGCAAACTCGACGTCCACAAGGAACAGTACCAAGGTGTTTGTGGTTTGAGCGGGGGAGGCGGCTAGTGACAAGAATGACTCTCAGACTCCTGTCACGTTTGAAAGCGACTAAAGGAGGATCACTGAAAAGTAGGCGGGTAGTAGGATCTGAGTGGAGAATGGAGTGATACCGGTTAAGGATCCTCACCGCAGCCAAGTTATGGGGGTGGTAGGTGAGGGTAAATATGGTCCTATCAGAGGAACGGCGGGTGGATGGGGTGAGTGCCACCGAACGGGGAATATCGAGAGCTCTCTTAAAGGCAGATTGGAGAACCGAATCAGGATAGAGACGACGCCTAAAGAAATTTAACATCAGGTGGGCCTGTTGGAGAAAATTGTGATCATCCTGGCAGATACGACGAAGTCGTAATAATTGAGAATATGGAATGGAATCTCTGCAGTGAGATGGATGAGACGAGGTGTAGAGAAGATAACAGTGGGCGTCCGTGGGTTTATAGAAGACTGAAGTGTGGAGGCTGGAGGTACCAAGGGCGACGACCAGATCAAAAAAAGTGCCAGATCAAGAAAAGTGACGGACGAGGTAGAGATAAAAGATGTAATCTTGATGGATTTGTGAAAGTTACCAATGTAGTCGATGAACCTGGAGATGTCATCTTCCGGCAAGTCAGTCAGTCCAAAGACATCATCAATGTATCGGAGGTATTTAATGGGAAGGGGGCCACGGTATGAATTCAGTATTTGATGTTCAAGGTAACCCATGAACAGGCAAGCATAACTAGGACCCATCTTGGTTCCCATTGCTACCCCACTCACCTGGTCATAGAATTGACCATTGAATTAGAAAGTATTAAGGTTGAGAACAAGTTCAGTGAGACGGAGGAGAGTAGTTATATCCACAGATGGGTGTTTTCTTTGGTCAAGAAAGAACTGAGAAGAGCTATAAGGCCATCAGCATGAGGGATAGAGGTATACAGAGAGCATACGTCGAGGACGAAAAGTCGGTACGGGCGTTCCGTGTTAAGGGAAAGGGAAGAGAAGATAGTGATGGCATGATTCGTGTCCTTGACATAGGTGGAAAGGGATGTCACTATGGGTTGGAAAATGCTGTCGAGATAGTTGGATATATGTTCTGTGGGACAACTACATGCTGCAACAATGGGACGACCAGGGTTATTGGGCTTGTGGATTTTAGGAAGCATGTAGAAGGAAGGTTTGCCTAGAGCACTGTCTGGGATGATGAGACGGGACGCGCTAGGAGGAAGGGATTTATCGTCGATAAGCTGTTTGATGGTAGAGCGAACCTTCACATTGTTGCTAGTAGTGGAATCACTAGGGCAAGGTTTATAGAACATGGTGTCAGATAATTGTTTGACGCCTTCTTGGATGTATAAGCCTTTACGCCAGACTACCACAGCACCTCCCTTATCAGCTGGTTTAATGACGATATCCTCCCGACTACGGAGACTGGAGAGGGCTCGAAATTCGGCGGGAGTTAAAGTTGGAACGAGATACCCGGCGAATAGGGAGTTGCTCGATCTCCCGAAGAGTAACCTGTGTGTATAAGTCGAGAGCCCTTGAGGCACCAGAATGCGGTGTCAAATTCAATTTACGTGAATGAAAGCGAGAAAATTCATCAACATAAGTGGAAGATGAGGTGTCCGAATTCCCGCAGCGATAGTATTCTAAACGCATGCGTCTGTGGAGATCATGGACATCCTTTAGAAGACTGTGACGATCACTAGTAGGGCGCACAGGGACAAATTGTAACCCTTTAGAGAGAACTGCGCGTTCGTTATCCGATAATGTGAGATCCTTAGGAATACAGATGATGCGGGAATGGTGGTCAAGAGGGGTTTGAGAGGGTGGTTGAGGTCGAAGGTCGGATATCTTCTTTTTGTGTTGAGAGGACATGAAGGTATAAAGCTCCCTGTTTAAGTTGTGGATAGTTTCACGAATAGGGTGATCGAAACTGATCGCTAGAGAACGAATTTGGGATATTAAAATTCTATGTCTGTCGCGGCAGCTGTTAAGAAGCCTAGAGTGGTTCGCTAGAACTGCCCTAATCCGTTGGAAACCGCATCGCCTTTCTATGTTATCAAGATGACACATCTCGCTGGCATAAGGGGAGTGAATAAAAGGCTTGAATTTCGAGAGGAAACCACGTGGGACAATTCTAAGTCTAAGGCAGTTGTAGAGAAAATTAACGTGACAGGTGAATCTAGTCAATTTATAGGTTGTGAAAGCGAGGTCTTTAGAGAGGGCAGCGATTTCCTGTGGTAGATGTTGGAAGGCAGATAATGTGGACCGGTGGAGATGGTTACAGAACTGTTTGAGGGAAGGCATGTTAACTGATAAGAATGTAAGAGTAAAAAAAGACAGGATACCTAGCGGTCTAATGTGTGATGGTGGAAATAACTATCGTGTAATAAGAACAGTATGATAATATTAGTACTGGTAGTATAAAAACAATGTGAACGATAATGGTCTGTAAATAAAGTATTGGTGTGGACATATAGGACAATGTACAAACATAAAGTAGCAGCGGTATGGTACTAGTAGAGGTAAAGGCATCAAGATGCGTAGAGATGCGAAGCTGCTGTAAAGCTGATGATAATGGCAATACTAAAAAAAAAGAAAGAAAAAAGTGGTATGGTGACAGCTTTACGTGGTAATGGACGAAATAAAAGTCGACGTTTCGGCCAAGTAGACCTTCATCTGGACGAACAACAAACACAAAAATGATATATAACGATATATTAACAAATCTAACTACATGGCGATAATATACTAGATACTAAAGAGAGGAAAAATAAAAAATTCTCCAAACTACTTGTCTCTACTTGTCTCCCTTCGCCTTGCACCAACTCTACCCTTCTCTCTTCCCCTTGTTATCTCCCTTTTTCTCGTTATCTCCCTGTTTTACCTTGGCATGTGCTGAGACTGCTATGATGGGGACTACAGTTACCTTTCTTTGTTTGGGAAATGAGATATTAATTTGGTTGATTACACTGGCACGGGCGGTTGAGCAATTATGGATTTTAATTCGTTTGCAGTGATACTGGGGCCTTCATAACCAAATAACTGACTAAAGATGTAAATACAGACAGAGACATCAACAAAATAGTTGTGTAATTCAGTAGACTAATAATACAAGCTACCAGTGAAACAATACCTAGAGGGGTACGGAAACATTACAAACCATACTGGAGTAGTGAACTAGAGCAACTGCACAATGACATGGAAATATCTCGAAAGCAAGCAGAAAATAACCCTTGCCAGGAACGCCACAATAACTATCAGCTTGCTAAAGCCAAATTTCAATGGGCTAAACTACAAGCCAGACGAAGAAGATGGAAAGAAAAAACAGAGTCCTTGTATCTTAAACGAGACAGAAGAAAAGTGTGGAAGCTCGTAAAATAGTTGAATGATGAGGGTACAGAAAGGAACACCAAAATTACACTGAAGAAGGATGGAAACATCCTAACAGGTAAGCATGCAGCAAATCACTTTGCAGACTCCTTTGCAAATGACAATAATATTAAAATTAGCCTCGAGAAACTACAAGAGACCCGTTTAAAACAACAAAATGCAAGACAAGAAGAGACTGCACATGACGTCATGGAAATACCCATTACACAAAGAGAGCTATAGCTGGCAATATCCAAATTAAAAATGAAAAAATCACCAGGCAGTGATGGAGTGTCCAATGAAATGATTAAGAACTTGGGAACTGCAGCTAAAGCAAAACTACTGCAGATCTACAACATTTGCTGGATAACAGGTAGAGTGCCGCAGGCATGGAGAGAATCAATTATGATGCCATTACTAATGCCAGGAAAAGCTATAGACCAATCAGCCTTACAAGTTATTTGTGTAAAACAATTGAACGTATAATCAATCTCAGACTGCGGTGGTTTTTGGAAAGTGAATACCTCCTTGTCCCACAGCAAGCAAGCTTTAGACAGTGTTACTCTACCGAAGATCAGGCAACCTATCTTTCCCAGGAAATTGAGGATGCGTTTCAGGAAAAGAAACTAGTACTAGCAGCATGGATAGGCCTAAAGAAAGCATTTGATAAGGTATGGAAGGAAGGGCTTTTGAAGAAACTGAGAAATTATGGAGTAAATGGCAGGATTTACAAATGGGTCAAAGCATGCCTGCATAACAAGAGAGCCAGAGTGCAACTGGATGGTCTTAAGAGTAAGAAGGTCTTACTGCGCCAGGGCGTCCCACAGGGAGGAGTACTATCTCCAACACTTTTTCTAATCTACATCAATGACCTAGTTACTGAACTACCATAGGGTATCAAAGTGGCTATGTATGCAGATGACTTGGTAATGTGGTGCACAGAGGAGTATGCAACAGTGGCCTCGAAATTGTTGCAAAGAGCTATAAATGCACTGAATTCATGGACAGATAGATGGTGTATCAGCATCAATACAGACAAATACAGTATTACACTTTTCACTCTCTCCTCAAAACAAAAAGCAGGAGCCATCTACATAAACAATGAGCCTGTGAAAGAAGACATACGAGCTACATATCTCGGAGTTATATTTGATAATAAACTATCTTGGAAACAGCAGATAAATAAGGCAACCCAAAAAGCAAGGAGGAAGTTGGCTATTCTAAGAAAGCTGTGTGGAACCACACGGGGTGCGAGAGGGAAAATACTCAGTAAAGTTTACCAACAGAGTATATGCCCACATTTAGAATATGGATCATCTGCATGGTGCTCAGCATCAAACACCACACTGCAAGAGCTGGATAAAGTACAAAATCAGGCATATAGGGTCATAACAGGAGCAATGAAATCAACACCAATATTGGAGATGGAGAAAAGAAATTGTGGAGGATACCAGCACTGAGAGAACAGAGGGACACAAAGGTGCTGATACAGGCAGAAACATTTTCATGCATGCCGAGACATCCAATGAAGGACAGATTAAAAAATCTTGCATTGGGATGACTTGAAGAGAAGCAGTTTTATTCACCAAGCCAAGTGTATTTGTAGACAAACACCAAACATGCCAAGAGTTGTTAACCCCCTACTGCCCATGCCAGAACAGACTTCCTGGACAGACAAATCAGGATTATCAATACAAATACGGACAGAAGTGAAAGGAATACTTGACAAAGAGAAATAGAATAGGATGCAGCGTAAAACAATAACAGCTTCTTGGATGAAGAATACCCACAAGATCTATGGATTCGTGTGTACACAGATGGATCAGCACAGAATGCAGTAAAGAATGGAGGAGCAGGTGCATATTTAGAGTACTTTAATAACACTAGGGATATGAATAAAATAGCAAGAGGGAAATATTGTCACAATTATGATGCAGAAATCCAAGTAATAAAGTTGGAAATAGAAAAACTGCTGAATAGTAATCTTAGCCAACAGCCTGTAGTGTTTTTGACAGATGCAAGATCAGTACTCCAGGCACTACAATCCAGAAAATTACCACATCTGCAGACCTTATTGACTGAACTCTGCAAGCACCACAGGGTTGCCCTGCAGTGGATCCCATCTCACTGTGGAATACCAGGAAATGAGAAAGCAGATCAGTTGGCAAAGGAAGGTTCAACAGGCACACAACTAGATGCACCAGTTACATACCATCAGAAGAAACAGATAATCAAATCAATCAGAGGACCACAAGCCCCAAATCAGGATGCCTTTCATAATATATCTCTCTCTCTCTCTCTCTCGCTCTCTGTGATCAGGACTCAATCAGAGTAGGATTCCAGACTCTCACATGAAGTCAGGTTAAGTGTGTTGATCGCCCCCACAGACAGAACATCACAATTATAGTCTGCCAGATCCACTCTGATTGAGCACCCGTTAAAACATTGCACTGTGTTCTGCACCAGTGGCCGAGTGCATCCGATTTCAGCCATCATTTTATTCAGGTTTGCTTTCCTTAGCCTTTGATTGTCCCCAATCTTCCTGCAAGACAGCAGATTGTCTTTTCTGCAGGGGGATTCTGCCCTTAGATGGTCAGCCCTCCCGGGTTTACAAGCACCATCTGCCTGAGTCACTAGAGGTGACTAACACAGACATGCACACACAAAAGATATGAGATGTGACTAACACAGACATGCGCACAGTGATACGAGGCATGACTAACACTGACACACATCAAGATATGAGATATGACTAACACAGACATACACGCAAAGATATGACACATGACTAACATAGACATGCACACAAAGATATGAGATATGACTGACATAGATATGCACACACAAAGATATGACACATGACTAACATAGACATGCACACAAAGATATAAGATATGACTGACATAGATATGCACACACAAAGATATGACACATGACTAACATAGACATGCACACAAAGATATGAGATATGACTGACATAGACATGCACACACAAATATATGACACATGCCTAACATAGACATGCACACAAAGATATGAGATATGACTAACATAGCCATGCACACACAAGGATATGAGATGTGACTAACACATATACACACTAAGATATGAGATATGACTAAACACAGATATGAGATATGACTAAACACAGACACATAAAGATATGAGACGTGATTAACACGGACACACCAAGATATGAGATATGACTAACATGACACACACCAAGATATGAGCCATGGCTAGCACACACACGCACACACAAGCTAAGATATGAGCCATGGCTAGCACAGAAACACACTAAGATATGAACCTTGGCCAGCACAGACACCCACCAAGATATGAGCCATGGCTAGCACGGATATACACTAAGATATGAACCATGGCCAGCACAGACACACACTAAGATATGAATCATGGCCAGCCCAGACATACACTAAGATATGAGCCATGGCCAGCATACCCACTAATATATCAGCCATGGCTTTCGCAGACACCCACTAAGATATGAGCTACGACGGCACAATTGAGCCATGGTTCAATTCAAGAGAAGCAGAAGAGGAGGTAGAAGAGCAGCGATCGCGAAAGGTATCCATATGCTTGGGTTTGTTGTAGTCAGCAGACTCTTCTTAACGTGGGAATCATCGACATACGAGATGCAGGCCCCGGTTAACTATTCACAGGTTCCGTTCAAACAGTTGTCTGGTGATTTGAGAGTGCAGTCTGACCCGTAATATGTATCCTTGCACGTACAGTCTGCACTTTCTGGGTCACACATGATGTCACAGCCATCAGAACACATCTGTTCGCACTGTAGCCCAAAATTACCATCGGGACAAGTGTCATTACAGGTATTAGCCAGGATGTTTACATTGTAGGCATTTTCCGGATTTTTTCTCACATAAAGGACAGACACTGAGACATGACCTGGAGCAGTCGTGTCCATAGATCCCATGTGAACAGTTGCCGTGACACGTACCGATGATGACGTTGCAGCCTTTGCTACACCCACTACACACTTCACAAAATGACCCAGAATGCCCGTCCAGACAATAGGTGTCTGTAAATGTTTGCACCTCACACACCGTCAGTGCACTGTCGGCCTGCGAAATGGTAGGTGAGAGCTCAATCTTAATGTGTGCCATTTGCGTTTGTGTGGTGACTACAATAGTGTTCACAGAAACATTAGGGTATGATGATTCATTATACTGGAACACTACGCCGCCACTGCCAGAGAAAGCCTTTCGAGTGGCATTCTTTACCCGAATCATAGTGCTAGCTCAATGATAGATTCGAATGGTGTGAATCTTCTGGGGCGTGGCAAAGTTCAGATACCAGTAAACAGGATTGGTTCCACTTCTCAATTTTGTGTGTGTGCAGTCATTGTAATAGAGATTGATCTTTGTTTTGCCATTAACTGCGGCCTCTGGTCCACATCTGTCTCCTGTATAACAAGCATTAAATGTGTCGGTCTGGTTTGTGTTCTGTTTGAGAGCCACATTCCGACTCCCGCCAATGAAGATGGAGCAGATATTTGCAACTATCGCCCTTCAATCCGTAACTTGTCGATCAGACCAGCCCCAGAGCAAAAGACATCAATCTCGTGCTGACTAACTACAAACCTTGATTCATTGTTACATGAGGCAGAACCATTTAGTTTTACCGTGAAACTGTCCAGATCTGTTAAGTCATTCACATAAATCCTAAACCAGGAGAACGGCAAAGATTGATTGAGAGTTGCCTCAAATGATGTAGAATTTGTGTCCGGATTACATGTAGTGTCGTTGTTATTAAACAGGAAAGTAGGTTTACATTTTTGGGCGTATTTGTACACGAGATCCAAGTACAGACACTGGGGTCCGAAATATTTGTGCTGACAACTGTCATTGTTTGGGCATGTCCCTGTAGTTTTGTCACAAACTGAGTCATTATAGCAGTGACATTGTAACGTACAATTTACCCCAAACCAACCGTCTGCACAAGTTAGGTCATTAGCTTCCAAGACCGCATTATACGCCTCAGAACAGGACACAACCGACACCACAGTCACATGTATACAAAATTAAAGATCGGCACCTCGACTGCTTGTACATGTGGACAGGTGCCCCAGATTGCTGAACACATACTTCAAGACTGCACTGAATATAGTAGACTGAGGAAAATCCATTGACCCATAGATACAACACTACACACAAAACTATATCCTCCCATTTTAGACTGCCATGTCATAATACCTCTAATGACTTTCGTGTTACTGGCATCATCTCGTTCCTCTGATACTCACAGTCAGTTCACATTGATGAACTGACTCATAGCCCATTTTGGCACTCTTCAACTAAGAGATTTAAACTCTTTTCACTTTTTTCTTTAATCACTGGTCTCCTCTCTTTTTCTTTTCTGTGGCCTATCCCTATTCCTCCCTGCATTATCTTTGTTACTTACCTCTCCTGCTCTTCTTCCCTCTTGCCACACCTATCTTATCTCTCTTTTCCTCATTTTCATTGTACCCTATTTAACACCTCCTTTCATCCTTTCTCATGAGCCCCCTTTCCATTATCTTATTTTTGGTTCCTTTTGGTCCAATTAAAATCTACCTGCTCTATTGTCTATTAATCTCATAAACAACTTCTATGTAAATCCTCGCCACCATTTCTTTCAACCATTTTTCATATCAGTGTTGTTTTCCAGCTTGGGTTTATTTGTTTAATTGGAATAATTTATTTGTTATACTTGATGAAGGCTTTTGCCAAAACTTCATAGTTTATCTTGTCTTTCTATTAGTTTAGCTGCTCCATACCATTTTATGTTTATTGTACATATGAATACAAAGATAAGATTTGTTAAAAATACAATAGGACAGTAATATACTATAAAAAACCATCATTGGACAGCAGTGGTGCTATTATGGTGGTAATTAATTCGTCATTATGCCATTTTATATTTTAGAAATGAATGTAGTAAAACATGGGGAACAACTCCTTGTAAAACTATAGCTAAGTGAAGTAGAATAATAACAATAAATGGTCCTTGCTTATTAATATTGTGTCATACTCTCAAAGATTCTTACCTGTGTGTCATTGTGGTCCACTTCTTCACTTCCTCTTGTACACATTCTGGTGCCAAGAGAAGTACAACATTTTCATTCTCACCCTTCTGGCAGCTTCATCCATTGTCAGTACATGTTGTTGCTCCATCTTATTCTGGGTCAGCCTCTTGCTATTTTCCCCTTTTAATATGCTTTGTTTGTTAAGAATCACACTACATCCTTTCTAGATTGACAAGCCATTCTATTTGTTATTTATGTGTGTAATTGAGGATTCGTTCAATGCCCACTCTTTATTTTTGTGAAATTTCTTATTCTGTCTCTTCAACTCACATGAAGCACTTTCCTCAGCAATCTCATCTTTGTGGTAATAAAATTTCCATTATGTTTAGTCATAAATGACCATGTTTGGCACAAATAACACAATGTGGGAATGAATATACTCTGTATAAGTTGTTTCTTGGCAGTGATTGGTATTACTTTATGTTGAAGTATAGGGTAGAGCTGTCCCAATATTTGGTTTGCCTTGCTGCATCATCATCATCATCGAGTGCCTTCTCCGCAACAAAGGTTGGCTACCATGGATCGCCATTCTACTCTGTTTCTTGCTTTGATGGTGCAGGCTGTCATAGATTGACTTGTCCATCTTTTGATGTTACTCGTCCATGTTAGTCTTGGTCTGCTTCTGCCTCTTTTACCTTGTATTTTTCCTTCCAATATTACTTTTAGTAGGCTGTTGTGTCTTTTAACATGCCCCAAAAATTGTATTTGTCTTGTCTTAATTGTATTTAGTAGTTCTCTTTTTATTTTCAGTTATTTTAAAACATCATCGTTTGTTATCTTTTGTTTCCATCCAATTCTACCTATCCTTCTATAAATCCACATTTCAAAGGCTTCAATTTTCTGTTCTGTTTTCTTGTCTAATGTCCATGTTTCTGCACCATATAGGAATATTGAGAAGATGTAACATTTTGCCATTCTTAGTTTCAGCCCTGCTGATATTTGTTTTGTTGTTAGTATATTTTTCATGGCATTAAAATTACTTTTTGCCATACCTATTCTTTTGTTTATTTCAATTTTACATTTTCCATCATTGGTTATAGTATGTCCCAGGTAGTTGTAGCTCTGGACTGTCTCCAGATGTATTTCTTCAACTGTGATATTTAAATGTAGGTCTTGAGAATTTTCTTTGTTTATGATCATAGTTTTAGTCTTTTTGATATTCATTTCTAGTCCATACTTGTTGCATCAGATATCTAATTTTTGTCAATTTTACCATGTTCAGAGAATGGTGTTCACAGATATTTGAAATTTATTACTTGTTTTATAATAGAAATGAACAGAATAATTCCTCTATCAACTTGCTGGGCCTGTTACATGATCATCATTACTCTGCATATTAAATTGATGAAATATGCTCCTGTTAGAATTGCATTTTAACACATCTTGTTTACACTGTCATCTTCAACACCTTCTTGGTAATCCTTCAATAACATATTGTGCTGCTCTCTTAAACGACATTGATTGTGTTGGTTTTTTCAGGATGACTGGGAAGAGCTTTTGGGACAGATCGACATTTTAATCCGTGATCGTGAAGATGCCATCAACAGAGCCAGGGACCTTCAGACACATCATGACTCCATGGACAAATACCTGGAGATCTATGCTGAGGAGTTAGACAGAATTGACAGAGCAGATAACCAAGTTCTCAATAAGAATCTTCACATGCAGGTAGGTGTTTTTTTAAAAACTTCAACTCTGACAAGTACATGTTTCTCTTTATAGATTATAAGAGTGCCATCAGTCACTGGTACTTCTTTATGTGCACATTTTGAACATCCATAAGCAAGATATTTCAAATCTATTGCATTCAGTAAATTCCATTGATTTATTATTTTGATAGAATTCAATGCAATTGTTGATTTCTCAGAATTACTTCATATGCTATAATACACACGCTTCCTCTCTTTAAAAAAAATTGATACTCATCATATGATTAATATGGTGTTACTATATGGTGTTAATGACTTTCAATTGATTGTCAGCATCACACCAGACCACCTTATTCCTCAAGCACCCATTTCAAGAGGCTTGATAAACCCCAAAATCATGTTGGATTGAAATAAAGCCATCATGTTTGAATGACTGAACCTGTACACTCACCTGAAAAGTAAACAAGCACACTAACCACTTTGCCAACATGGGTCCAGCATCTCTAGGTCTTTCCTTCTTAATTTCACTTTGGAATGAATTGTTTGTTAAGGAGAAGATGAAATTCCATTTTTGTTACTGATTTTATCAATTTTAGAAAATATTTTTCCTGTCCATTCCTGGTAAAACATCTTCATTTCTTTACTACACACCACTTTATATTTGATTTGCATGCTTTTGGTTGCCATTTCTGTTATGCCTAATGTATTTTATGTTAATTATTTATCATTTCCATCACACTGTCATTTTACCTGGTTCATTTGTATGTCTTTATTTCATTTTAGAAATTACATTTTTTGGGCTTGTTTGTTCATCTTCATTCCATTTTATTAGTAATTATATTTTTTGGCTGTTTTGTTTTTGTGTCTTGATTTTATCATAATCATTACCATTTTTTGGCTGGTTTGTTTGCGTGGATTATTCCAAAATTAGATAGGTTGCTTGCATGTACAATGGAATACACAAACAGGAAGGTTATTCAGGATATGTTTGCATAAAATTTTCATGTACATTTTATTATATCAGACTCAGTAGTGAAACTTCCCATTATTATTTACGTTAGTTGCCATTTCATTAAAGAAATAAAACCTCTGATTGCTAGAGAATTTCTAGAAATGTATTCCATTGTATGAAATAAGTTGTTTAATTTGCATAACATTTTTTTTATATTCATGGAGAATAATATATAACAATGCTTGCATTTTCTTTCCCATTATTGTAGTTAACATTCTATACATAAGCTGTAAGTTACACTGGTAGTGAACATATATATCTATCTATCTATTGACCTTTCGAGCCGTAACCGGCCCATAGGGCGTAGACCAAGATACACCTTCTCCTATATGAATTTTGTTCTAGCAGTTTTCTTTTAAAGATATTTTATCAAATCTCGCCATCTGTCTCTGTTCTGTGCAAGCAGTTCTATCTCATTGAGGGAGCCGATTCCTGCTGCTCTTGCCTCTCTCATCAATGTTCTTCTCAGTGTCTCCCTGGGTCTTCCTCTTTTTCTTTTACCTGTTGTTTCCCATATGAGGGCTTGCTTTGCTATTCGATTATTATCTCTTCTCATCACATGTCCAACGTATGACCATCGTCTTTTCTTTATTACTGAAGATATTAGTGGTTGATTGGCGATTTCTCTAATTTCCTCGTTTGTTTTGAATTCGTTCCATTCTATACCAAGTATTTTCCTTAGACATTTATTTTCGAATGCGTTCAACTTTGTTTCTATATCTCTTGTTGTTTTCCAGCTTTCACACGCATACGTAAGGGTTGATAGTACATTTGATTTGAATAGCCTAAGTTTTGTGTTTGTGCTAGTGAGTTTTGATTTCCACAACTTTTCAAGGCTTCTGAAAGACATTGCTGCTTTAGCCAGTCTGATTCTAATTTCTTTGCTCGTATCCCCTTCTCGATCAATGTGACTTCCAAGATAGATAAAGTGATCGATCTCTTCTACTGGTTTGTTTTCCATGTATATTTTGTCACTTGTTGGAATTAAACTTTTCATGACTTTAGTCTTTTCATGATTGACCTCAAGCCCAATTTTGCTGGCTATTGATAATAGTTCATTTGTGTTTTCCTGCATCGTTTTTATCTGACTGCTGATGAGAACTATGTCATCAGCAAAGTCGAGGTCCTCCAAATGGTCTCCTTGTATCCATTCGATGCCTTTATTACCAGTGCAGCATTTCTTCATTATGAAGTCCATAACAATTCCAAATAACAAGGGCGATAAAATACATCCTTGTTTAACCCCAGTTTCTATTGGGAAACATTCGCTCAGTCCTTCCTCTGTTCGAACTGCACATGTGTAACCATCATACATGTCTTTGATAATATTTATGATTTTTGATGGTAAACCATATTGCTTCAGAATTTTCCACAAAGAATCTCTATGAATACTATCAAATGCTTTTTTATATATGCAGTCGAACCTGTCTAAGGCGACCATTCACAGGACTTTCAAAAACTGGTCCCATAGGACAGGTGGTCCTGCCTCACAGGTTTCACACAATAAATAGAGCGATAAAAAAATTTTTATCCTAAGCACTATGAAAACTAACCTGCAAATCAGCGTAATCCATGAGTAGAACATAGTGCACATGTCGGTCTACAATAGCCACTGGTTGGACACTTTTCATAAAACACGATAGTTAAACACACAAAAATATTTTGTCGAATCACTGATATTCGTTCTTCCAGCGTTAATGCTTTTGGTTTTACACTTTTGACACTGGCCATTTCCTATATTGTGTGTAACACTTTTAAAATCCACAAAAATAATTCACTGAGATACTGTACATGTACGTGAATACACTCTAAGCGGGCAATGACTAATTCTTTAGTTAATTCCTGTAATTTATACGGGCCACGCAATGGTCTACTCTGGTCTGACGGAACCGCGAAGTGATGTCACTTCACGAGTCATAGATCTGTGTCTGACGTGTTTCTCACACCAGTATTGACTGATAAACGTAACACGTCCCACTGTAATCTGGGACTCACTAAATACGGGAAAACTTCGACACCTGTAGACACCTGTGTCGATCGTTTATGGCTCCCAGCGAGACGGAGAAGGACTGGCTGGTCAGTGTATCGTTATCTCGGATTACCCGCGTGTCGTAAACGGGATAAATAACATTGGCGGCGGTTAATTAGCCTGGTCTCTGGTCGCGTCATACGGTGAGCGCCGTAATCAGTGTTAGCATATAGTAAAAAACTCGGGGAAATTGTAGACCCGGTCCTATAACCAGGGAAACGCTTTAAACAGGTGGTCCTAAGACCAGGTTCGACTGTATATATATATATATATATATTATAAAACCTGTTTTTATTTCTCATAGTGTGCCTATGCAATGAAACTGCTAAACATATTATATATTAATTGTGCTACTCATTTTCACTTGTAGATTTACATATAGAAATATGAGAAAATAATTGAAGAATGACAGATGTCACACTTTGTTGCGAGCATGCTCTTGTGTAGATTTTTTTCTATACTTCTATTTCTCTTTGTACATGTGACTAAAGACTGTTATCTATTTGTATAAATTATTAATTTTACACAGCTTAAATATAAAAATTTAAATTTTTATCTTTGAAAAAGTACAGACACGTGCATTTATAGAATTACTAATTACTATAAGTAGTTCTTGGCCGAAATGTCGACTTTTGTTTCGTCCATTACCACGTAAAGCTGTCACCATACCACTTTTTTTCTTCCCCTTTTTTAGTATCGCCATTATCATCAGCTTTACAGCAGCTTCGCATCTCTACGCATCTTGGTGCATCGTGATGCTTTTACCTCTAGAAAACCTGATACAGGTTATTTTTTTTTATAAGCTCAACACTTTCATTGACATGGCGTGCCTAGGACATAACAATGTCTACTAACATTAATTTATCAAGCAAAATTATATTTTGTTGACAAGATTTGAGGCAAATTCTCTATAGTGTTTAAATTACACAGGTATGTTACTCAAAGGCTTGCTTATTGTAATATTATATTTAATTGCAATTTGTGGTGCTTGGAAATTCAAACTCTTTTTATGAACTGGAAAGAGTCATAAAACTCCATTAATAAATTAAAAAATGCATCAAACCAATTTCATGAAATAGAGAGAACATTAAAATGGTAATGAGCTAGACAGAACATAAACTAGTTTCATGAAGTAGACAAAGCAATAGAAATATCACATCTTTACAGAACATTCAAGAACCACAACAGCTCAGTTGAATCATCATCAAGTCACGGACCTGCTGGCGTAGGTGATCATGTCTCTCCACAACTTTCTATCTCGGCAGCTATTTATCATTTCTGTTGTTGACCTTCTGCCAAGACTTTCTCTTAAGCTGTCTGTTATTTTTTTCTCTTTGCTTCCCTCTATCTCTTCATCCCTCAATTTTTCCAGTTGTTACAATATTTCCAGTTGTTCTTTTCTCATTACATGGCCAAAAAATGATGATTGTTTCTTCCTAATATTGGAAATTAGCTCTCTTTTTGCTTCGACCTCTCTCATAACATTTTCATTACTCTTCTTAGCTGTCCATGGTACTCTCAACATTCTTCTGTAAAACCACATTTCTACATACTCCAGTGATTTTCTTGTCTGTTGTCCTATTGTCCATGATTCGCATCCATATGTTAAGACTGGCTCCACATAACATTTAAGAACTCTTTTTGTTGTTTCTATTGTCAAAAATGGATTGCATGGTATCTTCCTCATTTTTTGGAAAGATGCTTTTGCCTGAGCCATTCTGCATCTCACCTCTTTTGTACACCTTCCGTCTGAGGTTAACAAAGTTCCCAAATATTTAAATTTATTTACCTGTTTTAATATTGTTCCACTTGTCTTTATTTTGCACTGAGGCGATGTCTTTTTTCTTTGTTGTTACCATTACCTCTGTCTTTTTGCTATTAAAGCTGAGTCCTTTATTTTGCTTTCTTTCACTATAATGTCCTCTGAAGGCTATGCATAAAAAGTGTTCCTTGTTGCAGTTTTCTCATATTCCAAGTCACGTGTCTGTGTTAGTCATCTCTAGTGACTCGGGCAGATGGTGCTATTAAACCTGGGAGGGCCGACCATCTAAGGGCAGAATCCCCCTAAAGAAAAGATCATCTGCTGCCTTGCAGGAAGATTGGGGACAATCAAAGGCTAAGGAAAGCAAACCTGAACAAAATGCTGGCTGAAATCGGATGCACTGAGCCACTGGCGCAGAACACAGTGTAATGTTTTAAAAGGTATTAAAGCGGAGTGGATCGAACAGGCTTAAACAGACAGCTGTCTTCGTGTGAGAGTCTGGAATCCTACTCTGATTGAGTCCTGATCGCAGAGAGAGAGAGAGATGTCCAACATTTCTTGTAACTCA
The DNA here is from genome assembly GCA_032433765.1 of Megaustenia siamemsis. Taxonomy (NCBI): domain Eukaryota; kingdom Metazoa; phylum Mollusca; class Gastropoda; order Stylommatophora; family Ariophantidae; genus Megaustenia; species Megaustenia siamemsis. Next base: position 74,477,507 of record JAVIAB010000124.1, read on the forward strand.
TTTTCACTCTTAGCGATTAAGACTGTATCATCAGCATACCTTAGCTTATTTATATTATGACTTCCAATTGTTAAAGACTGTATCATCAGCATACCTTAGCTTATTTATATTATGACTTCCAATTGTTATTCCAGGCATGCCCCTTATGTATCTTAAAATAATCTCACTATAAATATTAAACAAATCTGGTGACAGCACACAACCTTGTCTAATACCCTGTTTTATTTGTTGAAACATTCCCAATTGGTTTTCAGTTCTTACGGCTGCTGTTTGTTGCCAGTACATGTTCTTTATTATTCTTAGATCTTTGCTGTTTATGATTATGCTTTCTAAAATTTTGATTATTTCTTGGTGCTTTACTTTGTCAAATACATGTATGTATATTGATATTGGATACATTAACTTCTTAACATGTCTACTTTCATTATCTTAGATAACTCTTTTCACAGAAGACTTCGGTTTTGTATTTTAAAAAATGCTTTTTCTACACCCACCTAAGTTTGTTTGTTTGTTTTGATCGAACAAAATCGAAAAATGCCACTTTTCACACCTTAGCAACCGTACGTTCTTCTGAACAAACATCGACATATTTAATGATATTTGGTACCGAAAGAAAGGAAATCCTGTGCCTACATTATGGCGCCCACACCTTGTTTCTATATTTAGAACTGCTTTGTCTGAATAGGGAAGTTTCGGGATACCTCTGACATCATATGCCTATATATGGAAGCCTACGAAACTCATTGGCCAAAACATGTCACGTGACGTCGCACGCAACGCCATTTTGGGTTTGGGCCATTGTTTACAAATCGGTTTGAATCTATCGCTGTGCTGGAAATATGGTTCGCTCTAAAATATCCATTTTTAAAACAACTCCTAAAGGACATATAAAAAGATAGAGAAATCTTATGTATGCGAGAGAACGCAAGGCAAAGAAGACAATTGATTTATTGGCGAGTAAAAACCCTATAAATGACATTTCGTTGTGACTTCGCCACCAGCAATCCAGCATGTCCATCAACCACGATGTCAGACTCAGAACCTCAACTGGCATGTCGCAATTATTTATATTTGAACTATGAAGCTTCAGCTTCTACTGCTGCATCATTTATGCCTGTTTCTGCAGCTCAAACACTGTCAAACGAGAGGTGTATGAGGCAGCCAAGAAGGATGCTGCATCTAGAGCAGAGACACTAATATATCTCCACCAGCCACTGGGGAACAAAGTACAAAAGGGCCATTGTTGATTTTAATTTAGTAGTAAACTCAACAAAATGGTTGAAAAGCTGCTTTGCCCTCAGTGCCAACAAGCTTACCTGTCTTTCAGAAGTGACAAGAAGAGATCTAATGGCTTGGCAGTTCATGGATATGTATTTTGTTCAAACTGTGAGGAAGCAGTAGAAGGGACAGCAGATTTTTTGTCTGAACAAAGTGAAGGGCACAGAGACTAGGCATAAACAGACAAGCTGTATTTGCAGGTCTACCAGTCCGTGGGTTAGGTCCCAGTATATTCAACAACTTCAAGATGTTGAATCTTCAAGGGATGAACCACACAACATTTCAAAAGAAAGCAGGCCAGCTTTATTACATTATGATTGAAGCTGGAAGATTTTTCTGATACTGTTTTCAAAAAAAGCAGCAGCCTATGTTACTATGTTAGGCACATTCATTCAGCACAGGCTGGAATTTCACCTGACACTACTGACAGTGATACAGTCAGTGACATCAGTGTCAGCTATGACGGCACTTGGCTGACCAGTGGACACACCTCACTCATCGGTACAGATATGTGCATTGATGCTCATGTGATGTCAACTTACTGCCAAATGTGTGAGAGTACTGGTAAAAAGATTCAGAATGAGAAACCCCTGGAGTATGCGGCCTGGTAGCTGAATCATCAACCAAAGTGTGGAAAGAATTACACAGGTAAGCTACTTTTGTTTACTTTACATCAACTACTAAATTGTATTACCTGTATTGTCAATCATATGTACACATTTTTAGAATCTTCTTCTTTTCTCTGCAAGGGTCCATGTTTGACTTTCATAGCACAAAGTTGGTATGAAGATAAGATGCTATTTATCATTTGTTGTTTAGCTGGCATAGAAATGTTTGGGATGTCTTAGCAATGGTGAAAGCTGGTATGTGACAGCATTCGCTTTTTGTATTCTCATGTCAATTTCTCTGTCTAGTTTTCCATCTTCTGTGAACATTGTGCCTAAATACTTGAATTCCTCTACTTGTTTTATTTCTTTATACTTTATCTTTGATCTTGATGTTTAATGGGTGTCTTAATTTGCTTATTCTTACTTATAGCCTCTATTTTTGCTGTGTTAATTTTCATACTGTAGTTTGTGCAGCTTTTATCTAGAGATGTTAAATGCTGTTGTAGCAGGTTTTCATCCTCATATATTAGGCATTGGTCATCTGCGAAGAGTAGCTCATTGATGTTGGAGTTTTCTACCTCTATGTTATTATTTGATTTGTCCTTGTTGTTGGTTGTTTCCTGATTTATTTTGTCTATATATATGATGAAGAGGAGTGGTGAGAGGACACATCCTTGTCTTACTCCTGTTGTAACCTAAAACCATTCTGACAGACCTTCCGATGTTCACGATCAAACGCTTTTTCCTGATCTATAAACACTATATTTAGGTTTCTGTCATATTCTATTGTTTTTTCACATAGTTGTCTCAATGTAAATATAGCATCAGTACAGCTTTTGCCTTTTCTGAATCCGAATTGATTATTACTTAATTGAGGTTCTATTGTGTATCTTACTCTCCTCTCCAATATTTTAGCAAACATTTTACCAACTTGACTCAATAGGGATATTCCTCTGTACATTTCACACTCCCTTTTACTTCCCTTATTCTTCCAAAATGGGAGAATGATAGCTTTTTGCCAATCGTCTGGGACTTTTCTTTCTTCCCAAGCCATATTGAATATGATAGTAAGCCAATCTATAGCTGTTTCCTTACAGGCTAGTAGCATTTCTGTTGTTATTCCATCTATACCAGCTGCTTTGTTCTTTTTATTCTGTTTCAATGCCCATTCTACTTCTGCTTTAAGTATATTCAGTTCCTGTTCATCATATTGCCTATGTTTAAACTCTGTATTTCCGTTTGTATTTCCCTGGTTTAATATTTCCTTAAAGTATTCTCTCCATCTGATTATTATGTTTTTCCTGCTGCTGATTGGTCTACCGTTCTTGTCGTTTATTATAGTGGTTGGTTATAATCATTATTTCTTACTCTCATTGCTTTTACACTTTTGAAAAATTATCTGGGTTCTTCTCTACATGTTTTTGCTAATTCTTCACCAAATGCTTTCCATGAGTCTGCTTTTGTTTGTTCTAGGATCTTTTTGCTATCATTTCTGGCTTGTCTATAGTGATTGTAGTCTTCTGTTGTTTTTGTTTTCTGCCACGTTTTATACTTTTCTTTCTTGTGTTTCACTGCTGATTTAACTACTTCATTCCACCATCTTGTTAGTTTCTTTCTACTCTTTCCTATATTTTTCAGACCGCGTTTCTCTTGTGTTGACTCTATTAGACCTTCTTTAAACTGTTTCCATGCTTCTTCTATATTTGCAGGTTGTATTCGGGTTTGGTATTTGTTGGTTACAGATTCTTCTATTTCTTTTTGTATGTTTACATTCTTTATATATATATATATATTTTTTTTTTCATTATTATGTTATTATTTTGTTATTTTTAGAATAACAATACAATTTTAGAACTGTCAATTGATTAGAAAAACAAGAACATGCCAGATACATTAAAATGACATTTTGTGAGAGTGTAAATGTGCATAACTTCTCTGGTAGAATTAATTATTTAATTTCTGTGTATTATGAACACAACTTCTATACATTAAGGATCATCATACATAGATACATCAATCACTTACTTATATAAAAAATAAATAATAGCATAAGCCATCTCCAAATATGTTTATCTATAAAAGATAGAAAACACACAGTAATTGTATACAAGTTTTTCAACTTGTGTTTGTTACAGGATCTTCTGTTATGATGGAGGTGGAAGCTGCACGGGTACTTTGGAGGAGGTCTTTGGAGTGACACAAACTGTGCTACACAACCTTGCTGTCTGACGGGGACACCAAAACATTCAATGAGCTGCTCAGCCTTGAAGCCATATGGGGAGGATGTACTGATTAAAAAAGAGGAGTGCATCAACCATGTGAGCAAGAGGCTTGGCACAGCACTGAGAAATTTGGTGTCTGACTGCAAAAAAAGGGGTGTCACTCTCAGTGGATGGGGACATGGTCAACTTACTTTGAACACCATCCAAAAGTTGACCTTATACTACGGTCGGGCAGTAAGGGGTGGCAAGTCAGTGCAGGAAATGAAGAACGCTGTGTTGACTTCTCTCCACCATTGTTATTCTACTGATCGGATCCTTCTCATGAATATTGTCCACCTGGTGAGAATTCCTGGTGCTTCTTCCAGCAGGCTATGGCTCTGCATGAAATTCCTGGTCCTCATCTCAAGCTAGTACACACACCTTAATCGGGAAAAGCTGCATGAGTACCTTAAGCCAGTCTATGACAGGCTGTCTGAAGACCACTTGCTAAGCAGGTGTGTTTCTGGCAGAGCTCAAAGCGCGAATGAGTCTTTGCACAGACTCATCTGGAGTCAGTGCGCAAAAGACAGCTTTGCATCTCGTCGCCGCGTGGAGTTTGCAGTCATGGCAGCCATCCGGGAATTTAATGTTGGCCCAATTGCTGCTCAGGACACTGCCAGTTTCTTTGGTTTCACCAAGGGTTCACACATGGAGAGGCTGGGAACAAGCAGACAGCAAAAAAGAGAATGGAACAGTGTCAAGTATAAAAGGGACCAGGCCAACAGGCGTCGCGACATTGTGCGAAAAGCTCGAATGAGGCACCAGAAAGAACTTACTAGGCTGGAAGTGGCCCAGCATATGCTGCTGGCCAGTTTTAATTGTAATCAATAATTTATACTTAAAATTATTAATTATTAAAGTCTGAGCACAATTACAAGCGCACTTTCAAGCTATAAATGTGTTTTCTTTCCTTTTGTCGTTTCCCCCCCCCCCCCCCCCCCCCCCCCCCCCCCCCCCCCCCCCCCCCATAGTTTGAACTGCATTAATGGAAACAAATTGTATAAAATCAACCTCACACATTAATATACATTTTCTTCAGTAAACATGTAAGAACATGGATAATGTACAAGTATGCCAAAATTGTGTTGATGTGGTGTGTTTTAGTATAGAAACTATCAATTCTTATAAATCCAATATGGCGGCTGTTTATCGTGGTTACCATAGCAACGGATAGTGTTAGAAAGAATAAATAACACTGTTTTAATTCACAGTCCCTAGTATTATCATATCATATAAAAATAAATTGCTTAAATCACTTAGATACAATTTTTTATTTACTGCCACTCCTGACCTAAATATCTCTTCATTAACTGAATAGAACATCCAAGCTCTCTTTGTCACATTAATCAAATGTTTTTAAGGCTTTGTAATGTTGGTGATTAAAATGGTGGAAACCAAATTGTAATGTCACTCCTTAAAATGACAACACACCACCGTCACCATTCAATGATGCCACATGAAGTGTAGTGCTTTAAACTTGGTCACCTGTTCGTTAGTAGTTGACCGGCAGATAATAGCCTGCTGTATATGTTACAACAGATGTGCTTTCTTGATTAAGGATGACTGGATGACGTTGTTTACCACCACACTCTCTCGTAGCCAACTCCAGTCATGTGTAGCCGAAGTGAATGAATGGCGACACACACGTCATCTTCTCTACTGTTCTCGTGACGATGATGGCCATTGCCCTGTAAGGGACTCTGGCCTTGAAGTTACCACTTCTCAACACGTTTCCTGTGATCGATTTAAGTACTTCACATTGTCTGTGCCCGTGACACTTTCCCAAGTTCTTAATTCTGCCTGGCGTGAGCAAGTGACTGCTAGAAACACAACACTGCACGCTGATGAAGTTGCACACAGAATTCTTTATTGGTTTGACCTTAACAATGGCGCCTATTTACAAATATCTACACGACCCACGGTTTTCTCTTCCGCATGGTCAGTCACACATTCAGCCGCAAGTTCACCTCACCACTGATTCCTAGGTCTGAACACACTTCTAAATCAATAGTCTATGGATTAATGAGTGCTGTCCCAACACTGGACCTTAACTATTTCCTACCAACAAACAAGAAAATCACTGGAGTCTGTAGAAATGTGGTTTTACAGAAGAATGTTGAGAATACCATGGACAGCTAAGAAGAGTAATGAAGAGGTTCTGAGAGAGATCAAAGCAAAAAGAGAGCTAATTTCCAATGTTAGGAAGAGACAATCATCATTTTTTGGCCATGTAATGAGAAGAGAACAACTTGAATATATTGTAACAACTGGAAAAATTGAGGGACGAAGAGATAGAGAGAAGCAAAGAGAAAGAATAACAGACAGCTTAAGAGAATGGCTTTTGTTTTATTCAATGAAGTTTGACTTCCTCTCCCTTTCTCCAATCAACTATCTCCACGTCCTGTTTACTACCAGCCTGATTATCCCTTCTCACATCTCCTGAGACTCATGACTCCCATCCTTTTCCTCCCTTTCTCGTGACTTTCCACGCGTTTCCCCTTTCTCTCTCTCTCCCTACCACTATCCTACTCTCCCCACTCACTGCTACAGACTTCCATCCACCCCTTTTAGTCGTTAAACCGCCGTAGCGATTAAACCTATTACATCATCCACTGAATTTCCATAACTATTCCTCACCTATCTTGTTTATGCAATCCCCATCCAATTTCCTGACACCTACTATCTGTTTGTCCATCTTTCCGTACCACCTCGTTTCCTTGTCTACTACTGTCATATTCTAATCAACAACCCCTCTCGAAGTTCTATCTTTCCCTTATGTCCGTTACTGTCGGTCATTGTCAGCATTCTCGAGAGATTCTAATAGGGCCCATACACAACCTCCGGAGACTGCTCACTGTTCTACTCCTTTATTGTCACTATTTATTCCAACTCCCATACTTCTACCCCAGCTGTACGAATTAACAACCAAACAGGATAATTCCAATATATAAAACAAGAAGTCAGACAAGGCTATGTTCTATCACCGGATTTGTTTTCACTTTACAGCGAATATATTATGAGATCAATAGTAGAAAAAAGGGAATTGAAGTCAATGGCCACAACATAAATAATTTGCGATATGCGGATGACACAGTCTTAATACCAGAGACAGAGAGTGAGCTACAAGAAATGATAGACATAATAGTGAAAGAAAGCAAGAAGAAAGGTCTCAGTCTGAATAGTAAGAAAACAGAAGTAATGGTTATATCGAAGAAACAATCACCACCATCATGCAGCATAAAAATAAACGAGACAAATCTGAAACAAGTGCAACGTTTCAAATACTTGGCCACAATAATAACATCAGATGGGAGATGCACCATATAAATAAAAAGCAGAATAGCTCAGGCTAAAATAGCATTTCAGAAAATGAAAAGTATCGTATGCAATAAATCTATGTCAATAGAAGTGAGAAAGAGAGTTCATCGATGCTATATAGAACCAATTCTGACATATGGAAGCGAATTATGGACAGTAGACAAACAAATGAAAAGACTATTAGAGGCCACAGAGATGGGATTTCTCAGAAGAATGTTGAAAGTTCCCTGGACAGTTAAAAAGACCAAAGAGGTCAACACAAAAAGGGAGCTCTTAAAAATCATCAGAAAGAAGCAATCAACATTTTTCGGGCACATCATGAGAAGAGGAAAGTTGGAATACTTGGTTACAAGTGGCAAAATAAAATGAGAGATCGTGGACGACAAAGAGAGAAAATACTGGATAGCTTGGTGTCATGGCATGGAAAACAGTCAACAACAGAACTGATACGATGCATTGTGGAGAGGCATGATCACCCACGCCAACCGGTATGGCACTTAATGATGACGATACTTCTACCCCGTAGTCTTATTTACTATTTCCTTGTATCCTCCTCTATCGAATCCTCGTTTCTCTCTCCCTCCTCCCTTTTTAAAATTTCCTTATCCCTGTCCTCATCTCCATATTCTGCTGTTCCATATGTCTCCTCCCTCCTATCCATTGTCTCATCCTCCTCTCAGTATCTTTTCTCTTCCTGTGAATATCCAGAAGACCATCTCCCTTGCCGTTTCCTTGTAATATTCTTTCCTACCTCCATTGTTCTTGTTGTTTCTGTTTCTCCTCCCCCTGTCGTATTTCCTTCTCTTTGTACTGGTGGTGTTGTTGCTGATTCCATTTCTAATTGTTCCTGCTTTTGTATTCTTTGTTTTCTGAGTTCCAACCTTACTCTTCTTTCAGATAATGGTATGTTTTCCTCCTCCGATGATGTTTTCCTTTCCCTTCGTACTCTCCGCACTTGCCTCTGTTTACATTGACTTCTTCTATTTTGATATGGAGCCCCCTCTGCCGTCGTTTCACCTGTTTTGCTATCATATTCCTCTTGTTGTTCATGGTTTTCTTCACTATTTTGTTCATTTCGTGCTTCCTCTACCGTCGCACTCCCTCTGTCTGCATCTATGCTCATCTTCATTATCTGTTTGTTCTGATGATTCTTCCCTGCCCGTCATACATCTTCTTTGTGGTCTATCTTCTCTCTCTGACCATAACGCCTCGTCTTTCCTTATATTTAGCCAGTGCATCCTTATCTCCTTGCTTCCATAAATATGTTTAGTTACATAATTCGCTTCACTTGTTTTCCGCAATATCCTTCTTTCCATCGGGGACGTATTATGGACGTGGCCGTATGATTCTTATAAAATACCTTTTCACCTACCTTATAGTCAATACTTTCTTTGTCTCTGTCCTTTCGCATATTCTTCCTTTCAGCTCTCTTTAAATTCTTCCATAACATTCTTTGCGTATCATGCATCTGTTGAATAATAATCTCATGTATCTCCTCTCCTACATATCACCTTCTAAGCTGTAATAAATTATCTAGGGGTGACATCGAATGTCTTCCGTATAGTAAAAAAATATGGCGAAAATTGTGTACTCTTTCTTATTTCCCCTTATAGCTGCCAATGGCTGATTCAGCTTTACATCCCATTCCGTATCTCGTCCCCTTGTTAGTTTGGAAATTATGTCGTTTAACGTCCGGTGTTGCCTCTCGTTGATTCCGTTGCCTGTGGATGATATACTGAAGTTTGAATGTGTTTGATATTTAATTTGTCGCTCGTGAACTCTCCTCCGTTATCCGTGAGTATACTTTGTGGACAGCTAAACCTTATTATTATAGAGGGAAGCATCCGAGGCGATAATCTGTGAATCAATTCAGAGGAAGAGGTATGTTTACAGCACTCGGTAAAAATGACAAATAATCAACAACAGAAAAAAATATGGACCAAGGCAGGATCGAACTCAGTGGCACAGCGCCTTGCCACGAAAAGCCAAACGCTAGTGAACACTGCCACTCAGCTAACTAAAAAAAGGATGAAAGCTCAGGCCAAAATAGCATTTCAGAAAATGAAAAATATCTTATGCACAAATCTATGTCAATAGAAATGAGAAAGAGAGTTCATCAGTGCTATATAGAATCAATTCTGACCTATGGACGCGAATCATGGACAGTAGACAAACAATTGAAAAGACGATTAGAGGCCACAGAGATGGGATTTCTCAGAAGAATGTTGAAAATTCCCTGGAAAGCTAAATAGACCAATGAGGAAGTTCTCAAAGAGGCCAACAGGGAGCTCCTAAAAAACATCGGAAAGAAACAATCAACATTTTTCGGGCACATCATGAGAAGAGGAAAGATGGAATACTTGGTTACAACTGGCAAAATAAAAGGAAAGAGAGATCGCGGATGACAAAGAGAAAAAATACTGGATAGCTTGGTGTCATGACATGGTAAATAGTCATCAACAACAGAACTGATACGATGCACTGTGGATAGAAGATTGTGGAAGGACATGATCGCCTACGCCAACCGGTATGGCACATGATGATGATTATTCTCTTCAGTTCTTTATCTTTCTGTTGTTCCTCTTTCGTTATTCCTATCATACCTTCCTCTTCATCTTCCTCCTGCCTTTTTAATGTTCCTTCGTCTCCCGTTACTCTATTTTGTCGTATACGGTTCATATTTATTATGTTGATCTGGAATGTTCTATCATCTACATCTGTACATGAGTCTATTTGCTCCTTTTCTGTTTCCGTTTTCTTGGGCAACCTGGATAACTAGTCTGCAAATATATTTTTTTCGCACCTTCTATGTATTCTATAGTTGCCCCGCTATTTTGTATTCTTGACGACCATATATCTGTTTTCTTATTTTTATTCGGCACCTCTAATATCGCCTTCAATGGCTTATGATCTGCCCTTATAACCACTTTATTACCATGTAAGTAGAAATGCAACCTCTGTATCGCACAATATATTGCATATGTTTCCTTTTCTATCATCGGTCATCTTAACTGCGTCCTGCTCAGTTTATGTGATAGCAAATAAATCTGGCATTCTTGTATAGTCGTTTTCCCTTATACATTGGTCAAACTCCCTTTTTTTGTTTTCCAAACACGCCCCTATTGCTGTTACTGACGCATCTGTGCATAATATCATTCTCTCATCTTTATTTGGGTGTGCCAATATCGGTATTACAGTCAACCCCTCCTTCAGTGTTTCGAATGCTGTTTGACCCTCCGGCGTTCATTTGAACTTGTTAAACTTTCTTGTTAATGTGGTTAATGGTTCGGCAATGGATCGTTTTTTCATATGTTTGTCTACTGTCCTTGATTCACTTTCATACATATGTCAGAACTGGCTCTATATAGCACTGATGAACTCTCTCACTTCTATTGACATACACTTGTTGCATAAGACGTTTTTCATTTTCTGAATGCTATTTTGGACTGAGTTATTCTGCTTTTAATTTCTGTGGAGCTTCTTCCCTCTGATTTTAATATTGTGCCCTAGTATTTGACGCATTGCACTTGTTTCAGATTTGTCCTGTTTATTTTAATATTGTATGGTGGTGATGATTGTTTCTTCGATATGACCATGTTTTCTTACTTTTCAAATTGAGACCTTTCTTGTTGCTTTCTTTTACTATTATGTATGTCATTTCTTGTATTTCATTATCTGTCTCTGCTCTTAGGACTGTGTCATCTGCGTATCACAAATTGTTTATATTGTGACCATTGACGTAATTCCTTTTTTGTCTACTATTGATCTCATATAATGTTTACACTATGAAATGAAAACAAATCCTGTGACAGAACACAGCCTTGTCTGACTCCTTGTTTTATATATTGAAACTGTCCTGTTTGGTTGCTAATTATCATGGCTGCTGTTTGTTGCCAGTACATTTTTATGATTCTCAGATTCTTGCCATCAGTGTTTAATTTCACCAACATATTGATTATTTCCACGTGCTTTGTCAAATGCTTTACTGTAGTCTATAAAGCTCGTATATAGAGAGATTTTTCTTAACCTCTATAACTCTTTCTATCAATGTTCTTGGATGTATATTGCATTATTGGTGCCATTTCCTTCCACAAATCCACATTGTTCCTCATTATTTCTGGTTTTATTTTGCTCCTTATACGTCTCATAATGATTCTTAGTTATATTTTGATCATTTGGCTCGTGAAACTAATAGTGCGATGATCTTCACAATCAGTGACGCCGGACTTCTGTGGTATGGCTACAAAGATAGATTTTAGTAGATTTTTTAGTATATGCCCACTGGTATATATGTCATTGAGTAGTTGTGTTATGACTTGTACTCACAGCTCTCCTAATGCACCTATCTCTTTGATTTTTATATGGTCAGGACCAAGGCATTCAAATGGTTAGAATCACAATACTACACCTACGCATGTGTACTGAGTGATTCGATGAGCATGATTAAAAAAAAGTGGAGGCAGGCTATGTACGCATGCAATGGGTAGAGTCATTGCAGAAGTCCAAAATACGTAAGGTTACCTTTGTCTATGTCCCTGGACATGCGGGAGTATGGGGACATTAAAGAACGGACAGGTTGGCTAGCTGCGCTGTCGTTGAGGACGGACAACCAATGGATCGGGCGGACATCATCAATGCCCTCGGAGATGTGGGAAGAGCACAGGACTTCGACAAACACAGAACCACGTCACTTCTTCGGATTTCATTTTATGAGAATAAAACTATTTCATGGTTGATTTACTCTGTTGAATGCATTTTCCTCATAAGTCAATTAACCTAACCCGCAAATAACATTGAACTATCCTCAAGGGTCAGTTCCATGAAAATGGAAACGAAAACACCCAAAGCATATAACGAGAATGACGGATAGGATACTATCAAGGAGGGATAAAGTCATCATACTTCGCCTACGCACTGGCCACACTAGAATGAGAAATCACATGTTCACCAAATTCAAATTAGGTACAACCAGCCTATGCCACTGGACAATATGACAATAAAACATGTTCTACAGGATTGACCTAAGAAGTGCAATGTGGTCCACGCCCACCTCCCTGGCAGAAATACTATATGGGGCAATCGATTCGCTTAAACAGACAACTGACTTCATGAGAGAGCCTGGAATCCTACTCTGATAGGTGTCTTGATTGCAGAGAGAGAGAGACTTCTTCGGATAATTGAAATTGGAGTTAAGATGGGCACAGCTAGAAATGAGAAACTTAGTGGCCGTGTAAGAAGATTTATCAACCAACATAGAACTGGAGTTGTCAGTCGCTGGACACTGTGGTACTTGCTGAGGAGGGGATCTGAGCACCTATGGATATGTTCGGAGTGCAATGATGATGACCCGCAAATAACTCAATGGTCAGGACGTGGGGCTTTGCCTCTTTTCATGTGTTGAATTGCCTTATCCACTTCTATCTGATTATCGGTGGTAATGTGTCTTTATTTGAATTGTTCAGCTTTGGCCTTTCATCATCAAAGAGTTGACTGATATATATTCTGTCCATATTTCCATTATCTTCACCTGTCCCATTATTATATTTCCTTCCTTTGATTTCACACATCCTGAAACTTCTTCTCTTCCTGTTAATTCATTTAACTGATTGTGTATAAATTATGTGTCCTTTTTTTGTATTTTAAATTTCTTTACATTTCTGCTTTAACCATTCTTCCTTTTCTTCTCTGCATTTGTTTTGAATTTCTTTGTGCAATAATTTGCAAGTCCCTTCTTCTTTCTTATGTTTTCGCCTTTCGTCAATTAGTTCTTGTATTTCTTCTGTCATCCATTTCTTTTTGTTGATTCTTTTAGTCACTGGTAATACTTCTTTTGATCTTTGTTGAATTGATTATTTGAGCATTTCCACACTGCTCTTCGGTGTTCTGTATTTTCTGAATAGCACTATATCAGAACTACAGTTCTGTGTTGGTTGATAAGTCTTCTTACACGCCCACTAAGTTTCTCATTTCTGGCTGTACCCATCTTAACTCCCATCTCTTTCATCCGAAGGAGTGACGTGGATTTATGGTTGTCGAAGTCCTGTGCTCTTCCCACATCGCGGAGAACACTGATGATGTCCTCCCGATCCATTGGTTGACCATCCTCAACGACAGCGCAGCTAGCCAACCTGTCCGCTCTTTCATTTCCCCTTACACCCGCATGTCCAGGGACATAGACAAAGGTGACCTTACATATTTTGACTTCTGCAAAGATTTTACCCATTTCATAAGTACAGAGCCCGCCTCCAGTTTTTTTTTTTTTTATCATGCTCATCAAATCACTCAGTATACAGGCATGGGTGTAGTCTTGTGACTCTAACCAGGTGAATGCCCTGGTCACTGCCATCATCTCCATCGTTATGCTACTCGTGGTCATAACGTATGCACCACTGTCTTCTTTGACTATTCTGCCTGCCGAGCGGGCTGTAAATGCCCATGCACTTCTTTGGTGTCGTATTACAGATTTGTCTGTATATGTGACTGCATCTTTCTCATCGGTGTTATCGCAGATGAGACCGTTGACCTCAGCATTGACGACGATTGAGTTCTGTTCCCTACTCTTCCTGTCAAGTGTGACAATACACGAGAATATCCCCTTGAATGACGTAGGCACATGTATCCACTCCTTGCCACGTTTTTCGAACGAAGCCTAACAATGACCATTCTCAGATCAGTGCCTACAAAATCATCACGATGTAGAACACTGGGCAAGCTGCTGGAGAAAATAGTTGCCCGTGTCCTCACCTGTCACCTTGAACAGAAACTCGCATTCCCACCCACACTCAGAGGTTATAGATATAACAAAGAAACATGAGTAGTATACAATGTTGTAACTTGTCGCATTTGACCGTAAATTAACAAAGATATATAGTAGGCGCATTTCGCGCCTAATGTACACGAGAAACAGGGGGAGTTAGTAGTAGAGGTGTCGGTTAATGCCCTCCATTTCTGAGTTTTTCTGCGATAAATGCCCTGTTTTTTGTCTATATAGAAAGTATACACGCAGCTGCGTTTTGTTAAATGCCCTGTGTTTTTTGTCTATATAGAAAGTATACACGCAGCAAGACGGATCGACCAACACAGCGAGACCTCGGTAAGCATAGGTGACCTTGTAATGCGCACTGCCTCACGATATGTGTGTGCTTGTAAATAAATAGTGTGTTGTGATGATTTGAAAAGGGAGGAGAGCAGGTGCTAGCTCTTGCTTGTTCATCAGTAATAGTGGTTCGCTCTCTCTCTCACTCTCTCTCTGACAAGTGAATTAACCAAGATGTTCACCAGAAGATGTCTCGTTATGAGAAAACATCTGTAAAAGATCAAATAGTCCTTTATCAATAATACTTAACATACCTAATTTAAATACATTAATATTTAATACCAAGCACATCAGGACTAAAAATATCTACTTTCTAACCAATCAATAAGATAATATGAAAAACGAAGGAATAATACACTCAATAGACTTAACATACATACTTTATACATATTACCATTAATACAATCGAATAGCCTTTTATTGATAACCTACCACATCGTTATGAGATAAGAGAAAAACAAACAATATTCAACTTACAGCATAAAATAGACCGACAACACAGACAGCTAGACTGAACAGTACTATGAAAATAAACTTCCGTGAATCAATCGCGCTTATAACACGAAGTTTCACATGCGACTGGTAAATAAAAGTTGGACGACACTATTTCACTCTCGACCAACATCTAGGCTAACCAATCAAAGAAGAGGATTTCTATCGGACACCCATCAACAAAATTACTGACCTTTAGATTAACCAATCAGAGAAGAGGATTTCTATCGGACACCCATCAACGAAATGACTGACCTTTAGATTAACTAATCAGAGAAGATGATTACTGTTATCATGATAACTGACCTCATTTTCCACATTAAGTGCTGTCGATTCTGACACATGGGTTATTTTAAATCGATTCGGTCCCCGATAAAGCCACCGGTCGGGTCAATGGTGGGGGAAATAATACAGGTAGCGGGTTGCTTGAACGCGCTTTGGCCCCTGATGCAATGCCAGAGGAGTTCCATAACAGTCATAATAGTTAGACACAACGAGCAGAAAGTTATATTCAAGGTCCAAAAAGTTAGGCCAAATCGCAAACATTTTACCCCCAGAACACAAAAAAATGTAAGCTCATAAGCGAAAAAGTCTACCTCAAAACCCTAAAAATCTACTCACATAATCATAATAGTTAGACACATCGAACAGATAGTTATATTCAAGGTCCAAAAAGTTAGACCAAATCGCACAATTTTAGCACCAGAACACACAAATTTAGGCTCATAAGCAAAAAGTCGATCTCAAAACCCTGCAAATCTACTCCCATAGTGATAATAGTTAGACACATCGAACCGATCGTTATTTCTAAAGTCCAAAAAGTTAGGCCAAATCGCAAACATTTTACCCCCATAACACATAAATGTAGGCTCATATTTAAAAAGTCGACCTAAAAATCCTAAAATCTACTCCCATACCCATACAAGTTAGAAACATCGAATAGATAGTTACATCCAAAATCCCAAAAAGTTAGACCAAATCGCAAACATTTTACCCCCAGAACACAAAAAAAAGACATAAACAGGTCACTTCCGGGGTCACAGGGACTAGAGGTCAACATCCCGACACGATCGGTCATGGTTAACTCCCCCTGTCTCTCGTGTGCATTAGGCGCATTTCGCGCCTACTATATATCTTTGTTAATTTACGGCCAAATGCCACCCGAGTTACAACATTGTATACTACTGACATGGCTTAATGCGGCTGTCTTCGCCTGTGACGTCTTCAAAGGCTTCCATAGATGAGATGAGACATGTGCTGCTGCTATAGATCTCGAGGATGCATGCAACAGGGTACCATTTGAATACCTCATGCACATGCTCCTCAAACTGGCGGTGCACCCCTTACTCATTAGATGGATCTCTGCGGCACTGTTTCAGAGGAAGGTGATACTCAGATGTGGAAGTTGGTCTTCCGAGCCAACATCCATTTGTCCAGGGCTGCCACAAGACTCACCATTGTCACCAGTTCTATTTAACGTGTACACAATAACGTTCACGGAACAACAGATGGATGGGAGGGGAAGAACTATGACTTTTGCTGATGATATTCTGGTATATCGACAGGGAAGAGACAAGGGAAATCGCTTCTACAATGCAAGACGAACTCGATCGCATTTCTTCCTGGTATCGGGTTTCAGGTGCATTGGTTAATCATAATAAAGCATCAGTTTCATGGTTCTCCCTTAACAATCATATTGTTAATACAGACACATTTAATGTATAAAGTACAATGAAGAATATAATCATTGTTCAAGCAAATGTGATGCCAATGTCCTTTTAACTGGATGTTTAAATGTATTTCATAATTGTCCTGCAAGCCCTTGTAATTTCTTTCAAAAATCTGATTGGAGCCACACAAAAACAGCGACTTCAAGTCTTTCGTCAAGCTCTGCACCTCTATACTTGAATCCTTGAGTTGTAGGACATGTTTTTTTTTTTGACAAATATGATGGCATATTGAAAACAAATTATTATTGGAGACACATTTCAAAACCGAGCAACACCTATCAATAGTGTTCTAAACCATCAGCACCAGTGAATTTGTGGGAACTAATCAAGTCTTCCTTCAGAAAATGTTGAGTACATACCACGGAACATTTGGTTGGGAACTAATGAAGTCTTCCTTCTGAAAATGTTGAGTACATACCACGGAACATTTGGTTGGGAACTAATCCTCACGAGGGATGCTTCTAATATATTTCTCTGGAAGACTGGCATTGCGTTTTTTTCAGATGGAAACTTAAATATGTTGTATTTCACCATCATAATTTGATCTGCACATTGCACACAACTCTTACGCCTATAACATCCTTTCCGTTAGTATAAATATATATCCCAATAGAATAAATTTACAAAATAAAGATTCAAATTCACACGTGTACCCACTTCCAATTGTAATTGTTAGACTAACTACATCTTATTGTTCTGACGTCATAATGGCTTCCACCTGGGCCTTGGAAACAGTAAGCCATGGCTTTACCCCCGGGCTCAGGGTAGTGAGATCCGGTGTCTAGCTCTCGTATACAGGCGAAAAATAAGCTTTATGTGCAATCTGCGCATGTATAAGAAACCTTGGCAGTTAACAATCGAAAAGAGTAAGCCAAATATGGACGTTGCACGGGAAAAAATTTGTTTAAAGATAACAATAAACTGTCTACTAAACTCCCCCCCCCCCTTTTTTTCCCCCTTCACGTTAAGGTCTACGACGGTGCAACTTCGTGCATCTGAACTGAAACGGTCTTCGGTGCTTTCACACGATTCACGAGATATGACTAACATGACACACACCAAGATATGAGCCATGGCCAGCACACACAAGCTAAGATATGAGCCATGGCTAGGACAGAAACACAGCAAGATATGAGCCATGGCTTCACTAAAAAACACCAAAAAATGAACCATGTCTAGCACAGAAACACATTAAAGTGCCCATATGCTTGGGCTTGTTGTAGTCGGCAGTCTTCTGAACGTGGGAATAACAGGTTTCGTTAAACAGTTGTCCGGAGATTTGAGAGCGCAGTCTGACCCATAGAACGTTCTCTTGCATGTACAGATTCCCGATCGACTGTTGACAGGTGTCGTTGAAACAGTTGTCCGGACATTTGAGAGTACATATGATGTCACAGCCATCAGAACACATCTGTTCGCACTGTAGCCCAAAATTACCATCTGGACAAGTGTCGTTACAGGTATAGCCATTACAGGTATATCTCAGTAATATATAGACGTCGACATAATACACAATTGTGCAAACAAAAAGTGCACTAAATCGCTTGCTGGCACAATGTCATTTTTAATTTATTTAAAATAGTTCTAGTTCGTGTGTGTGCGTACGTGTACTTTGTCACTGGAATGTTGTCAATGGGTAGTGACTTTTTTAAATTTTATGTTGGGTAATGTGGTCTTCGATCGATGACGCTACACCTGTAACTGTTTTGAAATAGAGGGGATACGTGTTAATAGAATGTATTCGGAAAATCGGCCTAAATAGCAGGTGACTGCGGACAAATAAGTAACGTTATTGAGTTCAGTTTCTGATCTGTTCTGCTGCTGTCAGTATCCTAGCTAGAGCAATGTCACATATGCTGTGAGGTATTCAGCTAACGTCAATACTTACACGCTCGTAAATCGCCTCAACGGCTGAGTGAAACGACAGCTAATAAGCTGTAAGAATACATCAACACTCTAGGCAATAGGAATTAACAGTATTACGAACATTTCGTTTTGCCTTTTTCTTAAGTGTATTTTTTGTTAGTAGTTAATTTATTAAAAGGTATCATCTTCTGAGATAGTTGTATTTCCACTTGGGACGCCCCAATCGGTGGTAATCATACACCCTCATCCAAGTCAATATTTAATGCATGTTCGTGTCATGAAGCCTACTGCCGATATTTTCATGATGCACTATATTTCTTTAAATTTATTCATGTCACGTGACATTAGTTTTGTAATGGTGTCAATTCATGGATGATAATTTGTGGACATTGTCAAGACTAACAGATGCGTTTCTTCTGGATGAGAATTTATGGACAATGATGACATGTCTTTCGTTTGAAATGGCGTCGTCGCAGTCAGGGCATTCCCATATCCGTTTGTCCGCTCTTTCCAACAACCATCGAAGTTGCTGCAATCTATTGATTGTTCAATACGTTGAACGCACTGTGTTCTGAGAATGTTTTTTTTTTCTGCTTTCGTCTTTCGGGGCCTCGTGTTCCACTATTCTTTTGATGTGTGATTTATCCTCACCTTGCTTGTCGCCACCCTGTGAGAGGTGTTCTTTTAAAGTGGTATTGACAAGACTAACAGATACTGCGTGTCTTCTGGGTGATAGTGTATGGACATTGACAAGACTAACATATACTTCGTGTCTCTGGATGATAATGTATGGACATTGACAAGACTAACAGATAATGCGTGTCTTCTGGATGATAATGTATGGACATTGACAAGACTAACAGATACTGCGTGTCTCTGGATGATAATGTATGGACATTGACAAGACTAACAGATACTGCGTGTCTTCTGGATGATAATGTATGAACATTGACAAGACTAACAGATACTGCGTGTCTTCTGGATGATAATGTATGAACATTGACAAGACTAACAGATACTGCGTGTCTTCTGGATGATAATGTATGGACATTGACAAGACTCACTAACAGACAATGCGTGTCTTCTGGATGATAATGTATGGACATTGACAGGACTAACAGATACTTCGTGTCTCTGGATGATAATGTATGGGCATTGACAAGACTAACAGATAATGCTTGTCTTCTTATGGATGAGATTTTGTGGACAATAGTGTAATACAAATATGAGTTATTTTATTATCTTTGATATATTATATATTGGTACATTGACAAAAAAGTTTATATATGGTTTTTTTCTTCCATCTTGTATTGCGTCATCTATACCCGTTGACAATATGTACACGGCTACATGAGCATAATGTTGAAACACATTTAATTATGTAATCACAAGACTCCCCCTCCTCAGTCCATGTGACTTTTATTACAGATTAGGTTTCAACAGGGCGTGTCCTTTCTATCAAACACACCACATATCCACACAAAAATACGCGCATACGTATTCACACACAAGCATAGTGTTGATGTGACTCTAAAAATATAAAAGCTACATAGAGTATGCAGTTAAAGCAGCAAGAAACAAAACTGTTTGATATGTAAAGCAGAAACTTCTAAGCGGAGACGACGGTCATTGATTTTATCGGCGACAGCGATCACATGTCTACGCACGATCGTCACTACTTTGACTTTGCTGCCACTGCTGTCACCAAACAATACCTGCAACCCACCGTATCCGCGGAAGTTTTTACAAAGAAGTAATCACTGGCTCTGCGTGGATACCTCTTTGAATTATAGCCAGATGTGCTGTGGAAGCAATACTGTACTTCAACAGATAGATCTACAAAACACCCGAGCTCTGGCAGCTTGTATTTGTTGAATGTTAAAAGTTAAATGTGACAAAAGTTTGGTAATAGAAGTGGTAGTCAGTATAAATGGTAAACTGTGTTCGCGTATTTGTAACATTGGTTTTGCCAGAACTGCTTCCTAATTAATTTCGCTTGAATTGTGCTTTTTTTAAAACCAGAAATATTTGTGCTCACATTTCGCTTACTGTCTATTCTGAGAACTTTTAGTAGCTGCTTAGTTTCAGCCTTATGCTTACTACGTAGTTCAGTAGTAGATATGTTTTTTTTCTCTGAAAAGCAACGTGCGCACTTGATAGATCATTAAGTTCAGGACCACCAACAAACCATGCCAACACGTTTCATTACAACTTTTGTTCAGCATTTTTTAATTGACATATATGCTTAACTGATACATTATACGTTTCTATATTAGCGATGACACAGAAGCGCACATATATCTGAACGAGTTTACTATACTGCCAGTAATGTATAGCTGCAATATTTATTCGCAAATGCATCCATAACAAATTGTTTATTGTTAATTTAGTTTAGTTGAGAGGTCATCCTCTATGCACATCGGACAAGTCCATAAGTGCTCAGATATATTGTTCATTTGAATCTTGCCAATTGTGTAGACACCTCCATTTAAAAAAAAAAAAATATTTTCTAAACATTTACAGCTAGAGCTAACGTTTATTATTATTATTATTATTATTTTTTTTTTTTTTAAGAAACGATTTCTAATATATAGGCAGTAGTAATACTCGTCCAGAAATGTGACTGCAATACTGACAGTTGCTAAACCATTTCATGACGTGTCCATCATCATGTACAATGAATATCATGACCCACATTTCCCACATTTGCATGTCTTCCCATAATTCTACTTTAGCATGTCTTTGTTCATATTCAGCGCCGACGCTGCAGGTCCACACAGACAAACCTTGGCACGAGCTCTGATAGCGAGGACGACGGGCCTTCGCCTAGAAAATACCCTGGAGGTCCTAAAAGCAGAGGTGGCGCGACTAAAGGAAGTGGCGGCATGAAAGGTTCTTCCGTTTTTTCACAATCCCAGTTGCGTGGTTCTCCAGGTGCTTTCGTCCGCTCTTTAAACACTTCCAGATCTAACCTGAGGCCACGTGGCCGTCACAATGACTCTCAAGACTCCAGAAGTCTTAAGAAATGTTTCGGCGCCAATGCTACGCTAGAGTCCGAGAGCGAAGAGTCGGGCTATGGCGAAACTTACGGTGACACAATGCAAGCTATAAGTTTGGACGAGCATTCATTTATGATGGTGCCCGAACAGACGCACACGCTACTGACTTACATTGAGTCCGATGATGAGTCTACTGCCTCCTTCATTAGTGGCGAATTCCCGCCCATGGATCCTGAAAACCTCATCCATGTTGGCACGCAAACGCCAGGTCATGTGCGCACTCAGACCATGGATCTATTAGATTTTTGTGACACCATCACAACACAAACGGAAAACATACCCCGTGCCGTGGGGCTGCAGACTTCAACGACATCACTACACTCCATCGGCGCCCAGACCAAGAGATCGAATGGTTCACGTGTTGATCTTCTCAGAAGCATTCTATTGGAGGTCAAGGACATTAAAAAGCAACAAGGTTTGGATGACTCCAGAGACGAAACCATATCATTCGCTTCGGATATGACAATCAGTAAAGATGTGCTGGAATCTCTGTACCGTGATCTGTCCAGCCTGAAGGCGGCCGGCGCACAAGGAAATGCTTGGACGCAGACAGTGCTAGAGCAAGGTACACAGACGTCTATTAAGTTATTCCCTGAAGGCGATTCCCAGATGCAGGCGCGACAAGGGAGAATTAACACCATGTTGGATGAGGTTCGGAATCTAAGGACCGTCAACGATACTGTAGCTGCCTCAAATAATGGTCAGTATACTACTCGCTATTTGGAACAGAGAATACATTCTCGCTTGCAAAACAGAACCCCGCCTGTGAGATTTGACTCTCCTCATTCAACCGGCCGCCATCACCCAGCCACGCCACAGCCCACACCGGAACCAACTGTTAATGGTCATATACACACGACGTCTGCTGTGGACATGAACGCCACCAACCCTTTCACCAGTAGTGCTCACATGAACAGTAGAATGCGTCGGGTTACTCAAGATGATTTAAACAGCATTAGTCATAGGCTTGACCGTCTCAGCAGCTACCAGATCCCACACCGCCAAAGTCCACTTCCACTGCATTATCCGCCACAAACAGCGGTGCCGGTACAGCAACCTCAGGTCTTTGTGGCTCCGATTCAAGCTACTTCCCCGCGACGGTATCGGACAAGGGAATTTCTCAGATCGTTTGATGATATCGATATGATGTCAGACGATGGATACCGAGGAAGACGGACTCGAGATGGAGTTATGGATCGATACCACCTGGACGACGCACTGCTGGAAGCAACCAGAGCAGCAAGGCAGCTGAAGCGGATGTCAGCTCAAATGAAACGCAGTTTACGGGAAGAGCTGAACAGATCCAGATATTAACATTGTACAGTCCAGTATTAATCTATGATTGCAAGTGACACTAAGTGTAAAGTGTACGTTAATCATGACATGAGTTTGGAATTGTGGTAGTGTGTTGTCTTCAATCAATTTGGCATTTATAGGAATGTGTGTTTTGACGATTCTAATTTCCAATATAAATAAAAATACAAAATAATAACTTTATATTGACATATATTACATTTCAGTGTGAGTCACTACCTAAAATCATGGTTGTGAAACAGCATTTTTTTTTTCAAAACTAACTAATTTCTGTTTTTTTTTTTTTTGTTTTTTTTTTAAAAGTTCAAGTTATTATGATTTATCTGAAAATTAATGATTTTATGACCAATGACTACTTTTATTATATTTTTACTGATTATTCACCTTACTATGGTTTACATAATAAAATCACCCGACTGGGTTACCGACGTACGGAAACCCGTGTTCGATTCTCGTCGTAAGCAGTGTGAATCGTACTCGTAGTTGGAGAAAAAAAAAATACCCTTGCGGTCGACCCAGCCGCTGGCAGAAATGGGTACCAGGGTAGTACTCTGGGAAGGTGAGGAATGCCGCCTTGCAACGTGAGTTTTTATGCTTGAAGCGACACGATCCAGAAATACCCCAACACTTCTGGATAGGCGGCCGAGTACATTTGGGTGAAAACTCGCGTGCTAAGATGCCGATTCAAGTCTCATACTTTACCTTTAGGGCTAGTAGTCATGTTCACTAATGTTTCCCTTTTTTTTTTGCCCTACTAGAGAAAATGTTTCATTTTTATTACTATGAGTTTGTACCG
This sequence comes from Megaustenia siamemsis, assembly GCA_032433765.1. Lineage (NCBI taxonomy): Eukaryota > Metazoa > Mollusca > Gastropoda > Stylommatophora > Ariophantidae > Megaustenia > Megaustenia siamemsis. Next base: position 74,501,325 of record JAVIAB010000124.1, read on the forward strand.
CCCCATTTTGCTTAAACATGATGTATTAGATATAACATGATGCAAATCGTTTCCGCAAGAAGTCAGGAGTGCCTGAAATAACATCCATATTTGTGTAACTAACTCTCAATTAATTGTAAGCAAGCGAATAGAAATTGCCTAAGTTAGAATTTGTGTTAGCTGATGACATCTGAAAGTCGTCTTTTTCACGACATTCTTTTAAATTAGGAATCGTTTGTTACTATCAAAACGGCAATGTCCTTTTGCTTTATACTTTTTTTTACACGCGCCTGCGTGCGAATATATGAGGACAGGTTGTCACTCTTATTGCTTTATCGCTTATAGTTATATATATATTCATTGCATAGATCCAGTCATAGCATACATTCTAGACAAGTTTCTTGCCAAATATCAACTGTATCTTTTTTACTTCCGTCCAGAATTGTTATTTGATGTTGGTTCTTCCATTATTCACTTCATGATATCTCCACATGTTTAGCTCCTCTTACATTTATGTATAAATATATTATCCTTTCTTATAAATAAAATATTTTATAATAATAATAATAATGTATACACATGTGTGGGCGCGCGCTCGAGCAAGCAACGATGCTTGGTACTTTGAACTTATTTCACATTTTTACAAGACTGGCCGGGTACACTTGGTCTTCGCATCATACCCTTACTAGAAAAAACCGCTAGATGCGACCATGTCCCTAAAACAGACAGCGGACTTCATAAGAAACTCTGGCCTCCATAAAAGACTCCAGACTAAATAAGAGAATCCGGCCGGACTCATTACAGACTCCCAGACTTCATAAGAAACTCTGGCCTCCATAAAAGACTCCAGACTAAATAAGAGAATCCGGCCGGACTCATTACAGACTCCCAGACTTCATAAGATACTCCAGACTCCCAGACTTCATAAGAGATTCCTGACTCCCAGACTGCATAAGAGACTGTGACTTCCCAGACTTCATAAGACACTCCAGACTCCCAGACTTCATAAGACACTCCAGACTCTCAGACTGCATAAGAGACTCCAGACTCCCAGACTTCATAAGAAACTCCAGACTTCATAAGAAACTCCAGACTCCCAGACTTCATAAGAGACTCCAGACTCCCAGACTTCATAAGAGACTGTGACTTCCCAGACTTCATAAGACACTCCAGACTCCCAGACTTCATAAGACACTCCAGACTCCAAGACTTCATAAGAGACTCAGGACTCCCAGACTTCATAAGAGACTGTGACTTCCCAGACTTCATAAGACACTCCAGACTCCCAGACTTCATAAGACACTCCAGACTCTCAGACTGCATAAGACACTCCAGACTCTCAGACTGCATAAGAGACTCAAGACTCCCAGACTTCATAAGAGACTCCAGTCTCCCATACTTCATAAGACACTCCAGACTCTCAGACTGCATAATAGACTCCAGACTCCCAGACTTCATAAGAGACTCCAGACTCCCAGACTTCATAAGACACTCCAGACTCCCAGACTTCATAAGACACTCCAGACTCTCAGACTGCATAATAGACTCCAGACTCCCAGACTTCATAAGAGACTCCAGACTCCCAGACTTCATAAGAGACTCCAGACTCCCAGACTTCATAAGACACTCCAGACTCTCAGACTGCATAATAGACTCCAGACTCCCAGACTTCATAAGAGACTCCAGACTCCCAGACTTCATAAGAAACCCCAGACTTCATTAGAGACTCCAGACTGCATAATAGACTCCAGACTCCCAGACTTCATAAGAGACTCCAGACTTCATAAGAGACCCCAGACTTCATTAGAGACTCCAGACTCCATAAGAGACTCCAGACTCCCAGACTTCATAAGACACTACAGACTCCCAGACTGCATAACAGACTCCCAGGCTTCATAATACACTCCGGATTCCCAGACTTCATAAGACACTCCAGACTCCCAGTCTTCATAAGACACTCTAGACTCCAATACTTCATAAGACACTCCAGACTCCCAGACTTCATAAGACACTCCAGACTGCATAAGAGACTCCAGACTCCCAGACTTCATAAGACACTCCAGACTCCCAGACTGCATAAAGACTCCAGACTCCCAGACTTCATAAGAGACTCCAGACTCCCAGACTTCATAAGACACTCCAGACTGCATAAAGACTCCAGACTCCCAGACTTCATAAGACACTCCAGACTCCCAGACTGCATAAAGACTCCAGACCCCCAGACTTCATAAGAGACTCCAGACCCCCAGACTTCATAAGAGACTCCAGACTCCCAGACTTCATAAGACACTCCAGACTCCCAGACTGCATAAAGACTCCAGACCCCCAGACTTCATAAGAGACTCCAGACTCCCAGACATCATAAGAGACTCCAGACTCCCAGACTTCATAAGACACTCCAGACTCCCAGACTTCATAAGAGACTCCAGACCTCATAAGACACTCCAGACTCACAGACTGCATAAGAGACTCCAGACTTCATAAGACACTCCAGACTCCCAGACTTCATAAGAGACTCCAGACTCACAGACTGCATAAGAGACTCCAGACTCACAGACTGCATAAGAGACTCCGGACTCCCAGACTTCATAAGAGACTGACTTCCCAGACTTCATAAGAGACTGCAGACTCCCAGATTTTATAAGAGACTCCTGACTCCCAGACTTCATAAGAGACTGCAGACTCCCAAACTTCATAAGAGACTCCAGACTTCATAAGAGACTGCAAATTTCCCATACTTCATAAGAGACTCCAGACCAGACTGTGACTTCCTAGATTTCATAAGAGGCCGCGAACTGCCATACTTTCTAAGTGATTGCGGACTCCCATGCTGAATGAGCCAAGGTTGCTGAAGAAGTAGAAGAACATAATACGTTCTATGAGGTTATTCTATGTCATAATAACTTTTTTTTATTAGATTTAAGAGAAATTGAAATAATCTGATTGCATACATCAGAATAGCTAAAGCAGAAATGTCTTTCAGAAGCCTTGAAAAGTTGTGGAAATCAAAACTCATCAGTACAAACACAAAACTTAGGCTATTCAAATCAAATGTACTATCAACCCTTACGTATGCGTGTGAAAGCTGGAAAACAACAAGAGATATAGAAACAAAGTTGAACGGATTCAAAAATAAATGTCTAAGGAAAATACATGGTATAGCATGGACGAATTCAAAACAAAACAAGGAAATTAGAGAAATCGCCAATCTACCACTAATATCTTCAGTAATAAAGAAAAGACGATGGTCATATGTTGGACATGTGATGAGATGAGATAATAACCGAATAGCAAAGCACGCCCTCATGTGGGAAACAACAGGTAAGAGAAAAAGAGGAAGACCCAGGGAGACACTGAGAAGAACATTGATCAGGGAGGCAAGAGCAACAGGATTCCCAGACTGCATAAAGACTCCAGACCTCCAGACTCCCAGACTTCATAAGAGATTCCTCAATGAGATAGAGTTGCTTGCACAGAACAGAGACAAATGGCGAGATTTGATAAAAGATTTTTACAGGGATTGAAAACTGCTGGAATAAAAATTTAGATAAGTGAAAGAGTATCTGGGTATATGCCGCATGGGCCGGCTACGGCTCGAAAGGTCAATAGATAGATACATGTACATACCTTAGATAATACCCAGTTTATTAACTGTAACAGCAAATACATAATTTAAGGTAAAAAAGTAAATCTAAGAGAAAATGGCCTAAATAATAAACTAAAAATGAAAACAATACATAAAATACGTAAATGCTACATAATAAAATGAAAATTGCATTTAGTGTAACTTATGAGTGGTAATGAGCCATATGGTTTGTTTTTGAAAAATAGAAAGGCTACTGTTTTGAAGTGTAGTGTCCTTCCATAAACACACCAAAAGACTGTACTTCTGGTGTTACCTCTCTCGCTCTCTCACCTCTTTTTCTGTCACTCTATCCAGACTCTTAACTATACAGGTTGAGGATTTTGGATCTCTTCCCCTTTATTTACGAATTCACCACACATTTACCGTTTTCATATATAACAAAACACGCCAAAGTTGAAGCTGAATAAAGCACTAACACACGAGCGTTACACAAGAAATGACCTGGACGCACAACAAAATCATCACACACATTTTACAAATGACGGTTTTTTTTTTTTTTTTTTTATTCTGTCCCTGAGCACGTGCACTCAAACGTAGAAGCATCGTTCTAACTCCGGATATACATTCTCTCAAATTTAGCGTGATTCTTCTTTACTTCCTCACTTGCCTTTCAGCGTCGAGGGGATATATGATTTGTGGTCTTTTGTTCTTCTCTTTACTGCTGTTATGTTTTCTAGTGTTTATAATATTCCGTCAATCTATCTTTTTTCGTGGTCGACCCTTGGGGTCTGGTATTCTCGCAACGTTTGTTAAGGGCTCGTTATGTTGTATTTTGATCTTTCTGCCTTATCACGTAGCTGAACTATTCTATATGTTGTTTCACTATATATTCTATGACGGGCATTATTCCCAGTTTTTTTAAAATTTTATTTCAGTTCTTCATTTCTGATCTTATCTCTCAGGCTGTTTCCTGTCAATTGTCTAACACATTTCATCTCGGTAGTGGTTATTTTTCTTATTGTTATTGCATCTAGGGTCCATAACTGGCATTGGTAGTACAATGTTGGAATGAGAATTGTATTTTAGGGTGCCCGGTTTACCTCTTGAGTTATTCCTTGTTGGACAATAGTGGTGATAGCTGTAAAGTGATTTGACAAGCTTTGTTCCATCTTAAGTCTATTTCTGCTGTTTGTGAACTGTCGTTTGTCACTTAACTTCTTAGGTTTTTCAATTGCTCTACTTGTTTTAGCTGGCTGCCGTCTATAGTTATGTTGATGTTCTGTTTCTCTTTTGCGATGGACTTCTGTTTTGTTGACGTTGATTATTGTTTTTGCATTTTATGCCTGTGCTGTTTAGTCTATTTAAGTATCCATGTAAGTGTTCTATTGTTCCATGTATTAGTGCCTGATCGTCTGCCAGTAGATGTTCGTTGATCTTCTCTGTCTCCAATGGGTTGGCTAACTTGCATGTGTAGTCCTTGTATGTAATAAACAAATGGGGGGGGGGGGGGAGTAAACATCCTCCTGGTCTAAGTTCGAAATGGTATGTGTAGCCTGCTGCTGTTCTGGCTGTACAGCTGATATTGATGTAGAGACTTTTAATTAGGTTGTTTATATGTTGGCTTACTCCGTCAGTTGTTAGTATCTCCCATAGTTGTTCTGTTTACTTGTTTGAATGCTTTTTCCTGGACAATGAAAGCTATGTAAAATTTTGAATGTGTTCTGTCGCCTTTTCTGCTAGCTGTTTTAGGGTGAATAGTGCGAGTGCATCCTCTGTTGTTTTTTCTTCGGAACCCTATTTGAGAATGGCTTAACCGTAGTTATATTTTTGGTTTCAACCTTTTTTCCCCCATAATTTTGGTGTATAACTTTCTCACATGGCTGAGAAGTGATATACCTCTATATTGATTGCAGTCTCTCTTTCTACCTTTATTTTTTTCATATTGGTACAATTATTGCATTTTGCCAGTCTTCTTTCTGGAGCTTTTTGTTGGTGCCAAGCTGCATTGAATATTCTGTGCAGCCATGTCACTCCTGTTTCTCCTGCTATTATTTCTACCGGTATGTTATCTATCCCCTGTACTTTATTTCTTGGTGCATATTTGGTTACTTCTTATATCACCTCTTTCATCTTAAGTTCAGTGTTTATGTACTATTGCGTGATTTGTGTTGTGTTATTGGTAGTTGGTGCTGTGTTCAGTAGGGTTCAAAATATTGTTTTCATCTCTGTTCCTTATGTTGGTTATTTGATATTAACTGTCCGTCTTTGCCATTTATGAGTTCTGTAGGGTCGTGGTTTTTTTTTTCTTGATCTTGCTGTTTTTACTAATTTGTAGAAGTCTCTTGTGGCTGTCGTGAAGTCCCTGCTCATATTTTGTCCGAATTCTGTCCAGATGTTTTGTTTAGCTTTTTTGATCAAAATTAAACATTTGTTTTCGGACTGATGCATATTTTTCATATTTTTCTTGGTTCTTCTCGCTCCAATTTTTAAATAGTTTCTTATTTTCTTTAACGTCTTTTCTTATTTCAAGGTTCCATCACGATGTGCTTTTTTTTCATTCTTTTGTCCTTAGTTTCGTTCCATATACTGTTGTCGCGATGTTGATTATTGTTTTCTTAAACTCCTTACACTCTTCTTCCACTCTACTTATTTCATTAGGGAGTCTCTTGAATTCCTATGTTAATTTTTCTTCTAGGTTTTTCCTTGATTCCTGAACTTTTAATTGTTTTTTTTTAATCGTCTGTTCCTTTTGGTTATTTTGTTTGTTTGCATATCTTCTCTTTGATTGTTTTTTGGTTGTTGTTTTTGTATGCTGTCTGAGTGTATTATAGTCATTTTCTGGTCCGTGTCGTCTGTGGTATTGATAGCTCTGCTGTCGGTTACTCTTTTCGTGTTCTGTTTTAGCGTACAGACTCGGAAACTTCCAAGTAAGGATCTTTCAAAGTACGAAACTCCTCTCTCTTTCTTTCTCTTTCTCTTTTTTTCTTTCCTTCTCTCTCTCTCTCTCTCTCTCTCTCTCTCTCTCTCTCTCTCTCTCTCTCTCTCTCTCTCTATGCGCGTGTGTGTGTTTTAAATACCGAAACAATTGTTTTGTCATAAACACAAGTAATACAAATTGTATCCAAAAATAAATTGTATGTAAAAGACTGACTTTACTGTCTCGTCGACAGTAATGTTTGGTTGTAAGTGAGCAGTATTATGCTACCATTTATATGGCAATAGTATCGAATATGCTGCATGGTTTACCTTGTCTACCGATATTGTTATGTGCAGTTTTGCTCGGTGCCTTGTTGCTTTTCTAATACAACAGGAGGAACGATATGAGACACGTTTTCCTTTCATAGAAATCTGTTAGAATACGTTTGCCTAGCATAGGTTCTCTTTTAAACTACGAAATGTTGCAGAGCAAACTTGTTGCTACCATTCAGTAATAGTCAGTCCTCGCTACCATATAAGTGCTGTATAATATATTTTACTGGCAATTTGAAAGTTAATTTATAAAATTAACTTGACACAGCTTGTAAACACTAAACTTGTATGTGATTTGTATATGATGTAATGACTTCTTTGAGCTGTGGTAAGTTTCATTGATTGAATTTTGTATTGGAATGTTTTTTTTCTGTGAAGCATCATGGTGATATGTGTACACTGTTAGAGATCTCCAGTGCGCCACGGGCGTTCATACATGTTTGTAGGGGAAGTGGCCTCAAACCTTGATTTGTTTGCATGTGGTCCCGGTCTGTCACATAAACACGGCATTAGCGATAGAGTAAGCGCTTGTTTTATTTATACACTTCATTGTGTGTGTGTGTGTGCGGGCGGGCGTGTGTGATATATATATATATATATATATATATATATATATATATATATCTCGTATATATATATATATATATATATATATATATATAGAGAGAGAGACAAAAAACAGAACAGAAAATTGAAGCCTTTGAAATGTGGATTTATAGAAGAATAGGTAGAATTGGATGGAAACAAAAGATAACAAACGATGAAGTTTTAAAACAACTGAAAATAAAAAGAGAACTACTAAATAAGACAAGACAAATGAAATTTTTGGGGCATGTTAAAAGACACAACATCCTACTAAAAGTAATATTGGAAGGAAAAATACAAGGTAAAAGAGGCTGAAGCAGACCAAGACTAACATGGACGAGTAACATCAAAAGATGGACTAGTCAAATCTATGACAGCCTGCACCATTAAAGCAAGAAGCAGAGTAGAATGGCGATCCATGGTAGCCAATCTTCGTTGCGGAGAAGGCACTCGATGATGATATATATATATATATATGTGTGTGCGTGTGTGTGTGCGTGCGTGCGTGCGTGTGTGAGTGAGTGTGACTGACATACCTCCTATAGTTTGTTCAGAAATTCGTGCCCACAGAGTTCATCAATTATCTCGGAAACTGTTTGATAAATTTCTGTAATTCTTTTTCATGAAATTTTATTTTTATTTCACCGACCTTAAGATGTTATAACATTTAAGTAAAAAGGTAGTCTGAATTTTGCACAAAACGTTTTTTGTTATATAATTTTAGGAAAATATCAAACCGTGTGCTCTAAACAGTACATTTTAGTGTAGATTATGTTAATTTTATAACTAACCTATCAGTGGATTGCATCTTACAAGTTATGGTTCAATGAGCGCGAGATGGTGCTAAGATTGAGGGGAGAACACGTGAAATTTGTCTTTTTAAACGGTGAGTTGATTACAACAAACGTGGGTATTGTAAAATCCTAAAAATTAGGACAACCAAGAGAATCATATTTTTATATACCTCAAAGAAGCAAAAATCTTTCCTAATGCATGACAGTAGGAAAAAGATCACATTTCATGAAAAAAGAATTACAGAAATCCATCAAACAATTTCCGAGATAATTAATAAACTCTGTGGGCACGAATTTCTGAACGAACCATACCTACTATTGTGTGCTGAAGTAGCAAAAGTGCACGTCATGCAATATGTTCGGTAATGTTTGGCTAATGTTGTGACTCTTGATCATGCACCTAATTTGTTCAGTGCTATTTGGGAGTTTCTCTCCCCCTCCTCGATATGACAATTTCGAGGGGTTCTACAACTTGCCGTCCAAAACATTAGCAATTGATGTATATGTAGATCTCACGTCTCATTTTCATGTGTGTACACGATGTTGGTCTGTGTTCAGCATCAGCTTCTAGGGTAGTTGAGAATAAAACTAGGTGTCGTTTACTCGTATATTTTGAGAGACAGTAATATATTGAGTGACGGCTTGCTTTCCATCGTTGTTCATTCTCTCTTGGCCAGACAGGTTAATTTTTTTCCAGAGGCACCACTGGGAGATGGAGTATGATCTTGATCAGCTTCGTTTTCCTCGATTCTGACGCAGACAGTCAGCTCAGGTATTAACCTTCGTATTTTGTTTCTTGCAGGATCTATTTTAATTTGTTTGGTATCGCCATTAAGACTTCTTTTATTTCAGATTTAAGAATACATGTATATGGTTCGATTTTTATTTAGTCAATAGCGTTTTTCTCGCTTTTCTTGTGTTCCATTTGGTATATTGATTAGTTGTTACTGTTTCTATCTTTCCAACACTGATACCGAAACGCGTATTTAATCAATTCAATTATTCGCATTAACTTCCTTGAATTAACTCCGATCCAGCGCACTGATATCTACCCGCTGTGATGAATAGTTGTACTTGTTCATTTGTTACTCATTATCACAATCCATTTTCTCATGTATCGTCCTCGTCTAATCCTATCATAGATAGCTCGTGCGTCTGAATTTTTTAAATTTTTATTTCGGTCTTGCGTTTTAAAAACCCGTTACAATTTTTTATAATAATTATTATTATTTTTTTTTAGCATATTTTTTTAGTAGGCCTACATCTTTTTTTTTTTTTTTCCCGCCGGTGTTACTATCATCGGTGTAAGTCATAGCTGCGACACTGTGATAATACTGACCGTTTGCACACCCACTACCAGAGTTGCTGTTTCGACCACTTTTACTGTATGGTTTTTTTGACAGAAACCGTTTTATTGTGTGAACTAAATACTTCGTCTTCCCAGTCACTTAAAAAAAATGTATGAAACTTTAGTCTAAAACACACGTATTTAAATATTCTAATGTCACTTTGTTTTGAAAAATATTTACATATACTGCTTGCTATGGGGAGTCGTATTGGCGCCATCTTTAACAGAGCTGAAACTGTTATGTCATCTCCGTCCTATACAACTGTATTTTATATCACGTTTATTTATGGTCATAAGTCTCATAGCCATCTTTGTCGTGACCACAAAACTTTTAATTATTTTTTTATGTCGCAAAATTTGATAACCGATATATTATATTATCTATACCGATTGCTGTGTGTAGTAATTCCTTTAATATATAATGTATACTTATATATACACATATATGCTTATATACACTTATATACATGTTTTTATGTTAATGGTTACTTATTAACAAAATGTACTGTACTATTTACAATTATACTGTGATTTAAAAAAATTATTTACATCGTAATATTATATATACAGTCATATTCCACGTTTCCTGGTGGCTACAATAATAAAGCTCCATAAACGACATGCGTATGTTTGAATATAGCTAAATCTATCAACATATAAATATGTGTTTGTATCGTTTCTTTCCTTTTTTTTTTCCTTTTTTGTTGTTGTTGTGTCCGTTGCCAATGTGTTCGTTCATGTGGATCGAAATTGCGTGGTGTGTTGAGAGAAGCAGAAGAGAAAATGTAGCATACTTAGAGGTCTACACGTATGAAGACTTAACTGTGTGCTTCTTCTGCTCAGGCCGTGGCTGACTGCACGCGCGATTAGAAAGACCTGGAAGGTTCATATCCGTGACATCTACAGCATACATAAACAAATACAAAATAATGAAGTTACCGTTGTTTAAATGAGGATCCAGAGTAGTTGGTGACGTATTAGCCTTGACACGGCAAGTGTGTGGCCAGAGTTGTGAAGACTATGAATTGATAGCAGACTACAGACGATAAGTGACAGCGGGCACTATAGTCAGGCGAACCAGAGCTGACCAAAGTCATACTGCTCAACAATTTGCTATTTTCTAAACAGACTTGCAAGTAAGTAGCTTTCTGAAAAAGAGAAAGCAAACCCGTTCACAAAAAGTCAAATGTGCCGAACTGAATGACGTAAGTTTTCGCAACTTGTCAAGGACACGCGACACTGCACAGCAGTCATATGTTTCAAGATATAACAACATCCCGCAAAGGATTAGCCGCCTTGAAGGTCATGGCAGCTGCCAACATCGAGCAGAGGCTACTTACTCTTCTGTTCCAGGGATTAGTCCTCGCACCTATCGAATATGCCCTGGCAATTCTTACTGTCAGTACGACTCAAATTGATAGGCTGGAGAAAATACAAAATGAAGCAATGCGCATTATCCTGGGATGTACAAGGGTCACTCCCTGTGTAGCAATGAGGTATCTTCTTGACTTTCCAACCATGGATGACAGAATCAAGATCTGGAGAGCACGAGCATACCTGAAGATTAGTACAGATACAGAGCATCCATTGCGCCACGTGCTCAACACAGAGAAAGGTGACAGGCTAAAAAGAGGCAAATCATGGGTGGGCCGAGCAGAAGATGTCATCAAACAGGTCTGTGGGCTTACCAATATCAGCGTTGGTGAGGAGTGGATATCGGTGCCTACGTCATTCAAGGGGACTTTCTCGTGTATTGTCACACTAGACAGGAAAAGTAGGGAACAGAACCCGGTCGTGGTTAATGCTGAGGTCAACGGTCTCATCTGCGATAACACCGATGAGAAAGATGCAGTCATCTATACAGACGGATCTGTAAGACGACACCAAAGAAGTGCATGGGCATTTACAGCACGCTCGGCAGGCAGAATAGTCAAGGAAGACAGTGGTGCATACGTCATGACCACGAGTAGCATGACAATGGAGGCGATGGCAGTGACCAAGGCATTCAAATGGTTAGTCACAAGACTACACCCACGCATGTATACTGAGTGATTCGATGAGCATGATAAAAAAAATGGAGGCGGGCTCTGTACGCATGCAATGGGTAGAGTCGTTGCAGCAATCCAAAATACGTAAGGTCACCTTTGTCTATGTCCCTGGACATGCGGGAGTACGGGGAAATGAAAGGGCGGACAAGTTGGCTAGCTGCGCTGTCGTTGAGGACGGGCAACCAATGGATCGGGCGAACATCATCAATTCCCTCCGAGATGTGGGAAGAGCACAGGACTACGACAAACACAGATCCACGTCACTTCTTCGGATGATGGAAATGGGAGTTAAGTTGGACACAGCCAGAAATGAGACACTTAGTGGCCGTGTAAGAAGACTTATCAACCAACATAGAACTGGAGTCGTCAGTCGCTGGACACTGAGGGAATTGCTGAGGAGGGGATCTGAGCACTTATGGACATGTTCGGAGTGCAATGATGATGACCCGCAAATAACTCAATAACTCAATGTTTCAAGATAGGCGATGACTAAGAAAAAGAATAAAAGGAAAAGAAAACAGTTTGATTACGGTAGGAAATGGCTTTGAGCGTGCTTATCAACAATTTAAGGGAAACTAATATCAGACGTATGATTTGCCATCTAATGAAACAAAATTAACATAAACTGAGTAAAGTGAAATGCTCTCAAAGCGTGCATTTCCTGTTCCAAAATAGTGGAATAAAGCCTATGTTCTTTTGAGCGCTGCAGGATTTGCATCGAAGATTGATTTAAACTCTTTGATGTAGATCCGTGTCAACCAGAGGTTCCATTTTTTTTATGATTCTGCCTCGGTGTTACGGAGCTCGTGCACTATCGTCGTCTTGTTGGTGAATCAGGCGGTATTAATACGACCTTTCACTGTTTATCTGTTAGTCGTTTATCTAACTACGTCGTGACTTCGAAAGCTGTTCAACAATCGCCGTATATATTTTCTGCGGCTGTTTATTTCCAGGTCCTTCATATGGATAGCTGTACCAAGTCAACTGAATGTTCTCTTGCGGTGCTTGTGCACCTGTCTGCTGTCTTTTCAGTGAATCAAGTGTTGTGGGTACAACCATTGTTGTCAGACGTTGTCCCTACTGTGCCATGGTGATGGATGATGTGGTCTTGTGATGGACAGATAGTAAATTATGTTTAAATGATCTTTAATGGGTAAACCTTTTTAATTGCACGGGCGTAATACTGACCACATTACCCCAAAAATCATGTGCCGAAGGTCTGTAAAATTTATGGTCTCTGACACCATATTCCCTATACTCCACTTGGCGTGACGGGGGTACTTTACTTTTTTTTTTTTTTTTTTACCTTTCTAATGATGCTATGCAAATAATGGGTCATCTTACAGTTATTGTCGTTATTAAATAATTCCATAAAGTTGTATAGCCCCGGTGGCCGTGATATTAGCCTGACTGTTGGTGCAAAGAACATCGCCCAGCGAACTTTTATTGGCCCTAGTTATTTATGGAGACACTCTGGTTTGGACAACACTTGACAGAAACAACGAATGGAGACGAACTTGTCAATGCTTCATTCAAGAAGCTGGCTCGAACAGTCTGGCTCTTCGTCAACGTTGCATTCTATATAAAACATCAATGTCAAGATCTCCATTATAGCTCAACCACATCATTGTCCGTGAAATAATATTTCCTAGAATAAGCTACTCAGTTTTCAACCTTTCTACTTATTCGAACTTTTCTAAGGTTCACTCCAAGGTCTACCAAAAGTCAATACATTATCAAATTATCTTAACTGAACAACTCTCAGGATCATATGTTACTAAAGTCAACATGAGGTATATCTATCTAAAGCTATATATATATATATATATATATATATATATATATATATATATATATATATATATATATATATATATATATATATATATATATATATATATATATATATAGGGGAGCCGCGATAGCTCAGTGGTTAGTGAACTGCACTACAAAGGATAAGGGGTAGGGTTCGATCCCAATCGACGGCTTCCGGGTTCACCCAGCCTTAAATGGGTACCGGATTTTTTCTGGGAAAGTAAAGCGGCACGGGCGTAATACCGACCACATTACCCCCAAAATCATGTGCCGAAGGTCTGTAAAATGTATGGTCACTAACACCATATTCCCTATATGTCACTTGGCGTGACGGGGGTACTTTACTTCAGCTAACGAGGTTTGAAATCATCACCCGTGCAAACGAGTAGGATGTTTACGGAGCGACCTTGTCAATGGAATTTACCGATGCTTTTTGTAGGAAATGCTGTGACATGCACTGATTAACACTTAGATTGAGATGATAAAGTTCTTTAGAATTTTTGGCATAGAAGTTATCACAAACCAATGCAATGATATATATATATATCAAATTTAGTATTAGTATTACTGTCTTCTGAAGATTAATTGACAGTGAAAAAAGGTCGCATGCTTTATAAATAATGCACATCAAATGGCAGGACAAAATAACCAACTTAACTGTCCTGCAACGTGCTAAGACCCTAACAATCATGTCGATGCTCAGAAGTCGAAGGCTAAGATGGCTGGGGCATGTCCAACGGATGGAAGAAAAACGCATTCCTAGGCAAATACTATATGGCGAGCTAAAACACGGAAAACGACAAATCGGCAGACCTAAACTAAGATATAGAGATATCTGCAAATCATCTCTGAAAGACTTCTCCATCTGTGAAAACGACTGGCAACATCTGGCAAGTGATCGCACATCATGGAGAGCACGTATAAGGAACGGTATAACAACATTTGAGACTGTTCTAAGACAGGACTTAGAAGAGAAGAGACTCATGAAAAAGGATGGTAAACCCTGTGGACCAGCGAGCCTGACCTGTTCATTATGTGACCGCGTGTGTTTGTCAAACATTGGTAGAATTAGCCACGAGAGAAGCTGTTCGGCAAAAACAATACCTCAAAAAAATACGCAATAGCCTCCACTAGACCGTCTGACAAGACGAAAAGGGCCATATATATATCAAATACGGTCATATCCTGGGTTATTTTATATATATATATATATATATATATATATGTAAATATATATAAACTCAGGATATGACCGTATGACCTTAAAACATCAGTATTTATTGCCTTGCCCAAGAAGACGGGGCAGTGGAGTGCAGTGACTTTAGAACAATAAGTTGATGAGACATATAACAAAAATCTTGCTTAAAGTTACACAGTGAAGAATTCAAAATAAAATCAATATGGAAACAACAGAGCAACAATTTGGATTTAGAAAGAACAGTGGGACAAGTTAAGTCATCATCTATATGAGAATGATAATAGAAAAATGCATAGAAGTAAACAAACCAATCTATGTATGCTTCATAGACTACACCAAAGCTTTTGACAGAATACGCCATAAACAACTAATAAAATGCCTGAAAGATATATATCTGGATGGTGTAAGACTGATATGTAGTTTATACTGGGAACAAATAGCTATACTAAAATACAACAATGAGAACTCTGCACCTATTTATATAAAAAGTAAGACAGGAATACCACCATGTCTATTTAACATAAACACAGAGCACATCTTCAAAGACATCATGGGGATATAAGACTTAACATCAATATATAATTTATAATCTAAATTATGCTGATGATACCGTATTAATGGCAGAAAATCCATAAGAATACAAGTGAACAAAATAAACCAGACAAGTAAAGATTATCGATAGGAAGTACATACTAAAAGAGTAAAACTTTAATTATTAACAGTTAAAAGATACGAAACATGCAAGGAGATAGTGAATTAGATGTGAAGAACTTAGAAATGGTTATCTAGAAATAAAGAAAATAGCTATCTTAGACATATAACAAATGGTGGAAAGTGTAAGACAAAAATAAATAAAAGAATAGGAATGGCCAAAAAAAAAAACAATTTTAACATGAAAGATACAATAATATAAAAGCAAATAACACCAGAAGTAAAATACATCATCACCAAGTACCATGCCTGCTGGCGTAGGTGATCATGTTTCTTCACAATTTTCGACCTCGACAGTCATTATTCATTTATGTCGTTGACCTTCTGCCAAGCCATTCTCTTAGGCTGCTGATATCTTTTCTCTTTGCTTCATCTCTTTGTCCCTCAATTTTCCTAGTTACAATATATTCCAGCTGTTCCTTTTTCATTACATGGCCAAAAATGATGACTATTGCATCCTAATATTGGAAATTAGCTCTCTTTTTGTTTTTACCTCTTCCAGAACGTTTTCATCACTCTTCTTAGCTACCCATGGTATTCTCAACCAGAGAACCAGTTTCTGTAAAACTACAATTCTACAGCCTGCGATGATTGTTTTGTCACATTGTCCGTAATTCACATATATATGTTAAGACTGGTTTTACATAACATTTAAGTACTCTTTTTCTTGTTTCTGTTGTCAAAATGGATTGCACAGTATCTTCCTCATTTTTTGGAGAGCTGTTTTTGCCTGAGCTATTCTGCATCTCACCTCTGTTGTACATCTACCATCTGAGTTTAGCATTATTCCCAGGTATTTAAATTCATTTACTTGTTTTAATATTGCTCCAATTGTCTTTATTGTGCATTGTGGTGATGTCTTTTTTCTTTGTTGCTATGTCTTTTCTATGTTGCTACCATTACTTCTGTCTTTTTGCTATTGAGTCCTTTATTCTTGCTTTCCTTCACTATCACGTCTAACATTTCATGTAACTCATTTTCACTCATAGCGATTAATACTGTATCATCAGCATACCTGAGGTTATTTATATTATGACCTCCAATTGTTATTCCAGACATGTCCATTATGAATCTTAAAATAATATCACTATATATATTAAATAAATCTGGTGACAGTACACAACCTTGTCTAACACCCTGTTTTATTTGTTGAAACATCCCCAATTGATTTCCAGTTCTTATGGCCGCTGTTTGTTGCCAGTACATGTTTGTTTATTATTCTTAGATCTTTTCTTGTAATGTTTCTACGTTCTCACATTGTGATTATTTCTTGGTGATTCACTTTGTCAAAAGCTTTGGTATAATTTATGAAACATATGTGTAGATCTGTCTTCACCTCTATGACCCTTTCTATTAAAGATCTTATGATGAATATGACATTGTTCGTACCTTTACCTCCAACAAAACCACAGTCATCACTCATTTCTGAACTGATTTTCTTTCGCACTCTTCACATGACGATTCTGAATAATATCTTAATCATGTGATTCAAACGACTTATTGTGCGATGATCATTGCATTCAATCGAACCAGATTTCTTTGACAGGGCTATGAATATTGATTTTAATAGGTCATCGGATATTTTTACCGCTAGTGTAGATATCATTTAATATTTTTTTTTTTATCATTGCTCTTTCCAAAATCACCCATGACTTCAATCTCTTCTTTAGTTATATTATCTGCTCCATGAGCTTTTTCTGCTTTCATATTGCGCAAAGCGTCTTCCGCTTCTTCTTTGAGTATTTCTGGCCCTTCCCCATTATCGGAAATATTTAATTCTGTTCGTTCATCATCATAACGATGTCAAATGTATTCTGTACGTCCTTCCCTTATACTTTCTTGTTCTATCAACAATTCTCCTTCTTTTGACTTTAAACATCCAGTTTTTCGTTGCGTTTTTCTTCCTGTTAATTCTTCATTTTGTGTGTAGATAACTGTGACATTTCATTTTTGTTGCATTTCAATCTCTTTGCATCTTTGTTTTAGCCATGCTTCTTTTGCTTCATTGCATTTAATTATAGTGTCTTTATTTAATCTTTTTTTTTAAATCTTTATTTCTTCTTCTTGTATCCATTAACTGTAAAATGTCGTCTGTCATCCATTTCTTTCTTGAATTTTTCCTCACTAGTGTTATAAACTCTTTTGATATTTGCTGTATTGGTTCTTTTAGCATTTCCCACTGTTATTAATTTTTGTATCTTCTCTGTTGCCTTCTACCTGTTCCGAATTGTGATGTTATATTTATCTTGTATCCTAAGGTCAGATTTTTTTGGGGGGTTTGCTTATACCAGAGTTAGATACGTTTTCATTTTATTTATATCTTGTCTAGTAGACTGCTGCTACTTATTTATATCTTGTCTAAACTACTGCTACTTATTTAAATCAGACAGAGTTTACATAGATCACAGTACAACAGTTGGACAGTTATCACCACTATTGTCCAACAAGGAAATAACTCTGGAGGCAAAACGAGCACTATACAATACAATCTTCATCCCAACGTTGTGCTACCAATGCCAGACCTGGACCGTGGATGCAAGAACAATAAGAAAAATAACCTCTACAGAGATGAAATGTGTTAGACGAATGACAGGAAACAGTCTGAGAGATAAGATCAGAAATGAAGAACTGAGAAAAAAGCTAGGAATAGCCCCCGCCATAGAATATATAAGGAAACAACAGATAAAATGGTTTGGCCACGTGACAAGGCAGAAAGAACAAAACACAACACAACGAGCCTTCAACAAACGTTGTGAGAACACCAGATTCAAGGGTCGACCACGAAAAAGATGGGTCGATGTAATATTAGAAGAACTAGGAAACATAAAAGCAGCAGAGGCGAACAGAAGAGCAAAAGACCGCAAATTATATCTCCCCTCGACGCTGAAAGGCAGATGAGAAAGGAAAGAAGAAGAAGAAGACAGCACAACGTACTGACAATGTCTTGATGTAGTCGACAATCACAGACTATGAATAGTGTTTATTCAGCTTTATTAATCATCAAGTGTACACGTGGAGGGATTTAGTGGCGTGCCTTAAAATTCTAAGATCAATGTTCTTGATTTGGATGTTCTCACGAGGTTATCAACCATATTTATGGAGCCATCTCTTAGTACTTATTGTCTGTGACTTTTATATTGCTATCTTTATGACTTAACTCTTAAACTACTTATAACTACTTATTACTGTTCTCTGGAGCACACAACTTCTGAATATAACATGAGACGCTTCTATACTAAACTATATCTTCCTGATTGACTTATCTCTCGATCTTTCTTCTACATCTCTATTTGATAACAACTGACTAAATTGATGTAAGTGCACACTATTACTTCTGCCTTCAGGTAGTTGGGGCCGAAGCCGGACTAAGCTTGTCAAGGTTACATTTATGAATCTTCTCTAGTTCTTGTGATTCTCTCTTACCTTTACTTCTCTATGAGCATGAGGTTAAGTACCGCTGTCTCATTGTCATAAGTTCTTGGTCCAGTCTCCGCGCGGCCAAATATCAGCCAATAAAATGATCGCGAAGTTGAATTCTAGATGACTTGTACGTCAAAATTGTCAAAAAAGGTTTCTATCTTGACATCCAATTAACCTCTGAGTTTCAAAAATAATGCTACCATTAACTCCGAGAGTGGCATCTGTCTCATAAATTTGACCTGCTGCCGAGTTTATTTGTCAACAGAATTTCTGGACAGGTGATGGGTCTAGTTATGTTACATCTATCCACAAACATTTTCCAATAACAACCATGAAATTTGCATTGCCTCAAATTCCTTCAAAATTGGCTACTGTTATTCTATGTCTGAGTTAATTCGGTTACTGTTATAACTTGGAGACAAATAATAATAAATGAATATTATTATAGAGGGAAACTTCCGAGGCGATAATCAGCGAATCAGTTCAGAAGAAGAGGTATGTTTACAGCACTCGGAAAAAAATGACAAATAATCAACAGAAAAAAAAAATATGGACCAAAACAGGATCGAACCCGTACTCAGTGGCACAGCGCCTTGCCACGAAAAACCAAACGATAGGGAACACTGCCACTCAGCTAACTAAACATTAGCTATCGTGGACAATCTCTTTTCGCGCAGTTGTTATCATGACTATAGCTTAAGGCTGCGATCACAGCTCGGAAATACATAGTGTATCTGTATTTTTTCTGTTAAGACAAGTATCTCCCTGATATGATAGGGGTGAATACTTGCGTTGCAGACAAACATTTAGGACAAAACAGCACGAATAGTAGTTTCCAGTGGTTTAGACTGGAGACAGATAATAATAAATTAATATTATTATAGAGGGAAACTTCCGAGGCGATAATCAGCGAATCAATTCAGAGGAAGAGGTATGTTTACAGCACTCGCCTCGGAAAAAAATGACAAATAATCAACAACAGAAAAAATATGGACCAAAGCAGGATCTTTCCGAGCTGTGATCGCAGCCTTATGCTATAGTCATGAGAACACCTGCGCGAAAAGACATTGTCCACGATAGCTAATTTTTAGTTAGCTGACTGGCAGTGTTCCCTAGCGTTTGGTTTTTCGTGGCAAGGCGCTGTGCCACTGAGTACGGGCTCGATCCTGCTTTAGTCCATATTTTTTTCTGTTGTTGATTATTTGTCATTTTTTTCCGAGTGCTATAAACCATACCTCTTCCTCTGAATTGATTTACTGTTATAACCTACTGAGTTATAAGGGTAACGACTATGCTATCCGACCCAATCTATCTTTATTTCTCATTATATAATATATTATATCCTAGTCTATATACTATTACTTTATATAATATCAACATCTAAATGAGTCTCTGTTACTAAAATTGGCTCTACCATCTCGACGGGAACCACATTACAGACATCACTACAACATGACATCTTTATAACAGCCAACAATATGACAGGCATCTGTGATCTCGATGCTAAGATACTATCTGACTGACAATAGAGCGCAGTATCAAATTTAAAATAGATCTTCATATAAGACACATCTTATCTTCCCAATTAACATATAACACAACAACAATTGAACAACTCAAATATCTGCGGAGATAAACAAACACACAATTAGTCTCGAGCAATTTACGTACCAAATCTTAACTCCAATTCAAAAGCACTTCTTAGTATTCTAGCTAATTTCAGGAAAATATTTGTGTCTCAAATAATCTCGGGAATTCTCATCTAAGCCTCTTATGTCTGAAGTCTTTCGTAATCTTAGGAATTCTCAACTGGGTCTGTTGAACTCTTATAACCGCTGAGTTCTAAAGGTAAAGACTAAGCTATCCGACCCAAGCTATATCTTTATCTCCTATTATGTTATCTATTCTATTCTAGTCCATACACGCTTGCTTTCACCTCTGACGAAATCCTTAGAGCTTATGAACTGAATTTTGTGTGTTAATCCCTTTTTCCCTGGCAGCAGTGTGCACAGGGGTCCCTCGTCGCACAGGCAGATAACTCCGACTTCGGAGGTACTCATATTTTTACGTCGATGAGTAGCTGACGTTTCAAGCCGGGCCTCGCTGCTGAGAACAGGGGTGGTTGCCGCAGAGAGAAATCATAAATAAAAAAACTCCACTGGTACTGACGGGATTTGAACTCACAACCTCTCTGTCTCGAGATCGGCGTCTTCCCTCGAGAACAGTTGCCCAGGGCCTGATCCTGAGTAGATCTAAATTTAACTTAAGCTCTCTCTCTCTCTCTTTTTTTTTTTTTTTGCTAATCAGACTGTTTCTAAATCTATTGTTTATTATGTAGTCGATTTGACTGCGAACTAAAACTCATTATCAAGCACCAAGCCTACTGGCGTAGGTGATCGTGTCTCTCCACAACTTTCGATCACGAAAGTTATGTATCATTTCTGTTGTTGAATTTCTGCCAAGCCATTCTTTTAAACTGTCTGGTATCTTTTCCCTTCCTTCCCTCCATGTCTTCGTCCCTCAATTTACCAAGTTGTTACAATATATTCCAGCTGTTCCCTTCTCATTACATGACCCAAAAAATGATGATTGTTTCTTCCTAATATTGGAAATTAGCTCTCTTTTTGCTTAGGCCTCTTTCAGAACGTTTTCATTGCTCTTCTTAGCTGTCCATGATATTCTCAACATTTAAAAAAAAACACATTTCTACAACCTCCAGTGATTTTCTTGTCTGTTGTCCTAGTGTATATGATTCACATCCATATATCAAGACTGGCACTGTATAACATGTAAGAACTATTTTTATTCAGAAGAAAAACTACGAATAGCAAAATGATATATTTATATAAAATTCCTGTATGGTGCAAAAACATTGAATTTAAATAAGAAAACAGATCCGAATATAGAAGCCTTAGAAATGCGCATCTGTAGGACAATGGGGAGAATTTGGTGAAATGAAAAGACAAACAAGGAAGTTATGAATCAACTGAAATTGAAAAAAAAACAAAAAACAAAAAAACTACTTAACACAATTCGAAAAAGACAACTGAAATCTTTTGGACATGTGAAGAGGCATTATACCCTACTTAAAGTCATCTTGTAAGGGAAGGTGCGGAGTAGACGAGGTACCTAGACCAAAGTGGGCTGATAACATCAAATGGAGGACAGTTGAACCTATGACAGCGTGCACCATCAAGACGAACGACGGAGTAAAATGATACTCCATTGTAGTCAACCTTCAATGTGAAGATGACACTCAATGAATGAATGCAACAAGCGGTGGGGCGGATATGGGGAATTCCTGACTGCAATGAAATTGATGCCATGGATAGGATAGGATAGAATATGTGGGCGGTGACATCGTCTCGCCGGTCTTTCTTCTCAAACTCTCAATACGTTTGGCTAAAACCCTGACTAACGAAAAAGCTATTTATGTTGATGCCCTATATACGAGGTACTTATCTGGCATACTAACGTAAATATTAGTATAGCTGAATCACAACTAAATAAAGACAAACGCTTGGAAGAATATTGTTCAAAACACAGAAAAAAGTATAAACGATATTTACCAGAAGTAAATGGACTTTTCACGAAAGTAATCACTATCCATCTGTCCTCCTAATTGAGAAAGACAGAAATAGAAGTCCAAAAAGCAAGTTCAACACATTCCACTGCGAGAACACAAACCTGGACGTCATTAACAAAGTCAGACATAGGAAACAGAGCGCCCCTCCTAGGAGGCAGAAGAGATGAACGCATCCACCCTGGTGGAACGAAGAAGTCGAGGAAGCCTGGCGGAACAAGAGACAAGCGACTAAGACATGGCAGAAGAATGGAAGAACACAACCTGAGCTCTTGGAACGTCTTAAAGAAGAGGTCGACCGTAAAATGATGCACTTTAACTATGTGCAAAGCAGGCTGAAAGGGACAAGCAGCAGGACCTGACAGCATACAGATAGAGATGATACAGACACTAGAAGATTTTAGCATTGAAGTGATCACAGACATATGCAACAGCATATACAATGCAGGATACATACCAGATGAACTAAAACATCAAATTTCATTGCATTGCCTTACGACAAAAGTGCAGTTAAATGCAGGATTTTAGAACACTAAGCCTAATGAGCCATGTTACAACACATCTTGCTAAAAGTTATACAAGGAAGAGTTCAGAATAAAATCAATATGGAATTAGAAGAACAACAATTTGGATTTGGGAAAGACAGTGTGACAAAAGAAGCCATATACCACATGAAGACATTGATCGAAAAGTACACAGAAGTAAACAAACCAATATATGGTATATATAAATACACCATCAACAACTTATGGAATGCCTAAAAGATATACATCTAGAGGACACGGATATACGACTAATATGTAATTTATTCTGGGAGAGCAAAGCCTACAGACCTACAACAATTACTTAATGAAATAAACATGACAAGCAAAAATAATGGATTAGATATGAATATCAAAAAGACTAAAACTATGATCATAAACAAAGATAATATTCAAAACCTACAAGCGGATTCATAATTGAAGGAACAGACCTGTCGACAGTTCAGAGCTACAACTACCTTGAATATACTATAACCAGTGATGGAAAATATAAAACTGAAATAAACAAAAGAATAGAAATGACAAAAAGCAAATTTATTGTCATGAAAAAGATACTAACATCAAAACAAATAACACCAGGGCTTAAACTAAGAATATCAAAATATTATATCTTCTCAACATTCCTGTATGGTGCAGAAACATGGACTTTGGACAAGAAAACAGAACAGAAAATCGAAGCCTTTGACATGTGGATATATCGAAGAATAGATATAATTGGATGGAAAGAAAAGAAAACAAACAATGAAGTCTTAAAACAGTTAAAAATGAAAAGAGAAATACTGAATGCAATTCAAACAAGACAAATGAGATTTTTGGGGCATGTTAAAAGACACAACAGCCTACTAAAGTAATATTGGAAGGGAAAATACAAGGTAAAAGAGGCAGACCAAGACTAACGTGGACGAGTAACATCAAAAGATGGACATGCCAGCCTATGGCAACCTGCACCATCAAAGCAAGATACAGAGCGGAATGGCGCTCCATGGTAGCCAACCTTCAATGCGGAGACGGTACTTAATAAAGATAAGGCATGATGATAAAGCAGGCGAAGGAAGCTAAGTGGGATAATTTCTGCAAAAAAGTGTGCTGAAAAAAATCTCTACCCACATTATGGCGCCTTCATCAGAGCATGAATGGCACCACACGACACAGAGGCCAGATATGGCACAAACCTGATGAGAATAAATGGAAGGCCTGTTTGCCTGCTACATTGTGCAGACTGACCAAAGAAATGAGGCTATCAGAATGAGGATACAGGGGTCGCTTTTAGAATTGTGTGAGGATGTAGTGCTGGGAGAAAATCTCACGATCAGAACCGATGCCATTCGCACAACACTTAAAATAAGGTGACCATATTTTTGAAACCCTAATCCGGTACGGATTAATTTGACTTAAATTTTCCATCAATAAAATGAAACTTCTGTCTTTTTCAAGTGAATAATACATATATTACAGTCAGGTCAGGTAATTTTTACCTGCTACTGTATGCAGTAAACAGTACAACCTGTGGCTGCCCTGCTGCCTTGCAGGTAAGCTCGGGAGAGTAAAAGGCTAAGGGAGGGTGCCCCGAAGTAAAACAACCCCACTGCCTTGTGGGTGAGACTTTTTAGTCAAAGGCTAGCGGAGCCAACCGTAAACAAACCGACGGAAGGCAACAGAAAACCACTGTCGTAATTTCTTTGTACAATCATGAAACGCCACAACAATAGAAATAACGACAACAACGTTAAGGGGGATTCCAATGGTAAACCCTCGTTCGGCAGGGGATGTCATGTGCTACAGATCATACCCGATCGTCATCAAGCTACTGTAAGCAAAATAAAGATAAAACAAACTCTAAAGATATATACTTGGAATGTGAGAACACTTATGCAGAGGGGTAAACTAGAAAACATCATACAAGAAATTAAAAGAATGGGTTTACAATTACTGGGACTTTGCGAAATGAGATACACCGGATCAGGGGAGATGTATTTTGATAAACATAAAATAATCTATTGGTTATTGTTATTGGTTATGGAAGGCCTCGGTCTCACAGCAAACGAATTAAAATCCATAATTGCTCAACCGCCCGTGCCAGTATAAAATAATCTATTCTGGAGGTACTGAACACCAAAGAGGAGTAGGTATCATCGTGGATGCAGAAAGTGCAAGAACAGTGAAAGGCTTTTACCCAATATCTGACAGTCCTTTTAGTGAAATTGAATGGAAAGCCAATAGAAATAAATCTTATATAAGTTTATGCACCAACAGCAGACAGTCTAGAGGAAACAATTGATACATTTTACAACGAGTTAAATGAGGCACTTCATAAATGCAAACCACATGAAAACACTGTAGTTCTAGGGGATTTTAACGCAAAAGTAGGAAAGGAAAGAGTTGAGGAAGTAGTTGGTCTTTATGGCTTAGACGAAAGGAATGAAAGAGGTGAGAAACTTATTGACTGGGCAAGAACACACAACATGATGATAGGAAACACCTGGTTTAAGCAACATCCAAGACGTCTGTGGACATGGAAAAGTCCAGGGGACAACGCACGTAATCAAATTGATTATATAATGATAAGCAATAGATTTAGAAACAGTCTGGTGTGTGTGAAAACTAGACCAGGGCAGATTGCAACAGTGATCATGTACCAGTTGTGCGAAAGCTTAGAGTAAAATTAAAAACAACAAAACGAGCATCAGTTAACATCAAGTTAAATTTAAATTTACTAAAATCAGATAAGAAGCTGCAAGACAAATATAAAATCACAATTCAGAACCGGTACAATGCAATAGAGAAGATACAAAGCATTGATGAACAGTGGGAAATGCTAAAATAATCAATACAACAAACACCAAAAGAGTTCATACCACCAGTGAGGACAAATTCAAGTAAGAAATGGATGACAGATGACATTTTGCAGCTAATGGATACAAGAAGAAGTATTAAAGAAAATAAAGATGAGTATAAGAGATTAAATAAAGAAATTGTAGTAAAATGCAATGAAGCAAAAGAAGCATGGCTAAAAGAGAGATGCAAAGAGATTGAAATGCAACAAAAAGGAGATGCTAAAAGTATATACAAACAAATTGAGGAATTAACAGGAAGAAAAACGCAATAAAAAAATGGATGTGTAAGATCAAAAGGAGGAGAACTGTTGATTGATCAAGAAAATATAAGGGAACGATGGACAGAATACATTAAAGATCTTTATAATGATGAACGAACGGAAGTAAATATAAAGGATAATGGAGAAAGACCAGAAATACTTAGAGAAGAAGTGGAAGATGCCTTGCGCAATATGAAAGCAAGCAAAGCCTCTGTACCAGATAATATAACTAAAGAAGAGATTGAAGCCATGGGTGATTTTGGAATAGAAATATTAACAAAGATATTGAATGATATCTACAACAACGGATATATACCAGACGACATGCTCAAATAAATATTCATAGCCCTACCAAAGAAATCGGGTGCGATTGAATGCAATGATCATCGCACAATAAACCTTATGAGTAATATGACTAAGATATTACTAAGAATCATCATGCGAAGAGTGCAAAACAAAATCAGTCCAGAAATTAGCGATGAACAGTGTGGTTTTGTTAGAGATAAAGGAACATGCAATGCCATTTATATCATAAGATCTTTAGTAGAAAGAGCCATAGAGGTGAAAACAGATCTATGCCTATGTTTTATAAATTACACCAAGGCATTTGATAAAGTAAAGCACCAAGAAATAATCAAAATTTTAGAAAACATAAACGTAGACAGCAAAGATCTAAGAATAATAAAGAACATGTACTGGCAACAAACAGCGGCCATAAGAACTGGAAACCAAGTGCGAATGTTTCAAATAAAACAGGGTGTTAGACAGGGTTGTGTGCTGTCACCAGATTTGTTTAATATTTATAGTGAGATTATTTTAAGATCCATAAGGGACATGCCTGGAATAACAATTGGAGGTCATAATATAAATAATCTAAGGTATGCTGATGATACAGTCTTAATCGCTAAGAGTGAAAATGAGTTACAAGAAATGCTGGACATTATAGTGAAAGAAAGCAAAAATAAAGGACTCAGCCTTAATAGCAAAAAGACAGAGGTAATGGTAACAACAAAGAAAAAAACATCACCTCAGTGCAAAATAAAGACAAGTGGAACAATATTAAAACAGGCAAATGAATTTAAATATTTGGGAACTTTGTTAACCTCAGACGGAAGATGTACAAAAGAGGTGAGATGCAAAATGGCTCAACCAAAAGCGGCTTTCCAAAAAATGAGGAAGATACTATGCTATCCATTTTTGACAATAGAGACAAGAAAAGAGTTCTTAAATGTTATGTAGAGCCAGTCTTAACATATGGATGCGAATCATGGACAATAGGACAACAGACAAGAAAATCACTGGAGTCTGTAGAAATTTGGTTTTACAAAAGAATGTTGAGAGTACCATGGACAGCTAAGAAGAGCAATTAAAATGTTCTGAGAGAGGTCAAAGCAAAAAGAGAGCTAATTTCCAATATTAGGAAGAAACAATCATCATTTTTTGGACATATAATGAGAAGAGAACAACTGGAATATATTGTAAGAACTGGAAAAATGGAGGGACGAAGAGATAGAGGGAAGCAAAGAGAAAATATAACAGGCAGCTTAAGAGAATGGCTTGGCAGAAGGTCAAAAACAGAAATGATAAATAGCTGCCGAGATCGAAAGTTGTGGAGAGACATGATCACCTACGCCAATAGGCCCGGTACTTGATGATGATGAATACATATATTTTAAAACTAATTAAAACATCTAACAATATAGGCTTACAAAACGTTATCAGGAGATTAAAAAAAAAAAAAAAACTTCTCTGATGAGTGCATTTTTTTTTACTACAAGATCTTTCTTTGTTTGGAGCATCTTAAAAAATTCAAGACATGTTTGCTCATTGTTCACTTTGATCAACATGACCTTTAAAGTGTCCACACTTAGATGTGTTTTATCATTTGTCCACAAGCTGTTCATCAGTGAAAACAATCTTTACGTTACAGCATTTGTTCCCGGTAGACACAAAAAGAACTCTGCCAGCTTCAGAATATGTGAAATTGGTACATGCCTGTTTTTGAAGTGGAAAGCCATTTCAATCCAACGCTGCCCTGATAACGTTTTATTAATACCCCATTTATTAGTTTTCTGAGAAGTAACAAACTGCTTCATGTAAACATATTCGTCTTACATTTAATTTTCTGGAGAGTCGACTGAAGGTACTGTTTGACTCACTAATGATGAAGATTTCTGAATATCTTCCCGAGTTGGTGTTTTGTTCAACATTACCCAGCTGTAGGCTTCAAGGTTTTGAAAATTATTTTCAGCCCATTTCTTCAAATAACTTAAAGCTGTTTCACAGAATGAAGAAACACTAGCTATAAACGTGTTCACATCTTCCTGCGGAATTCCTTCCATTTCCAGCTTGTCAAGAATTAGCGCCCCCAAAATTAGAATTTGTGTTGTCTGCACATAATGCAACTACTTTCCTTTCTAAACCTTTTTTCTGTTAGACAGTCATTAATAAAACTACTAACAATATCAGATGTTTCTCCTGCAATGACTTCAATTCTAATATTTTAACTTTCAGTCCCTTATTGTGATCAAAGTATCAGACAATCAAAGGAAACATCTTGATTTCCTTGTGGTTGGAGGCATCTTTCAATATGAAAATAAATGTTGAGTTTTCTAGGTCACATCTCAACTCGGTTTGAACATGGAGTGTGAACACAATTCGAATAATGACTTGTGTTTTTGTACGTGCACAATCAAATTTTGGGTATAAAGTAACCTGAAGTAATTGTGGTGTGCAGTCCATAGATCTAAATCTATGATTGTGTATCCCTGTATGATAGACAAATGCACCTTCTGTAGCAGCTAATTGTTCATTTTTGTCACCAATCTGTTCAGCTCGAAAAAAAATGTTGTTAACGACGAGCTTGATGCAGCTGTAGCGACGGTTCTCTTATGTTTCGCACATATTTATGTGACTCTTAATATCACCACGTCCACTATGGTTAATCGAAAACGCTGAGGCACATATACTGTATCTTACAGTGAAGTCTGATGTAGACTTTTTTAGAAAGGGGTATTTTTTGTGTGTAAATCTTGATTGAAACTGCTTTTACGTTTTGATGCCATTTGTTGCAACAATTACAAACTTTACAAACTAACTATAGTGTAAATAATAATTTTCTATGACTATACCATATGCATAGCATAAGTTCTTAAACATTAAAATGTCAAGTAACTGAATAATAACACAATGTAAATAAAATCTAATGAATGCAATATCCTCTATCACTAAACAACACAATAAAAATAATTAGTTCGTCGATAAACGAAAGTAACACAATGAATATACAAGAATATGAAATGTCGTGACCGCAAAGATGCTACTTGTTGAGTTTCAGTTTCAGTATACAAGATTTAAAATTTGGAGCGCATTTTACTGTTACTATTTCGTCAAATGAACAGCGAGTTCAACTTTGTAAGCATTTTCCATACAACAACGGAATAATGTATATTTTAAAGTCGAAGAGACGTTTACTATATTGGCAAAATTGGTAAACGTTTGTGTCCCTATTGTATTTTAACAAATCCGGAACAAAAACTAAATAAATCTGCCAAAATCGGGACAAATTCTGGACAGTAGCAAATCCGGGACAAAGGTTGAAAAAACTGCCCAGGGAAAAATCGGGCGTCTGGTCACCTTACTTAAAAGGACACAAAACACTGCTCCTTGTCCAGATGTTCGATATGACGACATATGCGATTTAGCTGTCGATGACGTGGGGAAAAAAAAACTGGCTAAAGAGTTTAATGCCATCATTCAGAGTGGCCAGATTAAGGAGGAGTGGCTACCTTCTACCGCTACCGAAGTCAATTAAGGACCATTCTCAGATAAGTGCCTATAGAATGAATCATCACGATGCAGAACACTGGGGGCAAGCTACTGGAGAAAATAGCTGCCAATGTACTCATCTGTCACCTTGAACAGATACGCGCATTCCTACCAATACTCGGAGGTTATATATAATAAAGAGACATGGCTCAATGCGGCAGTCTTCGCCTATGACGTATTCGAGGGCTTCCACAGACGAGAGGAGACATGTGCTGCTGCTATAGATCTGGAGGATGCTTACAACAGAGTTCCATTTGAATACATCATGCACATACTCCTCAACACGTTCGGAACTGTGGCTTTTCTTTTTTTACTAGCCATTCCTTTTTTTTATGTGTGTATCCCGTATAAAACTTGTTTATTTTTCGTAGTTTCGATTTCTACACATCTTTGGCTGGGCTGGTCTTCTTTTGTCTTTTTGCACGTTCTTCGCTTGTCTACTTTCTTCATTTTTTTTTCAAGATGGCATCAGTTATCCATTTGTATTTTTTCTTCTTTCCTTTTTGGGTAAGATGTTGCAAGTTTCTTGCATGCTTTTCTTTATGCATCGCCATTTATTTGTAACTTTTTCTTAAGCGGCTTCTGATATGTGTTCTTTACTTGTATTATATAAGTATATTTAACATTTTTTTTAAAATTTAAAGCTGTTATGTCAAGATGCAGAATGGCTCAGACAAAAGCAGCTTTCCAAAAATTGAGGAAGGTGCTATGCAATCCATTTTTGACAATAGAAACATGAAAAAGAGTTCTTAAATGTTACGTAGAGCCAGTCTTAACATATGGATGTGAATCATGGACAATAGGACAACAGACAAACAAATCACGGGAATCTGTAGAAATGTGGTTTTACAGAAAAATTTTCAGAATACCATGGACAGCTAAGAAGAGTAATGGGAACGTTCTGAAAGAGGCCAAAGCAAAAAGAGAGCTAATTTCCAATATTAGGAAGAAACAATCATCTTTTTTGGTCATGTTAGAATAGAACAGATTGAATATATTGTAACAACTAGGAAAAGTTAATTGAGGGGAGAAGAGATAGAGGAAAGCAAAGAGAAAATATACCAGACAGCTTAAGAGAGGGGCTTGGCAGAAGGTCAACAACAGAAATGATAAATAACTGTCGAGATCGAAAGTTGTGGAGAGACATGATCACCTAAGCCAACAGGCTTGGTACTTATTAATGAGGATGATGTTATGTCAAGTGGTATTGTTTATGAATTGGTGTTTTGTTTGTTTCTCTTTAGATTGATTTTCATTTTAATCATTACAGGATTGTGATCTGAGTTAATATCTGCTCCTGGATATGTTTTTGCTTTCTTGACGCTGTTACGGAACCTATCTTTTATCGTTATGTAGTCTATTTGATTCATCTTATCTCCAGGGCTTTTCCATGTTTATAGTTTCCTTCTCTCTTGCACAAAGTAGGTGTTACATATTATCAGCTTGTTTTCTTCTCAAAATTGTATTAGTCTTTCTCCTATTTCATTTCTTTTTCCTAAACTATGATTTCCTATAATGGTCTTATATCTACCTTTTCCTACTTTAGCATTCATATCACCATTTACAATCAAGATGACTAAAGATTTTACTTGCTTCATAACTTTATTTAGATCTTCATAGTATGCCTGTATTTGTTAATCAGAATAGTCCTGAGCAATATACATTTTAAGAACATCGATAGAAAGATCTATTTATGTGCTTTATAGACTACACGAAAGCATTTGACAAAGTAAAGCATGTGGAAATAATCAATATGCTGGAGAAATTAAACATTGATGGCAAGGATCTGCGAATCATAAAAAAACACGTACTGGCAACAAACAGCAGCTATACGAATTAATAACCAAACAGGACAATTTCAATTTATAAAACAAGGAGTCAGACAAGGATGTGTTCTGTCGCCGGATTTGTTTTCACTTTACAGCGAACATATTATGAGATCAATAGTATACAAAAAAGGAATTGAATTCAATTGTCACAACATAAATAATTTACGATATGCGGATGGCACAGTCTTAATAGCAGAGGCAGAGAATGTGCTACAAGAAATGATAGATATAATAGTAAAAGAAAGCTACAAGAAAGGTCTCAGTCTGAATAGTAAGAAAACAGAAGTAATGGTTATATCAAAGAAACAATCATCACCATCATGCAGCATAAAAATAAACAAGACAAATCTGAAACAAGTGCAACGTTTGAAATACGTGGGCACAATAATAACATCAGATGGGAGATGCACCACAGAAATAAAAAGCAGAATAGCTCAGGCCAAAATAGCATTTCAGAAAATGAAAAATATCTTATGCAACAAATCTATGTCAATAGAAATGAGAAAGAGAGTTCATCGATGCTATATAGAACCAATTCTGACTTATGGAAGCGAATCATGGACAATAGACAGACAAATGAAATTACGATTAGAGGCCACAGAGATGGGATTTCTCAGAAGAATGTTGAAAGTTCCATGGACAGATAAAAAAACCAATGAGAAAGTTCTTAATGAAGCCAACACAAAAAGGGAGCTCTTAAAAAACATCAGAAAGAAGCAATCAACATGTTTCGGGCGCATCATGAGAAGGAAATTTGGAATACTTGGTTACAACTGGCAAAATAAAAGGAAAGAGAGATCGCGGACGACAAAGAGAGAAACTACTGGATAGCTTGGTGTCATGGCATTGAAAACAGTCAACAACAGAACTCATATGATGCACTGTGAATAGAAGATTTGTGGAAGGACATGATTGCCAACGCCAACCGGTACGGCACATGATGATGATGAGTCCTGAGCAGGTGCGTGTGTCTGTATTATTGCTATGTTAAATGGTTTTGATTACATTTTGAGTAGTATAATCCTATCATCGTATGTCCAGTGGGCACATATAATTTTATACCTTTCTTTTTATTAGTATCCCCATGCCTCTTTGATGTTCTGTTGTGTTGCCTGAATATATAAATGTATATTTTTCGTCCTGTTATTACCTACACTCTTCCCATCTGGCCTCTGATAGATAGTTAATAGCTAATAATTCCCAACAAAGTTTTGTTTGTTGTGTGTACTGAAAAGCCTGTACTACAAGGCAATAACTCAGAATTTTTTTTTCTTTGCTAGAATTTGATCCATTAATTATTACAGTGCCGAGCTCTGCAACAACCTCTAGCATGAGGATAAAGTTTGAAAAAATTGCTACTATCATATAGTGTGTTCCACAGACAGAGTTGAAAATGACATTAATCCTGGCACACTCTCAGTCAGTACTTCGGAAGTGCCAGGATAGAGGTCTCCTGCATGAGTGGATCATATTCAAACCTTAATTAAAAAAAAAAAATACTGCAGACATACAAGTCACATCAAGGAGTTGATTTCCTGTCCTTAATTGTGGCTGTGACAACAGACATGCACAAGAGCGGTGTTATGAAAACGTGTGTTTGTTAGAAGTCGACTGGGATATCAGTGCGGGTACAATCTTGACGCTGCATGATGTAACAATGTGGAAATGGCAATCTGCACAGGCTATCTAGGTACAGGTACAAATAGCTATTGCTAGCAAGCTATTGAACCACCAGTGTACCTATGTGTCATCATATATTGAAAGCGATCGAGTAAATGTGCGTTTACGTGGAGTGCTGTGCTGCTAACTCTAAAAACAACGAACAATAAAATAGAAATTAAACTACCTTACGTCCAACTTAAGCAGTCTGTGGCAGAACCTACACCAAGTATTTAGACTCTAAATGCCTGAAGGTTAGTACTGTGCGATAGTACACATTCCAACATACCTCCAGCTGCCGAAGATTAGCAGTCTATGGTGGACAACTGAAAATCTCACATCAAAATACTTATGTTATA
Source organism: Megaustenia siamemsis (assembly GCA_032433765.1). NCBI lineage: Eukaryota > Metazoa > Mollusca > Gastropoda > Stylommatophora > Ariophantidae > Megaustenia > Megaustenia siamemsis. Next base: position 74,534,952 of record JAVIAB010000124.1, read on the forward strand.
AATAGTGCTGTGAGGAAGTTCACATTCCCCCATACCTCCAATTACTGGTAGTATACTTTCCTCCTTTTCCACTCTTACTCCAAAGAATATCCCCCTTCCTTTCCTCTTTGGAATGCTATGGGATTCTCTTAATTTTGTTTAGATGGTGCAAGATAGCCATTGACAAACATGAAAGCGGAGTGAGAAAGAATTTTGATTTGCAATTTTCACATATCTGAAGATCTCTGTCTTGAAAAAACGGTCATTAACACATTGCCGTATACATAGTTCATATTTCAAAACAATACTATTGTTAACACTCCTCATCTAAATTAAATACTGTTGTCTCTGATAAGGTCTTCATAATAGAAGAGAATCAGGTGGAGAAATTCACTTCTCGCTTTGCTCACAATTTGATAGTTGATTACATGAGGATGACTTTCATATTGATTTATCCAATCAAGGTCTCGCTTTGGAAATTCCAGGGTGTTGTCACCCCTAGACAAATTTTGGGACTTGTGCAAGCAGCTCCTTTGAAGATTATATATGTAAAATTTTCTCTAAAGCTGACATGGAATATCATCGGTTCATAAAGACGCTCCCGATTTCTCTAAAACTTGTAGTCGATGTTTAAGTTTGGCCTGGAACTGGATGCCCTATACCATTTGCTCTGTGTGTTCAGCACATTATATTAATCAACATTCAACAAACGTGCCAAGAACTTATTCTGTTTGTTCTGTTTGTTTTCCTATCCTGGGTCTACACATTTTGACATTTTTCCTGTGTTTTTTAGTTGTAGTTGCTTTAAGGCATTACTCATCAAATATACACACTATTCTCGATTGTCCCGCATTTTATTCCTTTTGATGTACCACTACTTAAGTGGTCTGGCAACTTAGTAAAGATAACAGCATCATGGAAATGCGTCTATCAATCTCAAGGACGTGTAAACAACAAGTGCAGAGATAGGTCATAAATGTAGAGGTTATTTGGTAGGGAAGTATCCCAGACAAAGTGTAAAACATGTTGTAATCAAGTGGGAGATGTACAGCATGTGCACATGTTATGGGAAACTGTGTCATGTGTTCACGATTCACATGTCTCAACAGAAACTTGCCCAAGAGGTGACAGACAAGAAGGTGCTTTTATGCGAACTACAGGTCGTGGCGACGGAAGTGGCAGGGAAGCTCAGTCAACATGACCGTGTCCTTGTTAAAGAAAGAATTAGGTGGGTGTTCCTATCAACAGGTGATACTACTAACGGAAGTTGTAATGTTGACCATTTTATGTAAATGCTGTGTGTGCCTACATTTAAAGATGTGCTGTGTGTAAACTCAATGATATTTTCACGTATGTTTACTTGTGTGATTGGCCATTTAGTAAAAGTAGTGAGGCTGCACATATAATATACAATTTGTGTGATGTGGGAAGGGCACAGGACTTCGACAACCATGAGTCCACATCACTCCTGTGGATGAAAGAAATGGGAGTTTAAATGGGCACAACCAAAAATGAGAAACTTAGTGGGCGTATAAAAAGACTTATCAACCAACACAGAACTGGAGTCGTCAGTCGCTGGACACTGCGGGACTTGCTGAGGAGGGGATCTGAGCACCTATGGACATGTTCAGAGTGCAATGATGATGACCCTCAAATAACCCAATAATTCAATGTGTGATGTGTTTTCCCTGTTAGGGTGAGCAAAATAAGCAAGCGAATCAGAGAACGAATGAGTCCGCAAGAGAATGAGAAAGTGGGTTAGCTGGTGAGTAGGTAAGTGATTAGTGAGGAAGTGGCTCTGGATGAGTGAACAAATGAGAAAACGATTCATTGAGTGATTGAATGAGTGAGTAGCGAATGAGTGAGTTAGCTAGTAAGCAATTGTACTCCCCAGTGAATAAGTTAACAAGTGATTGAATGAATTAAGTTAGCTAGTGATTGAATGAATTAAGTTAGCTAGTGATTGAATGAATTAAGTTAGCTAGTGATTGAATGAATTAAGTTAGCTAGTGATTGAATGAATTAAGTTAGCTATAGCTCGATTCAAATCATCTGCCCAACTTTTAAAATCGATATCTTTTTAATCTCTTTTTGTAATTTTTTTCAAAATTTGCATGTAAAGTTATAATGATTAGAACCCAACAGGGAATTAATTTCATTAAAAATAAACATTTGGTTATTATTGTTGTTTATTTGATTTATATAAATTTATAACGACCCATTGATGTAGTCAAAACTTAATGTTTACAGTATTTTAAGTTAAAAATAGCGATTAAAAATCCATACACGGTACAATTGACGTTTTTGCACACTTTCCACGTGGGCTTTCTGACACAATTAGACACTTGTAGAAAACACGAGGCATTGTGTGTTCCATTTCCGTTCATTCATAGGTGGAGACGTGGAACAATAACATTTATCATGAGTCTTAAAATGAAATTCTGCAGTTTACAAAACATCGCAATAAAAATGTATGACTATTTTTGCAAAGAGGCTAAACGAGGAAGATTATTTCATTCTTTAGAAAACCCTGAGAATAGGACAAGACACATTTTGGATTTATCTAAACTGTCATTTAATCGCTGGATTCAAGCACGTGACCGTCAATGTTCCAAATATACAAAATCACAAGGAAGAGCAAAAATGTTGGATAATTTCAACAGTGAACTTATTAGAAGTGAAATTCGCAAAATGTTGGGTATGAATGAAACTGTTACAATAAGAAAATTAAAAGTATCGCTGAAAAAGAACAACAGTATTGAAATATCAAAGTCTACATTATGGAGGAATGTGAGAGCTGCAGGCTTTACATTCAGAAAGTATTCCAATGGACGAAACATCATCTGTGAGAAGCCACATATAGTAGTCATGAAAAGCAAGTACTTACGTGAAGTAAAAGAGGTGCGCAAGCAAGGTTATGTATGATATTGTGTACTTGGATGAAACATGGATCAATGCTCACCACACTAACCAAAGGGAATGGCAGTCATCAGATGGAAAGATTAAGAGATTAATACCTAGCAGCAAAGGACAACGCTTGATAATTGCTCATGCAGGTAGTCAACAACATGGACTAATACAGAATGCAGAGCTCATTTTTCTTTCAAAATCCATAGACAATCGGGATTATCACTCTGAGATGAATGGTCACATATTTAGACATTGGATTGAAAATTCTGTTCTCCCATCAACTAGATCGGCCATCTTGCCTAACAATGGACAATGCAGCGTACCACAACATTGTTGCACTTGAAGATAAAGTCCCGACGTCATCCAGTACAAAAGATGCTATTAAGATATGGCTCACAAAGGAACACATACAATTTAATAACATGTACTTAAAACCTGAATTACTATCTCTAGTAAAGCAAAAACAGAGGACAAAGATTTTTCAAATAGATAAGATTATCCAAGAGCACGGTCATATAAGTTTGAGGCTGCCACCTTACCATGCTCATTTAAATCCAATAGAACTAATCTGGGCAAAATTAAAAGGACAAGTGGCAGATGAAAATACAACATTCAAAATATGCGAAGTAAAGACTCTTGCTAATCTCGCTTTATTAAATATAGACAAAGATTATTGGGCTAAATGTGAAGACCACGTCTTAAAACAGGAAGAGGAATATTGGAAAAATGATGGTTTGTGGAATGTTCAACCCCAAACAGTTATTAATCTTTTAGACTCGTCTGATTCAGAATGAAAGTGTATAGCCCCCACAATGTTGGCCCCTATATTACCTTAAATTATTTCAACAAACGGTCCTTTTCAGGACCACACAACTATGAAAATTGGACATACAGGTATACCTTGATATTATCGTCCGTCCTCGAACTGAGCAGACAATAATTCTCCTGGTGTTTTGTTTTATCCAGTTATTTCCCCATTACGGCCACGCCTTTACCTAGTGAAAATTAATCATAGACCAGCAACTACGGTAATTTCTATTCTTTAGGGCTTCACAATTTACAATTTTGACAAACATCTAAGAAATATCGCCGCTTTAAGAAAACTGCAGCTGCAAGATATTTGTTAAATATACATTTAAAGGGTCTTTTGCATTCTAATAACATTTGGAAAATTTCAAAAGTTTTTAACAAACGGTTAGAGAGTAATAGCGTTTTGAAGTTGGGCAGATGATTTGAAACGAGCTTTAGTGATTGAATGAATTAAGTTAGCTAGTGATTGAATGAATTAAGTTAGCTAGTAAGCAATTGTACTCCCCAGTGAATAAGTTAACAAGTGATTGAATGAATTAAGTTAGCTAGTGATTGAATGAATTAAGTTAGCTAGTAAGCAATTGTACTCCCCAGTGAATAAGTTAACAAGTGATTTAATGGATTAAGTTAGCTAGTAAGCAATTGTACTCCCCAGTGAATAAGTTAACAAGTAAAAGTAAGTAAAGTACCCCCCGTCACGCCGCGTATAGGGAAATATGGTGTTAGTGACCCTATATTTTACAGACCTTCAGCACATGATTTTTGGGGTAATGTGGTCGGTATTACGCCCGTGCTGCTTTACTTTCCCAGTAAAAAATCCGGTACCCATTTAAGGCTGGGTGAACCCGGAGCCGTCGGTTGGGATCGAACCCTACCCCTTGTCCGTAGTAGTCCAGTTCACTAACCACTGAGCTATCGCGGCTCCCACTAATTTTTAGGAAATTAGTAAAACCCAGGTGTCCTCGTAGTAAAACCCAGGTGTCCTCGCCAGGGTACGAACCCCGGCTGTTGCCGTGGTAAGCCAACCGCCTATCGATTGCGCTAACCGGACACCCAAGTTAACAAGTGATTGAATTAATTAAGTAGCTAGTAAGCAGTTGTACTCCCCAGTGAATAAGTTAACAAGTGATTGAATTAATTAAGTTAGCTAGTAAGCAATTGTACTCCCCAGTGAATAAGTTAACAAGTGATTGAATGAATTAAGTTAGCTAGTAAGGAAGCAGGCAAGCGCGTAAATGAATATGTAAGTGAAAAAGCAAACAAATCAACAAATAAGTGTGAAAAAGCAGGTGTGCGAACAGGAAGAACATAAATGAACAGATAATTGAGTGAAAAGAGTATATGACTTTAGACATTACGTGAGTGAACAAGCAAGTAATGGAATAAACCAGTAAATAAATAAGCAAGTAAGTGAGTAAACAAGCAAGTTAGTGAAGAAGTATCTGAGTGAACAAGCTGACAGACAAACTAATGTTTGAACATGCGAGTTAGTGAGAAAACAAACAAGGGAGTGAGTGCAAAAGATAATAATTAACTAAGCAAGCAAACGTGCCAGTGACCAAGTAAGTGAGAGAGAGAGAGAGAGAGAGTGAGAGAGAGAGAGAGAGAGAGAGAGAGAGAGAGAGAGAGAGAGAAAACAAGCAAATAAAAAAAATGAAGCAAATGAACAGTCAATGTAGTGACTGAACAACCAAGTGGGTGAACAAAAAACAAATAAAACAAACATGTAAGTGTACAATCAGCATCTGAATGGACTAGTTAATGAATAAGTAAGTGAGAGTCCAAACAAGCAAGTGAGTATATCAACAAGCAGTTGAGTGAGTGAACAGACGAGTGAACAGACGAGTGAATGAATTAATAAGCAAGTAAGTAGGTGAAGAAGCAAGTGGGTGAAAACAGTGAGTGAAGAAGTAAGAGAGTGAACAAACAAATGAGTAGACAAAAATGTGAATGAATTAACAAGTAAGTGGATGAGTGAATAAGCAAATGAGTGAGTGAATAAGAACATCATTGAGAACACACAAGTGAAAGCACAAGCAATGGAGTGAGCAATTAAACAAGTGAATAAACAAGCAAGAAAGTGAGTAAACAACCAAATGAGTGAGTCAAACAAGTTATTGAGCAAAAAAGAAAATGAGTGAAAGAACAAGTGAGTGGGGGTGAACAAGATTTTATTGAGTGAACAAATGGTTGAAAGCATAAGCAATGAAGTGAGTGATCAAACAAGTGAATGAAAAAGTGAAGGAGTAAATAAGCAAGTGAGTGATAAAGCAAGTGAGTAAATATGCATGTGAGTGAGTAAACAGGCAAGTGAGTTGGGGAACAAGCAAGTTGTTGAGTGAACAAACAATTGAAAGCACAAGCGAGTGAGTGATCAACCAAGTGAAGAGAAAAATGAGGTAGTGGACAAGCAAGTCCGTGAGTGATCAGCAAAGTAAGGGAAAAAGTGAGGCAGTGAACCAGCAAGTTTATAAATAAGTATGTGAGTGAGTGAACAAGAAAGTGAGTGAGTGATGAAGCAAATGAATGAACAAACATGTGAGTGAGGGAACAAGAAAGTGAATGAGTAAATAAACAAGTGAGTGAGTGGAAAAGCAAGTGAGTGAATGAACAAATAATTGAAAGCACAAACAATAGAGTGAGTGATGAATCAAGTGAAGGAAAATGTGAGGGGGTGAATAAGCAAGTGAGTGAGTGATAACGCAAGTGAGTGAGTGAACAAACAAGTTATTGAGAGAACAAAACAATTAAAAGCACAAGCAAATGAGTGAGTGATCAACCAAGCGAAGGAAAACGTGATGTAGTGAATAAGCATGTGAGTGAGTGATGAAGCAAGTGAATGAATAAACAAGTGAGTGAGTCAACAAACAAGTGGGTGAATCAACAAGCAAATGAGCTGTTAAATAAGCAAGCAAGTTAGTGAGTGGAAAAGCAAGTGAGTGAGTAAACAAGAATGAGAATGAAACAAGCACGACACAAATAGTAATTGAAGCAACAAACATTGATGGAACAAACAAATGAGTGAGAAAGTGGGTGACAAAAGCATGTGAGTGAATGAATAATAAATTGATTGAGAGAAAAGGAAATGAATGAACAAACAAGTTATTGAGTGAAAAAAAATTGAAAACACAAGCACTAGAGAGAGTTATCAACCAAGTGAATGAACAAGCAAGGAAATGAATAAGCAAGAGTGAATGAACAAGCAATGGAATGAGTGATCAAGCAAGTCAGTATTAGAACAAGCAAGCACATTAATTAAAAAAAAAAGCAAATAAGGATATGATAAACAATCGAGGGTGTGAGCAAATGAGTGTGTTGGTGTTCATTCAACAGTGTCACTGAGTGCCGCACTGTCATCATTCTTTGTTAGAGTAGGCTTGGAAATGGTAGATCGAGCCAGTAGACATTTTGAATTTGATGCTTCCAGGACATGAATGGGGTTGCCCTGTTGTTGAGGATGATGTTGTGTTTAATGACAGAGTAGCTTGTGATGGAAATGGATGTGATTGAGGGAGTATGCATATGTATAACAGTAAACAAGTTAATGAGTTATATCTTTTCACGACCATCAAAAAATACTCCAACAGAGATACAGAGCACATGCTCTGCAACATTGAAATCAACATCCAGAATAAACTAAAAAGATACAGTCTATTAGATTCAGAGTTAAATGATGTCACAGAACAAGCTGAACAATGTCTGACATGGATAAATCAATGTACAGAAAGAATCATAGATGAACAATCTGTGTGGAGTAGAGCTACAGAAGTGGACATCAAGCTGGAGGATCTTAAAGTATGTGAATAAAAATAGATGTCATGAATGTTATACTACATGTTTAATGCACATATACAAACATCAGTGTGTTTCATTTATCCTTAAATAAATATCTTTTTATTCTTTCTTGGAAAAGTTTATATATTAATCATCATCATCATGGTACCATGCCTTCTGTATTAGTGATCATGTCTCTCCACAACTTTCGATCACAACAGTTATTTTTTTTCATTTCTGTTGTTGACCTTCTGCCATGCCATTCTCTTAAGCTGTCTGGTATCTTTTCTCTTTGCCTCCCTCTATCTCTTAATCTCTCAATTTTCCCAGTTGTCACAATATATTCCAGCTCTTCCCTTCTCATTGCTTGGCCAAAAAATGATTATCGTTTCTTCCTAATTTTGGAAATTAGCTCTCTTTTCCCTTTGGCCTCTTTCAGAACGTTTTTATTACTCTTCTAAGCTGCCCATGGAGTTATCATCATCATCATCATCATCAAGTACCGAGCATGCTGGCGTAGGTGATCATGTCTCTCCACAACTTTCTATCTCGGCAGCTATTTATCATTTCTATTGTTGACCATCTGCAAAACCATTCTCTTAAGCTGTCTGTTATTTTTCTCTCTTTGCTTCCCTCTATCTCCTCGTCCCTCAATTTTTCCAGTTGTTACAATATATTCCAGTTGTTCTCTTCTCATTATATGTCCAAAAAATGATGATTGTTTCTTCCTAATATTGGAAATTAGCTCTCTTTTTGCTTTGACCTCTCTCAGAACATCTTCATTACTCTTCTTAGCTGTCCATGGTACTTCAACATTCTTCTGCAAAACCAAATTTCTACAGACTTCAGTGATTTTCTTGTCTGTTGTCCTATTGTCCATGATTCGCATCTATAAGTTAAGACTGGCTCTACGTAACGTTTAAGAATTCTTTTTCTTATTTATATTGTCAAAAATGGATTGCATAGTATCTTCCTCATTTTTTAAAAGCTGCTTTTGCCTGAGCCATTCTGCATCTCACCTCTTTTGTACATCTTCCGTCTGAGGTTAACAAAGTCCCCAACTATTTAAATTAATTTACCTGTTTTAATATTGTTCCACTTGTCTTTATTTTGCACTGAGGTGATGTCTTTTTCTTTGTTGTTACCATTACCTCTGTCTTTTTGCTATTAAGGCTAAGTCCTTTATTTTTACTTTCTTTCACTATAATGTCCAACATTTCTTGTAACTCATTTTCACTCTTAGCGATTAAGACTGTATCATCAGCATCTATCTATCTATCTATTGACCTTTCGAGCCGTAGACGGCCCATAGGGCGTAGACCAAGATACTCCTTCTCTTATCTGAATTTTTGTTCTAGCAGTTTTCAATTCTTTTAAAGATGTTTCATCAAATCTCGTCACTTGTCTCTGTTCTGTGCAAGCAGCTCTATCTCATTGGGGGAGCCGAATCCTTCTGCTCTTGCCTCTCTCATCAATGGTCTTCTCAGTGTCCCTCTGGGTCTTCCTCTTTTTCCCTTATCTGTTGTTTCCCCCTTGAGGGCTTGCTTTGTTATTCAGTTATTATCTCTTCTCATCACATGTCCAACATATGACCATCATCTTTTCTTTATTACTGAAGACATTAGTGGTTGATTGGTGATTTCTCTAATTTCCTCGTTTGTTTTTAATTCGTTCCACGCTATACCAAGTATTTTCCTTAGACATTTATTTTCGAATGTGTTCAACTTTGTTTCTATATCCCTTGTTGTTTTCCAGCTTTCACACGCATACGTAAGGGTTGATAGTACATTTGATTTGAATAGTCTAAGTTTTGTGTTTGTGCTGATGAGTTTTGATTTCCACAACTTTTCAAGGCTTCTGAAAGACATTGCTGCTTTAGCTATTCTGATTCTAATTTATTTGCTTGTATCCCCTTCTCGATCAATGTGACTTCCAAGTGATTGATCTCTTCAATTTAGTGATAAAGTGATTGATCTCTTCCACTGGTTTGTTTTCCATGTATATTTTGTCGTCTGTTGGAATTAAGCTTTTCATGACTTTAATCTTTTCATGGTTGATCTCAAGCCCAATTTTGCTGGCTATTGATGATAGTTCATTTGTGTTTTCTTGCATCGTTTTTATCTGACTGCTGATGAGACTATGTCATCAGCAAAGTCGAGGTCCTCCAAATGATCTCCTTGTATCCATTCCATGCCTTTGCTACCAGTGCAGCATTTCTACATTATGAAGTCCATAACAATTCCAAATAACAAGAGCGATAAAATACATCCTTGTTTAACCACAGTCTCTATTGGGAAACATTCGCTCAGCCCTTCCTCTGTACAAACTGCACATGTGTAACCATGATTCATGTCTTTGATAATGTTTATGATTTTTTATGGTAAGCCATATTGCTTCAGAATTTTCCACAAAGAATTTCTATGAATACTATCAAATGCTTTTTTGAAGTCGATGAAGTTAAGTACAACAGGTTTTTGCTTTTCAATGTGTTCCTCCAATATAAGTCGTAGAGTGAAAATGTGGTCAAGGCAGCTTCTCCCTTTTCTAAACTCAGCCTGTTCTTCACGCATTACTGTATATTTTGAATCCTTTATCCTATTTAGGATGATTTTGCAGAGTAACTTTGAGGCAACTGACACTAGTGTCACGCCTCTCCAATTGTTACAAGCTCTAAGATTGCCCTTTTTTGGAATCTTAACAATGATTCCTTTTTTCCATTTATGAGGCGTCTTCTCTGCTTTTCAAATGATGTTGAACATTTTCTGGAGATGTATTAAATTATGGCTATCAATTGCCTTGAGGATCTCAGCTGTTAACTTATCCTCTCCAGCAGCCTTGTTATTGGTCATAAGCTTTAAGGTGGTTTCTATTTCGCTCATGGTGAAGTCATCTAAATTTACATCTAATTCTGCTGCTGGTGTTTCAGCTTCAAAATCTATTAAACTGTGGGGTAGAGGACGATTAAGAATTTCTTTGAAGTGTTCTGCCCAACGGGCTTTTATGTCTGCGCTTGTTGTTAGCATTAATCCATATTTGTCTAGAATTGGTTTTCCACTGGATGTATAGGTGTTTGTCAGCATCTTTTGTACAATATAAAGAGTTCTGCTGTCTCCTGTAATTGCAGCTGTCTCTGCCAAATTGTTTATATAAGCTCTTGTATCTCTTCTTGCTTAACTTTTCACTTTATTGTCTAATTAATTCTTTGTATGTTGCTTTTTCCAGGACCTTTCCAAGATCTGTCTTTACATTAGTCATGGCTCTCTTCGCTTCTCTTCTTTCTTTGATGTATTTCCATGTGGTGTCTGAAATCCAAGCTCGTTTTTCCATTTTCATCAGTCCGGCATTTGTTTCTGCTGCTGTCATTAGTATTTTACTCTGTGAGTCCCACATTTCATTGATATCTAAGTCTATTTCACCGAGTGCTGTATAACAATTACTTAGCTCTATGTTAAACTTTTCCTTTATGGCTTCATCTTTCAGTTTATGACTATCAATTTTATGTGTAGTTGACCTCTTCTGTTGGCTTTTAAATTTTAATCTTATTTTCCCAATGCACAGGTTGTGGTCACTATTAACATCAGCACCTCTGTATGCTCTTACATCTATTAATGATGATCTGAATTGTTGTTTAATACATAGGTGGTCAATTTGATTTGATGTTCTGTCATCAGGAGATATCCATGTTGTTTTGTGAATATTTTTGTGTGGAAATAATGTCCCACCTATAATTAAATTTTCTATGAAAACATAATTGTATTAATCTTTCTCCATTCTGACTTGTAGTATCACAGCCTTCTCTCCCCACAACATGCCCCACTCCTGCTTTGTCTTTTCCCACTTTGGCGTTGAAATTGAATCTCCCATTACAATTAAAAGATCGTGTTGGGGTATTTTGTTTATAGGTTGTTGTAGTTGGTTATAAAAATCGTCCTTAACTTCATCATCAGCTTCGTTTGTAGGCGCATACCATTGAACAATTGAAAGTCTTCCATATTTTGTTTTGTAGCGTGTTCGTATCAGACGGCTATTTACCGGTTCCCATTCTAATAAACTTCTTGCAGCTATGTCTGTCATCAGTATGCCTACTCCTTCACGGTGTGTTCCATCTTCCCTTGCAGAAAAAAACTATTTTATTATCCACAGATTTCCTACATGTTCCAAGCCATCGCATTTCGCCTAGTCCTAAAATATCTAGATTATCGTATCTATCCATCTCGCTCGCGACTTGCGCTTGTTTCGTCGGTGCGGCCATTGTTCGTACATTCCAGAATCTTATTTTTGTTGTTGTTTTAGGGCCGAAAAAAACTATCTTCTACTAATTTACACATTCTATATCAGGTCTACGTTTCATTAACAAAATCGTTTTTACGATAGCGGCTTGTTAAACCTCTGATCAACGGTTCTATACCAAGCCAGAGAAAAATAATTCCTCCATTTTGGAAACAACAGGAATCATCAGCATACCTTAGATTATTTATAGTATGACCTCCAATTGTTATTCTAGGCATGCCCCTTATGGATCTTAAAATAATCTCACTATAAATATTAAACAAATCTGGTGACAGCACACAATCTTGTCTAACACCCTGTTTTATTTGTCCCACTGCCTTGTGGGTGAGACTTTTTAGTGAAAGGCTAGCAGAGCCAACCGTAAACAAACCAACGGAAGGCAACAGAAAACCACCGCCGTAACTTTTTGTACAATCATGAGTCGTTCTCAACATACTTCTGTAAAACTACATTTCTACAGCCTCTAGTGATTTTCTTTTCATTTGTCATATTGTCTATATTAAGACTGGCTCTAGATAACATTTAAGAACTCTTTTTCTTGTTTCTATTGTCAAAATAGAATCTATACACTGAGCAAATCTTTAAAAACATCTCAGAGATACCAGGCTTAAACATTAATGGAAAGATAATCAATAACCTAAGATATGCTGATGATACTGTTCTACTATAGTCCGTTCAGATTCGTTTGCCTAGACATTAATTTATTTTTTTCAAAAACTTATTGTTCATTTGCATTGATCTTTTGAAGTTAGGTTTAGAATACTAATGTCGCTATAAAAATATTTTTTTATCAAAGAAATGTGATCCAGTTTCAAAGATGCCTTATTTAACCTATATTTAAAAAAAGTTAATCGATATTATAAACACCGGCGGGATTATGTAGATGCTTACATCTCACAGCTGATTCTTTAACATATAGGCATGACCTTCACGGCTGAATGCGCACCGTCCTAAAATAGTTATGTTTCCACTATAAATTTTTATAAAGAAATGTTACATATGAAATTTCCCGTTTAGCACAAAATGACATTTTAGCCGAAACCGGAAATTATGTGACGTCAAAATCACGGCCGTAGACTCGAGTTCGAGTCATAATTCAGAGGCAAATCTCAATATTTACAGAAAGGAGGCGGCACTATCCATATTATCTTCTGCAAGTCTATGTGAGAATGAATATAAAGGCAAAATATTTTACTGAGCATAACATTGCTATAAAGATTTATCAATACTTCTGCAGAGAGCGTAAAAAGGGACATCTTTATTGTTCTTTATCAAACCCTGAGAAGAGAACAATGCATATTTTAGGTTTGTGTAAACGTTCATTTGATCGAATAGTTAAAGGAAGCGGATATTTATTGCCAACAAATGCAAGAAAGTAAGGAAGGAAAGAAACATTAGACAGTTTTGATAAGGACCTAGTAAAAAGAGAAATATGTCGAATGTTTGATATAAACGAAGAAGTGACACTTAGAAAGTTGAAGCTTTGGCTGAAAACTAACAACGACATTGAAATATCAAAAACTTCATTATGGAAAATATTAAGAAGTGCAGGCTTCACCTTTAGAAAGTATGCTGGTGGAAAAAACATTATTTGTGAGAAGCCACATCTAGTAGCTCTTAGAAGCAAGTATTTACGTGAAGTGAAGGAAATGCGCGAAAATGATTATGATATTGTTTATTTAGATGAAACTTGGATCAAAGCTCATCATACAAATGAAAAGGAATGGCAGTTAGCAGATGGAAGTATTAAAAGATCAGTACCAAGCAGTAAAGGGCAACGTTTGATAGTTGCACATGCAGGTAGCAGACATAATGGGTTGTTGCAGAATGCTCATCTCGTTTTCATTTCAAAATCCATAGACAATAGAGACTACCACTCCGAAATGAATGGGCACATATTTAAAGACTGGATCGAGAAAAGTATCCTTCCAATATTAGATCGACCTTCTTGTCTGATAATGGACAATGCTTCATACCATAACGTAGTTAACGTAGAAGATAGAATCCCAACATCATCAAGTACAAAAGATGCAATCAAAACGTGGCTCATAAAAGAACACATACAAGTTAACGACAGCTACTTGAAACCCGAATTGCTTAGCCTTGTAAAACAGACACAACGTACAAAGATATTTAAAATAGACAAGTTAATTCAAGAACATGGCCATAGATGTTTGAGACTACCTCCATATCATGCACACTTAAATCCTATAGAACTAGTTTGGGCAAAAGTTAAAGGACACGTAGCATATACAAATAAAACTTTCAAATTATGCGATGTTGAGACATTTACAAATCAGGCTCTATCAAATATAAATAAAGACTACTGGGTAAAATGTGAGGATCATGTGTTACGACAAGAAGAGGAATATTGGAAAAAGGATGGTTTGTTGTTTGTTCAGCCGAAAGCAGTAATCGACCTATTTGACTCGTCTGATTCTGAATGATCATTACTCTGATTAAGTCTACAGATAAATAGTTTGATTTGCAAAATTTCCTAGTTGATTTGTTAAACAGTTTATTGTTCAAGACCACCCAAGCAATCAAAAATATGTTATAAGCAAACCAACAACCATTACTTTGAATGGAAGCCTGCTTGAGTCAGTACAGAAGTTCAGCTATCTTGGATCCACTATTACAGCCACACTTTCCTTAGATGAGGAACTAAATGTACGTATTTGAAAGGCAGCGACACCATTTGGGAAACTCACACCAAGAGCATGGAACTATATCAAATTGACTCTACGAACAAAAGTTCTATATATAATTTAAAATTTGTATACTTGCCACCAAGTAAAATTTTATGGACACGCCTATGGGTCATCGTTGCACTAGATTACTGTAAAACATTTTGATTAGGGTCAAAATAATAGTTACATGGGCAAAGATCAAAGGAATTCGCCGCTTTAAGAAAACCGTTATAGCTAGACATCGAGTAACACATATGTTCTCGTGACATGGACATTTTAACACCGTATGCCAAAAATCATGTGAAATCATCAAGAACTTTTTGAATTATAAATCATAACATCTCGGCAAACGAATCTGAACGGACTATAGTAGAAAATCCTAAAGACCTACAACAATTACTTAATGTGATAAACATAACAAGCAAAAAATATGGACTAGAAATGAATATCAAAAAGACTAAAACTATGATCATAAACAAAGAAAATTCTCAAGACCTACAATTAAATATCACAGTTGAGGGAATACATCTGGAGACAGTTCAGAGTTACAACTACCTGGGACATACTATAACCAGTGATGGAAAATGCAAAACTGAAATAAACAAAAGAATAGGTATGGCATAAAGTAATTTTAATGCCATGAAAAATATACTAATAACAAAACAAATATCAGCAGGGCTGAAACTAAGAATGGCAAAATGTTACGTCTTCTCAATATTCCTGTATGGTGCAGAAACATGGACATTAGACAAGAAAACAGAACAGAAAATTGAAGCCTTTGAAATGTGGATTTATAGAAGAATAGGTAGAATTGGATGGAAACAAAAGATAACAAACAATGAAGTTTTAAAACAACTGAAAATAAAAGAGAACTACTAAATACAACCAAGACAAGACAAATGAAATTTTTGGGGCATGTTAAAAGACACAACAGCCTACTAAAAGTAATATTGGAAGGAAAAGTACAAGGGAAAAGAGGCAGAGGCAGACCAAGACTAACATGGACGAGTAACATCAAAAGATGGACAAGTCAATCTATGTCAGCCAGTCAGAAACAGAGTAGAATGACGATCCATAGAGTAGCCAACCTTTGTTGCGGAGAAGGCACACGATGATGATGATGATTGTCAAAAATGGATTGCATAGTATCTTCCTCATTTTTTTGGAAAGCTGCTTTTGCCTGAAGCATTCTACATCTCACCTCTGTTTTACATCTACAATCTGAGGATAACATATTAATTATGACATCTCTTAAATGATATTGTCAATTTTCTAAGCCCTACATTTAAATATGCATGCCAAATAAACAATCATTTGTGTTAAGTGAAATGTAAGCTTTTTCCAAGAAGGTCTGATGTAACAGAAGGTCATAATGACATTCAGGCATCAGTGTTTTTTTTTTTTTTCTTAAAGTAAGAATGTCATTTAAACACTTAATTTTAAAAATTTAATTAATAGCTTAAATACTGATATATTTAACAGAAAGATAATTTCATTGTAGCTGATGCCACAGTACTTTATCAGTTTAGCTGCTTTATATGTCCATGCAGCACAGACTCATTTTTAGCTGTATATTTGCTTTTATGTGTTTTTGCATTATTGTGTAATCTTTCTTTAATTATAGTAACTTTGATCTTTCTTTGTCACAATAGAATCTAAGGCTGGAGATTTGCCACAAATTGAACCTGTTTAACGCAATTTGCCGAAGGCTCAAACCCTTTCCAGTGAGCTTCAAACAAATGTAGATGATAATACAAAGAAGCTTTTTGCTAAACTCCATTCAAGATATATTGAACTGTCACTGCTGGTAGATGAGAGATGCTTCAAGATGGAGGATGTAGCTAATGAGTGGAGAAAATTTGAAGAAAAACTTCAGCAACTCATTGTCTGGGTAAAGGAGAGGAAGACTATAGCAGATAAAGATACAATTTTAAGACTTTCTTCATCTGAAATAGACAAGCAGTTGGAAAAATGCAAGGTACAGTTGGAAAACCTCATTTATTGATAATGAACACTGTGATGTAACCATTTTCATTTTTTTTGCCACTTTTTCAAAGCATTCAGAGGTTGCAAAATTTGATTTCATTTGAGTTATTTAAATCCGTTTAATCCAAGAAACCCTTTGTTGATTTGGGTAGAGTTAAATAATGTAGAATTGTAAACTTCATAATGTCATCAAAGTTAGACTTTAATATCAATTTTGTTACAATAGTGTGTCACAGTGTAAATCACATTCATTAAAAAAAATGTTTCTACTTCTTTCCTTCCTCATTTGCCCTCTCAGTATCAAGGGGAGATATAATTTGCGGTATTTTGCTCCTCTAATTGCCTCTGCTGCTGTTATGTTTCCTAGTGTTTCTAATATTCCGTCAATCCATCCTTTTTGTGGTCAGCCTTTGGGTCTGGTGTTCTCACAATGTTTAGTGAAGGCTCATTGTGTTGTATTTTAATCTTACTGCTTTATCACCTGGCCAAAACATTTTATCTTTTGTTTCTTTATATATTATATGGTGCGGGTTATTCCAAGCTTTATCCTCAGTTCTTCATTTCTGATGTTATCTCTCAGACTGTTTCCTGTCATTCGTCTAACACATTTCATCTCAGTGGTGGTTATTTTTTTTTATTGTTCTTGCATATAGGGTTCAGGACTCGCATTGATAGCACAACGTTGGGATGAAGATTGTATTGTGGAGTTCCCATTTTGCCTCTAGAGTTATGTCCTTGTTGGACTATAGTGGTGATAGCTGTCCAATGATTTAACAAGCTTTGTTGCATCTAGTGTCTATTTCTGCTGTTTGTGAATTGTTGTTTGTCACTAGACTTCATCATCATCATCATGTGCCATACTGGTTGGCATAGGTGATCATGTCCTTCCACAATCTTCTATCTACAGTGCATCGTATCAGTTCTGTTGTTGACTGTTTTCCATGCCATGACACCAAGCTATCCAGTATTTTCTCTCTTTGTCATCCGCGATCTCTCTTTCCTTTTATTTTGCCAGTTGTAACCAAGTATTCCAACTTTCTTCTTTCATGATGTGCCTGAAAAATGTTGATTGTTTCTTTCTGATGTTCTTTAGGAGCTCCCTTTTTGTGTTTTGGCCTCTTTGAGAATTTCCTCATTGGTCATTTTAGCTGTCCAGGGAACTTTCAACATTCTTCTGAGAAATCCCATCTCTGTGGCCTCTCTTCATAGACTTCATAGGTATTAAAATTCATCTACTTGTTTTAGTTGTCTATTGTCCTTAGTTATGTTGATGTTCTGTTTCTCTTTTGCGATATTCATAACTTCTGTTTTGTTGATGTTGATTTTCATGTTGTATTTTATGCCTGTGCTAATGAGTCTATTTAAATGTTCTTGTAGGTCTTCTATTTTTCCATGTATTAGTGCCTGATCATATGCAAATAGAAACTCACGGATCCCCTCTGTCTCCGATGGGTTGGCTGACTTGCATATGTAGCCCATGTATGTAATGAACAATAGGGGAGATAATACGCATCCCTGTCTTATTCTGTCTCAGAACATGTTAACTGAATGAAATAAACATGCATGTAACTTTCTTTTTTTAATGTGTCAAAAGTGTTGGTTGAGGGCTAAAGAGTTTGAGATTTCATGTCAAAGAAAACTCCACAAGGAGATATTATGTTACCTCTAAGCAAAAGGTGATACCAATAAAGCAAGTGCAGAAAGAGACATACATAAATATCTAAATGTTTTCATTATAGCCTCAACAAACGTTGCTCATATTGTCTTCACCACAAACACTCTACATCAGCTGACCTCCAAAGAGGTGCTTTTACATATCCATATTTCAGTGTCCAACATCAAGTTTATTAAAACAGAATCAAATACCTTGGAAGCACTTTACATTAGTGATGAGGTGAATTTAAAACTCCAATGCATGTACAATATTTGTAAAGTTTTGAAATGATATATTGGGAACTTTAATCCAAAATGAAGATGTATGTCTTTTTCTTCTTTCTCTTTTTTTCTTCACTCCCTCTTGTATCTGTTTGGGTGTTGAGGGAGATAAAAAGTTCTAGTTCTGGCCCTTTTGGTGGCTTCTGTCATTGCCAATTAATGTTGTTGTTGTTTTTCTTTGATGTTGTCTGTCCATCTTACTCTGGGTCTGGCTTTTGCATTTCTCCCTTTTTATTATATGCTTTGTATGATAAAGAAACACACAGCATTCTTTATAGAAGGGCAAACCAGTTTATTTGTTGTTTCTCTACGTAGCTTAGAGTTGGTTCAATGCTTACTCTTTCTCTTATATTAAAATTTCTGATTCTCTCTTTTCTGCTCATTTCAAGCGCTTTTCTCAGATATCTCATCTTAGTAGTGAGAAGCTTTCTTTTATTCTTAGTTGTAAGTTTGGCACTGATAGCACAATGTGGGAATGAATATACTTATTATAAGATGTTTCTTGATGGTAATAGGTATTGCTTTGTGTTGAAGTATAGGGATAGCTATCCCAATATTTGGTTTGCATTGCATGGGATGCCGATTTCTTTATCAAGTTTACCATCATCAGAGAATGTTGTTTCCAGATATTTAAAGTTTATTGCTTGTTTTAGAACATGGTGTTCTTTAGTTCTGTTTTATGTCTTCTTTTATCTTCCTATTGATATGACTTGTTTTTTTAAGTGCTTATTTTCATGTTTTTAATTTTGAATTCATTATTGAAGGATAACAGGTTTATGTCTGCTTCTTTTATTCTATGCTATATATACTTTATTAAACAGGACTGTTTACACTCACCATATGTGGAATCTGAGCCACTTATTTTTCAAAATTGCAACAGACTTCAAAGTGTGTCAGTATTTTATTATTATTTGGGTGGGAGTTTTCAGTGTTGTTTTACAGTATTACAGTTGCTACTACATTTGTGAAGTTAGCATACTTTTATAGAATGTGTATGGATTTGTATTTCTCTGTCTACAATTTTGTAAACTGTTTTATTTTCCCTCTAGTCTCTGTCTGTCAAAGTTCAAAACCAAACCTCCGGAATAATTGACATCAGGGCAATAGCTAATAGTCTAATGCAGTACTGCAATGAGGAAGGCAAACAAGAAATAGATGATGCACTTGAAGGTAATATACCTTAAAGAAGACATTAGCAGCTTTATATATCAGAATCATTTTTGCAAACAGTTGTGCCTTTTGTCTAAAAGTATTTTTCCACATAATTACAGGTTTTTATGTTAAAATGCATTCCCTTGCATTCATATTAGGGTACAACCAAGGACAGGTGCCTCAAGCATGGAACAATTTAGATGACTGACATGGAAGTGTCTAAAAGAAGAGTATGTGACTGGATTGAAATTGAGGCTGGCATGGATAGGGTTGATGTCACATTGGACAAAAGAAGGCTAACAAAAGTAATTATTCAGCTCGACAGGAAGTGTCACACTTGGGCCTACAAACCTACTTACATAATAAGGCAATCCATCAACAAAAAGCTGTCATCACCTCAAGATCCCATAATTTACATGAATGGTTCTGTGTCCCACAGACAGCACAGTGGTTGGGGTTTTGTGGCATACCAAAATGGCAGAAAAGTGACTAAGGAATCTGGCAAAAGATGCAGCAATGATAGTGTAGTCTGTTTCACATAATGCTGTCTTGATGACAGACTCTCAAACTCACAAAGTATGCTATGGGAAATTGACAGGCAGTCTTTGCTGCAGGAATGGATCCAACACTTGGATGGCTTTTAATGTGGGTGCGTTGACCTGGTTGTACTGTTCAGGACACACTACTTGCTGGCAGCTCTAGTACTGAGTGTGGCCTGATTCTGAACAAAGAGGACAGCACAAAGTTTGTTCTTCATATCTTAAAAGAAGGAAAACGTGTGGAACAAGGATATATATATATATATATATATATATATTGAGAGATTAATGAGTGTAAAGGTGGAAAAAGGATCAAGTTAATCTAGTGCTTAGTAAGAAAGCAGATGTATCTACACTCAACAACTTATGGGAACTGTCAGTCTGCATATGCTTTGAGAAATGCTGTGACAGATGGTGTAGAGGGTATGGGGATGTCCCAACTATAATGAAACTGATTCCATGAATAGAACTGAATTGTGAAAATTGATCTTGACTTTGCCTATTTGGTAACGTATGTGTTTCACACTTGTTAAATTTGTTTATGTTGTTCTACCGCCAAAATCGCTGTTGCACAGTGAGTTCAGCAACTGACTAGTGGACCAAATGAAAGGTTCCTTGATTCTCTCAAGGTGTCTCTAGCAAGTTTCACTTTTAAATTCATCACCTAGGAATCCCCTACCGAAATCCATAATTGGCAGTATATTATTATGAATTGAGGTTTGAATCTACTTGAATGGCAGATATTTGAGTACTTCTGAATGCATCTCAGATTTCACATTTATGAGCACTACCCGATGGTTGTCTATTTAGCAGTTCATCTGGAAAGTGGACTTTGAACAAAAGACAATGTTCATCTGAACAATTTTTTTCATTATTTCTTTCATGTGGAATTTTAGGTTGTTCAAAAATTCTTTCTTTCTTTCTAATAAATTTATCCTTCTTATTTCTTTTGTGTGTAATTTTGGGTTGTATCAAATTGTTGGAAGATTTAGAACCTCTTTGTTTCTTTCTTTCTTGTGCTTCTTTCTTTCTTTTCTCCTCCTTTCTATCTTTTTTATAAATTTGAACAATATTGTGTCCACCTTATTTCTTTTGAATGGAACTTTGGGTTGTATCAAACCACTTGGAGAACGGACACCTTCTAGAAGAATATAAATTTGTAATGACCCTTGGCATGTTACAAAGGAAAAGAAGAATTAACGTAAACAAAATATTCCAGATCATCTTTGAATTATAGTCTCATGATAAGTTGATAAAATATAGAATCGTCTTTTAAAGCTCATTGTAAGCAATTAACATAAAAAATAGTTCTTTAATTGCTTGCACAAGTGCAAGCACACACAATTATAATTGGGACAAATATTTTTAATATGCTGTAATTAATTAAAAAGGAAAGAGAGATCGAGGACGACAATGAGAGAAAATACTGGGTAACAGTCAACAACAGAACTGATATGATGCTCTGTAGTTAGAAGATTGTGGAAGGACATGATCGCCTATGCCAACTAGTATGGCACATAATGATGATGTAATTAATTAATCTATAAATATTTATAAATTTTAATTCAGTGGTAATCAATGTTATGCTATTCTACAGATGATGATGATCATCATCATCATCGCATGCCTTCTCCACAACGAAGGTTGGCTACCATGGATCGCCATTCTACTCTGTTTCTTGCTTTGATGGTGCAGGCTGACATAGATTGACTTGTCCATCTTTTGATGTTACTCGTCCATGTTAGTCTTGGTCTGCTTCTGCCTCTTTTACCTTGTATTTTTCCTTCCAATATTACTTTTAGTAGGCTGTTATGTCTTTTAACATGACCCACAAATTTCATTTGTCTTTTCTTAATTGTATTTATTAGTTCTCTTTTTATTTAAAAATTGATCTACAGATGATAAATACAATAATATGGGTCATATTTATGCTTATAATTAAAAAAAATGTCTTTTGCAGGCATATATAATATTATAATTTTAATACAAATTATAATTGGCTAAATTTGATTTTTCTACAATATCAGAAAATTATGAAAAAGGAAAAGCAGCAGGACCTGAAAGCATACAGATAGAGATGATACAGGCACTAACAGATTTTGGCATTGAAGTGGTTACAGACATATGCAATGATATATACCGCACAGGATACATACCAAATGAACTAAAAACATCAACTTTCATTGCATTGCCTAAAAGGAATAGTGCAGTTGAATGCAGTGATTTTAGAACAATAAGCCTAAAGAGCCATGTTACAAAAATCTTGCTAAAAGTTATACAAGGAAGGATTCAGAATAAAATCAATACTGAATTAGATGAGCAGCAATTTGGATTTAGGAAAAACAGTGGGACAAAAGAAATCATTTTCTGCATGAGAACATTAATCGAAAAGTACACAGAAGTAAACAAACCAATATATGCCTGCTTCATAGACTACACCAAAGCTTTTGATAGAATACACCACAAACAACTTATAAAATGCCTAAAAGAGATACATCTAGATAACATGGACATACAACTAATATGTAATCTATACTTGGGGCAAACAGCAATAATAAAATATAACAAAGAGAACTCTACACCCATTGATATAAAAAGAGTAAGACAGGGATGTATCCTATCACCAAGCTTGTTCAATCTATACACTGAGCAAATCTTTAAAAACATCACAGTGATGCCAGGCCTAAACATTAATGGAAAGATAATCAATAACCTAAGATATGCTGATGATACTGTATTACTAGCAGAAAATCCTAAAGATCTACAACAATTACTTAATGAAATAAACATGGCAAGCAAAAACTATGGACTAAATATGAATATCAAAAAGACTAAAACTATGATCATAAACAAAGAAAATACTCAAAACCCACAAGTGGATATCAAAATTGAAGGAATAGACCTGGAGACAGTTCAGAACTACAACTACCTTGGACATAATATAACCAGTAATGGAAAATGTACATCTGAAATAAACAAAAGAATAGGAATGGCAAAAAGTAATTTTAATGTCATGAAAAACATACTAACATCCTAAACAAATAACACCAGGGCTAAAACTAAGAATAGCAAAATGTTACATCTTCTCAATATTCCTATATGGTGCAGACATAGACATTAGACAAGAAAACAGAGAAACCTTTGTTACACAGGATAGCCAGTGAACAATGCTTGGAGGGAGCTACACATATGGTTGGGTTGATGAACCTACGGCGGCAGTATGAATAGACAACATAACACCTATGGTAGTCACGGTGTGATGTGTTCGAATTTCAGGTTATAAATCTAACGTAACCCAGGACATTATTACAGCATCAAATTCCTGTGTGTCTGTTAGGGTAAACACACAGTTGTTATGTAGCAAATGTTTAAAGAGAATACTAATTTTGGAACCCAAATGTAACATTTAAGTGATAGCAATTTTTACGATAGTATTGTGAAAATATCACCCACAGATATGTATCATAATCTAGAGTCAAAAATCTCCAGCTACTTTTTCAAAAAAGTGCAGGAGAAAATAGAAGTCACTAAGTGGGGAAAAAAAGTGGTTTCAAATCTACTAGGCATGAAGAGAATAATCAGCGTTATGTGGCCTGCTCTATTCATACATGTCTCACTTGTGACAGACACAGTATTTTATGTCTGAGAGGACCTTACAGTCATCTCCAAACACACAAGTGAAATGCAGCAACACAAGTCTGAATGTCTTTGTCATCATTACTTTCAATTTATGTCAACTATTGCTGCATTGTTTCCATCATTATTTGTTTTATTTTCATCTTGAAAAAGTATTGTTGAGTTGTTTCCATCATTATTTGTGGTTTCATCTTGTAAATAGAAACTTGATAGATAAAGCACTCCCAGAGCATCATTATCTCAATCAATTATTACTTGATAGATAAAGCACTCCCAGAGCATCATTATCTCAATCAATTATTTATTTTTCAGTCAGCCAATGTTTAACCAATGATAATGAAGTTCAGCTGTAACATCATACAACTGCACTGCAGTGCTTGAGGGAGATATTGTGGCAATGATGAAAACAGTTTGAATTATTATTAAAAATACTAACTTATAAAAACTATCCAATACCAGTATCCAGTGGACTCTCAGTAGACAGAAACAAAGACTAATGGCAATGGACTCCAATCTTTCATAAACAGATGGCTCCAACAGTTTCATAATAGTAGATGATCAAATATAAGTAGAAATGAAAACCTTTAGGAAAGAAGTGCCTAGATACCAATAGGAATGGAGATCAAGACAAGAATATGGGGACTGATTGGCCACACATTGCAAAGACCACAAAACAATATTGCAAGACTGTCAGTGAACTGGAATCCATAAGGAACTAGGAAAATTGGAAGGCCCAAGCAGACCTGCAGAGAAACTATCAAGACAGAAGCAATGATTGCAGGATGAAAGTGGTCTCAGTTGGAGAAGATAGCACAGAATTGGATTTGTTGGCAGAGTGTGATTGCAACCTTTGTTTCACATTCAAGTCATGCTTGTGGGAGATATTGTGGCAGTAATGTACACAATGTGAATTATTATAAAAGAAATTGCAGCTCCAAAGTGCATAATTGTAACTTGTTCTCAACACCTAATGTTATTGAGTTATTTGCGGGTCATCATCATTGCACTCCAAACATGTCCATAGGTGCTCATCCATAGGTGCTCAGATCCCCACCTCAGCAAGTCCCGAAGTGTCCAGCGACTGATGACTCCAGTTCTATGTTGGTTGATAAGTCTTCTTACACGGCCACTAAGTTTCTCATTTCTGGCTGTGCCCATCTTAACTCCCATTTCCATTATCCGAAGAAGTGACGTGGGTCTGTGTTTGTCGAAGTCCTGTGCTCTTCCCCCATCTTGGAGGGCATTGATGATACCACCTGATCCATTGGTTGCCCGTCCTCAACGACAGCACAGCTAGCCATCCTGTCTGCTCTTTCATTTCCCTGTACTCCCGCATGTCCATGGACATAGACAAAGGTGATCTTACATATTTTGGACTTCTGCAATGACTCTACCCATTGCATGCGTACAGAGCCTGCCTCCACTTTTTTTATCATGCTCATCGAATCACTCAGTATGAAGGAGGGTTATAATTTGAATGATGTATCTGATTCCATCTTGCTACTTGAAGGAGGGTTATAATATTTTGAAGGATTTTCTCTGACTCCTTCTTGCCAGGTTATACTCCGAGGACTCCTTATTAAATTGTACTTTCACATCAGTTCATAATTGCACGCTATCGATTGATGCCAGACTCCTCCTGTGTCCATCTCTAAATTGAGTATTACTTTGACCGTTAACGTACCTCCGCCATTGCGCCACGACAACCTCTATTTCCCTTCTATATTTTACGCTCGTGGTTTCCGTGCCTTGAGGACTCTGCTCTTCCTTACTTCGTTATTTCTCTGACTCCTTCTTGATCGTTAACTCCAAGGCGTTCACTTAACACTTGTGAGACCATATGTGACGAAGACCCTTACTTGAGACAAAATTGTATTTAATCATCAACTCAAGACATCTGCAATATTTTTCATTGGCAGCCTTTATTATTTAAGTATCTTCAGTCTGTTACGATTACAATTATTATATTCCTTACTCACTCTCTCATCCTTTTCTAACTATATGGTGCTAAAATATTCTAATTTTGATGTTGCCGCTATTCTATATTGGTCCGTTCCCCATCGAACGTCCCAACCTATCTTACCTAATTCTAAATTTCGGCTTTTAATTGTTACTAATTCATTCCGGATCTGTTAATATCGTCTTGTTTCCTGCTAACTATTCTCAATCTCTAACTACTCATTATAATTCCGACTACTGTCCATCTCTATCTTCATTAATGCTCTGGTTCCATAGTGTACTGCCGCTCTCCTCGACTGCCCACGTCCAAATCTTCATTATGTTTTGCGTTCCAACTGCTGCCAATCTCTAAGTCTTCATCATATTTCCTACTGTTCCACAGCGTTCCAAATGATGTCAATCTCTAAGTCTTCATTATATTTCCTACTGTTCCACAGCGTTCCAAATGATGTCATTCTCTAAGTCTTCATTATATTTCCTACTGTTCCACAGCGTTCCAAATGATGTCAATCTCTAAGTCTTCATTATATTTCCTACTGTTCCACAGCGTTCCAAATGATGTCAATCTCTAAGTCTTCATTATATTTCCTACTGTTCCACAGCGTTCCAAATGATGTCAATCTCTAAGTCTTCATTATATTTACTACCGTTCCAACTGCTGCCAATGTCTAGGTCTTCTCTTCCATATATCGTCCGCTCTTCTCGGCTGCCAATGTCTAGGTCTTCTCTTCCATATATCGTCCGCTCTTCTCGGCTGCCAATGTCTAGGTCTTCTCTTCCATATATCGTCCGCTCTTCTCGGCTGTCAATCTCTAAGTCTTCTCTTCCATATATCGTCCGCTCTCATCGGCTGTCAATGTCCAAGTTAATTTCCTTCTTAATCTCTTCACAACCGTTTCTATCTCCACGTCATACAGATTCCGTCATAGATTTCTATTTCGTCATTTCTTCTTCAGTATACTTCTGTGCTTAATCTTTTCTTCCCCATCCTTCATCCCTTAGTGTGCAATTCTCGGTCATACTATTTCCCCTGCTATACAACTCGCTCCTAACATGTGCTGGTCGTTGCCACAACTAACGACCATTCACTTATATCTATACATTCCCTGCTATAAGTATACATGCTTGGGTGTAGTCTTGTGACTCTAACCATTTGAATGCCTTGGTCACTGCCATCACCTCCATTGTCATGCTACTCGTGGTCATGACGTATGCACCACTGTCTTCTTTGACTGCCTGCCGAGCGTGCTGTAAATACCCATGCACTTCTTTGTTGTCGTCTTACAGATCCGTCTGTATAGATGGCTGCATCTTTCTCATCGATGTTATGCAGATGAGACCATTGACCTCAGCATTAAACACTACCAGGTGCTGTTCCCTACTTTTCCTGTCGAGTGTGACAATATACGAGAAAGTCCCCTTGAATGACATAGGCACCGGTATCCACTCCTCACCAATGCTAATATTGGTAAGCCCACAGAACTGTTTGATGACATCTTCTGCTCGACCCTTCACCTAATGTGATGACTTAAAGCCGCTGCATTGGTTAGGTTACAAAAGTTTATTAATACAACTTCTCTAGTTACACTTCACAAACTCATTTGATTAATTATCTCCCTTGCATCTAAATATCTCTCATTATACATCAAATACTTTCTATGTATGTCTGTGAGTATATAAAACTTTATTTTGTAAATAGTGAACGTTATAGGGTTCAAGGCTACTGCCAATGGTTTGACACTCCAGTTCTGTGAGAAAATCAGCACTATGCCTTTAAATATCACAAAATCACATAAACAGTAATCTAACTTTTGCATATTTTCTCTTTACATTTATCTCTCAAGTCCATGAAAAAGATCTAGTATATCATATTGGAAAAAATCCCTTTTTTTACAACTCAACTCTTGAAACAAATCTTTTCTTAAACTCAACACTGCTCTCTGCAGCGTCATTTTCTACAGACTAAAAAACAAATTCTCCAATTAAGGTGCAATCAAGCCCATGATCTAGAATAACTTGTTGCAATTAACAACTCATTCTCATATGAACTCTGTATGTTCATTTAGCTCAAAATCTTCTCTCACTGATCTCTCTAATCTCTGCACTTATTGTGATCTTAAACAGTGAGTTCAGCCAAGTTTGACTTATTAATGTTGTTTATTCTCCGTTGGTCAGTTCCAGTAATTATAGTATTTGCCTGACTGAACTTGTGCCAATATTTTTATACAGCTTTGCTTTCATCTAATCAATAGCCAAGGTGTATAAGGTCAATACCACATAAGTGTAACATGTGTCCAGCATCACACAGGTGGGATAGAACAATTATGTAAATTGTACAATATTTCAGGTGCTAAGTTTGACATAATAATGTCCGTTATGTCAGATGAGAGGACACTTCTACAATACAACATAAAAATTAGCACATTGAAAGTAGAAATTGTAAATATAAGTGGATCATTCGGCCATCTATAGTCCGTTCAGATTCGTTTGCCTAGACATTAATTTATTTTTTTCAAAAACTTATTGTTCATTTGCATTGATCTTTTGAAGTTAGGTTTAGAATACTAATGTCGCTATAAAAATATTTTTTTATCAAAGAAATGTGATCCAGTTTCAAAGATGCCTTATTTAACCTATATTAAAAAAAAGTTAATCGATATTATAAACACCGGCGGGATTATGTAGATGCTTACATCTCACAGCTGATTCTTTAATATATAGGCATGACCTTCACGGCTGAATGCGCACCGTCCTAAAATAGTTATGTTTCCACTATAAATTTTTATAAAGAAATGTTACATATGAAATTTCCCGTTTAGCACAAAATGACATTTTAGCCGAAACCGGAAATTATGTGACGTCAAAATCACGGCCGTAGACTCGAGTTCGAGTCATAATTCAGAGGCAAATCTCAATATTTACAGAAAGGAGGCGGCACTATCCATATTATCTTCTGCAAGTCTATGTGAGAATGAATATAAAGGCAAAATATTTTACTGAGCATAACATTGCTATAAAGATGTATCAATACTTCTGCAGAGAGCGTAAAAAGGGACATCTTTATTGTTCTTTATCAAACCCTGAGAAGAGAACAATGCATATTTTAGGTTTGTGTAAACGTTCATTTGATCGAATAGTTAAAGGAAGCGGATATTTATTGCCAACAAATGCAAGAAAGCAAGGAAGGAAAGAAACGTTAGACAGTTTTGATAAGGACCTAGTAAAAAGAGAAATCTGTCGAATGTTTGATATAAACGAAGAAGTGACACTTAGAAAGTTGAAGCTTTGGCTGAAAACTAACAACGACATTGAAATATCATAAACTTCATTATGGAAAATATTAAAAAGTGCAGGCTTCACCTTTAGAAAGTATGCTGGTGGAAAAAAACATTATTTGTGAGAAGCCACATCTAGTAGCTCTTAGAAGCAAGTATTTACGTGAAGTGAAGGAAATGCGCGAAAATGATTATGATATTGTTTATTTAGATGAAACTTGGATCAAAGCTCATCATACAAATGAAAAGGAATGGCAGTTAGCAGATGGAAGTATTAAAAGATCAGTACCAAGCAGTAAAGGGCAGCGTTTGATAGTTGCACATGCAGGTAGCAGACATAATGGGTTGTTGCAGAATGCTCATCTCGTTTTCATTTCAAAATCCATAGACAATAGAGACTACCACTCCGAAATGAATGGGCACATATTTAAAGACTGGATCGAGAAAAGTATCCTTCCAATATTAGATCGACCTTCTTGTCTGATAATGGACAATGCTTCATACCATAACGTAGTTAACGTAGAAGATAGAATCCCAACATCATCAAGTACAAAAGATGCAATCAAAACGTGGCTCATAAAAGAACACATACAAGTTAACGACAGCTACTTGAAACCTGAATTGCTTAGCCTTGTAAAACAGACACAACGTACAAAGATATTTAAAATAGACAAGTTAATTCAAGAACATGGCCATAGATGTTTGAGACTACCTCCATATCATGCACACTTAAATCCTATAGAACTAGTTTGGGCAAAAGTTAAAGGACACGTAGCATATACAAATAAAACTTTCAAATTATGCGATGTTGAGACACTTACAAATCAGGCTCTATCAAATATAAATAAAGACTACTGGGTAAAATGTGAGAATCATGTGTTACGACAAGAAGAGGAATATTGGAAAAAGGATGGTTTGTTGTTTGTTCAGCCGAAAGCAGTAATCGACCTATTTGACTCGTCTGATTCTGAATGATCATTACTCTGATTAAGTCTACAGATAAATAGTTTGATTTGCAAAATTTCCTAGTTGATTTGTTAAACAGTTTATTGTTCAAGACCACCCAAGCAATCAAAAATATGTTATAAGCAAACCAACAACCATTACTTTGAATGGAAGCCTGCTTGAGTCAGTACAGAAGTTCAGCTATCTTGGATCCACTATTACAGCCACACTTTCCTTAGATGAGGAACTAAATGTACGTATTTGAAAGGCAGCGACAACATTTGGGAAACTCACACCAAGAGCATGGAACTATATCAAATTGACTCTACGAACAAAAGTTCTATATATAATTTAAAATTTGTATACTTGCCACCAAGTAAAATTTTATGGACACGCCTATGGGTCATCGTTGCACTAGATTACTGTAAAACATTTTGATTAGGGTCAAAATAATAGTTACATGGGCAAAGATCAAAGGAATTCGCCGCTTTAAGAAAACCGTTATAGCTAGACATCGAGTAACACATATGTTCTCGTGACATGGACATTTTAACACCGTATGCCAAAAATCATGTGAAATCATCAAGAACTTTTTGAATTATAAATCATAACATCTCGGCAAACGAATCTGAATGGACTATAGCATTAAAACCAGTTGTATCATATATAAATATAAGTGGATCATTCGGCCATCTAGCATTAAAACCAATTGTATCATATATAAATACGATTTTTAATAGAGCATGGAAGACTTGAGAGAGATATTTAAACAATTTGTTTAATATATAATAAGGAGGCATTGCCATAGAATTACCATATGGAAATAAAATAGAAAAGTCAATTGCCACAGGCATCCACTGTTGGGACTGTGAAGTGGATTACGTGCATGTGATATGGAATCCTCTACAGTGTGCACAGTGTGTTCTGTGTTGACTGCAATATATGTCATCATTGAAAAGTGTTACTTGTTGCATTTTCCTCATATTCCAAGTCCAGCTTGCTGCCTGAGCTACTGAATTTAGTACTCTGTGCACACTGTGAGCTGTATGTTTAATCCGGATTGTGTTTCAATATTCCTATTGCTTATGATGAATGATGATATCATATGAAGAAGGACAATTAAGCTGCATTCACTTTCGGTGCCACTTGGCCTTATGTCTTTTGGTGTGTACTGTGGTTCCTATGATAAGGACTGCCTTTCTTTGTTTGGACCCTTCACTAAGATGAGATGTTAATTCGAATTATTCCATTGGCTTAGGCGGTGGAGCAATTATGGATTTTAATTCATTTGCAGTGATAACGGGGCCTTCAACTAACTATAATCGACTGAATTCTCCAATTAAAAAAATAAAATCAATATGAAGTCATCAAATAAACAGGAATCAGATAATTTCAATTTACAGAAAACATTCATCAGTTGCATGGGTTAATATCTGTCATTGTGATATGCTTGGCCTAAAATAGAAAATATCTGCTCCATACAACATTGTTCCTGTGAATGGGATAATGATAAGTACAATTATCATACTTCTTTTCTCTTTTCACTGATACCTAAAAGGTGTTGTGGTTTATATCATTTGTCGTTCTTGTGCTGCTCGAATTGTCTGAATTAGTGATTTTCCTTTGTTGTTACATGTCTCTATCACTGCATCTATCCATCTTCTTCTGGGTCTTCCTCTTGGTCTTTTCCCATGCATTCTCGAGAAGAACGCCCTTGATGGTGATTGGTAAGGATTCATTCTGACCAGATGGCCAAACCATTAAAGTTGTTGTTGTTCTATATATTCTTGGCAGGGTTTTGTTCCTACTATTTTTCTTATGGTTTCATTTGGTATTCTATCTCTTCTTGTGTTGTTTGTTACTTTTCTCAAGCAACGCATCTCACATGTATTGATCTTTCTTAAATGTGATTTAGAAAGGGTCCATGTTTGACTTTCATAGCATAAAGTTGGTATGAAGATGCTATTTATCATTTGTTGTTTAGCTGGCATAGAAATGTTTTGATGTTTTAGCAATGGTGAAAGCTGATATGTGACAGCATTTGCGTTGTGTATTCTCATGTCAATTTCTCTGTCTAGTTTTCCATCTTCTGTGAACATTGTGCCTAAATACTTGAATTCCTTTACTTGTTTTATTTCTTTATCTTTGATCTTAATGTTTAATGGGTGTCTTAATTTGCTTATTTTTATAGCCTCTGTTTTTGCTGTGTTAATTTCCATACTGTAGTTTGTGCAGCTTTTATCTAGAGATGTTAAATGCTGTTGTAGCAGGTTTTCATCCTCATATATTAGGCATTGGTCATCTTCGAAGAGTAGCTCATTGATGTTGGAGTTTTCTACCTCCATGTTATTATTTGATTTGTCATTATTGTTGGTTGTTTCCTGATTTATTTTGTCCATATATATGATGAAGAGGAGTGGTGAGAGGACACATCCTTGTCTTACTTCTGTTGTAACCTGAAACCATTCTGACAGACCTTCCGATGTTCCAACGGCACTTTGACTGTTTGTATATAATGCCATTATATTATCTAGTAGTTGTCCTGCTACCCCGTAGGTTTCTAAAGTTTGTTCCTGTCCACACGATCAAACGCTTTTTCCTGATCTATAAACACTATATTTAGGTTTCTGTCATATTCTATTGTTTTTTCACATAGTTGTCTCAATGTAAATATATAGCACCAGTACAGCTTTTGCCTTTTCTGAATTCGAATTGATTATTACTTAATTGAGGTTCTATTATGTATCTTACTATCCTCTCTAATATTTTAGCAAACATTTTACCAACTTGACTCAATAGGGATATTCCTCTGTACATTTCACACTTCCTTTTACTTCCCTTATTCTTCCAAAATGGGACAATGATAGCTTTTTGCCAATCGTCTGAGACTTTTCTTTCTTCCCACGCCGTATTGAATATTATATTAAGCCAATCTATAGCTGTTTCCTTACAGGCTAGTAGCATTTCTGTTGTTATTCCATCTATACCAGCTGCTTTGTTCTTTTTATTCTGTTTCAATGCCCATCCTACTTCTGCTTTAAGTATATTCGGTTCCTGTTCATCATATTGCCTATGTTTAAACTCTGTATTTCCGTTTGCATTTCCCTGATTTAATAGTTCCTTAAAGTATTCTCTCCATCCGATTAAAAATATTATGTTTTTCCTGCTGCTGATTGGTCTACCGTTCTTGTCGTTTATTATAGTGGTTGGGTTATAATCATTATTTCTTACTCTCATATCTTTTACACTTTTGAAAAATTCTCTGGGTTCTTCTCTACATGTTTTTGCTAATTCTTCACCAAATGGTTTCCAAGAGTCTGCTTTTGTTTGTTCTAGGATCTTTTTGCTATCATTTCTGTCTTGTCTATAGTGTTTGTAGTCTTCTGTTGTTTTTGTCTTTTGCCACGTTTTATACTTTTCTTTCTTGTGTTTCACTGCTGATTTTACTACTTCATTCCACCATCTTGTAAGTTTCTTTCTACTCTTTCCTATATTTTTCAGACCACATTTCTCTGGTGTTGACTTTATTAGACCTTCTTTAAACTGTTTCCATGCTTCCTCTATGTTTGTAGGTTGTATTTGGGTTAGGTATTTGTTGGTTACGGATTCTTCTATTTCTTTTTGTATGTTTACATTCTTTATTGCTTTTAGATCGATTCTTTGTGCTTGAGGTCTTGTCATTTGTAGTTTCCTAACCCATTTTTTCTGCCAAAGTAAAACAGGCTTATGGTCTGTATCTAATATTGCATTTGGTATAGATCTTGAGTTTGTTATGTCCCTCCTTTGATGTCTTTGTCTTCTAGTCAAAATAAAATCGATTTGGGAGGCCTTGTCCGTGTCACCATTTATACCAAGTAAGTATTTGGTTACGATTGTGATGATTAAACGTGTTTGTTATATATAGATCATGTTCTGCACAAATATTTAGTAGGTGTTCACTGTTACTGTTACACTCTGTTCTAATGTCACTAAATGGTCCTAGGTATAATTCCCATGGTGTTCTCCTTTGTCCTACTCTACCACTACCGTTGAAATCTCCTACTCCTAGTACAAACAATTTCTCTGCTCTGCGTCTTTGACTTTATTTATTGTGGCTGATAGTTCATCAAAATATTCTTGTTTGCTGTCCTCACTATATGTGTCGTTGCATGGAGCATATGTTTGAATATAGTGAAGTGGTATTTCCTCCTTTTTCTGCTAATTTGAAACTTATAATTCTGTCCTCATTATATGTGTCGTTGCATGGAGCATATGTTTGAATATAAGTGGTATTTCCTCCTTTTTCTGCTAATGTGATACTTATAATTCTGTCCTCACTATATGTGTCGTTGCATGGAGCATATGTTTGAATATAAGTGGTATTTCCTCCTTGTTCTGCTAATACTTATAATTCTGTCCTCACTATATGTGTCGTTGCATGGAGCATATGTTTGAATATAAGTGCTATTTCCTCCTTGTTCTGCTAATACTTATAATTCTGTCCTCACTATATGTGTTGTTGCATGGAGCATATGTTTGAATATAAGTGGTATTTCCTCCTTGTCCTCCTAATCTGATACTTATAATCCTGTCCGAGATCTCATCTATTTCTAGTATATTTTTGGCAGTATTACTTTCGATAATCCAACGGACCCCGTGTTTGTTTACTTCCGCCATGTTGTTAATTCCGCTCGTGACGAGTGTGTAGCTTTGGTGTATTTCTTTAATGATTTTACCTCTCTTTCTTGTGTCCGCTAATCCTAAGATTTTTATATTCCTTTTCTTCATAAATTCAACTATTTCTGTACTTTTATCACCTAATCCGCAGATGTTCCAAGTGCCTATTAAACGTTCTCACGTTCTGATTGTCTTCTTTGTGTTGTAGATTTCCCGCTTTTTGACATTTTCATTCGTGATCGTAATAGCACAATGATGTATGGTAATTCTACTTATTCGTACAAACTATACGAATAGATCACAAAAAAATCCATTTGAAATAGCACAAGAACGCTTGAATTTCTTTTTCTACGGGCAATGAAATTTACTTATAACTTAAATTTGACTCCCATCGAAAATTGTGTCGTGTTGCCAGCACAGTCACACACCGGAAGTCCGGAAGAATAAGAATTATCATACAAACCATTTAAAATAAACATATTGCTACTCTGGGTCAATTCTTCCACTCAGAATTACAATTGTCTCACGGCCTTTCAAGTAGAGTTACATCTTTTCTGTATTGCACTGATGTTTAGTGTTGGGGAAATGTATTTATAGTAATGCATATCATCAAATGGAAGTCACATTGATTGAGAAGGGGATACGATACAAGTAAAGAAAATAGAATCAGACAGAATAGCTAAAGCTGCAATGTCTTTCAGAAGCCTTGAAAAGTTGTGGAAATCAAAACTCATCAGCACAAACACAAAACTTAGTCTATTCAAATCAAATGTGCTATCAACCCTTACGTATGCGTGTGAAAGCTGGAAAACAACAAGAGATATAGAAACAAAACTAAATGCATTCGAAAATAAATGTCTAAGGAAAATACTTGGTATAGCGTGGAACGAAATCAAAACAAACGAGGAAATTACAGAAATCGCCAACCAACCACTAATATCTTCAGTAATAAAGAAAAGACGATGGTCATATGTTGGACATGTGATGAGAAGAGATAATAACCGAATAGCAAAGCAAGCCCTCATGTGGGAAACAACAGGTAAGAGGAAAAGAGGAAGACCCAGAGACACTGAGAAGAACATTGATTAGAGAGGCAAGAGCAGCAGGAATCAGCTCCCTCATTGAGATAGAGCTGCTTGTACAGAACAGAGACAAATGGCGAGATTTGATAAAATATCTTTAAAAGGATTGAAAACTGCTAGAATAAAAATTTAGATAAGAGGAGTACCTTGGTCTACGCCCTATGGGCCGGCTACGGCTCGAAAAGATCAATAGATAGATAGATGTCATCAAAATTACTAAGCACAAAAACTAAGCTCAGGTTTTTCAAATCAAATGGACACAATGTTGGTTGCTTGAATGAAGGCTGAGCAGATATGGGAATGACAAGCAGTGAAGCCATTCCAATCTAAAGTCTACTTATGCATGCAAGAGCTAGAAAACAACTAAAGAGATGGAAAATAAACTAGATGCATTTTAAAACAAATGTCTTGGGAAAATACTTTGTATACCATGGAATGAATTTAAGACTAGTTGCAACAAATAAGAGAAATGACAGAGCATCCAAAAATATCTATAATCAAGAGAAAAAAATGATCATATGTTGGTCTGGCCATGTGATGAGAAGAGACAACGGGAGAATCTCAAAACAGGTCCTTAAATTGGAATCAGAAGGAAAGATAAAAAATAGGCCAACCTAGAAAAAAACACTGAAAAGAACACTGAGGTGAGAGGCAACAACACAACATCATCTCCTTTGCCAAAATTGAACAACTCGCCCAGAACAGGGACATTTGGTGATATACAATTTGTGTCCTGTGCAAGGTCTAATGCTTGATGTCAAAGCTCATTAGACACAGTCTTGAATTTCTGCCCAATGTGCTATCCTAGCTTGAAATGAGAATTGATAGAGATAGATAGAATGTATGTCATTCTTTATTTGTTTATAACAGTGCCTTTTTGCTAATTCTTAATTCTTGATCCTTCCAGTGCTGTTAGATGGTACATAGGGCTTGTAGAGTCTCTTGCCAATTTTTTCTATTCTGGGTGAGCTGTTTGATTATAGAATGCCTGCCAACCTTGTCGCTTTTGTCAGAGTTTTTTTCATTATTTCTCAAGGTCGTCCTCTATTCTTCTGCCCTGATGTTTCCCATTTGAGAGCCTGCTTAGTAATTCTCTGGTCATTTCTTCTAAATACATACCTGACATATTTCTGTCTTCTTTTCTTAATAGTAGACAAGATAAATCTTTTGCTAATTATAACAGTTATTTTTTTAATTACTGGCTCATGCTTATAAATGAAAAAAAGTGTTGTCTTTTTTGACAGAGCTATCCAAACAACATGAAGATCTCTTGCAGAGACTGAAACAACAGGAGAATGATCTTAGAGACATCTCATCCTCAAGAAAGAGATTTGAGGCAGATTGTCAAAAGGTTGACAGATGGTGTAGTGAAACAGAGATGGAGTGTGATGAAGTACTAAAACCAGATTGTGCAGTTGAAATTTTAAATGATAGGCTAACAGTTTATAAGGTAAACAAAAAATCTATGTTCTTGTGATGTGGGAATGGGAGTGTAACTTAATGGAAATGGAAGAAAGTGGATCTGACTACGGTTTGGAAGAGTATTTTGGTTTCAGTTGTCAAAAGGTGCTTGTATAATCTATATCATAAATCTATTTACACACTTTGCTGACTACTCAAAAGCATTTGATTGCATAAAACATCAGATAATGTGAAAAATAATGTTAAATATGGTTTTGCTTTTTTTTTCTTCAGATGGCTTCCCCATTGTGTGTTCCCTGCTCAGCACCATCATCTTTCTCACATCTCTTTGTCCACTAATGTTTGTCTAGTACTTTTAAGACTGAACATAGCTGAATATATTAAAACAACTGCACAGTATAGCCTAAGGCAATGAAATGTGAACAATTAACAGATCTTAAAATTATACCAATGCCTTTGAATGCAAAGTATGTTAAGAAGAATATTTGGAATACCATAAAGAGAGAAAAGAAGAGACATGTCAATTTTGGAAGAACTAAAAATTTCAGAAAATTGGTTAATAATGAACATAAAATCAAGGGCAAAAAGATATTTTGTTTATTTAAAATGAAAAAAATGGCCCAAAGTAAAGAACAACAAAATTATAATGATAATAATCTGTCTGGTACAGTGCTCCTTCTAAAAAATTCAGTTTTACCCCTTGATAATTTAAATTAATTTTTTTTTAAAATTAACCTTTCCTTAGTTATTGTGTATATTTTCTTTAGGAAATGAACATAATAAAATAAGAATTAATTGTGTATATTTTCTTTAAGAAATTTAACTTTGTAATCATTGTACTTTAAGATGTTTTGTATTATATATGTTTCTTTCAGAAACGGAACAACGTTGTTGAAGATTTTAATTTATTTGTGATGGAAACTAAACGACTAGGTGAAAGTTTTTTCCTAGACCTATTTGAAGACGATAAACCTGTTCTGCAAAAGAAACTGGAGAAGCTGCATACTCAATTTTCAAGGTAAAAAAAAAAAGTAAAGTACCCCCGTCACGCCAAGTGGCGTATAGTGAACATGGTGTTAGTGACCATAAATTTTACAGACATGATTTGTGATTTTCACAAATGATCATCACATGATTTTTGGGGTAATGTACATTTTCAAAGTGTTTAATTTATTCTGTCTTTTCGTTGTATGATTTTGTACTTTTTTTCTATTGATAATATGATACTGTTTTCTTTTTTAATAAAAACTGATGTATTGTCTATTATTCTTTTAACCAGATTCTATCTAAATCCTGGCCACCGTCTTATTCCACCGTACTTTCCACCATTTTCTTGTGCAGTGTTATGTTTTCTGGCTTGGATCTATTTGTTTAATTTGTATAATTTGTTATACTTGATAAAGACTTTTGCCAAAACATTGTAGTTTATCTTGTCTTTCTATTAGTTTAGCTTTTTCTTACCTTGTTTGTTTTTTTAAATATGTTATTTGCAGCCAAACTCCACATTTTGTTGATTTGATATTCCTGCTTACCTTCATAAAATTTGTTCTCAGTTATCAGCCACAATTCATTAAAGAAACATTTAAAATATGTTGGATATCCCAGACATCAAATTATATTTGATTAACCATGAATATATAATCGTAAGACCGTGCAATTGAGTGAATGCTTGTGAGTCTAGACCATCCACAGCATCAACTTTCAGCGACAAAATCAACAATGACGACAAGAAGTGTTCATATGAAGCCTAAATGACAACATTGAAGAAGGAAAACAAGAAAAGGCAAACATGCAGAAATGTATCACAAACGGTCATTGTGCGAGAGGCTAGCCCTAAAGTATGTGTGCGTTACATACTAGAACTGTGCTTCCATAAATCAATGACAGCCCATTCTTGATACACTACTGTGCAGCACCGATATAATGATGTTGCAAGAAACACTTTTTGATGATACGACAGTTAGTGCCCCTGGATTTCACTGTTTCTACAATAGATGACACCTCGGACAGGCCATACTTGTGTGACATAATATGGTGGCATCTGAGGTTGATATGTCTGCATATGATTGTGAAGAATTGCAGGCAGCTACATGCGGTCACGGTGCAGACCCCAGTTCCTTTCATGGTTGTAAATGTGTATGAGTAATGGGAAGGCGGACACACAACCATGGCAGAATCTTTTCATGTTCGAGGAGGAGAACGCCTTTTTCTGCAAAGACTTTAATGCTAGAGGCAACCAGTGGGGTAATTATCTTAACCAACAAGCAGGGAGAAACCTAGAGAATGCACTGGTGTTGGCCGATTTAGTGTGCTTGAATGATGGAAGGGCAACCAGAATTGCCACTCGAACAGGGGACTCTGACAGTCATAGACCTGGTGTCTTTCATATTTGCGCCTGTTTGCAGGTAGAATGTACTGGGATTTCATGGAAGGCATCACTAGCCATGTGTCATCCTAAATGAGAAAATCAGAAATAGAAACCAGAAAAGCGAGCTCAGCACATTCCACTATGAAAACACAGAGCAGGACATCATTGGCAAAATCAGACATAGGAAACAGGGCACCCCTCGCAGGAGGCAGGAGAGATGGATGCAGACGCCATATTGGAATGTTGAAGTTTATGATGCTTGGTGGAACAAGAACCAAATGGCCAAGACATGGCAGAAAGCCAGTAAGAATGGAAGAACACAGCCTGGATTCTTGAAGCATCTGAAAGAAGAGGTAGATCAAAAAATTATGCACTTTAAACTATGCGCTATGCAGGCTAAGGATCCCAAGTGGGATTATTTTTGCAAAAAAGTGTGCTAAGAAAAATCACAAGCCACATTCTGGTGCCTTCATCAGAGCATGAATGGCACAACATGACACAGAGGCATACCAGACTTCCAGAGCACAGATCAGATATGGCACAAATCTGATAAGAGCAAAGGGAAGGCCTTGTTTGCCTGCTACATTGAGCAGACTGGCCAAAGAAACAAGGCCGTAAGAATGAGGACACGGGGATCTCTCTCAGAGTTGTGTGAGGATGTAGTGCTGGGAGAAGATATCACAATCGATGCCATTCGCAAAACACTTCTCCTGGCCACACAACACTTTTTCTGGTCCAGATGCGTTCGCTTTCGTCAGCTTTGACCTCTGACGAAGTCCCACCCACTCAATTTTGTGGGACTGAATTTTGCGTGTAAAGTCTGTTTTATCCCATTACAGGATGCCCCTCGCCATGTAGGCAGATTTACTCCGACTTCAGAGGTACTAATTTTTAGGGAATTAGTAAAACCCAGGTGTCCTCGCCAGGGTACGAACCCCGGCTGTTGCCGTGGTAAGCCAACCGCCTATCGATTGTGCTAACCGGACACCCGTGGGGTGCGAGTGGGAAAATACTCAGTAAAGTTTACCAACAGAGTATACGCCCACATTTAGAATATGGATCATCCGCATGGTGCTCAGCATCAAACACCACATTGCAAGAACTGGATAAAGTACAAAACCAGGCACTTAGGGTCATCACAGGAGCAATGAAATCAACACCAATATTGGAGATGGAGAAATTGTGGAGGATACCAGCACTGAGAGAACGGAGGGACACAAAGGTGCTGATACAGGCAGAAAAATGTGTATGCATGCCGAGACATCCAATGAAGGACAGATTCCAAAATCTTGCATTGGGACGACTTAAGAGAAGCAGCTTTATCCACCAAGCCAAGCGTATTAGTAGACAAACACCAGACATGCCAAGAGTTGTTAAACCCCTTCTGCCCATACCAGAACAGACTCCCTGGACAGATGAATCAGGATTATCAGTTCAAATACGGACAGAAGTGAAAGGAATAGTTGACAAAGAGGAACAAAATAGTCTACAGCGAAAAACAATAGCTCTCAGTTTCCTGGATGAAGAATACCCACAAGACCTATGGATTCGTGTGTACACAGATGGATCAGCACAGAATGCAGTAAAGAATGGGGGAGCAGGTGCATATATAGAGTACCCAAATAACACTAGGGATATGGATAAAATAGCAACAGGGAAATATTGTCACAATTATGATGCAGAAATACAAGCAATAAAGTTGGCAATAGAAAAACTGCTGAACAGTAATCTTAGCCCACAGCCTGTAGTGTTTTTGACAGATGCAAGATCAGTACTCCAGGCACTACAATCCAGAAAATTACCCCATCTGCAGACCTTATTGACTGAACTCTGCAAGCACCACAGGGTTGCCCTGCAGTGGATCCCGTCTCACTGTGGAATACCAGGAAATGAGAAAGCAGATCAGTTGGCAAAGGAAGGTTCAACAGGCACACAACTAGATACACCAGTTACATACCATCATAAGAAACAGATAATCAAATCAATCAGAGGACCACAAGCCCCAAATCAGGATGCCTTTCATAATATGAATAGATATGAACAAGTTATCATTATACGCCTAAGAACAGGACACAATCGACTCCATAGTCACATGTATACAAAATTCAAGATCGGCACATCAACTACTTGTACATGTGGACAGGCACCCCAGACTGCTGAACACATACTTCAAGACTGCACTGAATATAGTAGACTGAGGAAAATCCATTGGCCCATAGATACAACACTACAGACAAAACTATATGGGCCACTGCAAGAATTACAAAAGACAGTAAAATTTATACAGGAAACGACATTGCAGATATAGACAATACTTCAGGCGAACGAAAGATAGATAGATAGATGGTCCAGATGTTCGGTATGATGACATAGGCGGTTTTTTATGATGACTGGAAAAACTGGCCAAACAATTTAACATCAGCATTCAGAGTGGCCAAATTAAGGAGGAGTGGCTACATAGCTACTTACTACTGCTACCGAAACCAAACAAGGACCATTCTCAGATCAGTGCCTACAGAATCATCACGTTGAAGAACGCTGAGGGTAAGCTACTGGAGAAAAAAGTTGCCTGTGTTATTGTTATTGTTATGGTTATGGAATGCCCTGGTATCACTGCAAATGAATTAAAATCCATAATTGCTCAACCACCCATGCCAGTGTGGAATCATCCAAATTAATATCTCATCTCCCAAACAAAGAAAGGTAGCTGAAGTCCCCATCATTGCAGTCTCAGCACATGCCAAAAGACATAAGGTGAAACCGCACAGAAAGTGAACATTTTCTATTCCCCATCATACGATATCATCATTCATCATAAGCAATCGAAGCATGATGAAAACGGATGAAATACATAGCTCACGTTGTGTGCACAGAGCACTTATGATAATGATGAGCTTACTTAACTCAGTAGCTCCGGTAGTAAGCCGGACTTGGAATATAAGGAAACTGCAACAAGGAACACTTTTCAGACATAGCCTTTAACTGTTCCTGCCACCTATCTGCCATATTGACCAGAGGTTCAGTTGCCTATGTACTCACCTATCACCTTGAACAAGTACACGCATTACTACCTACAATTGGAGGTTATAGATATAACAAAGAGACATGGCTCTATGTGACAGTCTTTGCCGATGTAGGGAGCAGAACTCAGTTGTGGTCAATATGTAGGTCAACAGTCTCATCTGGGATAACACCAATGAGAAAGATGCAGTCATCTATACAGACGGATCTGTAACACAATACAAAAGGAGTACATGGGCATTTACAGCACACCCAGCAGGCAGAATAGTCAAAGAAGACAGTGGTGCATACATTATGAACATGAGTAGCATGATGATGGAGGTGATGGCAATAACCAGGGCATTCATCTGGTTAGAGTCACAAGACTACACTCACGCCTGCATATTGAGTGATTCGATGAGCATGATAAAAGAAAGTGGAGGTGGGCTTTGTACTCAGGCAAAGGGTAGAGTCATTGCAGAAGTAAAAAATATCTACATATTTTTCAACTTTGTCTACATCCCTGGACATGCCGGAGTACAGGGAAATGAAAGAGCGGACATGCTGACAAGCTGCACTGTCATTGAAGATGGTCAACCAATGGATCAGGTTCTAGGATAAAATTCCTATCACCTCTCCTGGACCTTCTTCACCTGAGGTTGACATCTTCCAACTAGACTACTGAGGGCCTCAAACCCTTTATAATTGGACTACAGTCATGATCCCAAAATTCAGCTGTTTAAGGCAAAAGGTTGGAAAAAGATAAGCTTGATACAAGTTTGGATAACTGTGAAGTTGCATCAAGAGTGTGTGTGATCTGCGGGCTACATAAACTATCAGTGATTGTGCTTACATCATTAATCTATCTACTAAGCAGTTATTGGTCTATCTTGAGTGCAGTGAGGTCACTTTTCATAATCAGAGAATATGCTATAAACTACATCCAGCAAATGTGTTCTTATGTTCTTGTGTATTATAAGCTACTTCCTACAAATGTATCTTTATGCTCTTGTCTATCTATAATTTTATGTGTATCTTTTCTTACTTAGAGTGCATAGATTAGTGAAGAACCAGATTGATTTGATAGGAAATATCACCAAAGCTCACAGCTGTCTACAAGAGCAGATAACTCAGTGTGAACAGTGGCTAAATTGTCTTCAGGTTGAGATAAAACAAGCTAATGTTCCAATTGGTGGAGAATTAAAGGATACTTTTCTTTTGTCTGAAACTTATGAAGTAAGTGACACAAAAATTACTATAAATATGTCCTTTGTAGACTGGATCATAATAATAAAATGTGATGATATTCACTTAATCTGTCTATATGTCCTTGAAATTCTGTGAAAAGTTATGTCTTTGTCCTGATCTAAGTGTGCTAGGTTGGCAGTTATTAACCAATGTTGCGGCTTGCTCACTATAAAATTATCAACCCTTCTGACCCTTGGTTTTCCTCTGTTATGTGTACACGGTGGTAACTGTTTAGGCTTCAACCTCATGGGCTGGTTGAATCATATTATTTGGTATTTTGTATGTGTTTAATTAGAGCTTTGTTATGTTTTCATTTCTCAATCTTTTCTGGTGTCATGAATTTAAAGTATCAGTAATGTTATCCAGGCTGACACAGAGAGTGTGGAATATTCTATTCTGTTCTATTAATGGAATCAGTTTCACTGCAGTCGGGGCATCTCCATATTCACTCCCCTTATCCCAGCATTTCTCAAAATTTATGGACTGATTATTCCTATAAGGTGTTTATTATAGATACATTTATTTGCTTTTCCTACTATGTACTCTTGATCAACCAGATCCCTTTTCCACCTTTAGACACCTCAGTCTTTCAATTAACCTCTACAGAGAAGAAATGTGTTAGACGAATGACAGGAAACAGTCTGAGAGATAAGATCAGAAATGAAGAACTGAGAAAAAAGCTAGGAATAGCCCCCGCCATAGAATATATAAGGAAACAACAGATAAAATGGTTTGGCCACATGACAAGGCAGAAAGAACAAAACACAACACAACGAGCTTTCAACAAACGTGAGAACACCAGACCCAAGGGTCTACCAAGAAAAATATGGGTCGATGGAATATTAGAAGCACTAGGAAATATAACAGCAGCAGAGGCAAACAGAAGAGCAAAAGGCCGCAAATTATATCTCCCCTCGATGCTGAAAGGCAAATGAGGAAGGAAAGAAGAAGTCTTTCAATATATACATCCTTGTCCCATCCATCCTCCACCTCTACTCTTAAGTAGTATTGAACAAATATGGTGATGTCCTCTTTGTCCAGAGTAAGGCCACACTCAGTGCCAGAGCTGTCAGCAAGCTTATCAGCTATTTCATTGCCAGGTACACTAGCGTGCCCTGAACAGTACGCCCATGTTAACATGTTCACTTTAGTAACCCAAAAGCTGCATTCACTCCTGCTACAAACACTGTCTATCAATCTTCTGTAGCATACTTTGCGAGTTAGTTACAAAGACTATGTGATCAACATTCTGTGTAACCAACCATGTTATCGCTGCTTCTATCTACATTCTCATACTGGACACTGCAATGCTTCAATC
Source organism: Megaustenia siamemsis (assembly GCA_032433765.1). Classification (NCBI taxonomy): domain Eukaryota; kingdom Metazoa; phylum Mollusca; class Gastropoda; order Stylommatophora; family Ariophantidae; genus Megaustenia; species Megaustenia siamemsis. Next base: position 74,579,926 of record JAVIAB010000124.1, read on the forward strand.
AGATTGTCAAATTCCCTAGCCACTTCTCTGCCATTTTGGTATGTCACAAAACCCCAATAATTTGACTGTCACGGGATACAGAACTGTCCATTTTAATGGTCAGATCCTGAGGTGATGACACTTTTTCTATGGATTCCCTTATTGCGACCTCAGTAGTTCCATAGGCTCAATTGTGACACTCCCTGCTGAGCTGAAAGATTACTTTGGTTAGCTTCTTTTTATCCACTGTTACTTCTATCAAATCCTTGCCAGACTTAATGTCATTCAGATCACACATTCTCCTTATGGACTTTATGGCCACCCACCCAGGATTTTCCAAGCCTGATGCACTTGCCCTTGGTCTTACCCAATTCTGAATGCAAGGGATGATTTATGTTCATTACCATGTTCAAATCCTTGCCTTTTGAATGACATTGCTCATGTGTTGATTGAAAGAAAGGAATCTATCAAATGCTATTCTCAAATACTTAACCCTAGATTATGATACATATCTGTGAGACTCCCAGTTACGATACTGTAGTAAAATTTACTACCACTTAAATGTAACATTAGGCGTTCTAAAAATAGTAAAAAAAATAATAATTTTTCTGAACTCTTGACACAGCCCCATGTGTTGACACTAGACCAAACACAGGGAATCAAAATTCCTGCCTCAGGTTGATTTATGACCTGAGTTTCACCTCATGGACTGGACATGTTACAATGTCTATTGGTATGGTCGCAGTAAGTCTATCAGTATGTTCGGTATCCTCTAAATGTTATTCACTGTGTTTCCAGAGTCTCAAAGGGTTGTTTGATGTCTGCCAATGATTAATACATTTCCATAGTCACAGCAAAAACAAAGGAAAAACAGCCAATTTCTTGAAAATTGGTGATTTTTTTTTTTTGGCATTGAACGGTGTATCTCACAATCTCAAGGGAAAAAAATTCCAACAGCAATGGAAACAAATCAACATATCCAGGGGTCATTGGAAGTGGTAATTAGAAAGGTACATGGAGAGGGCTAATGTTTGAATATGGAAAAATGTCAAATTGGAAGAAATTTGTGTTTTGATGCTGTAAATTTTACTACAGTACTGTAATCCAGTTAATAGTCGGACTCTTCACAATGGTTGTACCATTGCATTTTATGACTGGGAAGGTGTCTTTAACTGTGCTGTTGTTTAGTGAGCACCATATTACAAAAGCCTTGTTTGGGTTATTGAGTGCTTTGTAGTTATTGCACCAAGTGGTTATCTGATCCACGCTTTCCTGTAATTGGCTAGTAATTTCTGCTCTAATGTGACCATGTACATACATCATAATGTCATCTGCAAAGGTGAGAATGCAACCCAATCTGACACTATTCAGTTGTGTTACCCTGGCAGTGTATATATTGAACAAAGCAGGTTATAACAGTGATCCTTGATGTAATCCTAGCAATATATATCTCAGCTCAGATGTCCATGTACTGAAATGTATTGTCACTTCTTCACACCAGCACTGATGGCACTCAGCACACGAGCTGTGTGTTAAAGCCTGTCTCACTAAGTAGATGTACAAGTATGCAATAATCCACTCGATTGTATGAATCCTCAAGATTGAGGGCAGTCAGTGCAGATATCTCTATCCTTTCGTAGATGTCACAAGCAAGGATGGAAACATTAGCAGCAGTATCCTTGCCAAGCCTATAGCCACCTAGTGTATTTGGCAACAATCCTTTGATCTCAAGATGTGCTGCTAGCTTTTTGTGAGTGTAGAATAACAACATGCTAACCATCAATATCAAAATCACTGTCACAAAATACAGAGCATGTGTATTAAGCACTCTGCTTTATACCACAGAATCCTGGCATATATACATCTCACAATAAAAATTACTGAACATTTTCTATCTTTGCTGCCTGATAAGTGTACTGGAAATCTCCTGAAGAGTTAAAGTGACTTACAATGAAGTGCTGAATCAGGCATGTTCAATATCCATCTTCCAGCAACTTCATCCAAGACAAATAGGACACTTACACCGAATATAGTATTTCAGGTCTGGGCTTATTTGAAAATGGTAAGCAACATAAATCATCCCTTGCAGTCAGAACTGGGTGCGATCATAGGCCACAGGTCTAGAAAATCCTGGATGGTCAAGACCGAAGAGTCATAAGGAGAGTATGTTATCTGAATGACAATAAGGCTGACAAAGATTGGATTGTAGTAACAGTGGGGAAAAAAGAGGCTAACCAAAGTAATCATTCAGTTCAGCAAGGAGTGTCACAACCAGGCTGTGGAGCTACTGAGTTTGTAATGAGGGAATCCGTCAAAAAAAAGTGCCATCACTTCAGGGCCCCATTATCTGCATGAATGGTTCTGTATCCTGTGGACAAAACAGTGGTTGGGGTTTTGTGGCATACCAACATGGCAGAGAAGTGGCTAGGGAATCTGGCAATTGTAGCATTATAGTGTCAAACATGAGAATGAAGATAGAAGCAGAGATAACATGGCTGGTAACACAAAATGTGGATCATATAGTCTTGGTGACTGATTCGCAAATTATGCTATAGAAGATTGACAGACTTCTTTGCAACAGGAGTGGATGTAACTCTAGGATAGCTATAAAGTAAGCACATTAACCTGGGTGTACTTTCCAGGACACGCTGGAGTACACGGCAATAAAATAGTTGATAAGTTCGCTGCCAGTTCTGGCACTGAGTGTGGCCTTACTCTGAACAAAGAGAACATTGCCAAGTTTGTTCTTCATTTCTGAAGAGAAGAGGAGGAGAATCGATGTGACAATAATGTATTTATTGAGAGACTGAGGAGTCTAATGGTGGATAAGAGATCTGGTCAATCCAGAGTGCTTAGTCGAAAAAGCAGATGTATCTATAATCAACGCCTTAAAGGAGTAATCAGTCTGTACACTTTTTGATAAATGCTGACTGATGATGGAGCTGGTATGGGATTCCCAGACTGTAATGAAACTGACTCCATGAATAAAATAGAATAGAGTAGAATAGAAAAGTAGTATGTACAAATTCCAAAATACATACTTTATGAAGAAATAGCTTTCAACAAAAGAAATAAAGAAATACCCCTTTCATACTAGAAAGATGTGCCCCAGTCTTTAAATGCAACATGAAAGTGCTCAGTATGAATTTGTTCTGGAAGAGCTCACTATAGTCAGATCCAGCTGAAGGAAGACAATAAACATCCAGATAACAGTTTAACTCAATGTGTGAAATGTTGCTGATTCTAGTAGTTCAGATAGGAAGAAAAAGCAACCATCGATAACATCTTGACGTAAGCACTAAATTCATGTTCTCTCAAGATTGACAGGATCTCCTACTATATCTCATAAATAGAGAAGGAAGCATAACTTAAGGCAGACCTAGGGTAAGATGGTGTAAAATGTATAAATGCATCTATGGTAAGATGGTAAGACAAAATCAAAGAACCTATAACAGCATTAAATGGTTGAAGCTGCCAGAAGAATGAAAAATAAAATTTGTTATTTCTCTCAATGCTCAAAGAAGTAATAGAGGAATCGGTAAAGAATTATTCTAATTTCCTTTTGATCTGAAGTCAGGCAAAAATTCTATGCCTGATAGCCTTTGCTATTAAGTATCAGATGTTGTATAGGACCCACAGTGTATCTTACCACACATCCTTATACTAGACAGAACTGTTAACCCCTGCATGGGAGCTGATGTTTTAAGATGTGACCCACTATATATGTTTTTCACCTCAGTGGTGTTCTTAGTGTTCTTCAGGTCAGCCTTTTGAGGATTTGCTTTATGATTTTTCTATCATCTCTTCTCATCACATGGCCAACATATGCTTACCTTCTTTTGTTGATTCATCATCATCATCATGTGCCTTACCGGTTGGCGTAGGTGATCATGTCCCTCCACAATCTTCTATCTACAGTGCATCATATCAGTTCTGTTGTTGACTGTTTTCCATGCCATGACACCAAGCTATCCAGTATTTTCTCTCTTTGTCGTCCGTGATCTCTCTTTCCTTTTATTTTGCCAGTTGTAACCAAGTATTCCAACCTTCCTCTTCTCATGATGTGCCCGAAAAATGTTGATTGCTTCTTTCTGATGTTTTTTTAAGAGCTCCCTTTTTGTGTTGGCCTCTTTGAGAATTTCCTCATTGGTCTTTTTAGCTGTCCAGGGAACTATCAACATTCTTCTAAGAAATCCCATCTCTGTGGCCTCTAATAATCTTTTCATTTGTTTGTCTACTGTCCATGATTTGCTTCCATAGGTCAGAATTGGTTCTATATAGCACCGATGAACTCTCTTTTGTTGATTATAGATTATATTTGGTTATTGGGCTATGGAAGGCCCCGGTATCACTGCAAACGAATTAAAATCCATAATTGCTCAACCGCCTGTGCCAGTGGAATCATCCAAATTACTATCTCATCTCCCAAACAAAGAAAGGTAGCTGCAGTCCCCATCATAGCAGTCTCAGCACACACCAAAAGACATAAGGCGAAAACACGCAGAAAGTGAACACAGCCAACTCCCTGTCATACGATATCATCAATCATCGTGAACAATCGGGATATCGAAACATGATCAAAACGGATGAAACACACGGCTCACGGTGTGCACAGAGCACCTAACTCAGTAGCTCTTGCAACAAGCCGGACTACTTGCAATATGAGGAAACTGCAACAAGGAACACTTTCATACATAGCCTTCAATGGTACCTGCCGCCTATCCACCATATTGACCGGAGGTTCATGTCCTCTTCATTTAAACAATTCATGCGATTTCAAAACTGAATGCACGTGTTTAAGCGGTGAATGTGGTAATTTCTACAACCACTTCTTGCTTGTTTGCATTTTTGTCATCTGTCCTTAAAAGAATGTTAAGTGGGTGTATATGCATTGTGTTGCAGTTTGCGGTGGAACTGTAATATTTGCGCCTTGCGACCTAACACATCTGACTTCAGCACTGCTGTCCTCTTGAACCCTACTTACTTGGCCATACTAAGCTGATTAGCTGATCTGGCAATATCCAAATTAAATATAAAAAAGTCACCAGGCAGTGATGGAGTGCCCATTGCAATGAATAAGAACTTGGGAACTGCAGCCAAAGCAAAACTACTACCAGATCTACAATATTTGCTGTATCACCGGACTACCGGTGCATGACTGTGCTATATTTTTGTATGCGTGGCCATTTATTTCTCTTGTCTCTGCACTACTCTTAATTATATGGCATACAAATTATTTTCCTGAGACATTTGTTTTAGAATGCATCTAATTTATTTTATATTTCTTTGTTTTCTAGCTCTCACATGCATAATTAAGGCTTGATAATATATTAGATTTGAAAATCTGTATAACCTTTAGAATAAATGATTTCTGTTTTTCAATATTTCCCTGTAATATATAATTTTAGGGTAAAAATAAGATCTGGATTGTTTCTCCCTTTTCTAAATCCAGTTTGTTCTTCTCTCATAACAGTGTCTACATCATCCTTGATTCTGTTCATGATGATCTTGCAGTATACTTTAGAGGCAACTGATAGAAACCATGCATCTCAATTTGTTGTAATTTTTTAGATTGTCCTTTTTCTGAATTTTAACAATGATAACCTTTTTTTCCACTGTGTAGCTAGCTATCTTTTCCCTTTGTTGTTATCCATTGCTTTTATCATCTCAGATGTTATACCATCTTCATCTCCAGCTTTGTTGTTAGCCATAAGCCTCACAGCTACCTTTACTTCATTCAAAGTGAAGTCATCTAAATTGATATCTAGTTGTGTGGCTGGTGCATTAGTTGGTGTAAAATCTATAGGATGTTTTGGTATTGGACAATTAAGAATTTCCTTAGTGTTCACTGCATCATGACTTTATGTTTTCACTTGATGTTAATATGGTTCCATGTTTATTCATAACAGGTGCCCTATTAGATGTTAAAGTGTTTGTCAGTATCTTTTGCCATTTGTTCCAGAAACCATTGATGATTTTGTCTTGAATTGTTTGTCATTGTTCCTGCCCCGCTTTGATTGAACATTTCCACTCACTCCATCTTTATTCCAAGGTTATCTACAGTTCTTTTGTCTCTTCTGATTGAGCATTATACTTTGCTGCAGAGTTAATTTTTGCTAGGTCTTTTCCAAGATCTATCTTTACACTCAATATGGCCATCTTTGCTTATCACCTGTCTTGGATATATTCCAATGTATTGTCAGAAATTCAAGCTCCTCTTTCCATTTTCTTCAGTCCAACATTTGATATCACTAGAGCTGTGTTGTGGAATTTTCACATTTCATCCACAACTTATCTTCTCTTAGTTTGTCAAGCCCGACATTGTGATTTCTGAATTAAAGTCTCTAAATAGTCTCTTAATAACTGAGGCTTCAGTTTCTTATGTTAGTTTTTCAATGTTAGTTCTATCTTTCCAATGCATAAGTCACTGTTAACTGTTAACATCATGCTTTTACATCCAGCAAGGATGTTCTGAATTGACCTCTAATACTTACGTGGTCAATCTGATTTTTAATTCTGTTATCAGCAGATAACTATGTTTTGTGTATCTCTTTGTGTGAGAATAACATATAACTAAAACTTTGTGAAGAAGATCACTCAGCCATATTTGAGTACAATTAAGTGGTGTTGCAGTGGATCATTTATTTTTCATTTAATGTCATTTGGTTATCTACAAATTGTAGCTCATTGAATTATTTGCGGGTCATCATAAATGCATTCCGAACATACCAATAGGTGCTCAGATCCCCTCCTCAGCAGATCCCGAAGTGTCCAATGACTGACGACTCCAATTCTGTGTTGGTTGATCCTCTTCTTCTTCTTTTCTCTTTCACTGATACCTAAAAGGTGTCGTGGTTTATATCATTTGTCGTTCTTGTGCTGCTCGAATTGTCTGAATTAGTGATTTTCCTTTGTTGTTACATGTCTCTGTCACTGCATCTATCCATCTTCTTCTGGGTCTTCCTCTTGGTCTTTTTCCATGCATTCTCGAGAAGAACGCCCTTGATGGTGATTGGTGAGGATTCATTCTGACCAGGTGGCCAAACCATTTAAGTTGTTGTTGTTCTATATATCCTTGGCAGGGTTTTGTTCCTACCATTTTTCTTATGGTTTCATTTGGTATTATATCTCTTCTTGTGTTGTTTGTTACTTTTCTCAAGCATCGCATCTCACATGTATTGATCTTTCTTAAGTGTGATTTAGAAAGGGTCCATGTTTGACTTTCATAGCATAAAGTTGGTATGAAGATGCTATTTATCATTTGTTGTTTAGCTGGCATAGAAATGTTTGGATGTCTTAACAATGGTGAAAGCTGGTATGTGACAGCATTTGCTTTTTGTATTCTCATGTCAATTTCTCTGTCTAGTTTTCCATCTTCTGTGAACATTGTGCCTAAATACTTGAATTCCTCTACTTGTTTTATTTCTTTGTCTTTGATCTTGATGTTTAATGGGTGTCTTAATTTGCTTATTTTTATAGCCTCTGTTTTTGCTGTGTTAATTTTCATACTGTAGTTTGTGCCGCTTTTATCTAGAGATGTTAAATGCTGTTGTAGCAGGTTTTCATCCTCATATATTAGGCATTGGTCATCTGCGAAGAGTAGCTCATTGATGTTGGAGTTTTCTACCTCTATGTTATTATTTGATTTGTCCTTATTGTTGGTTGTTTCCTGATTTATTTTGTCCATATATATGATGAAGAGGAGTGGTGAGAGGACACATCCTTGTCTTACTCCTGTTGTAACCATTCTGACAGACCTTCCGATGTTCTGATGGCACTTTGACTGTTTTTATATAGTGCTATTATATTTTCTAGTAGTTGTCCTGCTACCCCGTATGTTTCTAAAGTTTGCCAAAGTTTGTTCCTGTCCACACGATCAAACGCTTTTTCCTGATCTATAAACACTATATTTAGGTTTCTGTCATATTCTATTGTTTTTTCACATAGTTGTCTCAATGTAAATATAGCATCAGTACAGCTTTTGCCTTTTCTGAATCAGAATTGATTATTACTTAATTGAGGTTCTATTATGTATATTACTCTCCTCTCTAATATTTTAGCAAACATTTTACCAACTTGACTCAATAAGGTTGGTTGATAAATCTTCTTATACGCTCATAAAGTTTCTCATTTCTGGCTGTGCACATCTTAACTCCCATCTCTTTCATCCGAAGGAATTACATGACTCATGGTTGTTGAAGTCCTGTGCTCTTCCCACGTCTCAGAGGGCATTGATAATGCCCGCCCGATCCATTGGTTGACCATCCTCAATGATAGGGCAGCTAGCCACCCTGTCTGCTCTTCCATTTCCCCATGCTCCCGCATGTCCTGGGACATAGAAATAGCCGACCTTTCACATTTTTGACTTCTGCAGTGACTCTAACCATTGCTTCTGTACAGAGCCAGCATCCACTTTTTTTAATCATGCTCATCGAATCACTCAGTATGCAGGCGTGAGTGTAGTCTTGTGACTCTAACCAGATGAATGCCTTGGTCACTGCCATCAACTCCATCATCATGCTTCTCGTGGTCATAATGTATGTACCACTGTCTTCTTTGACTATTCTGCCTGCCGAGCATGCTGTAAATACTCATGCACTCCTTTTGTGTTGTACTACAGATCTGTCTGTATAGATGAATGCATCTTTCTCATTGGTGTTATCCCAGATGGAACCTTTGACCTCCACATTGAGGATCATAACTGAGTTCTGTTTCCTACATTTCCTGTCCAGTGTGACAGTATACGAGAATGTCCCTTTGAATGGCATAGGCACAGGTATCCACTCCTTGCCAGTGATTTTGGTAAGACCACAGATCTGTTTGATGACATCTTCTGCTCGGCTCATCTTTGATTTGCTTCTCTTTAGCCTGACACTTTTCCCCGTGTTAAGCTCATGGTGCAATGGATGCTCTTTATCTGCATTAATCTTCAGGTATGTTCATGCCCTCCAGATCTTGATCCTGTCATCCATGGTTGGAAAGTCAAGAAACTTAACTCTGAGGTATGTCATCAACCTGTGCCTGGTCACCTCATCAGCCCCCATTTGTACCACCGGTATTTCCATGTTAACAATATGATTGTTAAGGGAGAACCATGCAACTGATGCTTTATTAGGATTAACCAATGCACCTGATACTCCACACCAGGAAGAGATGTGATCGAGTTCATTTTGCATGGTGGAGGTTATTTCCCTTCTGTCTCTTCCCTGTTGATATACCAGAATATCATCAGCAAAAGTCATAGTTCTTCCCCTCCTATCTAGCTGTTGTTCCAGTGATTGTTATTGTGTACACGTTAAATAGAACTGGTGACAATGGTGAGCCTTGTGGCAGCCCTGGACAAATGGATGTTGGCTCGGAAGACCAACTTCCACATTTGAGTATCACCTTCCTCTGAAACAGTGCTGTAGTGATTCATCTAATGAAGAAGGGGTGCGCCGCCAGTTTGAGGAGCATGTAGATGAAGTATTCAAATGGTACCCTGTTGTATGCATCCTCCAGATCTATAGCAGCAGCACGTCTCCTCTCATCTGTGGAAGCCTTCAAAGACATCATGGGCGAAGACTGCCGTATTGAGCCATGTCTCTTTGTTATATCTATAACCTCCGAGTGTGGGTGGAAATGTGCATATCTGTTCAAAGTAACAGGTGAGTAGATGGGCAATTATTTTCTCCAGTAGTGTTCTGCATCATGATGCTTCTGTAGACATTGATTTGAGAATGGTACTTGTTTGGCTTTGGTAGCAGTAGTAAGCAGCTGTGTAGCCATTCCTCCTTAATCTGGCTACTCTGAATGCTGGCATTAAACTCTTTGGCTAGATTTTTTAAGTCGTCTTCAGCTAAATCACCTATGTCATCATACCGAACACCATCTGGACCAGGAGCAGTGTTGTGTGACCTTTTCAGTCTTGTGCGAATGGTATCGGTTGTGATTGTGAGATCTTCTGCCAGCATTACATCCTCATATAAATCTGAGAGCGACCCCTGTATCCTCATTCTCACAGCCTCATTTCTTTGGTCAGTCTGCTCAATGTAGCGAGCAAGTAGGGCCTTCGCTTTGCTCTCAACAGACTTGTGCCCTATCTGACCTGTGCTCTTGAAGTCTGGTATGCCTCTGTGTCGTGTTGTGCCATTCATGCTCTGATGAATTCTGTCAGAATGTGGCTATCAATTTATCTAACCACACTTTTTTTACAGATATCATCCCACTTGGCATCCTTAGCCTGCTTAGCACATAGTTTAAAGTGCATCATTTTTTGGTCAACCTCTTTTTTCAGACGCTTCAAGAGCTCAGGTTGTGTTCTTCCATTCTTTCTGGCTTTCTGCCATATCTTGGCTATTTGTCTCTTGTTCTGCCAAGTTTCCTCTACTTCTATGTTCCACCAGAGTGGCTGTGTCCATCTCTCCTGCCTCCTGTGAGGGGCGCCCAGTTTCCTATGTATGATTTTGCTAACAACGTCCTGGTCTGTTTTCTCATAGTGAAATGTGTTGAGCTTTTTTTTCTGGCTTCTATTTCTGCCTTTCTCAAATAGGAGGACACATGGATAGTGATCACTTCCGTGGAACCCCAGTGCACTCCACCTGCAAACCAGTGCGAAGGTGGAAGACACCAGGGCCAGATCTATGACACTATCAGAGTCCCCTGTTCGAGCAGCCATTCTGGTTGCCCTTCCGTCATTCAAGCACATTAAATCGACAGACACCAGTGCATTCTTGAAGTCTTCTCTCTGCTTGTTGGTTATGACGTTACCCCACTGGTTGTCGCTAGCATTAAAGTCTCCACAGAAAATGGCGTTCTCATCCTTGAACATCAAGAGATTCTGATAACTTAGTGTGTCCACCTTCCCATTACAGTCATATACATTTACAACCAAGAAGGGAACTATGGTCTGCACTCTAACTGCATGTACCTGCAATTCTTCACTGTCCCACGCAGACAAATTAAGCTCAGCTGCCACCATATTGTTTCGACACAAGGATGGCCTGCCAAAGGTGTTGTCTATTGTAGAAACAGTGAAATCTAGGGGCACTAACTGTCCTATCACTAAGAAGTGTTTCTTGCAAAATCATTATATTGGCACCTCACATTAGCTTATCAAGAATGGGTCACCGTTGATTTATGGATGCACAATTCCAATGTGTAACATGCATATACTTTAAGCCTAGCCTCTCACACTTTGCCAGTTTCATACACCACATTTACCTTTTCTTGTTTTCCTTCAAGAAAATGAGACAATTAGAGGCCACAGTGATTTGATTCTCAGAAAAATGTTTAAAGTTTCCTGGATGGCTAAAAAGACCAGTGAAGACATTCTCAAAGAGGCCAACACAAAAAGGGAGCTCCAAAAAAAAATTAGAAAGAAACAATTAACATTTTTTTGGCACATCATGAGAAGAAGAAAGTTGGAATACTTGGTTACAACTGGCAAAATACAGGGAAAGAATGATTGCGGACTACAAAGTGAGAAGAAACTAGATAGCTTGGTGTCATGGCATGGAAAACAGTCAACAGAATTGATAAGATACACTGTAGATAGAAGTTTGTGGAAAGACATGATCGCCTATGCCAACCGGTACATGATGATAATGATGGCAGCTCATTCAGTGAGTCGTGTTCTGAGTCTACCTTATCTACTGAGTTGTGTCCTATGATGTACCCTATCAAGATCTGATTGACTCTTCTCTTGATTTATTAGCAATATTAACTTGCTTTGCCAGTCATGGTGATATTAGAGCCCCATAAGCCAGGGACTTTTCAGTGTAAACTGGTTTTTGTGTGATTATGCTAAACCTGTAGTAATTAATCAGAGAAGTTGTGTTTCTTACCATTTTTTTTTACTCTATCATTTCATTTTACTGTAATTATTCAGTTAGATGTGTTATTTATATTTTCATTATTTTGTTTGTTGTAATTTTACTTTTTGTTTTTTATTTGTGGAAGATCTATCTATCTATTGACCTTTCGAGCCGTAACCGGCCCATAGGGCGTAGACCAAGATACACCTTCTCCTATATGAATCTTTGCTCCAGCAGTCCTCCTCTAAAGATATTTTATTAAATCTCGCCATCTGTCTCTGTTCTGTGCAAGCAGTTCTATCTCACCGAGGGAGCCGATTCCTGCTGCTCTTGCCTCTCTCATCAATGTTCTTCTCAGTGTCTCCCTGGGTCTTCCTCTTTTCTTTTACCTGTTGTTTCCCATATGAGGGCTTGCTTTGCTATTCGATTATTATCTCTTCTCATCACATGTCCAACGTATGACCATCGTCTTTTCTTTATTACTGAAGATATTAGTGGTTGATTGGCGATTTCTCTAATTTCCTCGTTTGTTTTGAATTCGTTCCATTCTATACCAAGTATTTTCCTTAGACATTTATTTTCGAATGCGTTCAACTTTGTTTCTATATCTCTTGTTGTTTTCCAGCTTTCACACGCATACGTAAGGGTTGATAGTACATTTGATTTGAATAGCCTAAGTTTTGTGTTTGTGCTAATGAGTTTTGATTTCCACAACTTTTCAAGGCTTCTGAAAGACATTGCTGCTTTAGCCAGTCTGATTCTAATTTCTTTGCTCGTATCCCCTTCTCGATCAATGTGACTTCCAAGATAGATAAAGTGATCGATCTCTTCTACTGGTTTGTTTTCCATGTATATTTTGTCACTTGTTGGAATTAAACTTTTCATGACTTTAGTCTTTTCATGATTGACCTCAAGCCCAATTTTGCTGGCTATTGATGATAGTTCATTTGTGTTTTCCTGCATCGTTTTTATCTGACTGCTGATGAGAACTATGTCATCAGCAAAGTCGAGGTCCTCCAAATGGTCTCCTTGTATCCATTCGATGCCTTATTACCAGTGCAGCATTTCTTCATTATGAAGTCCATAACAATTCCAAATAACAAGGGCGATAAAATACATCCTTGTTTAACCCCAGTTTCTATGGGAAACATTCGCTCAGTCCTTCCTCTGTTCGAACTGCACATGTGTAACCATCATACATGTCTTTGATAATATTTATGATTTTTGATGGTAAACCATATTGCTTCAGAATTTTCCACAAAGAATCTCTATGAATACTATCAAATGCTTTTTTGAAGTCGATGAAGTTAAGTACAAAAGGTTTTTGCTTTTCAATATGTTCCTCCAATATAAGTCGTAGAGTGAAAATGTGGTCAAGACAGCTTCTCCCTTTTCTAAACCCAGCCTGTTCTTCACGCATTACTGTATCTATTGAATCCTTTATTCTATTTAGGATGATTTTACAGAATAACTTTGAGGCAACTGACAAAAGTGTCACGCCTCTCCAGTTGTTACAATCTCTAAGATTGCCCTTTTTTGGGATCTTAACAATGATTCCTTTTTTCCATTTATGAGGCGTCTTCTCTGTTTTCCAAATGATGTTGAACATTTTTTGGAGATGTATTAAATTATGGCTATCAATTGCCTTGAGGATCTCAGCTGTTAACTTATCCTCTCCAGCAGCCTTGTTATTGGTCATTAGCTTTAAGGTGGTTTCTATTTCACTCAAGGTGAAGTCATCTAAATTTACATCTAATTCTGCTGCTGGTGTTTCAGCTTCAAAATCTATTAAACTGTGAGGTAGTGGACGGTTAAGAATTTCTTTGAAGTGTTCTGCCCAACGGGCTTTTATGTCTGCGCTTGTTGTTAGCATTAATCCAGATTTGTCTAGAATTGGTGTTCCACTGGATGTATAGGTGTTTGTCAGCATCTTTTGTACTGTATAGAGAGTTCTGCTGTCTCCTGTAATTGCAGCTGTCTCTGCTTTCTCTGCCAAGTTGTCTATATAAGCTCTTGTATCTCTTCTTGCCGAACTTTTCACTTTGTTGTCTAATTCTTTGTATGTTGCTTTTGCCAGAACCTTTCCAAGATCTGTCTTTACATTAGTCACGGCTCTCTTTGCTTCTCTTCTTTCTTTGATGTATTTCCATGTGGTGTCTGAGATCCAAGCTCGTTTTTCCATTTTCTTCAGTCCGGCACTTGCTTCTGCTGCTGTCATTAGTATTTTGCTCTGTGAGTCCCACATTTCATTGATATCTAAGTCTATTTCACCGAGTGCTGAATAACAATTACTTAGCTCTATGTTAAACTTTTCCTTTATGGCTTCATCTTTCAGTTTATGACTATCAATTTTATGTGTAATTGACCTCTTCTGTTGGTTTCTAAATTTTAATCTTATTTTCCCAATGCACAGGTTGTGGTCACTATTAACATCAGCACCTCTGTAAGCTCTTACATCTATTAATGATGATCTGAATTGTTGTTTAATACATAGGTGGTCAATTTGATTTGATGTTCTATCGTCAGGAGATATCCATGTTGTTTTGTGAATATTTTTGTGTGGAAATAATGTCCCACCTATAACTAAATTTTCTATTAAACATAATTCTATTAATCTTTCTCCATTCTGACTTGTTGTATTACAGCCTTCTCTCCCCATCACATGTTCCACTCCTGCGTTATCTTGTCCTACTTTGGCGTTGAAGTCTCCCATTACAATTAAAAGATCGTGTTTTGGTATTTTGTTTATAAGTTGTTGCAGTTGGTTATAAAAATCATCCTTAACTTCATCATCAGCTTCGTTAGTAGGCGCATAACATTGAATAATTGAAAGTCTTCCATGTTTTGTTTTGTATCGTGTTCGTATCAGACGGCTATTTACTGGTTCCCATTCTAATAAACTTCTTGCAGCTTTGTCTGTCATCATTATGCCTACTCCTTCACGGTGTTTTCCATCTTCCCTTCCAGAAAAAACTACTATTTTATTATCAATAGATCTCCTACCTGTTCCAAGCCAGCGCATTTCGCTTAATCCTAAAATATCTAGATCGTATCTGTCCATCTCGCTCGCGACCTGTGCATGTTTCGTCGGAGCGGCCATTGTTCGCACATTCCAGAATCCTATTTTTGTTGTTGTTTTAGGGCCGAAAAAACTATCACAACTATCTACTGCTAATTTACACATTCTGTATCAGGTCTACGTTTCATTAACAACATCGTTTTTACGATAGCGGCTTGTTAAACCTCTGATCAACGGTTCAATACCAAGCCGGAGAAAAGTGGAAGATGGAGGGGTTATTTAATATTAAGTGAAAAAATAAAAAGAAAGAAATCAGTTACACCCTAAAGCATGTTGTTAGTACTCATTTAAGCTGGGTGAACTTAGACTAAAGACTGTCAATAAAGGTCGAACGAGACTCCATGTTCTCAGTAGACCATTTCAACTAACCATTACACTACCACAGCGCTCATTGTGAACTAACTGGCTGGGCTTGACAGCACTGGTTAGATTCACTGGGGAGGTATATTCTGACAAAAGGCTGCTTCGTTTTTGCACCAGGGCACACATATGTAAGAGGTAATGAGTATGTTGACAGATTTGCCAATTTGGCTGATGTTGCATGCAAAAGGCAGTGGACTGTGCAGGCATTCTTATTGCCCTAACTAAACTGAACTGAACTAAACTAAACTAAACTCAATGTGAACTGATGATTGCTTCATTTTGCTATTGTTATAATTTTCTAGCCTTCAGTTAATAAAAGAACACTACAATTAATTACTTGTTTACACAGGGTATTGCCAAAACCTTAGAAGATAAACACTCAATTATCAAAGACCTCAGCAGCCATGTTGCAAAACTGAGAGCAGATGGACAATATACACAAGCTGATAATATCATCAGGCTCACAGATCTTTATGAAGTACTCAGTAGACAGGTGCAGAGGCAGATGAAAACTTGTAGTGATATTGTTGCCACGCATCAGGCATTTCTACAATGTTTGATTGAATTGGAGACTGTGATTAGTGAGTGTGATTGCATGGTCAGTGACAAGGCCATGTGTAATTTACCAATGATTGACCATATAGTCAGGTATAAGGTGAGTGTTATCTTTTTTGTCACCCTTAGTTATGTCTCATTGTATGCGACCATCAGCGGTGAATGTTGAGAGAAGACAAAGGAGGCATGACACCTCTAATATTTTATCACAATTCATAGCACAATCATTGTGCTTGCTTTCTAATCAGAAGAGTTTGATCCCAGTAGTGGCAGATTTTTTTTAAGACTAGTAAGCCTCTGGGATTCACCCAGCCTCTAAAAATTGGTACCAGAGATTTTTCTTGGAAGTAAAGGCAGTCTGGCATGATACCGGCCTCACCCAAAATTGTGCCATGGTCATGGAAAAATATGGTCACTAACACCATGTTCCCCATATGCCTAGCAAGGTGTGGACGGAATCTTTACTTACTTTTATAACACAATCTCATTTCATGTTACTCTTTTCAGATTTGAAAGAGGAAAATTGAGTTGAGAATGCCTCACTCAAAGCTGTAACTGCTGATTTGTATTTTAAATGATCCACGATAAAGTCACTACATTTACTTAAAATGTGCTGAATTTTTGGAAAATGATCAAGTTTGTGCTGTGCCAAGCTGTTACAAAACAATTTAAGCTTCAATTTAAAAGTGTTGATTCCATTGAACGTGGATGGAAATAAAGAGTATTTTCCTTGTAAGCACTTGTTAAGAATATTCAAATGATATGACATAACTAAAAATTCCAAATCACAAAGCCACTCTTGATTTTTAGGTAAACCACACTCCAAAGGCAAAACAGTTTTCGACTCCAAAAATGAAAGAACTTGATCTTTTAATTTGAAAAAATGCAACAGCATTTTTCCTCTAGAGAGCCATCCTAATTGAGTTGTGAAGTAAGAGTTCACCATATTCATTTATTTTTTCTTCAAAAAGTTCTCTAAATTTTCTTTGATTAACACAGAAGAGGATCAATGACATATTGAAAACTCATGCCTTTAGCACACAAAACCTCCTGATGAATGAAAGTGATATGAAAGCAATTTCTGATCTAAATACTGCTCAAGCAAAGAAACACAGCCATTCCTCTTCCCTAACATTTCTGGGGCTTCATCTGTACAAATACACTGAAGTTTAGAGCATTCAAGTTTATTGCTCAAGTTCATCATTATTTCGACACAGTTTTTCACTGCGTCAGATATATCTCTTCCAGTTCAGTTGTTGTTCTCAATAAATCACAAAGCCCTTAAAGTTCCCAAAACACATAAAAATTGTTGTTTATCCACCTCACAAACACAATTAACTAAGCATTATCTGTCATGTTGCCACTCTCATCTATTGCAATAGAGAAGTATCTTGAAACAGCAGTTACATATTTTATCTGTTTTGATACATCGCCTACCATTTCTTCAATGCGCCTCATAATTGTACTTCGTGGTAGGGAAATATTTTCTGCAATTTGTTTGATATTTGTATCACCAGCGTTTTCTGCAAAGATGGATATGCTTTCCTTAATAATCTCACCGTCTGAGAATGGCTTTTTTTCTTCTTCATGAGAAGAAGTGATATTTTGTAAGAAACCTTTACCATGTTTTTCATTTCTTCACTTTAAAAAAAAAAAAAAAAAAAAAGTTTTGCATACAATGACGGCTTTTCTTTTTTAGATGTAGTCAGTTCTTAAAGCAGAGACAGGAGGATATGATTTGTTGAATGCATCATGTGTTTGTTTGAAATGCCTTTCAAGGTTGTATTTTTAGGAACTGCTACTGTCATTGAACAGATCAAATAAATCAGTTTCGAAGCACTTCCCATTGTAAAGAGAAACTGTTCTTCCCATTCTTCATTAAATACTCGGACACCCACTTCATTTTTTCTCCTTTATGAACCATGTTTGCTTAAAGCCATTTTAACTAACACTAACTGCCAGCACTGCGCAACACAAATTGCAATAGAGTATACCAACCTCACAAAGAAAAATTATGCATCAACAATTATTTAGAACCATATAGGTAAAACTGCACCATCTGTTGTAAGAAATATTATTACGAAAAAACTACACCACAAAGTCACTGCAAATTACAAAATAAGAAATAGAAAGATTAATAATAAACTCCATTTTGATTTATTCAATCTAAAATTCACAGATGGTTAAGGATTATTAATTTTTAAATTGTTATATCTCTGTAACGACTAGACCTAGAAATGCCTAGCATGTCACAAACGGAATATCAACATTAGATGTATTTCCGGGTCATTCAAACCAAGGCTAGGCCTATTATTTGATGCATTTTATGGAAGATTTCGGAGACCACTAACGATGGCAAACTAACAGCACCTTGACAGAAGGAAGGATGTACTTGAAAATTGGCTTTTATAAATCACACAATCTGATAGTGATAAACAGGTTCACAATGAATCTTGATCTATCAGTGGGCCAATCAAAATATCTTGACAGGCAATTACTTGGCCTTCAGGCATAGGGTTGGCCACCCATGGCTTAGGCGATCATGTCCTTCCACAACCTTCTATCCATTGTTCATTGTATCAATTCTATTGTTGATTGTTTTCCATGCCATGACACCAAGCTATCTAGTTTCATCTCTCTTTGTTGTCCGTGATCGCTCTTTTCCTGTATTTTGCCAGTTGTAACCAAGCATTCCAGGAATGGCAAAAAGTAATTTTAATGTCATGAAAAATATATTAACATCAAAACAAATAACACTAGGGCTAAAACTAAGAATAGCAAAATATTATATCTCCTCAAAATTCCTATATAGTGTAGAAATATGGTCATTAGAAAAGAAAACGGGAACAGAGATTTTAATGCTTTGAAATGTGGATATATAGAAAAATAGATAGAATTGGATGGAAAGAAAATAAAACAAATGATGAAGTCTTAAAACAACTAAAAATGAAAAGTAAACTACTAAACACAATTCAAACAAGACAAATGCGATTTTTGGGCCATGTTAAAAAACACAACAGCCTACTAAAAGTAATCTTGGAGGGGAACATAGATGGTAAAAGAGGCAGAGGTAGACCAAGGCTAACATGGATGAGTAACATCAAAAGATGGAAAAATCAGCCTATGACAACCTGCACCTCAAAGCAAGAGACAGACAAGAATGGCACTAAAGGGTAGCCAACTTTCATTGCGGAGATGGTACTCGATGATGATGAACCAAGCATTCCAACTTTCCTCTTCTCATGATGTGCCAGAAATAAATTGTTTCTTTCTGATGTTTCTTGGGAACTCCCTTTTTTATCATTATATAAATTTATTTTTTATTATGTATTATTAATATTATTTAAGTCATAGAAATATTTATTAATTTAAAAGTATTGTTGAATATTTTTAAAAATGTCAGCATGAAATAAGACAGATGGGAAAACAAATAAAACTATTTGAACCAGTCTAGACTATCTTTAAATCAACAATAACACTGTTTCTTTGAAGAACATTTCTGGTCTTGGTGATTTGCTAAGTATTGAAAAAAAATTCAAAATTGATCAGTGAATTAAAAAAAAATACAGTTGAAACATCTTAACATCTTCTCCTCATTTCCCATTCCCATTTTTTGCCAAAATTTACCACATAACCCTGACATCAATACAAAATATGCCATTTATGGGCAACAAAACAAAAACATAATTATCTTTTTACTTTACTATTAAGAATTCATCTTAAAGCCTCATACAGTTTTATAAGAAAGGATAATATATTTTGTCATATGCTACTTTTTTACTATAGTATATGGGGCAGGTCTGAAATATATGCTGATGTCCACTTGTGTATACAACTGTTTCACCAAACCTATAAATTAGGATGTTTTCTTTTTGGTAAAAATTTGTTATTTATATTTAATGTAATGAGTAGATATAAGGTGTAACAAAGCATGCCAAGTTATAGGCCAAGTATCAACACTATTAAAAAACAAAGCAATAACTACGGAAGCAAAAAGGGCAATATACAAATCAATTTTTCTACCAACTCTGTGCTATCAGTGCCAGAATTGGACGCTGGACTCTAGAACAATAAGAAAGATAACCGAAATGACCACCGAAATGAAATGTGTCAGTAGAATGACAGGAAACAGCTTAAGAGACAGAGTAAGAAACACCTCCTCTCCCAAACAAAGAAAGGTAACTGTAGTCCCCATCGTAGCAGTCTCAGCACACGCCAAAAGACATAAGGCAGAAAGTGAACACAGCCAACTGTTCCCTGTTATACGATGTCATCAATCATCGTGAACAATCGGGATATCGAAACATGATCAAAACAGATGAGACACACAGCTCACGTTGTGCACAGAGCACTTAACTCAGTAGCTCCTGCAACAGGTTTACAAAGAAGTGAGAAGATGCATTAAAAGGGATAGGAGGAAATATATAGATGAACTAACTAAAGAGGCAGAAGAAGCAGCAAATAAAGGGAATATGAAAGAACTGTACAACAGCACAAAGAAATTAAGTGGAAAATACAAACAGATCAATGCCTTTATTAAAG
Source organism: Megaustenia siamemsis (assembly GCA_032433765.1). Lineage (NCBI taxonomy): Eukaryota > Metazoa > Mollusca > Gastropoda > Stylommatophora > Ariophantidae > Megaustenia > Megaustenia siamemsis. The sequence goes on from JAVIAB010000124.1 coordinate 74,600,239, forward strand.
ATAAGAAAGGAAATCTGCTTAGTAATATAAGGGAACAAATGGAGAGATGGAAAGAGCACTTTGAAGAACTTTTGAATAGACCCGACTCAAATAATCCTCCAGATATACTACCAGCAGAAGAAGAGTTATACGTTAACTGTGGAAAACCAAGCAAAAAAGAAATAATGAAAGCCATCAAGCTATTAAAAAATGGTAAAGCCACAGGACCAGATGAAATTTTTTCGGAAGCCATCAAGGCAGATATTAACACCTCTACCAAAATGCTACATAATCTATTAGATAAAATTTGGGAGAGGGAAGAAATACCTAAAGACTGGAAAGAAGGTTATATGATCAAACTACCAAAGAAAGGAAGTTTACAGGAGTGCACAAATTATAGGGGAATTATGCTACTATCAGTGCCAGGAAAAATATTAAGCAGAATCATTCTGGAGAGACTAAAAGAGGCCATAGAGAAACATTTGAGAGATGAACAAGCAGGTTTTAGGAAGAACAGATCATGTGCTGATCAAATAACTACTCTACGTATAATAGTTGAACAAAGTTTATAACTAAAATCCCCACTTTATATTGGATTCATAGATTACGAAAAGGCATTTGATAGTTTAGACAGAAGAATGCTTTGGAAGTTGCTGAGTCATTACGGAATCCCCATAAAGTTTATTAACCTGATAAAAACAATGTATGAAGGAATGAAATGTAGTGTGATGCATGAAGGACAGCTTACAGAAGCATTTGAAATAAGATCAGGAGTAAGGCAGGGATGCCTTCTGTCTCCATTTCTCTTTCTACTGGCCATAGATTGGATTATGAAAATAACTCAAAACAACAGAAATGGAATCCAGTGGTCACTTACCAAGCAACTTGATGATTTAGACTTTGCTGATGACATAGCTCTCCTATCACACAGCCATCAACAGATGCAGGATAAAATGAGCATACTTGATGAGAGATCACAACAGCTGGGACTGAAGATTAATAGAGATAAGACCAACATTATGAGAATTAATACAGTTGGCAATAACCAAATAAAACTATGAGAAATACCTCTATTAGTTGTGCGATCTTACATATATCTGGGCAGTAATATAGATAAAGAGGGAGGAACAGAAAATGATACCAAAACAAGGATATCAAAAGCAAGAGGAGCTTTCATTGCACTGGGAAACATATGGAAATCCAAAGAAATTAGGTTAAATACAAAAATAAAAATTTTCAACTCAAATGTTAAGGCGGTCCTATTATATGGCTGTGAAACATGGAGAACAACAAAATTGACAATCACGAAGATACAGACTTTCATTAATGGGTGCTTACGCAGAATAAAAGGATGGATATGGCAGGACAAAATCACTAACATAGAATTATGGAAAGGTACCAGTCAAACACCAGTGGATAAAGAGATACAGCGAAGACGATGGCGCTGGATAGGACACACACTTCGGAAGCCAACTGAGAGTATTACACAACAGGCCCTTTTTTGGAATCCCCAGGGGAAAAGATAAAGAGGAAGACCAAGGAATTCTTGGAGAAGACAGATGGAAGCAGAGATGAAGATGATGGGGAAGACATGGAATGATCTTAAAAGAATGGCAAAAGACAGAACGACTTGGAAAGTGTTTGTTGAAGACCTATGCTCCACTGGGAGCTAAAAAGGAAGAAGAAGAAGAATTTCCAATATTAGGAAGAAACAATCATCATTTTTTGGCCATGTAATGAGAAGAGAACAGCTGGAATATATTGTAACATCTGGGAAAATTGAGTGACAAAGAGATAGAGGGAAGCAAAGAAAAAAGATACCAGACAGCTTAAGAGAATGGCTTGGCAGAAAGTCAACAACAGAAATGATAAATAACTGTCATGATCGAAAGTTGTGGAGAAACATGATCACCTAAGACAGAAGGCATGGTACTTGATGATGATGATTTAATGTAATAAATAACATATATGTAAGGTTATATATGCATATATAAATTAGCCTACCATTACAAGCTATGATGACAAAGCTTCAGATCTGTGTAGTTACACTGAATTTATGTGTATGGAAGTAACTGTGAAATGGCATAAAATTCCTTGCCTTTTGTGAGATAGTCATGGTCATAGCTGGTTATCTAGGTGTTGATTGTTCTATCCTTTCTGGCTGCGTTTTTTTTTCATTATTACTTCATATAGATATTCCTCAGAATAACCAGTGTCTGTAATAATGTAACTGTGCCATAATGATAGATCTTAGCATGATATTTGTTGATGACATCAATATTGAAGTTTCTTAGAGACAATGAGAGAAGAGAATCTTTGAAGTTGCTGATTTCACCATACATCTTGAACAATTTATTTTGCTTGCAATATGCTCATTAGTCATACACATTGTGTGGCACTTTGTTTTGTTATTACTTTATTCTGATAGTGTTTATTTTATTTTAATTTATCAAGCAGTTTCATTAATTTATTATATTTTTTATAAGGGTACAGTTTAACCTGCTGTGCTAGTTTATTTTGTATGGTGAGTACAGAGTTGATCTTTCAACAGTTCTCAATGTCACGCAGCTGTTTAATCTCTATTTTCTGCTTACTTGTTTTAACTTTTATATCACCTCACAAGGGGCGTTACATTTCTTTTGTTTTGCTATTTTATATTCAGACAGTTCTAGAAAAGTTGCAATATCTTGAGCCCAGGCTGATTGTTGCATTGGAGAAAGCTGATCAGATTGATAAACAGGGAATAGAGAATGTTCTGACAGGAAAGGTTAACAAATTAAATCAGAAGGTAAAGTCATACTTTACTTTAATTATATATTGACTGGTCAAATTCATTTCATTTAAAAGAAAACAAAATGTTTGCTTCTAATTACCATTTCTTTATAAAATTAATATAACAAATTTATGTCATTGAGTGTCGTCTCTGCATCGAAGGTTGGCTACCATGGAGCGCCATTTTGCTCTGTCTATTGCTTTGATGGTACAGGTTGTCATAGGCTGACTTGTCCATCTTTTGATATTACTCGCCCATATTGGTCTTGGTCTGCTTCTTTTACCTTCTATTTTTGCTTCCAATATTACTTTTAGTAGACTGTTGTGTCTTTTAACATGCTCCAAAAATGTAATGTCTTGTTTGAATTGTATCTAGTAGTTCTCTTTTCATTTTTAGTTGTTTAAGACCACATTGTCTGTTTTCTTTTAGTTCCATCCAATTCTTCCTATAAGACTAAAGTCATGAAAAGTTTAATTCCAACAAGTGACAAAATATACATGGAAAACAAACCAGTAGAAGAGATCGATCACTTTATCTATCTTGGAAGTCACATTGATCGAGAAGGGGATACGAGCAAAGAAATTAGAATCAGACTGGCTAAAGCAGCAATGTCTTTCAGAAGCCTTGAAAAGTTGTGGAAATCAAAACTCATTAGCACAAACACAAAACTTAGGCTATTCAAATCAAATGTACTATCAACCCTTACGTATGCGTGTGAAAGCTGGAAAACAACAAGAGATATAGAAACAAAGTTGAACGCATTCGAAAATAAATGTCTAAGGAAAATACTTGGTATAGAATGGAACGAATTCAAAACAAACGAGGAAATTAGAGAAATCGCCAATCAACCACTAATATCTTCAGTAATAAAGAAAAGACGATGGTCATACGTTGGACATGTGATGAGAAGAGATAATAATCGAATAGCAAAGCAAGCCCTCATATGGGAAGCAACAGGTAAAAGAAAAAGAGGAAGACCCAGGGAGACACTGAGAAGAACATTGATGAGAGAGGCAAGAGCAGCAGGAATCGGCTCCATCAATGAGATAGAACTGCTTGCACAGAACAGAGACAGATGGCGAGATTTGATAAAATATCTTTAAAAGAAAACTGCTAGAACAAAAATTCATATAGGAGAAGGTGTATCTTGGTCTACGCCCTATGGGCCGGTTACGGCTCGAAAGGTCAATAGATAGATAGATAGAATTCTTCCTATTCTATAAATCCACATTTCAAAGGCTTCAATTGTCTGTTCTGTTTTCTTGTCTAATGTCTATGTTAATATCACAAAACAATTGTACAATATTTCTTGTATGTTTTTATTTTATTTCATATGATTTTTGTCAGTTATATAAATTTGCATTTGATCTATTTTATATTCACACAATTCCTACATAGGATTCCTACATTCCTTGTTGTCTCTTCTCAATACATGTCCGACATATGTCCATCTTCTCTTCCTAGTTGTAGATGAAATCATTGGTTGCATGACCATTTCTCTTCTCTATATTAATCTTGAATTCATTACATTGCACACTGTTTATACTACTCTTACATAATTATACAGAGTTGTTTTACACACAACGAAATATTACATTTTCCACTACCTTTTACTACCCCTCTATCACTACTATTTAAAAAAAAAATACAAATACATATAGCGCAAAAACTGGTAGGTGATAATTCACTTCTGTTTAGTTTAATTTAGTCTAGTTTAGTTTATTGAACTGATCATCATCATCATTGTACATCGGATTTGCCAATAAGTGCTCAGACCTCCTCTCCAGATTGCCCCTCAATGTGTTGAGACTGACAACTCCAGTTGTGTGTTGATTTGTTATTCTTCTGTGTCTCCACACATCTTCCCTTTCTTGTATCTCCAATTTTGATCTTATGGCCTTACAATCTGGATATGGGTGTAGATTCATGATCATTGAATTATTGGCTTGCTCTATCTCCCTTAGGGAATTCAGAATGTCAGCCTGGTCCATTGCATGTCTACCTTCCATGTCCGCTGTTTCAGCCAGGCTGTCAGCTCATTTTGTTTCTTTTCATGCCAGTGTCCATGAACGAAAATTAAACAGATCTCAGTCAGTCCTGAATTCTTTAGTGACTCCAACCACTGTTTTCAAGCCCAACACCTTCTGATTTTCATGAGCATGCTCGTCGAGTCACTCAGAAAAATACTTGAATAAAAGGTTGTATTTCTAGACATACTATTGCCTTAGTTAATGCCATGATCTCCATGGTCAAACTACTTGCAGTTACCACGAAAGCACTGCTATCCTCCTTTACTGTTTTTCCTTTGACCTGAGCCATATCCACAAAAAGCACTTATAAATTTTAACTTAAAGGATTTCAAGAGTCTATGCATATATCAGACTTTGGCAAGTTTAGTCATATATATTTTTAGTCATATTTGTTACAGCTCAGACTACATCTTATAATGTCATTGCCCTAAAGATTTGCAGTTTCTCATAATATGGCAAAAATATGACATATTTTTTCTTGTTTATTTTTACCATGAACTAAAAACACCATTGTGTTATAACTGATGATAATTCTGATAAATATAGTGAAAAAGAAAGATTATTAACAATGGACATGTTATATGTAGTCTCAAGCTCTACAGGCACAGATACAGAATCAGCTGACACATTTTGAAAGTATTCATAAAGAGAGCATGAACTTTGATGCTGAAGTCACAGAAGTCATGTCGTGGTTTGAAAAGAAAGAAGATATTTTGACCAAATGTAAAACTCTTCCACTTGATGCAGATAAGTTCAATGATATCATTGAAAAGCACAAGGTAATTATAAAAGTTATAAAACTCTGTCTTATTATTTATTTTCTTAGGTAATTGATGAGTTGGCATATCTAACATCTTTGGCTGATGAGTTAGCTTTTCTGACATTTAAGCTGATGAGTTAGCTTTTCTGACATTTAAGCTGATGAGTTAGCTTTTCTGACATTTAAGCTGATGAGTTAGCATATCTGACATCTCACAAGATGAGGTAGCATAAATGATGTCTAAACTTATTAGTTAGCACAGTGAGGTCCAATCTTTTGTTGCCCGAGGGCCAAACAGAACATACTGCAAGAGAGCACAGGCAGACAAACACATAGGTAGCAGGTAGTAATATGGTAATACCAAAAGCTGGCAGGTAATTATTAGTAGAAAATAAAAACGTCAAAGAAATTACTCAATGTGCTCCAATCATTGAAACAAGCTTCTCAATGTTTACTTTAAAATCTGTCCAGGACAGTCTTAGACAGACTTCCAGCAAGGCATATTCAATATGATTTTTAGTTTAGAATTTAATGGTTTCAATAAAGTACCATCATATACATATGTACTTCAACATTGGGGGCCTTGGTAGCCTAGTTTGGATAATCACTTGACTATGCTACTGATGTTTGAACCCATGTTTGATTCCCACTGGATGCAGTGAGAGTTGTACTCATGGTTGGAAAAAAAATACCTCTGCGGTCAACCCAGCTACTGGCAGAAATGGGTAGTAGGACTCTGGGAAGGTGAGTAATGCCACCTCGCATTGTGAGTTTTGATGCTTGAAGTGACACTATCCACAAGTCTCTGAACACTTCTGGATAGGCGGCCGAGCACATATGGGTGAAAAGCTCACGTGCTAAAACGCTGGTTCAAGTCTCATACTTTACCTTTACAATGGTGGTCAGAAAAAACCTGTCACAATATTGCCTTATGTACTTCAACACAAAGCAATACCTATTACCACCATGAAACATCTTATACAAAGTACATTCATTCAAACATTATGCTACCAAAGCCAAATATGACCACTTATATCTAAGAATAAAAGAAAGATTGTCACCATAAAGATGTGATGTCTGAGTAAAGTGCTTGGAGTAACCAGAAAAGACAGAATCAAAAATGATTTTATAAGAGAAAGAGTAGGCATTGAACCAAACCTAAGCTGCATGCAGAAACAACAAATAAACTGGTCTGCCCATCTAGAAAGAATGCTGTGTGTTTCCATACAATTCAAACCATATATTAAAACAGGAGAAGAGCAATAGCCGACCCAGAGTAAGATGGACAGACAACGTCAAGAAAACGTTACAACATAAATTGACAATGATTGAGGCCATCAAAATGGCAAGAAACAAAGCTTTGTATCTCCCTCGACACCCAAATGGGTACAAGAGGAAGTGAAGAAAGAAAAGAAAGAAAGACATACATCATCATCATGTGCCATACCAGTTGGCGTAGGTGATCATGTCTTTCCACAATCTTCTATCTACAGTGCATTGTATCAGTTCTGTTGTTGACTGTTTTCCATGCCATGACACCAAGCTATCCAGTATTTTCTCTCTCTGTCGTCCGCGATCTCTCTTTCCTTTTATTTTGCCAGTTATAACCAAGTATTCCAACTTTCCTCTTCTCATGATGTGCCCGAAAAATGTTGATTGCTTCTTTCTGATGTTTTTTAAGAGCTCCCTTTTTGTGTTGGCCTCTTTGAGAACTTCCTCATTGGTCTTTTTAGCTGTCCAGGGAACTGTCAACATTCTTCTGAGAAATTCCATCTCTGTGGCCTCTAATCGTCTTTTCATTTGTTTGTCTACTGTCCATGATTCGCTTCCATAGGTCAGAATTGGCTCTATATAGCACCGATGAACTCTCTTTCTCATTTTTATTGACATAAATTTGTTGCATAAGATGTTTTTCATTTTCTGAAATTCTATTTTGGCCTGAGCTATTCTGCTTTTTATTTCTGTGGTGCATCTCCCATCTGATGCTATTATTGTGCCCAAGTATTTGAAACGTTGCACTTGTTTCAGATTTGTCTCGTTTATTTTTATGCTGCAATATGGTGGTGATTGTTTCTTCGATATAACCATTACTTCTGTTTTCTTACTATTCAGACTGAGACCTTTCTTGTTGCTTTCTTTTACTATTATGTCTATCATTTCTTGTAGACCGTTGACTTCAATTCCTTTTTTGTCTACTATTGATCTCATAATATATTCGCTGTAAAGTGTATACAAATCCGCTGACAGAACACAGCCTTGTCTGACTTGCTTTGTATATTGGAATTGTCCTGTTTGGTTGTTAATTAGTATAGCTGCTGTTTGTTGCCAGTACATGTTTTTTATGATTCGCAGATCCTTGCCATCAATGTTTAATTTCTCCAGCATATTGATTATTTCCACATGCTTTACTTTGTCAATGCTTTCGTGTAGTCTATAAAGCACATATATTGATCTTTCTTTACCTCTATAGATCTTTCTATCAATGTTCTTAAAATGTATATTGCATTATTGGTGCCCTTTCCTTCCACAAAACCACATTGTTCCTCACTTATTTCTAGTTTTATTTTGTTCGTTACACGTCTCATGATTATTCTTAGTAATATTTTAGTCATATGGCTCATGAGACTAATAGTGCGATGGTCTTCACAATCAGTGGCACCTGACTTCTTCAGTATGGCTACAAAGATAGATTTTAGTAGATCTTCAGGTATGTATCCAGTGTTATATATGTCATTGAGTAATTTTGTTATGACTTGTACTCCCAGCTCTCCTAATGCATTTATCTCTTCGATTGTTATATTGTCAGGACCTGGAGCTTCGCCTCTTTTCATGTGTTGAATTGCGTCCTCCACTTCACTCTGCATTATTGGTGGTCCTGTGTCTTCATTTGAATTGCTTAATTCTGGTCTTTCATCATCATAGAGTTGACTGATATATTCTGTCCATCTTTCCATTGTCTTCTCCTGTCCCATTATTATATTTCCTTCCTTTGATTTCACACATCCTGAAACTTTGACTTCTTTTCTTCCTGTTAATTCATTTAACTGATTGTGCATAAATTTTGAGTCTTTCTTTTGTTGTTTTTCCATTTCTTCACATTTCTGTTTTAACCATCCTTCCTTTGCTTCACTGCACTTGTTCTGGATCTCTTTGTGCAATATTTTGTATGTCCGTTCTTGTTTCTTATGTTTTCTTCTTACGTCCCATTATTTGTAATATTTCTTCTGTCATCCATTTCTTTTGTTGATTCTTTTAGTCACTGGTATTACTTCTTTTGATGTTTGTTGAATCAATTGTTTGAGCATTTCCCACTGCTCCTGGATGTCCTGTATTTTCTCAATAGCATTATATCTATTTTGTACTATCGTGCCGTACTTATCACTCATCTTTTTATCTACTCTTAGTATATCTAGTTCTAATTTTATATTTCTTGGTGATTTCTGTGCCTTCCGCAGTTTTATTCTTATCTTTCCAACAACTGGTACATGGTCACTATTGCAATCTGCTCCTGGCCTTGTTTTAACAGATGTTAGCCCATTCCTGAATCTTCTTTGTACCAGTATAAAATAATTTGATTGTGTACTTTTTTGTCTGGGCTTTGCCATGTCCATAGTCGCCTAGGGTGTTGTTTGAACCAGGTGTTACCTATAATCATTTCATGGGTCTTTGCCCAATCTATCAATCTATCCCCTCTGTCATTCATCTCTCCAAGGCCATGCCCCCCAGTCACATTTAGCACTTTAGCTGTTCCTACCTTTGCATTGAAATCCCCTTATATAATAGTTATTTCTTGGGATTTACACTGTTCCATGGTCGCCTCTAGCTCCTCGTAAAAAGTGTCAATGTCTTCTTCTTCGCTATTACTTGTTGGTGCATAAACGTGAATTATGTTGATATCCATTGGTCTGCCTCTCAATTTTACTAGCAGAATTCTGTCTGATACTGGCCAAAATCCTTTCACTGTTTTGCTTCTTTCTCTATCTAACATGATGCCTACTCCACTTTCGTGTGTGGTTCCCCCAGAGTAAATTACATTTCCACTGTCGCGTTGTAATAATCCTGCTCCTTTCCATCTCATTTCACATAGTCCCAAGATGTTCAATTTCATTCTCTTCATTTCTTGGCTGATGTTTTCTAGTTTTCCAACCTGGAATGCTGATCTAATGTTCCAAGTTCCTATTGCTAGTGTCTCTTTATTTTTGATCTTGCATACAGTTGCTTGATGACGATCGGGTGTAACCTATAGCACATGACGCTCCCTACCGGACGAGGTGGCTGTGAAGTCCCCATTAATGTTGTTAGCTGTAAATATAAGGTTGTGATTTGTCATGATTAGTCCAGGCAATTTAAGAAGGTAGTTTGCCATTACTTTCCTTCTTGGCAGTGATTGTACTAGTCGGAGATCGCAGCCATTGTCTCTATACATGAGATCCTCTGCCTGCCATCACAGTGTGGGGACCATAACCGGCACTACTTGTCGGCTGCTCCCACAACACCATCCACCACCTGCTCCAATGGCTTCACATAACCCTGATAGGTGGGCTAAATGGGAGCTCCACCTTGCCCAGGGGTGTCCCGAAGACTAGCGGAGGAAAGGAAAACTTAATTAGGTGTTGAATAAATAGACCAGGACAGTAATGTGAGTTAGTTAGGGGTATTTATGTCTGTTTAAATAACAGACTCCTAGTTTATATTGGAAAAAACTTAAAGTAGAAAAAAATTACTTTCTTTCTCTCACACTCTCTCACACTCTCTCTCTTTCTTTCTCTTTCTCTCTTTCTGTCTATTCAGCTGTCTCCTTTATCAGTGCATTGTATCAGTTCTGTTGTTGACTGTTTTCCATGCCATGTCACCAAGCTATCCATTATTTTCTCTCTTTGATATTCATGATCTCTCTTTCCTTCTATTTTGCCAGTTGTAACCAAGTATTTCAACTTTCCTCTTCTCATGATGTGCCTGAAAAAGGTTGATTGTTTCTTCTGATGTTTTTTAGGAGTTCCCTTTTTGTGTTGGCCTCTTAGAGTATTTCCTCATTGGTCTTTTTAGCTGTCCAGGGAGCTTTCAACATTTCCTCTGAGAAATCCCATCTCTGTGGCCTCTAATCGTTTTTTCATTTGTTTGTCTACTGTCCATGATTCACTTCCATAGGTCAGAATTGTTCTATATAGCACCGATGAACTCTTTTTCTCACTTCTATTGACATAGATTTGTTGCATAAGATATTTTTCATTTTCTTAAATGCTATTTTGGCCTGAGCTATTCTGCCTTTTATTTCTGTGGTGCAACTTCCACCTGATGTTATTATTGTGCCCAAGTATTTGAAACGTTGTACTTGTTTCAGATTTGTCCTGTTTAATTTTATGCTGCATGATGGTGGGGATTGTTTCTTCAATATAACCATTACTTCTGTTTTCTTACTATTCAGACTGAGACCCTTTTTGTTGCTTTCTTTTACTATTATGTCTATCATTTCTTGTAGTTCATTCTTTGTCTCTGCTATTAAGACTGTGTCATCCACATATTGCAAATTATTTATGTTGTGACTGTTGACTTCAATTCCTTTTTTGTCTACTATTGATCTCATAATATATTAGCTGTAAAGTGAAAACAAATCTGGTGACAGAACATAGCTTTGTCTGGCTCCTTGTTTTATATATTGGAATTGTTCTGTTTGGTTGCTAATTCGTATAATGGTCAATATTTTGTTATTTGGTTATTGAAAGCCTCGGTATCACTGCAAACGAATGAAAATTCATAATTGTTCAACCGCCCATGCCAGCGTAATCATCCAAATTAATATCTCATCTCCCAAACAAAGAAAGGTAACTGTAGTCCCCATCGTAGCAGTCTCAGCACACGCCAAAAGACAAGACAAAACCGCGCAGAAAATGAACACAGCCAACTGTTCCCTGTCATACGATATCATCATTCATCGTAAACAATTGGAATATCAAAACATGATCAAAATGAATGAGACACACAGCTCACGGTATGCACAGAGCACTTAACTCAGTAGCTCCTGCAACAAGCTGCACTTTGAATATGAGGAAACTGCAACAAGGAACACTTTTCATGTATAGACTTCAATCGTTCCCGCCGCCTATCCACCATATACCGGAAGTTCACGTCTTCTTGAAAATGATGGTTGTATTTTTTAAAAATGTATAGCGTTTGATGATGTTAGGCCATTGTTGTTGACTCCAATTCCTAACATACAGACACACAGTTAGTCGTCAGATTATCCCCGTCGCACATCAAACAACAGACCGTAAAATTAGCGTACGGCCGGTCTAGGGATGTACGATGAGCCATTAATAATGGTCAATAAATTAATAATGGTCAATAATTCTTATATACTGCCAATTGTACACTGCTTCTTCTGTAACTGTTGTATCTTTGTGAAGGGCTAAAGTGGCTTGGCTTCTGGGCTATTCTGATCTGCACTGGTAAATATCTGTATGGACTAGCTATCATTTCTCGTCTGATTGATATCAGATTATTTCTGCTTCAATAACTTGATATACTATCTGCATCTGTGTTCTATGCTTGAGTCCCGACTTCTTGTCTATTGTCAGCCAGTCATAGGTATCCAAAATCTGAAAGTCCCTCTAATCTTTGCAGTATGGATAGAAATATTAATGTATTTCCCATAATCTTTTCACTGCTGGCATAACGTCTTTTCCAGCCTGAATAATTGCTGCTCTGTCATGGTCTTGTTGCTTTCTATGAAAAGATTCACTTGTCCTACTCTGTAAAGTTCAAATTATGCATTCTATCTCTTAATTTCTCACCTTGCTGAGTTCAGGGACAGGTTATTTAGTATCCTTGGTGGTGACCATTGCCCTACCCTCCACACTGAGATTTCTGTTTATTTACTGATTGGCTAGTTTTCTTGTCTCCTAGCCTTGGTACTAAATTTATCAAACCTGTTTATACATTCCTTATTAACAGTTCAAATTTGTTTGTTTGCTTGTTGTTAGGATCATCATCATCATCATCATCACTGCACACTTGACAAACCCATATTTCCCTCGAGAAAATCCGAGGAGAATCCTGGCCCACATGCATAAAAAATCTGTAGCATGGCCTGGGATCCACAGTGTGAATAGGTTTTTGTTGACAATTTTGTCTGGGCAACGGTCATTAGGGGTCTACTCTTTGTTATTTTAACTGCCAAGGGATCTTTAAAGTGCATGATTGCACACGTGACCTGTTTATTGCCAATTTTTTTTTTCCGTTCGCCAGCTTTTACCTCTGATGAAGTCCCTAGAGATTAGGAACTGAATTTTACGTGTTAATTCATTTTTCCCTGGCAGCCGTGTGCACAGGGGTCCCTTGCCGCACAGGCAGATAACTTCAACTTTGGAGGTACTCATATTTTTTCCGTCGATGAGTAATTGACGTCTCAAGCCGGGCCTCACTGCTGAGGACACAGGTGGTTACCACAGAGAGAAATCATAAATAAAAATCCCAACCGGTGTAGCCGGGATTTGCACCCACAACCTCTCTGTCTCGAGGCTGGCATTTTGCATCGAGACCAACCAGTCCCCTTATTGCTGATTTGGAAGAAAGCTAGATGTTAGATCACATTACCCATGAGATCAGGGGAGGGTAATATCATTTTTTAAAAAACCACAAATTAATTTTTCTTATTTTTGAAAAATTACCGCCGCTTTTGGTAGGTTTTGAACCCAGGTCCTTCCTGTCTTGAGGCTGACATCATACCTTTAGACTACCCAGCTCCGAACAGCCCATGTTCAATTACTAAATCCTGCAGCTTAATCATCTAGACCTCCTAATGGTTCACTTGGGTTCTCCACTATGGTTGGTCAATTAGGGTTTATAGAACTCGCTCTGCCAAATTTACATATAACATAAACAAGTACATTTGTTGTAGACAAAGAAGACATAATGAAGTCATCACAATTTAGGTTAAAACAGGACTAGCAATTAATTTTTTTTAGCAAGAACCATTGAGTCTTAGTCTGAAAAGTGTTCCTTGTTGCAGTTTCTTCATATTCCAAATCCAACTTGCTGCTGGAACTACTGAGTTTAGTGCTCTGTGCACATTGTAAGATGTGTTTTTCATCTGGATCATGTTTTGATACTCCGATTGCTTATGATGAAAATGATGATATGGTATGACCATGGACAGTTCAGCTGTGTTCAATTTTGGTGCTGCTTGGCATTATGTCTTTTGGTGAGTGCTGTAGCTGCTATGATGAAGACTGCAGCTGCCTTTCTTTGTTTGGATCCTCCAATGAGATGAATTTTAATTTGGATGATTCCACTGGCATTGGCGGTTAAGCAATTATGGATTTTAATTCATGTGCAGTGATACCAGGGCCTTTGACTAACCATAACCAATACATTTGACTTGAATATTCTAAGTTCAATTTTTTTGCTTAGTATTTTTTATTCCAAATTTTGTCCAGGTTTTTAAAGTGTGCTGCTGCTTTTGCTATCCTGCTTCTGATCTCTTTTTTAAATTTCACCTTCTTGATATATATTACTACCAAGATATACATAGAGATCAAGACATACAAATTCTACATTTGTGTGTAACGTCATGGTTTGTTGTTTAAATTATACCATGAAATTATCAAACTAATATAAACATCTTGATACTAAACAAAAGCAACATGCCACAGAAAACAACAGAGAGTCATTTTACAGCCCAGTCTGATCCTTGTATGTCCAGGAATTACACAGAAAAATACACATAGAAAAAATATCAAACTCATATTAGCCTACAGCAAGCAAATTGTTATCCGTCACAGCAGATCTAGATCATTACATTCTTTTGCCAGCAACAAAATATTATGTTCAATTCTGTCAGTATTTACACTTTTTACTCCTCAGCAAATATCAGCAGAAGCGGATAAACAGTTGCAAAGCTTCAAAAAAATAATACAAATAATGAATAATCAGTTTGAGGCCACAAATAAGTCACTTCAACAAGATTTCTCTGAGAAAATGAAGCACATACAAGCTTGGGAGGATTCCATTAGGGTTTGTGCCACTTGATCTTGTATTGTTCAAGGAACAAAAGTTAAAGTACTGGATATATTGATGTTCTGAGTGTTTGTTGACTTATCTTTGTCTCTGTATTTAATTATCTTTGTCACTATATACCACTCTCCACATCCATTCAACATCTATGCTGAGAACATCATAAGAAATGTCAGAAACGATGAAAGATTTATAAAGTTTGACCTTTTCGCAATAAATAGTAACATAATTCCAGAGTTCAGATATGCAGATGATACAATCCTCCTCTCTAACAATGCAAAAGAATTAAAAGAGATAATTGATTGTGTGAAAAAACATAATGAAGAGAAAAACCTCCATCTAAATATACAGAAAACCAAGATAATGCCCATTGACAAAGCAAAAAGTTGAATCCAAAATCATCATCAACAGTGAAGAACTTGAAATTGTAACAGACTATGAATATTTTAGATCTGCAATAACTAACAATGGAGACTGCCATAGACTCTATAACAGTATATGGTTGTGATTCATGGACAATCTCGCAAACAACAATTTAAAAAAATGTATTAATTTGAAACAAAATACTGCAGAAAAATCCTTAAGATACCTTGGATAATGAAAAAGAGCAATGAAGACATATACAAATATTTAAACATTAAAAAGAACTGGCTTATAAACACCTTTTTACAGAGAAAATTAAAATATTATCACCATGTCAAAAGACACAGTGGGTGGAAAGAACAGTAATGGAAGTCATGGTTCAAGGATGATGAGACAGGGACAGATCAAGAAGAAGGTGGTTTCAAGACATCAAAGTCCATGAACATGATGACAAAAGAAGAAGTTGAAGATCTTGTGGAGACAGATTCTTTCAGACGTCTGTGGTGAATGCAACGTTCTGCAAGGGACATTTGGCCTGTTGATGATGATAATATCACTATATTTACTTATCTTTGTCACTGTATTTAATTATCTTTGTTACTCTATTCACTCAACTTCAACTCCGGATTTACTTATTTGTGTCACTAATATTGTAGGCTGCCATGGTCATGAAAGAGAAGTATTTAAGTGAGACCCGGTTGGAGAGGGAAAGGTTTGAAGAATTTTGTCAGCAAGTTTTAAAGTGGCTGAGAGGAACAGAGCATGTGTTGTGTTATGGGCGTGATGGTTTGGATTATGAAACTCTTGGAAGTATGCTAAATAAGTTAACTGTAAGTATATTATGCTTTTTTTTATTTGAAACATTTATGAAATCTCAGAATTTCTTGTGTCAATTTTGGAGTATCTCAGGTTTTCATTTCTTTAGTATGTGTCTTTCAGTTATAACAAATGAAGTATCTTAAACTTTTATTTAAAACATCTATGGTATCTGTATAAATGAATTTAAATATTTTGAAATTAATATAAATATTTGGGAACTTTGTTAACCTCAGACAGAATGTGTACAAAAGAGGTGAGATGCAGAATACCTCAGGCAAAAGCAGCTTTCCAAAAAATGAGGAAGATACTATGCAATCCATTTTTGATAATAGAAACAAGAAAAAGAGTTCTTAAATGTTATGTAGAGCCAGTCTTAACATATGGATGTGAATCATGGACAATAGGACAACAGACAAAGACAATTATTGAAGTCTGTAGAAATGTGGTTTTACAGAAGAATGTTGAGAATACCATGGACAGCTAAGAAGAGTAATGAAAATGTTCTGAAAGAGGTCAAAGCAAAACAAGAGCTAATTTCCAATATTAGGAAGAATCAATCATCATTTTTTGGCCATGTAATGAGAAGAGAACAACTGAAATACATTGTAACAACTGGAAAAATTGAGGGACGAAGAGATAGAGGGAAGCAAAGAGAAAATATACCAGACAGCTTAAGAGATTGGTTTGGCAGAAGGTCAACAAAAGAAATGATAAATAACTGCTGAGATTGAAAATTGCAAAAGTTGTGGAGAGACATGATCACCTATGCCAGCAGGCCCGGTACTTGATGATGATGGCATCTGTGAGCAGTTCAAGCTGTTAGTTTGTTTTATATTTATAGTATCTCAGTAAAACAATCCATAAGACATATACTTTAACAAGCCGCTATCGTAAAAATGAATTTGTTAATGAAACATAGTTGATTGAGAAGGGGATACAAGTAAAGAAAATAGAAACAGAATAGCTAAAGCAGCAGTGTCTTTCAGAAGCCTTGAAAAGTTGTGGAAATCAAAACTCATCAGCACAAACACAAAACTTAGACTATTCAAATCAAATGTACTATCAACCCTTACGTATGTGTGTGAAAGCTGGAAAACAACAAGAGACATAGAAACAAAGTTAAACGCATTCGAAAATAAATGTCTAAGGAAAATATTTGGTATAGCGTGGAATGAATTCAAAACAAACGAGGAAATTAGAGAAATCGCCAACCAACCACTAATATCTTCAGTAATAAGGAAAAGACTACGGTCATATGTTGGACATGTGATGAGAAGAGATAATAACCGAATAGCAAAGCAAGCCCTCATGTGGGAAACATCAGGGAAGAGGAAAAGAGGAAGACCCAGAGAGACACTGAGAAGAACATTGCTGAGAGAGGCAAGAGCAGCAGGAATCAGCTCCCTCAATAAGATAGAGCTGCTTGCACAGAACAGAGACAAATGGCGAGATTTGATAAAATATCTTTAAAAGAATTGAAAACTACTAGAATAAAAATTTAGATAAGAGGAGTATCTTGGATTATGCCCTATGGGCTGGCTACGGCTTGAACGGTGTCATGATGAAGTTTCTCAGGCCTTCATTATAAAAACCTGTTGTGTTGTCAGCCTGTTCATTTGTAAATCTAATAGCGTTTCAGACTTTCATTGTAACTTTTATAACATCTAATTTGTAATCTTTTTAGCTCTCAGGTATTCATTATGGCCGTTATAATGTCCCAAGTTTCATTTTATTAATTTTTAGAAGATCTGTGCTGTATCTCAGGCTGTGGGTGTAATTTTTGTAGATTAGGCTTTCATTGCAGTCTTTATAGTATGTACCACATTTCTTTGTCTCAACCTTTGTAGACTTTTAATGTTGCTTTAAAGTCTTTTTTATTATTGTCTTAATAGTATTTCAAGATGTCATAGTCACTTATTTAGTATTCCAAATTTTCATTAGTACTTATATAGTACATCAGACCGTCAGAGTAATTTTTATTACCTCAGATAGACATTGTTATCTTTATAGTATCTCAAGCAGACCTTGTAATCTGTGTATCATCTTAAGTTTTCAGTATATTAAATCAAGGTGTATTGCAAGCTATTGCAAACCTTTAACATATCATATATGTTGGTAGAAGGATTTCTAAAGCTAGTAGAACATTTGAGAAACCAATGTTTGGCGCTGCAATTAATTCCTTCATTCATTCATACTTCTATAGAACAATTAAAGCCATAAGACAAAAGAAAGACAATTATGACCCAACTGAAATCATCAATGATAAATGAGGCCAAGCAATAACAAACAAAGCGCAAATCTTAACGAGATGGAAAGAATATTTCAAAGAGCTTTTGAATGCAGAAACAAGTCCAAAAACACATAAAAAACAACTAATTGTTGGCGATAAAGAACCAAATATACTAATTGAAGAAATAGAAGAAACACTGCGACTCACACCAAGAAACAAAGCCCCCGGAATCGATAACATCCCAGTAGAAATGCTAGCAGCAGCGGGAGAGGCAGGATGTAAATGGCTACACAGAATAATCAACGCTGCATGGATACAACAGCAAGTCCCAGACGATTGGAAACAGTCCATTATATTATCAATTTGGAAAAAAGAAGGGCAGCAGAAGAGACTGCAACCAATATAAAGGAATATCACTATTAAACCACACTGGGAAGTTATATGCCAAGATAGTTGAAAAAAGATTGAGACCAATTATAGACCCACAACTAAGTGATGCTCAGATGGGCTTCAGGAGGAACAGAGGTTACACAGATGCCCTATTTATCATAAAACAACTAGTGGAGAAAACAATAGATCATAATAAAACACTATATACAGCTTTTATTGACCAAGAAAAGGCGTTCTATAGGGTGGACAGGGAACAACTGTGGTCCGTATTGCCCTTGTACGGAGTGAGTCACCACCTAGTAGAGATATGCAAGAGCCTCTATGAAAGTAGTCGCACTACAGTAAGATCTTCAGCAGGCTACTCTAAACATTTCACCATTAACTCCGGAGTAAGACAAGGCTGTGTGCTTTCCCCTTTACTTTTCATCACATATATGGACAATATATGCAAATTAGCATGCCCAATCAAAGGAAGTATACCAACAAGGATGATAACAAGCGATAACACAAAAGAGAACAAAATATACGTACCAGAAAACAGCAGAAGAGAGGAAGAAATAAATGAAATACTATTTGCAGATGACCAAGTTCTGATACATGAAACAACTGAGGACCTGCAAGAACATATCAACAGGCTAAACAACACTTGTAAATAGTACAACATGAAGATCAACATAAACAAAAACCGAAGTAATGGCAATAGTGAGAAAGAAGGAAAAACAAAACAACATAATAGATAATACGATCTGAAGCAAGTAGACAATTTTAAATATCTGGGTAGCACGTTAACACAACACAATAACCAAGAGACAGAGATAGATACAAGGTGTAACAAAGCATGCCAAGTTATAGGCCAAGTATCAACACTTTTGAAAAGCAATAACTACGGAAGCAAAAAGGGCAATTACAAATCAATTTTTCTACCAACTCTGTGCTATCAGTGCCAGAATTGGACGCTGGGCTCTAGAACAATAAGAAAGATAACGACCACAGAAATGAAATGTGTCAGAAGAATGACAGGAAACAGCTTAAGGGACAGAGTAAGAAGCACCAACCTGAGGAAGAAACTCGAAATTGAACCAGCCATCGAATACATAAAGAAACAACAGATAAATTGGTTCAGCCACATAACAAGACAAAAAGAACTAACAATGACTCAAAGAGCCATAAACAAACGCTACGAAAATGCCAGATTAAGAGGAAGATCGAGAAAGAGATGGATAAAGGGAATACTAGAGTCACTACGAGGGATAACACCATAAGAGACCAACAGAAGAGCAAAGAATCACAGATTGTATCTCCCCTCGACGTCAACGGCAATGGAGGAAGGATAGAAGAAGAAGATTCATTCATGGTCCATACCGAGAGGTGTTGAATATTGTGTATCTCCATAACCCCTGGTCGTGTATGCTGTGTAACAGTTCTGTCGTTGATCTTTTCCCTTGCCATACCATCAATCTATCCAGCATCTTTTTCCTTTATCTATCTCTCCGGCCTTCTATTTTTCATGCTGTTGCTAAGTATTCCAACTCACCTCTTCTTCACCCTTGCCCCACAAACTTGGACAGCTTTTTCCTAGTTTATTTTGTACTCTTCCTCTCTTCATCTGCCTCTTTTAGTACCTCCTATTTTTTATTTTTTTTGCTGTCCACAGTATCTTTAGCATCCTTCTAAAAATCTACATTTCAGTTGATTCTATCCAGCTTTGTATTTCTTTGTTAACTGTCCATGATTCACAACCAGAAAGCAGCACTGGTTCAATATGGCACTGTAATTGGCATTATATTGCAGACTAAAGGTTTACAAAGCTGATGTGCATCCTAAATGAATTGTCCTGTTATTTAGTTTAGATTTTTCTCTCATATTTTTTTTGTTTGAAAAAATAATTCTGTAATTTGAAATTATTAACTTTATCTTATTTGCCATTTCTGATTGTGTGTTGTACACTTCTAAAATGGTATAAAACATTATGGGTATGAAACATTAGAAGAATGGACAACAGACAAATATACTTGAAACTTAGAGAAGGAAAGCAGCCTGATGGTAAACCAAAACTGAGTAATAAAGGTGACTGCAAGGTATCCATCAGAAACTTACTCATTAATAAAAAAAAAAATTGGAAAACCTGTTAGAAAAACTTAAAACTTGGAGAACGAAACTATGTAAATGTCACAGTCAGTTTGGAAAATGAAATAAAGTCACATTTTTTTTTTTAAGATAAAAGGTGCACAGGAAATGAAGTAAGACTTTATGATGTAATTTACCTTGTTCATTCTGCTGCTGTACATGGCATTCAAATATTGACTGAATCCACCATGAGAGAAATTGCTGGACAAAATGTCTGATAGTCATTATTGAAGAGTGACAGCAGTCTGCTTTCAACCATCTGTGAAGATATAGTTATGGTTATGGAAGGCCCCAGTATCACTGCAAACAAATTAAAATCCATAATTGCTCAACCTCCAGTGCCAGTGGAATCCTCCGAATTAATATCTCATCTCCCAAATAAAGAAAGGTAGCTGTAGTCCCCATCATAGCAGTCTCAACTCATGCCAAAAGACATAAGGCAAAACCGCACAGAAAGTGAACACAGCCAAATGTTCCCCATCATACAATATCATCATTCATCGTAAGCAATCAGAATATCGGAATACGATCAAAACGGATGAAACGCACAGCTCACGGTTTGCACAGAGCACTCAACTTTGTAGCTCCTGCAGCAAGCCGGATTTAGAATGAGGAAACTGCAAAAAGGAACACTTTTCAGTTCAGACACAGCCTATAATCGTTCCTGCTGCCTATCCACCATATTGACCGAAGTTTCACGTCCTCCTGAAAATGTTGACTGTCATATTTTTTTTAAAAATGTATAGGGCTTGATGAAAGAAAACAAATGACAAAGTCTTAAAACAACTAAAAATGAAAAGAGAACTTCTGAACACAATTAGAACAAGACAAATGCGATTCTTAGGCCATGTTAAAAGACACAACAGCCTACTGAAAGTGATCCTGGAGGGGAAAATACAAGGTAAAAGAGGCAGATGCAGACCAAGATTAACATGGACGAGTAACATCAAAAGATGGACAAATCAACCGATGACAACCTGCACCATCAAAGCAAGAGATAGAGCAAAATGGCGCTCCATGGTAGCCAACCTTCGTTGCGGAGACGGCACTCAATGATGATGATGATGAGTGCTTGATGATGTTAGGACCTCGTTTTTGTCTTCAAATCCGAACATATGAAGCACAGTTATTCATCGGATTATCCACATCGTATATCGAACAACAGTCCAAACGCTGAGATCTCCCCTGCAATGTGAATTTGTGAAATGATAAACCAGTCCACAAGTCTAGACTCGATCTTACAGTCTTGATTCTAGATAACATCCCGTCTGACCAACATGAAACTCCATGAGTCACACTGGGTCTGCAAAATCCTGAACAAAACTCTGTCATTCCGCTCTTCATTATAAGCGTACGACTAGTTTAGGAATAAATGATCAGCCATCATGATGACGTACTACACACAACAATGGATGCGCCTACAAATGACTGATTAATCTAGTAAATGCAGCCAACCAGGTAACGAAGCACAGTAACTATGGTGCAAAATCTTCAATTGACATGGCAGAACAGTCCATATTAAATAGTTGTAACTTGTAACTAATTGACATCAAACAATTCCAACGATGGCCTTTGAACAGCACTCAACATAATGACGTAAAGCGCATATCAACTCCAAAGGGGCGACTGGTTGGTCTTGAGGCAAGACGCCAGACTCGAGACATAGAGGTTGTGGGTTCAAATCCCAGCTACACCGGTTGGGATTTTTATTTATGATTTCTCTCTGCAGCAACCACCCCTGGTCTCAGCAGTGAGGCCTGGCTTGAAACATCAATTACTTATCGATGGAAAAAAATATGAGTACCTCCGAAGTCGGAGTTATCTGCCTGTGCAGCGAGGCATCCCTGTGTACATGGCTGCCAGGGAAAAATGGACTAACACGTAAAATTCAGTTCCTATTCTCTAGGGACCTTGTCAGAGGTGAAAGCTGGTGAACGAAAAAAAAAAAAAAAATTCCAAAACGGGGAAAGGTTGCATTCACAACACTTGACCTGCCAAAGAGAAATATTGCCATGTGTACAGCTCCGCAACACCAGTACAAATCTGTTAAGTGATACATTAGGTTGACTTTAACACAGAAATCTGCAATGGAGAGTTGAAATTAATCAGTCCCCAAATGCAAATCCTGCAGCAGTAGAGAGAACATGAACTTCACTCCACCACCTTCGAACCGGAAGTCCTGTGAAGATAAAAAGAAATTATGTGTGTTATTATGTGTGCATGAGAGAGAGAGAAAACATATTGTGTAATATCTTCAATTACTTTTTATATTGTAATCCCCACAGGATTATTTTAATGATGCCAGCCATTATCATGATTTGTTAGACCAAATGTTTGAACTGTCAGAAAGAGTACTGCCAACATTGGATACTAATGACAGCACCACCATGAAACTGATTCTGAAAAATGTAAAAAGGAAACATTCAAACTGTGTGATCACTTCACATAAAGAACTGGCAACACTGAAACAAAAGGTTGATCAGTGGCAGCAATTTCAGGTAAATAAAAATGCTTCATTGTTCTCATTCTTTTTTATAGGAGTATCACCCTGTACTTGAATAGTGTCAATTAGTGCTTTAATCTCAGAGAATTGCTTCATGTCATTTCAGTGATGATAAAAATGTTGCTGATTAAAGAAAAAATGGTTGCCCATACAGCAAGTAAACAGCCTGGCTACTCTTTTTGATTTTCAACTGTTGAGAGTTCTTTAATGTGCTCCATTGTAGTATACAATTTCCAATATATTATGCATTATAAAACTAAAATTAAAAGCCAACACAAGAAACTGAACCCTCGGAAGATAGTCTCAAACTGAAAGATGAGAAGATCAGTGCAATCTTTAACCTCAAACTTTGTCAGCAAAGATGAAATGTGAGAATTCCACAGTACAGCTCAAATGACATTACCAAAATTAAGGCTTAAATTATTTTTTAAATGTGTGTATGTGGGGGGGGGGGGGGGGAGAACATAGAATTCTGAAAATGCATGGAAATGTATCTAAGAGAGGTGAGATGCAAAGACAGCCACAATGAATGTAAAGACAGATTTTGGAAAAGACCTAGTGGAAGCAGTATACAAAAAACTAGAATTCAAAGTGAAAAGTTCAGCCTGAAGAGACAGCAGAACCTATGTAGATAACCTAGCAATGGATGTGGAGAGGGCAGCAATGACAGAATACAGCTCTTTATAATGAACAAAAAATGCTCATAAATACATTTACATCTAGTGTGACATCTGTTATGATCAAAATGGAACCATGTTAACATCAAGTGAAAACATAAAGTCACGATGGACTGAAAACTTTAAGGAGATCTTAAATCATCCACTACCAAAACATTTAATCAATTTTATACCGTACACATCAGGCTCACAATTAGATATTAATTTAGATAACTTCACCTTGAATGAAGTAGAGACAGTTGTAATCTCATGGCTAAAAACAAGGCTGCTCGTGAAGATGGTATAATATCTGAGATTGATAACCATAACTTAAAACACCAGCGTAAGTTATTTAATATAATACTTGAAGTAGAAAAGATACATACAGAGTGAAAAAGAAGTATCATTATCAAAATTAAAAGAGCAATCTCAGGGATTGCAACAACTGGAGAGGCATGACTTCATGACTCTTCTAACAGCTGCCCTCTAAAGCATTCTGTAAGATCACCATGAACAGAATCAGAGATGCAGAGACCATGTTATGTGCGAGGAATAAAAAGGATTTAGAAAAAGGAGAAGCTGCCTTGATCATAAAAATTATATTAGAGAAATATAATGAAAAGCAGAAACTATATGAAAAAATGGTCACATGTAAAATTATGACCATGTTTACCATTATTATCTTTGCTTTTGCTTTCACAATCATTTGTATTATAATGATACTAATCATCTAAGCCCCAGAAGACTGGCAACAGGCAATCATCATACCAATATGGAAAAAGAAAGGTAGCAAAAGAGACTGCAATCAATATAGAGGTATAACTCTTCTCAGCCATGTAGGAAAGCTATACGCCAAAATCTTGGAAAAAAGGCTGAGACCAATAATAGAACTACAGTTAAGCAATTCTCAAATGGGGTTCCGAAAAAACAGAGGATGTACTGACGCACTATTCACACTAAAACGGTTTGCAGAAAAAACGACAGAACACAGTCAAAACTTATACATAGCCTTCATTGACCAGGAAAAAGCATTCGACAGAGTAAACAGAGAACAACTGTGGGAGATACTAACAACATACAGAGTAAGCCAACATCTAACCAACCTTATTAAAAGCCTCTACATGAACAGCAGCTGCAGGGTCAGAACAGCAGCAGGCTACACAGACCACTTTGAAGTTAGATCAGGTGTAAGACAGGGGTGTGTACTATCCCCCTACTGTTTATTACATACATGGATCATATATGCAAGCTAGCCAACCCATCAGAGACAGAGGAGATCAACGAGCTTCTATTTGCAGACGATCAGGCACTAATACATGAAACATTAGAAGGCCTACAAGAACACTTAAACAAACTCAACATCTCAGGCACAAAATACAATATGAAAATCAATATCAACAAAACAGAAGTCATGAATGTCGCCAAAAATAAACAGAACATCAACATAACTATAGAAGGCAGACAACTAAAACAAGTAGAGGAATTCAAATACCTAGGAAGTCTAATGACAAACAATAATTCTCAAACAGCAGAAATAGAATCAAGATGCAACAAAGCTTGTCAAATCATCGGACAGTTATCACCACTATTGTCCAACAAGGAAATAACTCTAGAGGCAAAATGAGCACTATACAACACAATCTTCATCCCAACGTTGTGCTGCCAATGCCAGACCTGGACCCTAGATGCAAAAACAATAAGAAAAATAACCTCTACAGAGATGAAATGTGTTAGACGAATGACAGGAAACAGTCTGAGAGATAAGATCAGAAATGAAGAACTGAGAAAAAAGCTAGGAATAGCCCCCGCCATAGAATATATAAGGAAACAACAGATAAAATGGTTTGGCCACGTGATAAGGCAGAGTGATCAAAACACTACACAACGAGCCTTCAATAAACGTTGTGAGAACACCAGACCCAAGGGTCGACCACGAAAAAGATGGGTCGATGGAATATTAGAAGCACTAGGAAACAGAACTGCAGCAGAGGCGAACAGAAGGGCAAAAGGCAAAAGACTGCAAATTATATCTCCCCTCGACGCTGAAAGGCAGATGAGGAAGGAAAGAAGAAAAAGAAGAATCATCTGATGATAAATGGATCAGTTTGTCCTCATCCTTTATATTTATTATTTATTCACTTACATATCAATGAAAGCCATTGATATGTATGTGAATTAAGCATTATGCTTGAAACCTTTCACGTTTGTTTTGACATCGCTATCCTTCCATGGAACTCAATTTGAAATTGCCCGTCTTAGATATGACCTGCCTGCAATATGCCACCATGACGTGAAACTGCTTGTGACAGTCATATCACCCCCGTCGATGATCTCCTCGCTGCTGGTTTGCACCAGGTGGTCCCTCTGAACCCACCCAACACGGCTGCAAGATGATGATGAGTACAACTGGTACTGGCGGTCACACTGAAACCCCCAGAACCTTCTTGGTTGGCACCAGGTGGTCTTTCTGAAACCACCCGGCTCTGCTGCACTATGATAATGATGATTGGCTGCCCAGGACCACTCAGGTTATTCTGAGCTTGTCCTGGTGTTCTCCAGGAGGAGGTAATTCCCTCCCATCTGGCTCCTTGATCATGTAGTCTGGACTTCACGTTGTGCTGCTGTTACCTGCAACCCTTTTCTTGGCCTTTTATTGTCGTGAAGAACAAACCAACTCTCTTGAACAGAACACATCTGAATTTAATTTTACACCAGGACCAGATGCCTGGCCTCAACAATACATCTGTGACATCATGGCATGATATATAACATTCTTGCAATTATACCGCTATCAACCCTCTACATGGGGTCGATGCTTTGCTGTTCCCTTAGGTCGCTTGTGCAAATCTTGTACACAAATGGTTCTGATTAATGTCTCTATGCGGCTAACAACCGTCTATACATGGTAGGAACTGGAACTGTCTGTTCCCTAAATCTCTTGCACATCGTGGTACATGATTAATTTATATTATCGTCTATTAACGGCCACACTAGCCTAGACTGACGAAACTCATGTACTACAAATTGTAGCTACACTACATTACTAATTGACTGGAGTATCACAACTCTTTCTGCCAATACATAGTCATGTCCATGGCACTGGACTCTAGCTAGTTCATATAATCACTTAGTATCACATTTGAATTGACTGGAGCATCATAAATCTTTCTGTCAATACTACATAGTTATGTCCTTGGCACTGGACTCTAGCTCATTCATATAATCACTTAGTCTCACACTTTAATATCATTACCACATATTTAAACACAAGTCAATTATCTCCTGAGAACTTACTATACTTAATTTCACAAGCCTTATCACTTACTATCCTTTTAGAAACCACTTTCCACATCCTAACATAGAAGCTAACCTTCCCGCTAACGGTACCATATTGTCAACATGACAACCCGTCCGCAACTAGCGCCCGCTGCCTGTCGAATGACCGTTCACTCGTCCAACCTTTTCTCTTCTGCCTTTAGTCTCGCTTTCGAAAAACCTTTGTCTCGAACCTGTTCACCCGCACTTTCTCTATTTCCCGTGGAACATGAATTATACCCCGATCTCGTCTCATCTGACCTTCACCTATCCCCTCTCCGTCCTTTTAAACTGTGCCCTACTTCAGTTTTTGTAGTATTTGTTGGTTTATTGAGTTATTGGGTTATTTGCGGGTCATCATCATTGCAATCCAAATATGTCCATAGGTGCTCAGATCCCTCCTCAGCAAGTCTCACGGTGTCCAGCGACTGACAACTCTAGTTCTGTGTTAGTTGATTAGTATTCTTACACGCCCACTAGGTTTCACATTTCTGGCTGTGGCCCATCTCTTTCATCCGAAAGAGTGACGTGGACTCATGGTTGTCGAAGTCCTGTGTCCTTCCCACTTCCTGGAGGGCATTGATGATGTCCGCCCGATCTATTGGTTGGCCAACCTTAACAATAGTGCAGCTAGCCAACCTGTCCACTCTTTCATTTCCCCACACTCCCGCATGTCCTGGGACATAGACAAAGGTGACCTCACATATTTTTCACTTCTGCAATGACTCTACCCATTGCATACGTACAGAGCCTGCCTCCACTTTTCTTATCATGCTCATTGAATCACTCGGTATACAGGCGTGGGTGTAGTCTTGTGACTAACCAGATGAATGCCTTGGTCCCTGCCATCAACTCCAGCGTCATGCTACTCGTGGTCATGACGTATGCACCACGGTCTTCCTTGACTTTTCTGCCTGCCGAGCATGCTGTAAAAGCCCATGCACTCCTTTGGTGTCGTATTACAAATCCGTCTGTATAGATGGCTGCATCTTTTTCATCTGTGTTATCCCAGTTGAGACCGTTGACCTCCGCATTGACCACGAATGAGTTCTGTTCCCTACATGTCCTGTCGAGTGTGACAATACACAAGAATGTCCCCCTGAATGATGTAGGCACAGGTATCCACTCCTCACCAGCATTGATATTGGTAAGCCCACAGACCTGTTTGATGACATCTTCACTCGGCCCACCCATGATTTGCCTCTTTTTAGCCCTACACTCTTCCCTGTGTTGAGCTCATGATGCAATGGATGCTCTTTATCTGCAGTTATCTTCTTATGCTCGTGCCCTCCAGATCTTGATCCTGTCATTTATGGTTGGAAAGTCAATAAGATACCTCATTGTTACACAGGGAGTGTCCCTCGTACACCTCAAGATAATGCGCATAGCTTGATTCTGTATTTTCTCCAGCTTTCCAGTTTGGATCTTACTGACAGTAAGAATTGCCAGGGCATACTCGATTGGTGCAAGGACTAGTCCTGGAACAGAAGGGTAAGTAGCCTCTGCTCGATGTTGGCAGCTGCCATGGCCTTCAAGACAGCTAATTCTTTGTGGAATTTTGTTATCACATGGTTGACAAGGTCCTGAAAGTACAAGCTGCAATCAAACTTAACTCCGAGGTATGTCATCAACCTGTCCCTGGTCACCTCATCAGCTCCCATTTGTACCACCGGTGTTTCCATGTTAATGATATGATAGTTAAGGGAGAACCATGCAACTGATGCTTTATTAACCAATACATCTGATACTCCACACCAGGAACAGATGTGATCAAGTTCGTTTTGCATTGTGGAAGCGATAATGACACTTCTGTCTCTTCCCTGTCAATATATCAGAATATCATGAGCAAAAGTCATAGTTCTTCCCCTTCCATCCAGCTGTTGTTCCATGATTGTTATTGTGTACACGTTAAATAGAACTGGTGACAATGGTGAGCCTTGTGGCAGCCCTGAACAAATGGATGTTGGCTTGGAAGACGAACTTCCACATCTGAGTATCATCTTCCTCTGAAACAATGCAGCAGCGACCATCTAATGAGGAAGGGGTGCACCGCCATTTTGAGGAGCATGTGCATGAGGTATTCAAATGGTACTCTGTTGTATACAACGTTCAGATCTATAGCAGCAGCACATGTCTCCTCTCATCTGTGGAAGCCTTAAAAGACATCATAGGCGAAGACTGTCGTATTGAGCCATGTCTCTTTGTTATATCTATAACCTTTGAGTGTGGGTGGGAATGCATGTTTCTGTTCAAGGTGACAGGTGAGGACAAGGGCAACTATTTTCTCCAGTAACTTACCTGCAGTGTTCTGCATCATTATGATTTCTGTAGGCACTGATCTAAGAATGGTCCTTGTTTGGCTTCGGTAGCGATAGTAAGTAATTGTGTAGCCACTCCTTCTTAATCTGCCACTCTGAATGCTGAAAACACTTTGGCCAGTTTTTGCAAGTCATTGACTAAATCACCTATGTCATAACGCCAAACACCATCTGGACCAAGAGCAGTGTTATGTGACCTTTTCAGTGTTGTGCAAATCGTATCAGTTGTGATTGTATATATTTTCTCCCAGCACTACATCCTCACACATTCTGAAAGGGACCACTGTATCCTCATCCTTCCATTCTCATTTCATTGGTCAGTCTGCCCAATGTAGTGGGCAAGCAGGGCCTTTCTTTTACTCTCATCGGATTTGTGTCATATCTGGCCTGTGCTCTGGAAGTCTGGTATGCCTCTTCCTCAACTTCTGTGTTTCACCAGGACGGCTGTGTCCATCTCTCCTGCCTCCTGCAAGGGGCACCGTTTCCTATATCTGATTTTGCCAATGACATCCTGGTCTGTGTTCTCATTGTGGAATGTGTGAAGCTTTCTTTTCTGGCTTCTATTTCTGCCTTTCTCAAATAGGAGGACACATGAATAGTGATCACTTCCGTGGAATCCCAGTACACTTCACCTGCAAACCGGTGTGAAGGCAGAAGACACCAGTGCCAGGTCTATGACACTATCTGAGTCCCTTGTTCAAGTGGCCATTCAGGTTGCCCTTCCATCATTCAAGCACACTAAATAGATGGACACCAGTGCATTCTCTAGGTCTTCTCCCTGCTTGTTGGTTATGACATTACCCCATTGGTTTCCTCCATCATTAAAGTCTCCACAGAAAATTCGATTGTGAAGAGATTCTGCCATTGTTGTGTGTCCACCTTCCCATTACAGGCATACACATTTACAATCATGAAAGGAGCTTGGATCTGCACCCTAACCGCATGTACCTGCAAATCTTCACTGTCCCATGCAGACATATCAACCTCAGCTGCCACCATGTTTTTTCGCACAAGGATGGCCTGTCCAAGGTGTTGTCTGTTATAAAAACAGTGAAATCTGGGGGCACTTACTGTTCTATCACCAAGAAGTGTTTCTTGCAAAATCATTATATTGGCACTGCACAGTAGCTTATCAAGAATGGGTCGTCGTTGATTTATAGATGCACAATTCCAAAATGTAACACTCACATACTTTAGGCCTAGCCTCTCACACCTCGACAATTTCACACCAGAACATTTACCTTTTCTAGTTTTCCTCCTTCATTGTTGTCTTTTGGGTTTCATCTGAATACTTACTGTCATCATGATTGATTTGGTCGCTGAATGTCGATGCTGTGGATGGTCAAAACTTACGTGCACTCACTCAGTCGCATGGTCCAGAACCCGTTTCCACGTTATAGACTGGCCAACTCCAGTCAATTGGATCTACAACACGTAGGGGCACCATGAGCATTTGATTTTTGTCATTTAGAAGCTCACAGAAATGAAATTATGCTTCGTTGACAATGGACTAGTGAAACAACACCGCCATCTTGGACACACCAAAAAGCGCGTTTTCCAATTGTTGGTTTGTACGTGATGAAGGCTTTTGCCGAAACGTCGTAGTTTGTCTTGCCTCACTACAGATTTTGCTGCTTAATACATGTTGTGTTTGTTTTACATGTTTTCAGCAGTCCTTTTCACTCTCCTGCATGATATTCAATATGTTGTATATTTTATATTTGTGCCTATTACCATAGCATCATCTTACTTGACAGTATTCAACAAATCCATGTCTTCACTGAAGCAGACACTTTTGTCTCATTAACCAATTCTAAACTCACTTTAACAGAATACACTATGCCCATTGACACCAGTGGTTGAATAGCTTTAAATAACAAATAAGGATGCTCATATAAATGTACTGCTCTCAGTTTTCAGAGATAGGAAATAGAGTTCATAGAATTTACACATTTTAGAAGCCAACAGAAGAGGTCAACTACACATTAAATTGATAGTCATAAATTGAAAGATGAAGCCATAAAGGAAAAGTTTAACATATAGCTAAGTAATTGTTATACAGCACTCGGTGAAATAGACTTAGATATCAATGAAATGTGGGACACACAGAGCAAAATACTAATGACAGCAGCAGAAGCAAGTGCCGGAATGAAGAAAATGAAAAAACGAGCTTGGATCTCAGACACCACATGGAAATACATCAAAGAAAGAAGAGAAGCAAAGAGAGCCATGACTAATGTAAAGACAGATCTTGGAAAGGTTCTGGCAAAAGCAACATACAAAGAATTAGACAACAAAGTGAAAAGTTCAGCAAGAAGAGATACAAGAGCTTATATAGACAATTTGGCAGAGAAAGCAGAGACAGCTGCTATTACAGGAGACAGCAGAACTCTTTATACTGTACAAAAGATGCTGACAAACACCTATACATCCAGTGAATGCCAATTCTAGACAAATCTGGATTAATGCTAACAACAAGCGCAGATATAAAAGGCCGCTGGGTGGAACACTTCAAAGAAATTCTTAACCGTCCACTACCCCACAGTTTAATAGATTTTGAAGCTGAAACACCAGCAGCAGAATTAGATGTAAATTTAGATGACTTCCCCTTGAGCGAAATAGAAACCGCCTTAAAGCTTATGACCAATAACAAGGCTGCTGGAGAGGATAAGTTAACAGCTGAGATCCTCAAGGCAATTGATAGCCATAATCTAATACATCTCCAAAAAATGTTCAACATCATTTGGAAAACAGAGAAGACGCCTCATAAATGGACGAAAGGAATCATTGTTAGGATTCCCAAAAAGGGCAATCTCAGAGATTGTAACAACTGGAGAGGCGTGACACTTTTGTCAGTTGCCTCAAAGTTATTCTGCAAAATCATCCTAAATAGAATAAAGGATTCAATAGATACAGTAATGCGCGAAGAACAGGCTGGGTTTAGAAAAGGGAGAAGCTGCCTTGACCACATTTTCACTCTACAACTTATATTGGAGGAACACATCGAAAAGCAAAAACCTTTTTTACTTAACTTCATCGACTTCAAAAAAGCATTTGATAGTATTCATAGAGATTCTTTGTGGAAAATTCTGAAGCAATATGGCTTACCATAAAAAATCATAAATATTATCAAAGACATGTATGATGGTTACACATGTGCAGTTCGAACAGAGGAAGGAATGAGCGAATGTTTCCCAATAGAAACGGGGGTTAAACAAGGATGTATTTTATCGCCCTTGTTATTTGGAATTGTTATGGACTTCATAATGAAGAAATGCTGCACTGGTAATAAAGGCATCGAATGGATACAAGGAGACTGTTTGGAGGACCTCGACTTTGCTGATGACATAGTTCTCATCAGCAGTCAGATAAAAATGATGAAGGAAAACACAAATGAACTATCATCAATAGCCAGCAAAATTGGGCTTGTGATCAATCATGAAAAGACTAAAGTCATGAAAAGTTTAATTCCAACAGATGACAAAATATACATGGAAACCAAACCAGTAGAAGAGATCGACCACTTTATCTATCTTGGAAGTCACATTGATCGAGAAGGGGATACAAGCAAAGAAATTATAATCAGAATAGCTAAAGCAGCAATGTCTTTCAGAAGCCTTGAAAAGTTTTGGAAATCAAAACTTATCAGCACAAACACAAAACTTAGACTATTCAAATGTACTATCAACCCTTACATATGCGTGTGAAAGCTGGAAAACAACAAGAGATATAGAAACAAAGTTGAACGCATTCGAAAATAAATGTCTAAAGAAAATACTTGGTATAGCGTGGAACGAATTCAAAACAAACGAGGAAATTAGAGAAATCGCCAATCAACCACTAATATCTTCAGTAATAAAGAAAAGACGATTGATGAGAAGAGATAATAACTGAATAGCAAAGCAAGCCCTCATATGGGAAACAACAGGTAAGAGAAAAAGAGGAAGACCCAGGGAGACACTGAGAAGAACATTGATGAGAGAGGCAAGAGCAGCAGGATTCGGCTCCCTCAATGAAATAGAGCTGCTTGCACAGAACAGAGACAAATGGCGAGATGTGATAAAATATCTTTAAAAGAAAACTGTTAGAACAAAAATTCAAATAGGAGAAGGAGTATCTTGGTCTACGCCCTATGGACCGACTACGGCTCGAAAGGTCAATTGATAGATAGATGTTGTGTAGTAAAATACTCACCCTGTAGTAAAAATATACCTGGAAGGAAAAGTGATGGAAGAAGTAGATCACTTTGTATATCTTGGAAGTTGCATAGATCAAGAAGGAGAAACAAAGAAAGAAATTAGAAACAGAATAATGAAGACAGCAATGACTTTCAGAAACCTTGATAAAATTTGGAAATCCTAATTACTAAACACAAAAACAAAGTTCTAGATTTTCAAATCAAATGTATTAGCCACTCTAACTCATGCATGCAAAAGCTAGAAAACAACACTAGAAATAGAATTTAAACTGGATCGATTTGAAAATAAATAACTCAGAAAAATACTTTATATATCATGGAAAATGGGGGACTGCTTGGTCTCGAGGCAAGATGCTGGGCTCAAGACAGAGAGGTTGTGGGTTCAAATCCTGGTTGCACCGGTTGGGATCCAGGCTGGGAACCACCTGGTTTGAAACGTCAATTACTCATCGATGGAAAAAATATGAGTGCCTCCAAAGTCGCAGTTATCTGTCTGTGCGGCGAGGCCCTGTGGACACGACTGCCAGGGAAAAATGGACTAACATGCAAAATTCAGTTCCTAGTCTCTAGGAACTTCATTAGAGGTTAAAGCTGGCAAACGAAAAAAAAAAATATATATATATATATATATATATATATAACTATAAAACGAATTCAAGACTAGTGCACAAATAAGAGAGATTACAAAGCATTAAAAAATATTTGTTATCAAGAGAAGAAGGTGGCCATGTGATGAGAAGAGTCAACAAAATATCTCAAAGCAAGCCTTCAAATGAGAACCAGATGGTAAGAGAAAAAGAGGCTGAATAGAAAAACATTAAAAAGAACACTGAATTGAGAGACAACAACAGCAGGCCTCTGCTCCCTCGCCAAAATTAAGCAACTCGTCCAGAATAGAAATGTGTGGTGAGATACAATGCTAGGTCTGATGCTTGACAACAAAGTTTGGCGGACGCACAGTCTAGAAATCATGTTCAAAGTGTCACCTTCCGCTCAAAAGGACAATAGACAGACAGATATCACAACTTTGAAGTTTTTTTTTCTTTATAAAACTGTAAAATAAATATTAATTTGACAAGCATGCACTTGAAATAGTTATGACTTGTTTGTTTAAGTTATAAAAGTGCTGCAAATATTATAATTCATATTTCTTTAAAAGCATTTCAGAAAACATTTTATACACTGGTAAACCGCAGTAATAATGGTATTTCTGGATGTTTCCCTAGGATGGTTTGGGGCACATACATGGCAAAATTGATACTTTGGAGTCTGAGTGGACAGTTGTTGATAAAAGTGCAAATTCTAGCCCTGATGCAATTAAAGCACATTTGGACTTTGTTAAGGTCAGTTCAATTCCAGGTATCTGGGGAAGGGAATGTTGGTCTAGTTATCTCTTGTGCTTTCCTAGCCGAATTCTCCTTTTTAAAGCTAAAGAATGTGTAATTCAGTCTATATTAAGTTTTTTTTTTTTTTCAAACAGTAAAAACTTAATTCATCATCATCATCATGT
The DNA here is from genome assembly GCA_032433765.1 of Megaustenia siamemsis. Lineage (NCBI taxonomy): Eukaryota > Metazoa > Mollusca > Gastropoda > Stylommatophora > Ariophantidae > Megaustenia > Megaustenia siamemsis. The sequence goes on from JAVIAB010000124.1 coordinate 74,635,222, forward strand.
GCCATACCGGTTGGCGTAGGTGATCATGTTCCTCCACAATCTTCTATCTAGAGTTCATCGTATCAGTTCTGTTGTTGGCTGTTTTCTATGCCATGACACCAAGCTATCCAGTATTTTCTTTCTTTGTCGTCCGTGATCTCTCTTTCCTTTTATTTTGCCAGTTGTAACCAAGTATTCCAACTTTCCTCTTCTCATGATGTGCCTGAAAAATGTTGCTTCTTCTGATGTTTTTTAAGAGTTCCCTTTTTGTGTTGGCCTGTTTGAGAACTACCTCATTGGTCCAGGGAACTTTCAACATTCTTCTGAGAAATCCCATCTCTGTGGCCTCTAATCGTCTTTTCATTTGTTTGTCTACTGTCCATGATTCGCTTCCATAGGTCAGAATTGGTTCTATTTAGCACTGATGAACTCTCTTTCTCATTTTTATTGACATAGATTTGTTGCATCAGATATTTTTCATTTTCTGAAATGCTATTTTGGCCAGAGCTATTCTGCTTTTTATTTCTGTGGTGCATCTCCCATCTGATGTTATTATTGTGCCCAAGTATTTGAAACGTTGCACTTGTTTCAGATTTGTCTCGTTTATTTTTATGCTGTATGATGGTGATGATTGTTTCTTCGATATAACCATTACTTCTGTTTTCTTACTATTCAGACTGAGACCTTTCTTGTTGCTTTCTTTTACTATTATGTCTATCATTTCTTGTAGTTCGATTTTGGCCTCTGCTATTAAGACTGTCTCATCCGCATATTGCAAATTATTTATGTTGTGACTGTTGACTTCAAATCCTTTTTTGTCTAATATTGATCTCATAATATATTCGCTGTAAAGTGAAAACAAATCTGGTGACAGAACACAGCCTTGTCTGACTCCTTGTTTTATAAATTGGAATTGTCCTGTTTGTTTGTTAATTCGTATAGCTGCTGTTTGTTGCCAGTACATGTTTTTAATAATTTGCAGATCCCTGCCATCAATGTTTAATTTCTCCAGCATATTGATTATTTCCACATGCTTTACTTTGTCAGATGCTTTCGTGTAGTCTATAAAGCACATATATAGATCTTTCTTTACCTCTATAGATCTTTCTATCAATGTTCTTAAGATGTATATTGCATTATTGGTGCCCTTTCCTTCCACAAATCCACATTTTTCCTCACTTATTTCTAGTTTTATTTTGTTCGTTACACGTCTCATGATTATTCTTAGTAATATTTTAGTCATATGGCTCATGAGACTAATAGTGCGATGGTCTTCACAATCAGTGGCACCTGACTTCTTCGGTATGGCTACAAAGATAGATTTTAGTAGATCTTCAGGTATGTATCCAGTGTTATATATGTCATTGAGTAATTTTGTTATGACTTGTACTCCCAGCTCTCCTAATGCATTTATCTCTTCGATTGTTATATTGTCAGGACCTGGAGCTTCGCCTCTTTTCATGTGTTGAATTGCGTCCTCCACTTCACTCTGCATTATTGGTGGTCCTGTGTCTTCATTTGAATTGCTTAATTCTGGTCTTTCATCATCATAGAGTTGACTGATATATTCTGTCCATCTTTCCATTGTCTTCTCCTGTCCCATTATTATATTTCCTTGTTTTGATTTCACACATCCTGAAACCTTCACTTCTTTTCTTCCTGTTAATTCATTTAACTGATTGTGCATAAATTTTGAGTCTTTCTTTTGTTATTTTTCCATTTCTTCACATTTCTGTTTTAACCATCCTTCCTTTGCTTCACTGCACTTGTTCTGGATCTCTTTGTGCAATATTTTGTATGTCCGTTCTTGTTTCTTATGTTTTCTTCTTACGTCCCATTATTTGTAATATTTCTTCTGTCATCCATTTCTTTTTGTTGATTCTTTTAGTCACTGGTATTACTTCTTTTGATGTTTGTTGAATCGATTGTTTGAGCATTTCCCACTGCTCCTGGATGTCCTGTATTTTCTCAATAGCATTATATCTATTTTGTACTATCGTTCCGTACTTATCACTCATCTTTTTATCTACTCTTAGTGTATCTAGTTCTAATTTTATATTTCTTGGTGATTTCTGTGCCTTCCGCAGTTTTATTCTTATCTTTCCAACAACTGGTACATGGTCACTATTGCAATCTGCTCCTGGCCTTGTTTTAACAGATGTTAGCCCATTCCTGAATCTTCTCTGTACCAGTATAAAATCAATTTGATTGTGTACTTTTTTGTCTGGGCTTTGCCATGTCCATAGTCGCCTAGGGTGTTGTTTGAACCAGATGTTACCTATAATCATTTCATGGGTCTTTGCCCAATCTATCAATCTATCCCCTCTGTCATTCATCTCTCCAAGGCCATGCCCCCCAGTCACATTTAGCACTTTAGCTGTTCCTACCTTTGCATTGAAATCCCCTAATATAATAGTTATTTCTTGGGATTTACACTGTTCCATGGTCGCCTCTAGCTCCTCGTAAAAAGTGTCAATGTCTTCTTCTTCGCTATTACTTGTTGGTGCATGAACGTGAATTATGTTGATATCCATTGGTCTGCCTCTCAATTTTACTAGCAGAATTCTTTCTGATACTGGCCAAAATCCTTTCACTGTTTTGCTTCTTTCTCTATCTAACATGATGCCTACTCCACTTTCGTGTGTGGTTCCCCCAGAGTAAATTACATTTCCACTGTCACGTTGTAATAAGCCTGCTCCTTTCCATCTCATTTCACATAGTCCCAAGATGTTCAATTTCATTCTCTTCATTTCTTGGTTGATGTTTTCTAGTTTTCCAACCTGGAATGCTGATCTAATGTTCCAAGTTCCTATTGCTAGTGTCTCTTTATTTTTGATCTTGCATACAGTTGCTTGATGACGATCGGGTGTAACCTATAGCACATGACGCTCCCTACCGGACGAGGTGGCTGTGAAGTCCCCATTAATGTTGTTAGCTGTAAATATAAGGTTGTGATTTGTCATGATTAGTCCAGGCAATTTAAGAAGGTAGTTTGCCATTACTTTCTTTCTTGGCAGTGATTGTACTAGTCGGAGATCGCAGCCATTGTCTCTATACATGAGATCCTCTGCCTGCCATCACAGTGTGGGGACCATAACCGGCACTACTTGTCGGCTGCTCCCACAACACCATCCACCACCTGCTCCAATGGCTTCACATAACCCTGATAGGTGGGCTAAATGGGAGCTCCACCTTGCCCAGGGGTGTCCCGAAGACTAGCGGAGGAAAGGAAAACTTAATTAGGTGTTGAATAAATAGACCAGGACAGTAATGTGAGTTAGTTAGGGGTATTTATGTCTGTTTAAATAACAGACTCCTAGTTTATATTGGAAAAAACTTAAAGTAGAAAAAAATTACTTTCTTTCTCTCACACTCTCTCACACTCTCTCTCTTTCTTTCTCTTTCTCTCTTTCTGTCTATTCAGCTGTCTCCTTTACCTTCTCAATTGCTCTTTCTTATCTCTTCTTATTTGACTCATGACTTAATAGGATTGACTTGTACATTTACTTAATGTCAGGGTGGTATTCTCAGACAATTACTGTGTACTTGTCCACTAGTCTTTCCTGGAGAATGCCAATACTAGCAGGTCAGAGATAGACAGCTTGAATGATCTAGCAAGACATTTGAATCGAGTGGGAAGCCCTGACAGTCGAGCCTTGATCAACCGCCATATTGGTTCAGTCAACTATAGGTGGGAGCAGCTTATAGGCCAGGCAGAAACTAAACTGTTGACCCTTGAGGTAGGTGATCAATGATGAACCAGTTTAATAACATATATAATGTTAATATCCAGTTGACTCCAAAGTAATATTTAATTAATATTTGATAATTAAATAAAAAAAGACCTTTTTTACAGACCTTCAGCACATGATTTTTGGGGTAATGTGGTCGGTATTACGCCCGTGCCGCTTTACTTTCCAAGAAAAAAATCCGATACCCATTAAAGGCCGAGTGAACCCAGAAGCCGTCGGTTGGGATCGAACCCTACCTCTTGTCCTTTGTAGTCCAGTTCACTAACCACTGAGCTATAGCTGCTCCCATATTTGATAATGTTTTAGTTTAATTAATAATATAATCCTACTGAGCTCATAAATGACAAAGACAGACAGCCAATATCAAATAACTAACATATGCAACAGAGATGGAAAGAATATTTTGAAGACCTGTTAAATATGACATCAGCTACCAATAAGACAACAAAAACCACACAAGAATGCACAAATACTGAACCCAACATCATGAAAGAAGAAATTGAAGAAGTAATCAAATATGCAACAAGAAATAAAGCACTGGAGAATGATAACATACCAATATAAATAATAGCAGCAGGAGAAACAGGAGTGACATGGCTGCACAGATTTAATGCAGCATGGCACCAACAAAAAGCCCCAGAAGACTGGCAAAAGGCAATCATTGTGCCAATATGGAAAAAAAAAGGTAGCAAAAGAGACTGCAATCAATATAGAGGTATATCTCTTCTCAACCATGTAGGAAAGCTATACGCCAAAATTATGAAAAAAAGGCTGAGACCAATAATAGAACTACAGTTAAGCAATTCTCAAATGGGATTCTTAAAAAATAGAGGATGTACTGATGCTCTATTCACATTAAAACAGCTTGCAGGAAAAAATGACAGAATACAATCACAATTTATAAATAGCTTTCATTGACCAGGAAAAAGCATTCGACAGAGTAAACAGAGAACAACTGTGGGAGATACTAATAACATACGGAGTAAGCCAACATCTAATCAACCTAATTAAAAGTCTCTACATCAACAGCAGCTGCACAGTCAGAACAGCAGCAGACTACATACACCACTTTGAAGTTAGATCAGGTGTAAGACAGGAGTGCGTACTATCCCCCCTACTGTTTATTACATACATGGGCTATATATGCAAGTTAGCCAACCCATCAGAGACAGGAGATCAATGAGGTTTTATTTGCAGATGATCAGGCACTAATAGTGAAACAATAGAAGACCTACAAAAACACTTAACAAACTCAACAGCACAGGCACAAAATACAACATGAAAATCAACATCAACAAAATATAAGTCATAAATGTTGCCAAAATTAAACAGAACATCAACATAACTATAGAAGGCATGCAACTAAAACAAGTAGAAGAATTCAAATACCTAGGAAGTTTAGCGACAAACGATAATTCACAAACAGCAGAAGTAGAATCAAGATGCAACAAAGCTTGTCAAATCATGGGTCAGTTATCACCACCATTGTCCAACAAGGAAATAACTCTAGAGGCAAAATGACCACTATACAATACAGTCTTCATCCCAATGGTGTGCTACCAATGCCAGACCTGGACCCTAGATGCAAGAACAATAAAAAAAATAAACTCTACTGAGATATAATGTGTCAGACAATGACCCATGCACCAAAGAGTAACTGGTTTCGGAATTGTACAACTGAAGAGGAGCAACTTCGCTGCAATCACCAATGAACTAACTACTGGAGACCCAGTACTTTCCCAAACAATACTGAAACCCTTGGGCCCATCTGATATATCTCCTCATGGGAAACATAAAATACCAGAACTTAAGGAAAATATAACAGCAATCATGAAAAAGGCACCCAATCAGACACAGAAAGAAAAAAACACGTAGTAGAAAAACACATACACGATACCTAACCACAGGACTCATGGTCCCACATATACACAGATGGCTCTGCTACAAATGCCACCAGAAATGGAGGGGGTGGTGTGTTCTTGACGCTGAATAACCAGGACAAGATCACTAAGTCAATAGCTACTGGGAAATTCTCAAACAACTTTAAAGCAGAAACTGAGGCCCTGAGAGATGCTGCAACACTAACACTGGCTACTCAACACAAAAATAGCATGCACAATAAATTGGTGATTCTGACTGATGCACTGTCAGTATTATCAGCTCTAAAAAGCCCCAAGAACAATGAACTAGATGACTTGAGAACAGCCCTGGACCAACTATGCAATAGCTTCCAGAGAGTAGTCATTCAGTGGATACCATCACACTGTAATATACACGGGAACGAACACGCAGACAAATTAGCTAAAGAGGGAGGGAGATTACCACAAGAGAACCATCTGCTCAGTTATGATGAAGCCAAATCCATCCTCAAAGGCCAGTACCACGAAAAATGGAAACGAGAACACCCAAAGCATAACGAGAGGGTTGGATACCATCAACTATCAAGGAGGGATCAAGTCATCATACTTCGCCTACGCACTGGCCACAATATAATGAGAAATCACATGTTCACCAAATTCAAAATAGGTACAACCAGCCTATGCTACTGTACAATATGATTACAAAACATGTTCTACAGGATTGCCCCAGTACACAGACCTGAGAAGAGCAATGTGGTCCACACCCACCTCCCTGGAAGAGAAACTATATGGGGCAATCGAATCACTTAAACAGACAGCTGACTTCATGATAGAATCTGGAATCCTACTCTGATTTTGTCTTGATCGCATAGAGAGAGAGTGAGAGAGAGAGAGAGACAAATGACAGGAAACAGTCTGAGAGATAAGATAAGAAATGAAGAACTGAGAAAAAAAGCTAGGAATAGCCCCCGCCATAGAATATATAAAGAAAAAACAGATAAAATGGTTTGGCTATGTGACAAGGCAGAAAAATCAAAACACATCTCAATGAGCTGTCAATAAACACTGTTGTGGGAATACCAGACCCAAGAGTTGATCTGCGATAGCTCAGTGGTTAGTGAACTGGACTACAAAGGACAAGGGGTAGGGTTCGATCCCAACCGACGGCTCCCGGGTTCACCCAGCCTTAAATGGGTACCGGACTTTTTTTCTGGGAAAGTAAAGCAGCACGGGCGTAATACCGACCACATTACCTCAAAAATCATGTGCTGAAGGTCTGTAAAATATAGGGTCACTAACACCATATTTCCCTATACGCTACATGGTGTGACGGGGTACTTTACTTTTTACTTTACTACTAGGAAATATAACAGCAGCAGAGACAAACAGAAGAGCAAAAGACCGCAAATTATATCTCCCCTCGATGCTGAAAGGCAAATGAGGAAGAAGAAGAAGAATAATATAATTGTCAGTAAAATAATTAATAATAAAACAATTATCAGTAATTTTATCACATATCTATTGTCCTTTTGAGCTGAAGACAGCACATAGGACAGAAACTCTGAAGATAGCACATAGGACAGAAATCCTAGACTCTTATGTTCAACAATCTTTATTATCAAGTGTCAGACCTTGCACAGGACCGGCATTGTATTTCACCACACGGCTCTGTTCTAGGTGAATCGCTCAATTTTGATATGGGATCTGATACCTGCTATTGTTGCCTCTCGCCTCAATGTTTTTTTTCATGTTTCTCTAGGTTGGCCTTTTTTCTTTTACCCTCTGGTTCCCATTTGAAGGGAATAATAGAAAGAAAAGGTATGTGTTAACACTCGGAAAAAATGACAAATAAACAACAACAGAAAAAACAAAGAACAATATATGGTCCAAAGCAGGATCGAACCCGTACTCCATGGCACTGCACTTTGCTACTGCCACGAGAAGCTGAACGAGTGTCTTACACGAAGGCGTTCCCATGACTATAGCATAGGGTTATGATCGTAACCCAATGCTATAGTCATGGGAACGCCTTCGTGTAAGACACTGCTCACAATAGCTAATTTTTTAATTAGCTGAGTGACAGTGTACCTAGCGTTCGGCTTGGTAAACAATGTTGACTTTCCTTGTCTCCAACGGTTTATCTCATTCTATTAGAGAATTTCACGCTATCTGTTACCACAGTGAGATGGCAGATTTTTTAAAAATGTAATCACAGGTTTGATAATAAATGTGTGTACACAGTTCGTTAACCATCGCTGTAGATCAAGTCTTTATTCACTGGCTTCGTTAGCAACCATGGAAGCTAATGACTTTACTTGTGCCGACGGTTGGGTTGGGGCAAATTGTACGTTACAATGTCACTGCTATAATGGCTTAGTTTGTGACAAAACTACAGGGACATGCCCAAACAATGACAGTTGTCAGCACAAAATTTTCGGACCCCAGTGTCAGTACTTGGATTTTATTTGCAAATATGCCCAAAAATCTGAACCTACTTTCCTGTTTGATAACAACGACACCTCATGCAATCCGGACACAGATTCTACATCAGTTGAGGCAACTTTCAATCAATCTTTGCCGTGCTCCTGGTTTCGGATTTATGCGAATGACTTAAAATATCCGGACAGTTTCACGGTAAAACTGAATAGTTCTGCCTCATGTAACAATGTATCAAGGTTTGTAGTTAGTCCGCACGAGATTGATGCCTTCTGCTCTGGGGCTGGTCTGATCAACAAGTTACGGATTGAAAGGGCGATAGTTGCAAATATCTGCTCCATCTACATTGGCGGGGGTCGGAAAGTGGCTCTCAAACAGATCACAAACCAGACCGACAAATTTGATGCTTGTTATACAGGAGACGGATGTGGACCAGAGGCCGCAGTTAATAGCAAAACAAAGACCAATCTCTATAACAATGACTGCACACACACACAATGGAAAAGTGGAACCAATTCTGTTTACTGGTATCTGAACTTTGCAATGCCCCAGAAGACTCACATCATTCGTTCGTTCGTTCGTTCGTTCGCTTTTGTCAGCTTTGACCTCTGACGAAGTCCCACCCACTCAATTTTGTGGGACTGAATTTTGCGTGTAAAGTCTGTTTTATCCCATTACAGGATGCCCCTCGCCATGCAGGCAGATTTACTCCGACTTCAGAGGTACTAATTTTTAGGGAATTAGTAAAACCCAGGTGTCCTCGCCAGGGTACGAACCCCGGCTGTTGCCGTGGTAAGCCAACCGCCTATCGATTGCGCTAACCGGACACCCTCACATCATTCGAATCTATCATCGAGCTAGCACTATGATTCGGGTAAAGAATGCCACTCTAAAGGCTTTCTCTGACAGTGGCGGAGTAGTGTTCCAGTATAATGATATATCATACCCTAATTTATCTGTGAACACTATTGTAGTCAAAACACAAACGTCAATGGCACACATTAAGATCGAGTTCTCACCGACTATTTCGCAGGCCGACAGTGCACTGACGGTATGTGAGGTGCAAACATTTACAGACACCTATTGTCTGGACGAGCATTCTTGGTCATTTTGTGCAGTGTGTAGTGGGTGTAGTAAAGGCTGCAATGTCATCATCGGTACTTGTCACGGCTACTGTTCACATGGGATCTATGGACACGACTGTTCTGGGTCTTGTCTCAGTGTCTGTCCTTTATTTGAGGAAAAATCTGGAAAATGCCTACAATGTAAACATCTTGGCTATACCTGTATTGACACTTGTCCCGATGGTAATTTTGGGCTACAGTGCGAACAGATGTGTTCTGATGGTTGTGACATCATATGTACTCTCAAATGTCTGGACAACTGTTTCAACGACACCTGTCAACAGTCGATTGGGAATCTGTACATGCAAGAGAACGTTCTATGGGTCAGACTGCACTCTCAAATCTCCGGACAACTGTTTAACGAAACCTGTGATTCCCACGTTCAGAAGAGTCTGCCGACTACAACAAGCCCAAGCATATGGGCACTTTAATGTGTTTCTGTGCTAGACATGGTTCATTTTTTGGTGTTTTTTAGTGAAGCCATGGCTCATATCTTGCTGTGTTTCTGTCCTAGCCATGGCTCATATCTTAGCTTGTGTGTGCTGGTCATGGCTCATATCTTGGTGTGTGTCATGTTAGTCATAACTCATATCTCGGTGTGTCCGTGTTAATCATGTCTCATATCTGTATGTGTGTCTGTGTTTAGTCATATCTCATATCTTAGTGTGTACCAGTGTTAGTCATATGTCATATCTTTGTGTGTGCATGTCTGGGTTAGTGATATCTCATATCTTTGTGTGCATGTTTATGTTAGTCATATCTCATATCTTTGTGTGTGCATGTCTGTGTTTGTCACATCTCATATCCTTGTGTGTGCATGGCTATGTTAGTCCCATCTCATATCTGTGTGTGTGTGCATATCTATGTTAGTCATATCTCTTATCTTTGTGTGCATGTCTATGTTAGGCATGTGTCATATCTTTGTGTGTGCATGTCAATGTCAGTTATATCTCATATCTTTATGTGCATGTTTATGTTAGTCATGTGTCATATATCTTGATGTGTGTCAGTGTTAGTCATGCCTCGTATCGCTGTGTGCATGTCTGTATTAGTCACATCTCATATCTTTGTGTGTGCATGTCTGTGTTAGTCACATCTCATATTTTTGTGTGTCCGTGTCTATGTTAGTCACATCTCACATCTTTGTGTGTGCATGTCTGTGTTAGTCACCTCTAGTGACTCGGGCAGATGGTGCTCGTAAACCTGGGAGGCCCTACCATCTAAGGGCAGAATCCCCCTACAGAAAAGACAATCTGCTGCCTTGCAGGAAGATTGGGGACAATCAAAGGCTAGGGAAAGCAAACCCGAATAAAATGCTGGCTGAAATCGGATGCACTGGGCCACTGGCGCAGAACACAGTGCAATGTATTAACAGGTGTTCAGTCAGAGTGGATCTGACAGACTATAATTGTGATGTTCTGTCTGTGGGGGAGATCAACACACTTAGCCTGACAGCTGACTTCATATGAGAGTCTGGAATCCTTACTCTGATTGAGTCCTGATCGCAGAGAGAGAGAGAGAGAAAATAAATACAAAATATTATACTGAAAACTCTCAACAATAAAAATATGAAAGTACCTCTGAAGTCTGAGAATATCTGCCTGTGTGGGAGGGGACACATGAGCACACACTGCCAGTGTAAAAAATAGGAAAAAGTGGTATTCATGCAAAATTCAGCCCCTCTGGACTTCGCTAGAGATATAAAGCTGGCAAATGCAAACAACAACAATTAATTAATTATACAGTTAAATGTGTCAACAATTTAATTGTTAATATGATAAGTTTGTCAATTATTTAAATAATAATGCAATAAAATTATTTGTCAATAATTTCATTAATAATATAATTATGTACCAATAATTAACTTAATAATGCAATAAAATGTGTCAATAACTTAGTAACGTAATATAGCGTATTAATGATATTGCAGAGACTGGTTTGAATGATGAGTTAAAGATGCTGAAAATCTTTTCTCTTGTCTTCAAGAGTAATCTTAACGAAGTTTGTAATTGCTCTAAAAATGCTCTTTGACTGTGAAGAAAATAGGCAGATATATAACAGAATTAACTGCACTATAAAAAAGGGAAATGTTGGCACTTATGATAATGCTGTTGTGTTAATAGGGGCAAAAGTATACAAATGTGAAGTTGTTGATAAGAATGAAAATTTTAAGGAAAAAGTGGTATGGTTACAGCTTTATGTAGCTGGTGAACAAAATAAATGCAGAACAACGCAATTAAATTTCAAGACTTCTGCCTTCCAACCAAATTTTAAATGTGGGATTTGTATAAATTATCAACAAAATTAAGTTGTTAAAAAATTGCAATCTAAATACCAAATTATTATGGATTACAATTTTATTATACAAGAAAATGTTTGTTAATGAATGATGTTTTCAAAATTTAAAGCAAATTGTGAAATAATCAGCCGGTCAAAAAAATGTAGACCTTGAATATGAAATGATATAGAAAGATATTATTCATATACAGAGAACATATCACCAATGAGGAAGTGTGTGAAGAAATCTAATGATCCACTGGACCAACAAAAGACTTAATTGCCAATAATTAGAGAGGGGAGGCTAATCTGGTTTAGACATGTCTAACCTGTCAACAGGCCCTGTAAAAACCATTCTGCAAGTCACAGTACCAGGCTAAAGAAAACAGGAAGGACAAAAGAAAAGATCAGTGGATAACATCAGAGAATGGACAGGAATATCTTCTTGAGGAGAAAGAAGAAAACAAAGAAAGAAGAAGAAGAAGCACACAACTAGTTAAATCAAGCAGAAGGTTTTTTGTGATAATCATAGAAACAGTCCTATACACAAAGGTGGGGGTGACTTGAACAGACAGCGCAAAAGAACTTTTATTCTGATCTTTCTTTTTTTTTTTGGCACACAATATACAATGTTTTTTGGCTTCAGAATAATTTATTAAGCTTAGATTAACCACAAGAAGTATGTACATCTTGAAGAATATAGATAGTAAAAAATTAATAGATGAAGATATCAAAGGAAAACAACAAGAGATATAGAAACAAAGTTGAACGCATTCGAAAATAAATGTCTAAGGAAAATACTTGGTATAGAATGGAACGAATTCAAAACAAACGAGGAAATTAGAGAAATCGCCAATCAACCACTAATATCTTCAGTAATAAAGAAAAGACGATGGTCATACGTTGGACATGTGATGAGAAGAGATAATAATCGAATAGCAAAGCAAGCCCTCATATGGGAAACAACAGGTAAAAGAAAAAGAGGAAGACCCAGGGAGACACTGAGAAGAACATTGATGAGAGAGGCAAGAGCAGCAGGAATCGGCTCCCTCAATGAGATAGAACTGCTTGCACAGAACAGAGACAGATGGCGAGATTTGATAAAATATCTTTAAAAGAAAACTGCTAGAACAAAAATTCATATAGGAGAAGGTGTATCTTGGTCTACGCCCTATGGGCCGGTTACGGCTCGAAAGGTCAATAGATAGATAGATATCAAAGGACAATTTAATCTAGAACTCAGCAATTGCCGTAAAGCTTTTGGTGCAATGGATGAATTGAATATTGATAAACTATGGGATATTTACAACACATCAATATTGGCATAAACTGAATTAAGTTCTGGATTTAAAGAAACTGAAAGAAAAGCATGGAGTCATTACATCATATCCAAAATAGGCATGAAGCCAAACTAGCCTTATTAAATTTCAAGACTGACTTAGGTAAAATACTAGCCAGAACAGCATGTAAAGACCTTGGCAATAGGGTGAAAAACTCTGCAAGACATGATAACAAAACTTATAAAGATAATCTGGCAGTTGGAACAGAATTAGCTTCCAAAACTTGAAATAGCAAGGTATTATATAATTATATAATATACAGTAACAACTAACAGGCTCCTTTACATCAAATGGCAGACCTGTTCTGAGTAAAGATGGCAGCTTACTAACTTTTAGTACTAATAAAAAAGCAGATAGGCTGAACGTTTCCAGGATATTCTTAACCGCTCACATACCAGTCATCTGATGCAGTTTGAAACAGACACACCAACTTCACATCTAGACATTGCTGTGCTGTGAATATAAAAGAAATCACTATAACAGAAATTGAATTAGCATTGAAACATATGGTTAATAATAAAGCCTCTGACATAGATATAATAACTGCAGAGATGCTGAAAGCATTTAATCATCAAAACTTATTCCACCTAAGAAAGTTATTTAATAAAATTTGGGATGAAGAAAAAGTTTATACAAACTGGAAGAAAGGGATCATTATCTTGATTTTTTATCCTTTCCGCACTGTTAAACGCCATATAGGGCTTGTAGTGTTTTTTGTCACCCATCTCTATTCTGGGCGGGATGTTTGATCTTATCTAATGGGCCTGCCAACTTTGCTTCTCTTATAAGTGTTCCTTTTAGTGTCTCCTTAGCTCTTCTCTTTTTCTGTATCCTAATATTTCCCAAAGAAGAGCCTGTTTTGGAATTCTTTTGTTGTCTCTTCTCAGCACATGTCCAACATGTGTCCATCTTCTGTCCTTAATTGTAGGTGAGATCTATGGTGGCATGATTTCTCTTATTTCAGTATTAGTCTTGAATTCATTCCATTGTACACAGAATATTTTTCTTAGGTATTTGTCTTCAAAAGTATTTGTTTTTTTCTCGATCTCTTTTCATGTTTCCGGCATTCATGTGTATAGGTAAGTGTTGATAATAAGTTGCAGTTGAATATTCTAAGTTTAGTTTTCTTGCATAGTATTTTTTATTTCTATATTTTGTCAAAGTTTTTAAAATTTGTTGCTGCTTTTGCTATCCTGCTTCTGGTCTCTTTCTTTGTTTCACCTTCTTGATCTATATTACTACAAGATATACATTGTGGTTTACTTTTTCCAATGCCTGGTGATTGAGATATGTATTGCCGTCTGGAGTATTGTTATTTTTCATTATATGGAAAGCACTATTTAACTATAATGCTTCAAATCGTAGATTTTTTACCAGACACTGCTTGCTCAAGAGTTCCCAATTGACGCTGCAAATAAAGAATTTATTTGCTTCCCCTATTTCTCATTCATTCTGCACTAGCCACAGATAGTACAGCTCCTTCAGCATAGGCTACAAACACTGCATTGTTGAAATTACTCCACTGAAGTATGTCACATTTCTTTTTATAGTGGCACTATTTACAAGTAAACTGAAAAAGAGATTGAAGCCATGGGTGAATTTTGAATAGAAAAAATAACAAAAATATTGATTGATATATATAACAGCAGATATATACCAGGCAATCTGCTAAAATCAATATTCATAGCCCTACCAAAGAAATCTGATGTGATTGAATGTGATGATCATCACACAATAAGCCTTATGAGTCACATGACTAAGATATTAATTACTAAGTATCATCATGCGAAAAGTGATGATTAGTGATGAACAGTGTGGTTTTGTTAGAGGTAAAGGAACGAGCAATGCCATATACATCATAAGATCTTTAGTAGAAAGAACTATAGAGTTGAAAACAGATCTATACCTATGTTTCATAAATTATACCAAAGCATTTGTAAAGTAAGGCACCAAGAAATAATCACAATTTTAGAAGGCATAAACGTTGATAGCAAAGATCTAAGAATAATAAAGAACATGCACTAGCAACATACAGCGGCCATAAGAACTGGAAATCAATTGGGAATGTTTCAACAAATAAAACAGGATGTTAGGCAAGGTTGTGTGCTGTCACCAGAATTGTTTAATATGTATAGTGAGATTATTTTAAGATCCATAAGGGGCATGCCTGGAATAACAATCCGAGGTCATAATATAAATAATCTAAGGTATGCTGATGATACAGTCTTAATCGCTAAGAGTGAAAATGAGTTACAGAAATGTAAGACATTATAGTGAAAGAAAGCAAAAATAAAGGACTCAGCCTTAATAGCAAAAAGACAGAAGTAATGGTATCAACAAAGAAAAAGACATCACCTCAGTGCACAATAAAGACAAGTGAAACAATATTAAAATAGGTAACAGAATTGAAATATTTAGGTACATTGTTAACCTCAGGCGGAAGATGTACAACAGAGGTGAGATGCAGAATGGCTCAGGCAAAAGCAGCTTTCCAAAAAATGAGGAAGATATTATGCAATCCATTTTTGACAATAGAAACAAGAAAAAGAGTTCTTAAATGTTATGTAGAGCCAGTCTTAATATATGGATATGAATCATGGACAATAGGACAACAGTCAAGGATATCACTGGAGTCTGTAGAAATGTGGTTTTACAGAAAAATGTTGAGAATACTATGGACAGCTAAGAAGAGCAATGAAAACATTCTGAAAGAGGCAAAAGCAAAAAGAGAGCTAATTTCCAATATTAAGAAGAAACAGTCACCATTTTTTGGCCATGTATTGAGAGGAAAACAGTTAGAATATATTGTAACAACTGGGAAAATTAAGAGAAACAAAGAGAAAAGATACCAGACAGATTAAAAGAATGGCTTGGCAGAAAGTCAACAACAGAAATGATAAACAACTATCGAGATCAAAAGTTGTGGAGAGGCATTATCACCTATGCCAGCAGGCCCGGTACTTGATGATGATGATTTACAAGTAAAATTCCTGCCTCTCTTTTATGTGTTTAACCAGTTATTTTTTCTATCTATTAACCTTTCGAGCCATAGCCAGCCCATAAGGCATAGACCCAGATACTCTTTCTCTTATTAAAATTTTTATTCTTACAGATTTCAATCCTTGTAAAGATCCTTTATCAAATCTCGCCATTTGTCTCTGTTCTGTGCAAACAACTCTATCTCATTTAAGAAGTCAATTCCTGCTGCTCTTGCCTCTCTGATCAATGTTCTTCTCAGTGTCTCTCTGGGTTGGCCTCTTTTCCTTTTACTTGTTGTTTCCCACATGAGGGCTTGCTTTGTTATTCTGTTAATATCTCTCCTGATGATGGTCACATGTCCAACATATGACCATCATCTTTTCTTGATTACTGAAGATATTACTGGTTGATTGAAGATTTCTCTAATTTTCTCATTTGTTTTGAATTGATTCCACGCTATACTAAGTATTTTCCTTAGACATTTATTTTCAAATGTGTTCAATTTTGTTTCGATGTCTCTTGTTTTCCATCTTTCACATGCAAACGGGTTGATAATACGTTTGATTTGAAAAGTCTAAGTTTAATGTTTGTGCTGATGAGTTTTGATTTCCACAACTTTTCAAGGCTTCTGAAAGACATTGCTGCTTTAGCTATTCCGATTCTAATTTCTTTACTTGTATCCCCTTTCCTATCAATGTGACTTCCAAGATAAAGTGATCGATCTCTTCCACTGGTTTGTTTTCCATGTATATTCTGTCATCTGTTGGAATTAAGCTTTTCATGACTTTAGTCTTTTCATGATTGATCTCAAGCCCAATTTTGCTGGCTATTGATGATAGTCCATTTGTGTTTTCCTGCATTGTTTTTATCTGACTGCTGATGAGGACTAAGTCATCAGCAAAGTCGAGGTCCTCCAAATGGTCTCCTTGTATCCATTCGATGCCTTTATTACCAGTGCAGCATTTCTTCATTATGAAGTCCATAACAACTCCAAATAACAAAGGAGATAACATACATCCTTGTTTAACCCCAGTTTCTATTGGAAAACATTCGCTCAGTCCTTCCTCTGTACAAACTGCACATGTATAGCCATCATACATGTCTTTGATAATATTTATGATTTTTTTATGATAAGCCATATTGCTTCAGAATTTTCCACAAAGAATCTCGATGAATGCTGTCAAATGCTTTTTTGAAGTTAGTAAAGTTAAGTACGAAAGGTTTTTGCTCTTCAATGTGTTCCTTCAATATGTCGTAGAGTAAAAATGTGGTCAAGGCAGCTTCTCCCCTTCCTAAACTCAGCCTGTTCTTCATGCATTACTGTATCTATTGAATCCTTTATTCTATTCTTGATGATCTTCGCAGAATAACTTTTAGGCAACTAACAAAAGTGTCACGCCTTTCTATGTTATTTATACTAGAACTATTATGCAATCTGTTATACTTTATTTGTACTTTGGATTTTCATTTTATTGAAGTAGGAGGTACTTTTTTTTTTAATCTGTAAATCTCTTAGCATAATATTCTAATTGATATGATAACTGTGCTGTGAAGAATATCACACTGTTGTGTAGAGATTTATATATGATTGATACAATATTATCATCATCATCATCATCATGTACCATGCATGCTGGCATTGATGATCATGTCTCTCCACAATTTTCGATCTAGACAGTTATTTATAATTTCTTTTGTTGACCTTCTTCCAAGTCATTCTCTTAAGCTGTCTGGTATCTTTTCTCTTTGTTTTCCTCTATCTCTTCATCCCTAAATTTTCCCAGTTGTCACAATATATTTCAGCTGTTTGCTTCTTATTGCATGATTTAAAAATGATAATTGTTTCTTCCTAATATTGGAAATTGGCCCTCTTTTTAGCTTTGGTCTCTTTCAGAATGTCATTATTACTCTTCTCAGCTGTCCTTGGTATTTGGTATTCTCAACATTCTTCTGTAAAACCACATTTCTACAGCCTTCAGTGATTTTCTTATCTTTAATATAATACAATATTATAGCAATACTAGAATATCATAGTTTATTCAATCAGGTAAAAATAGACAGCAGGTGGCCATGCAGGTTAAACTGTCGTTTTGCAAATTAGATGACTGTCAGCTCAACTCATTAGAGTAAATAATTAAAATGTGTCTGTCAAGGGGCAAACTTGGACCTGTACACCACATGTCAATTGTGCTCTACAATACTCTTATTTCCAACCTCTCAGCAAATGCTCCAGTCCCTTTTAAACAGACTTCAGGCAAGGATAATTCTACAATAAATAGTTCTGTTCATAGCTGTTTGTTCATAACTGTATTTATTTTGTCTTCAAATTGACCACACTTGTGGCTATGTGGAGCTTCTTTTAGTTTGACAAATGTATGCTTATCAATCAGTATTTTGTGACATTATTTCAAACCATGCAATACATGATTTAATGTGAAAAAAAAAATAATTTGTTTTGGGTGTGCATATGAGACTTTTCCAAAGCAATACCAATTGAGTAATAAATGGCTAGTGTTTAGTACTTATTCTGAGAATGCCACCTCTAAGTGCTTTACACATTCATTGCTGACTACAAGGGTCTGGGTTCAATTTCCATATGTGTCAATTTTTTTTTTACAATTTATATGGCTTCAGGGTTCACTAAGTTTCTACATTTGGATACCACAGATTATTTTCTCTGGATAGGTAGGGTGGTCTGGTATGATTCTGTCCACATCATCCATAAAATATGTTGTTGGTCATTGCAAAATATGAGCACTAACACCATATTCCTTTAAATGCTTTGAAGACATGGAAGGAAACCTTACTTGTTCCATTTCTGTTGCCAATGTTTGTTTCTAAACAGTGGGATCCGCAGAAATGTAGTTGAAGATCTGTACTCTAGATCACATTTTCCATGCATTTCATGTGATTGTTTGTCTATTGTATTGATCTATTGCTTGTATTGTAGGAAACCAGAGTGCGCTGGGAAGACTTCATGACTGTGATGTCATCAGTTGAAAAACAATTACACAGCACCATGGCTAAAATGAATAACATCACACCAGATGCCCAAACATCTGTTGAGCTGTGTAGCCAGCTTTCTTCTCTTCAAGTGAGCCTGCATATTACTAATGAACAACTTTATGCAAATTGCTGTGTTCTGTTTTATTTGTTTGATCAAAATTATCAAATTTACACATATGAAAAACACTAAAACGAAAATTATCTTTCACATATTCTCTTATATATTATCTTAAACATGTGTGACAATTCACAACATAGTATATATGATAATAAAGATATATATTTAAAAGCACAACACAGAGCGGAATGGCGCTCCATGGTAGCCATCCTTCGATGTGGAGACGACACTCAATGATGATGAAGATGATATATATTATATAATATATATATATTTCTCTCAATAGAAGATTGAAGATGATATATATTATATAATATATATATATATTTCTTCAATAGAAGATTGTGGAAGGACATGATTGCCAATGCCAACTGGTACGGCAGATGATGATGATTTCTCTCAAATTTGATATGATCATGTAAGTAGTTAGAGCCTGCTCTGTTGACAAACATAGTTGGGCACAAGAAATTAAAAAGGATAAAGATTGAAAGGAGTGTGCTAAAATAAAAAAAATATACTAAAATAAATACATAAAACCAAAGCCCTGCTGAGAAAAAAAATTACTGCAGCAAATCTGTGAAGACTTCCTACAATTTTAGTGTAGTGCTGTATTAGAATTTTCCCGACATATGAAACTTGCCCACAAGCATGTGAACTCCATGCCTTCCAAGCCAAAGACAGTTTTCAATTCCAGTCCAAAATGGAGGATTTGTTTTTCTTCATCTTGCTATGAACGGTTGATCAATGGCCTAAGAAGATGGCATCGTGAAGCATTCATTGTTACCAAAACAGAAATCTCAATTGAACATATTGTCACTGCAGTATTTAAACCATATCATATCCTTATAGCATACACTGACAATGTTAAACACAGTGCCTGACCATGAGAACTACTGAGGTTGACTGTAATTTTTGTGTTGATCAGGAGATTACACATAATCTGGAGCAGTTAAAGCTGCAAGTGACCCAGCTTCAGGTTTCACATCTGACATTACAGAGAATTCTGCCTTCTGCCCAGGGCACTTTTGACAACTACAAGGAGCTGCATGAGAAATATGAAAGGTAATTTGATTTGTGCCATAAAAAGTCTTAGTACTTGCCACTCTATCTCTCTGCTGACTTTTTTCTTTTTCTTCCCTCGCATAGGAAATTACAATGTTCAGTGTTCTGCACCATGATCAATCATTTTTGCCATTGAGTTATTTGCTGGTCATCATCATTGCACTCCGAATATGTCCATTGGTGCTCAGATCCCTTCCTCAGCAAGTTCCACAGTGTCCAGTGACTGACGACTTCAGTTCTGTGTTATATTTTTGCGTTCTGTGTTGTTATATTTTTGCCATATATTTGTGTAGGACTTTTTTCTTAATTTTTTGTTTTCTTTGACCTTCATGCAAAATAGTAGCTACTAATAGTATTGCTTATAGGAAAGAGTGATGTTAAAAACAGTGTTTGTTGTTTGTTATTTTTTCTAGAATCCATCATTAAAACTAAAGTCTGTTAACTGTAGTGGTTTAATCTGTAATTTAATCTATCTGAAAAATGTCTTGTGCAATAAATCTATTTCAATAGAAGTTAGAGTGTTCATCGGTGCTATTTAGAGCCCATTTTGACCTATGGAAGTGAATCATAGACAGTAAACAAACAAATGAAAAGATGATTAGAGACCACAGAAAAGGAATTTCTTGGAAAAATGTTGAAAGTTCCCTGAACGGAACTTAAAGACCAACAAGGGCATTCTCAAAGAGGCCAACATAGAAAGGGAGCTCCCAAAAAAAAAAAAACTAGAAAGAAACAATCAACATTTTTCAGAAACAATGAGAAGAGGAAAGCTGGAATACTTGGTTTACAACAGGCAAAATACAGGGAAAGAGAGATTGTGGATGACATAAAGTGAGGATACTATATAGGTTGGTGTCGTGGCACGGAAAATAGTCAACAACAGAATTGATAAGATGCACTGTGGATAGAAAATTATGGAAGGATATGATCGCCTTTGCCAACCAGTATGGTACATGGTGATGATCTATTTATTGTCATTTAACTCTGAAGATGGCACATAGGGCAACAATTCTAGACTCTTGTGTCTGATGATCTTTGGTATCAAGTGTCAGACCTTGAACAGGACCCGCATTGTATCTCGCCACTTGGCTCTGTTCTGGGTGAGTTTCTCAATCTCAATGACAGAACTGTTGTCTACTATTGTTGCCCCTCACCTCAGTGTTCTTTTAATTGTTTCTTTAGGTCAGTCTCTTTTTCTTCTACTCTCTGGTTTCCATTTAAGGGCCTGCTTTGAGATTCTCTTGTTTCTTCTCATTACATAGCTAACATATGACCACCTTCTTTTCTTGGTTATTGTTGATATTTTTTTATGCTTTGTCATTTGTCTTATTTCTGTACTAGTCTTGAATTCTTTCCATGGTAATACCAATTTTTTTTCCTGAGGCATTTGTTTTAAAATTTATACTTTATTTTCTATTTCATTAGTTAGTTTCCAGCTCTCGCATGTTTAAGTAAGGTTGGATAATACATTTGATTTGAAAATCCTGATCTTTGTGTTTTCTGTGCTTAGTAATTTTGATTACCATATTTCATCAAGGTTTCTAAAAGTCATTGCTGCCATTGCTTTTCAGATTCTAATTTCTTTCTTAGTTTCTCTTTCTTGGAGAAACTATGGAGTTTTCAAGATGTACAAAATGATCTACATCTTCCACTGTTTTTCCTTCAA
This sequence comes from Megaustenia siamemsis, assembly GCA_032433765.1. Classification (NCBI taxonomy): domain Eukaryota; kingdom Metazoa; phylum Mollusca; class Gastropoda; order Stylommatophora; family Ariophantidae; genus Megaustenia; species Megaustenia siamemsis. The sequence continues at coordinate 74,656,820 of JAVIAB010000124.1, forward strand.
GGTGTATTGTTTCTTCTGGGCGAATTTAATTTTTCATAACTTTTGTCTTTTCTTGGTTCATTTCTCAAGTCCTATTTTTCTAGCTATTGATGACAGGACATTTGTTTTTTCTTGCAACGTGTTTACATTGCTAATTGATAAGATTTTTGTTGTCGTCAAAATCAAGGTCCTCCATTTGAGAACCAAGTGACCATCCAATGCCTTTGTTAGCTGTGCAGCATTTTTGCATTATGAAGTCGATGGCTATTCCAAATAACAAGGGTGATAAAATACATTCTTGTTTCACTCCTGTATCAATCTAGAATGATTCACTCAATTCCGCCTCTGTGTGAACTGCACATGAGAAGCCATTGTGCAGATTTTTTATGATGTTAATCATTTTTGGTGGTATTTCATATGTTTGAGTATGTTCCACAATGAGACTCTATGTATGCTGTTTAAAACCTTTTTTAAATCAATGAAATTTAGAATATGTGGTTTATTTAATAGATAAAAGTTTACCACTACCAATAGACTTTTAGCAAAATATATTGAAGGAATGATATGACAGAAAACAAATAGTCCTTCGTGTCTGTTGTAGACACTTACTTTAGTTATATAATAGTTTACATTTGTTGTAGGCATGAAATAATCCTACACTTTTTATTCTCATATTCATTCATTCATCATGTGCCATACCGGTTGGCGTAGGCGATCATGTCCTTCCACAATCTTCTATCCACAGTGCATCTTATCAGTTCTGTTGTTGACTGTTTTCCATGCCACAACACCAAGCTATCCAGTATTTTCTCTCTTTGTCATCTGAGATCTCTTTTTCCTTTTATTTTGTCAGTTGTAACCAAGTATTCCAACTTTCCTCTTTTCATGATGTGCCCAAAAAATGTTGATTGTTTCTTTCTGATGTTTTTAGGAACTCCCTTTTTGTGTTGGCCTCTTTGAGAATTTCCTCATTGGTCTTTTTAGCTGTCCAGGGAACTTGCAACAATCTTCTGAGAAATCCCTTCTCTGTGGCTGGCCTCTAATCGTCTTTTCATTTGTTTGTCTACTGTCCATGATTCGCTTCCATAGGTCAGAATTGGTTCTATATAGCATCAGTTAACTCTCTTTCTCAATTCTATTGACATAGATTTGTTAAATAAGATATTTTTCATTTTGTGAAATGATCTCATATTAGTTGCATTTTTTCGAAGAATTTATAAAAGTGTGTTTTCATGAATGGACAAACAAACATTTATAAATCTCTTTAATTTTGTTTTGGAAACAGATTTGTGGAGGAAGTCAAAGAGAAAACTTTCAGTGTCCAAGAACAGGTGGACATCAGAGACAGTCATTATGCAGAAGTAGATGGGGTGATTGTCAGGATGAAAGAGACTTTGTCAGCTTTTCAAAGGAACAGACTTGAACAGGTGGTGGATGCCTCAGATAGACTCTCTCGAAGCAAGGTGAGCTATGAATTTTATATAAAAGTTATGCACCAAACCTGATAAATGAGTAGGTTTAAGCATAAAAACTAATCAATAACCAGACATGAACATTTACAGAAGCTCTCAAGGAAAGGGAGGGGTGGGCGGGTGTAAGGCTATGAAATCTAGAAAGTAATGATATTAGAAGATGATACTTGTAAGAGTTACATTTATACAAGCCCAGTATATAATCAAAGATTAGTAACAGCTCCACATAGGGAAGAAAATAGTGGCATGAATAAGATGAGACTATGCCTCATTCTAAATGATTCTTTATGGCTGTTCATTTTTCAGCATCCACCACTGATGGATGATTGCTTGTAAAATCACCACACCAACAGATTTAAAAAATGTGTGCAGTTTTGTTTTATATTTAGAAACTTGTACCTGCTTATCATACTTTGATTAACCAGCTTCAAATCCACCATATACTCTGCTCGATCTCAATATCTGTTGGTATTAGACAACTACATCAACTTCCTATTAACTTTAAGATACATGGGGTGCATCTTGCTGTTTAGCTTTTGGAACATGAGAAACTGAATGCAGAAGAAAAATAAAGGTGTTGATAACTAATGCTTTTATTGAAATTGTCAAATTCATTATCCTCAGTCTGCCTTTTGACTTTACTTTTTGTTTAAAGATTACAATGTCTATCTGTGATTAATGTGTTTATGACACCATCGTAAAAATTAGTACCACTTAATTGTAATATAAGGAGCTCTAAAAATGTGCTTTCTTTAAACTTTTTGACACACAGCCAAGTTTTCACACTAAGAGACATGGGTAACTCAGATTTCCTTTCTCAGGTTGATTTATGACCAGCATTTTCCATGCCATGACACCAAGCTATCTAGTATTTTCTCTCTTTGTCGCCGCGATCTCTCTTTCCTTTTATTTTGCCAGTTGTAACCAAGTATTCCAACTTTCCTCTTCTCATGATGTGCCCGAAAAATGTTGATTGCTTCTTTCTGATGTTTTTTAAGAGCTCCCTTTTTGTGTTGGCCTCTTTGAGAACTTCCTCATTGGTCTTTTTAGCTGTCCAGGGAACTTTCAACATTCTTCTGAGAAATCCCATCTCTGTGGCCTCTAATCATCTTTAATGACCCTCAATGCAACAAAAATAAAGAAGCTATGATAATATCAAAGAAAGGGGGGACTAGTTGGTCTTGAGGCAAGATGCCGGCCTCAAGACAGAGAGGTTGTGGGTTCAAATCCTGGCTACACAGGTTGGGATTTTTATTTATGATTCTCTCTGCGGCAACCACCCCTGGTCTCAGCAGTGAGACCTGGCTTGAAACGTCAATTACTCATCAGAGAAAAATGGATTGAGTTATTGAGTTATTTGTGGGTCATCATCATTGCACTCCGAACATGTCCATAGGTGCTCAGATCACCACCTCAGCAATTCCTGCAGTGTCCAGCGACTGACGACTCCAGTTCTATGTTGGTTGATAAGTCTTCTTATACGGCCACTAAGTTTCTCATTTCTGGCTGTGCCCATATTAACTCCCATTTCCATCATCCGAAGAAGTGATGTGGATCTGTGTTTGTCGAAGTCCTGTGCTCTTCCCACATCTTGGAGTGCATTGATGATGTCCACCCGATTCATTGGTTGCCCGTCCTCAACGACAGCACAGCTAGCCAACCTGTCAGCTGTCTGGTATCTTTTCTCTTTGCTTCTCTCTATCTCTTCTTCCCTCAATTTTCCCAGTTGTTACAATATATTCCAGCTGTTCCCTCCCATTATCATCATCATCATTGAGTGCCGTCTCTGCATCAAAAGTTGGCTACCATGAAGTGAAGAAGTAAAGGCATCAAGATGCACCTAGATGTGTAGAGATGCGAAACTGCTGTAAAGCTGATGATAATGGCAATTTTTTAAAAATTAAGAAAAAAAGAAGAAAAACGTGGTATGGTGACAACTTTACATGGTAATGGACAAAACAAAAGTTGACGTTTCGGCCAAGTAGGCCTTCAGCTGGAACAACAAAAAACAACACAAAAATATATATAATGATATGTAAACAAATCTAACTACATGGTGATAATATGCTAGATACGCAAGAAAGGAAATAAAAAAAGGTCACTTCCCTGTGTTCCAGAGCGTGGTCAGCTTCTGAATGGACTAAAATGAGAAGGTGGGATGACCAACTATATATCTTACTGACCAGACAGTCAGGCGAGAAGACAGAATGGAAGGGTTCTAAAAATATGGGGAGGTGGGTACAAGATATGTATAAACTGTGCATATCTAACTCTGTGTGTGCACCTTGAACCGATATGTAAAAAAATATGTGTATATAACATTACATGCATACAAGCATAAATCCGTATATATTGCCACAAAGCACACAAAAGAAAACCCAAAGGTGCCCAAATGTGCCAATACATATGCAGATAAATATATATACATGTATAGGTTTGGTAGCGCATGGGGGTAAGAAATGTGTAGTAGATGTCCTATGTGTATGGGAGCGATATGTGAATGCCTTGGGGAGACAGCAAACCCAACTGGGCAATGAGGCGATTCTCAAGGGCGAACTGGCTGCGATTGCTGGAGTGACACGAGACAAAGCCAATGATTTGCATGTCAGGTTTGCCACTATGGCCAGGGGAGTTGAAATGGGTAGACAGGTGTGCTTAGTAGTTCTCTTTTAATTTTTAGTTGTTTTAAAACTTCATCATTTGTTTTCTTTTCTTTTTATCCAATTCTACCTATTCTTCTATAAATCCACATTTCAAATGCTTCAATTTTCTGTTCTGTTTTCTTGTCTAATGTCCATGTTTCTGCACCATACAGGAATATTGAGAAGATATAATATTTTGCTATTCTTAGTTTTAGCCCTGGTGTTATTTGTTTTGATGTTAGTATACTTTAATTAGTTATATGTTAGTATACTCCCTTATAATTACATTGCCAAAAAATGATGATTGTTTCTTTCTAATATTGGAAATTAGTTCTCTTTTGCTTTGGCCTCTTTCAGAACGTTTTCATTGCTCTTCTTAGCTGTCCATAATATTCTCAACATTCATCTGTAAAACCACATTTCTACAGCCTCCAGTGATTTTCTTGTCTGTTGACTTATTGTACATGATTCACATCCATATGTTAAGACAGGCTCTACATAACATTTAATGATGTATAATCATGGATTACAATATCTTCATAAAAATGATGACAAAATACAATTTTTTTGGAACTTGACAGTTTTCTGTGGGCAAACATTTCCCCCCTCCCTATACCTTCCTAATTATTACTTCCAGTGACCCCTGAGTGTTGGAATTGTTTCCTTTCATGCTGGATCAGACACCAATGTGCATTTCATAAAAAGTATGAATCTAGTAAACAAAATAAATTCTTTTTTTTTCTTGTGATGGCAGAGATCTCTATGGCTATTCTCCATGTTTCACAGCCATAGTTTAGGACTGATTTAATATTGGATTAAAAATTGTTATTATTTCTTTGGAATTCCATGTGTCCTAGTGCAAGGAAGGCTCCTCTTGCTTTTTGTATCCTTATTTTGGTATCATTCTCTGTTCCTCCTTGTTTGTCTATATTCTATCTATCCATTGACCTTTCGAGCCGTAGCCGGCCCATAGGGCGTAGACCAAGATACTCCTTCTCTTATCTAAATTTTTATTCTAACAGTTTTCAATTCTTTTAAAGATATTTTATCAAATCTCACCATTTGTCTCTGTTCTGTGAAAAAAAGCTCTATCTCATTGAGGGAGCCGATTCCTGCTGCTCTTGCCTCTCTCATCAATGTTCTTCTCAGTGTCTCTCTGGGTCTTCCTCTTTTCCTCTTACCTGTTGTTTCTCACATGAGGGCTTGCATTGTTATATAATATTTACTGTACATAAAAAAATGTTATTTGTTTGTGCTAGCATCACCAAATTTGCCATTGTAAACAAGAGAAATGGCAGTCATATTATGATTCTAGGATTTTATTTTACTGCTTTAATACATATCACAACATCTATTACTATTTTTTTTACACAAGAAATGTAATCAGTGGACTACTGAACAAATTTTAAATAAATGTGGTGGGTTGATTTTTTTTTCTCCTGATACCGTGGTCCCAATTATGGATGGTGGCATGGTAATAACTCCCTGATTAGAAGAATCTTATGTTCTATAAAAAATGGCTCTGTGATGTATCACAACACTAGAGTTCAAATCTGCCAGGTTTCATGGTAATCAAAGTTGAGATTACTCTATGAAATTCTTGTTGAAGTGACAACACAAAGAGAGTACGTTTCATCTTGGACATCAGTCTTGGTATTCTAGGTTAGAACTAATGATCAGAAGACTAAGAAAACAATGGGTGCACACATTTTGGTAAGGAATGGAGATTTACTCAAAGAGAAAATGAAGGTACTAAACAAATGTTGGAAATGCCTTTGATACATTAATTTAAATATTTAAAATACTATTATTTATTAAAGATGGACATCTTTCACATCATCAAACTCATGCCAATTTCAGCTATGCATCATCAACAGCTAAGCAATACAAAAAGGACAAACTTAAAACATTTAGTTTTTTTACTATTTTAAATTTAAAATCATAATGGAGGAAAATGGAGTTGCAAAAATAAAGAAGTAATTGGCAATATATTTGAAAGAAAAAAAAACAAATAACTTGTCAGAGTGTATCATCCTGACAAGAGAGATGTTATTTCCAGGAAACTTGCTGTGAAGATGACACAAAAATTATGTTGGTACCTGTTCAATATCTAGGGCAAAGTACTTCTTTGGTTTCTATTGTATAGTAAAGCTGGTTATTTGTTTATTTCTGAGATAAATGATTAACATAGTCTACTTATCTTTCATTATTAGTGCTTAATGTATTGAATATATATATATATATATATATTATTATTATTTGTGTGCATATAATTTAATCTACATGTTTAAAAAAACAAACATATTACAACCAATGATGTATTTAAATTTTAAAATAAATTGTACAAAATGATTTCATTTGACAGTTCTGTCTCTCTGTTTGTCCACCTGCCTTGTCTGTCTTCTAATGTTATGAGGCTGAGTTATTACCTCATAGATACAAGATGGTGAAGTGGCAAGTTGCAGTGGCTTTCTTGAATTTTAGGTTTTGCTGTGGAAAATCAGAACCTGTCCTGCCTAGAGGTACTGCAATACTAAAAATTTTATTTCAGTAGACCCCGTTTCGATTCAAAGTGCGTTTGCCAGCTTTTACCTCTGATGAACTCCCTAGAGACTAGGAACTGAATTTTGCATGTTAATCCGTTTTTCCCTGGCAGCCGTGTGCACAGGGGTCCCTCACCACACAGGCAGATAACTCCGTCTTCCTCACATTTTTTCCGTCCATGAGTAATTGACGTTTCAAGCTGGGTCTCGCTGCTGAGACCAGGGATGGCTGCCACAGAGAGAAATCATAAATAAAAATTCCAACTGATGCAGCCGGGATTTGAACCCACAACCTCTCTGTCTTGAGGCTGGCGTCTTGCCTCAAGACCAACCAGTCCATGTCCTAAGTGTGTAAGGATATCTGCAGGTGTTTCTGAGTTTCGTTGTTGTTCCTTAAAGGTATTCCATTTTATCAGGTCTTTGAAGAAATAGAGTTACTCTGCTATAAGTGAGCTTTGGACAGTCAAACAGGTGATGCTTTATTGTTTCATGTGGGTGTTTGCAGAGCAAATATGCTGGAGTATGGTTTTGTTGTAGTGGAAAACTTGAGAATGTATCAAATGTAATGTATTATGTATTAACAGTCTTTGTTCTATTTATGAGGTGCGCTTTTTTATGTATTAACAGTCTTTGTTCTATTTATGAGGTGCGCATGGCTGTGTGGCTAAAACCACTGTTCCGCTGGCTGAAAAACTGACGTACGGTGTTCGAAGCCCACGGTAGACAGAAAGGATTTTTTCTATCGGGGGTAAAATAAAAATCCTGAGTCGCACACGTGGTGGCGACTGCTTGACCAGGTGGCCTTTATCCCTCTGGTTTTATCGTTGCCCCCCGACATACACCAGCAATGGTACTATGTGTCGTAAAGATAGTTCTATTTATTTCATTTTTTTTAAAGACTTAAAAGTCTGACCCAAAACCTACATTTGGACGGTGCCAATTTTTGAGGATTATTCTGTACATAACATCATCATCATCATCAAGTACCGGGCCTACTGCCGTAGGTGATCATGTCTCTCCACAACTTTCGATCTCGGCAGCTATTTATCATTTCTGTTGTTGACCCTCTGCCAAGCCATTCTCTTAAGCTGTCTGTTATTCTTTCTCTTTGCTTCTCTCTATCTCTTCGTCCCTCAATTTTTCCAGTTGTTACAATATATTCCAGTTGTTCTCTTCTCATTACATGGCCAAAAAATGATGATTGTCTCTTCCTAATATTGGAAATTAGCTCTCTTTTTGCTTTGACCTCTCTCAGAACATCTTCATTACTTTTCTTAGCTGTGCATGGTACTTTCAACATCCTTCTGTAAAACCACATTTCTACAGACTCCAGTGATTTTCTTGTCTGTTGTCCTATTTTCCATGATTCGCATCCATATGTTAAGACTGGCTCTACATAACATTTAAGAACTCTTTTTCTTGTTTCTATTGTCAAAAATGGATTGCATAGTATCTTCCTCATTTTTTTGAAAGCTGCTTTTGCCTGAGCTATTCTGTATCTCACCTCTGTACATAACAGTTGCACTATTTTATTTATGACATCTGGCATTTTCATTTTGTTTGGCCATGTATATACATTTAAATCTTTAGGAATGGCTGTACCTTTTCTTTTGTTTACAATCATCATCATCATCATGTACCCTGCCGGTTGGCGTAGGCGATCATGTCCCTCCACAATCTTCTATCTACAGTGCATCGTATCAGTTCTGTTGTTGACTGTTTTCCATGCCATGACACCAAGCTATCCAGTATTTTCTCTCTTTGTCGTCCGCGATCTCTCTTTTCTTTTATTTTGCCAGTTGTAACCAAGTATTCCAACTTTCCTCTTCTCATGATGTGCCCGAAAAATGTTGATTGCTTCTTTCTGATGTTTTTTAAGAGCTCCCTTTTTGTGTTGGCCTCTTTGAGAACTTCCTCATTGGTCTTTTTATCTGTCCAGGGAACTTTAAAAATTCTTCTGAGAAATCCCATCTCTGTGGCCTCTAACCGTCTTTTCATTTGTTTGTTTGTTTACAATAGTATAGTATAATTGTATAAGAAAAATAACATGCAAAATGTGCTCTGTAATGAGTAAAATAAAAAAAACCAAAATTGAAATAAATTTTCCACTTCAAACTGTATTAATATAATTCCTACACAAAATTTACATGAAACTCTACCTTCTTTTCAAATTAGATCCACATTACACATTGTGCATGATTTCCATTCATGTTGTAACACAAATAACATGTTTATTACTAAAAATGTAATGTGATATGTAAATAAGAATGAAAACAAAAATGTTATTTACTTACCACTATATTGAAATAGTTCCTGTGCGTTACTGGGGCCTCATTATGAGGGAGGTAAAGAATAGTGACACTGTGACCTTCCAGGCATGTCGTAAGAGGTGACTAAGGATGTTGATCGATGGCTTGACGAGCTGTCATTGTAAAAAGTATTGTTATGAAAACAGCGCCATATATTTTAGAGCAGTGATCTCTGCAATATGTGCCATTTTGGCACGCAAGGTTTCTGTTTTTGAGATTGTGGTTCTGCCCTATGTGCCGTCTTCGGCTCGAAAGGACAATAGATAGATAGATATTGAAATAGATGTTGAAATAGACAATGATAAAACCACTTTCTTTACTAAATTACTTTTTATTTACAGTACAGTTATTATTTACCGATATTTTCACGATATATGTGTATTTAATTCTATTTTAAATACAAATAATATATTAAAAATTATTCACAATAGAAAAACTCAGCATGTTTCCTGGTCTAGCTAGTCAGCTGACTATAGAGTGCATTTAAAAGGTGAATTTGAATATGTATGACTGTTTTTAATAGAACAAACCTAATGGTTGTTGAAAAACCATTTAACCTTTAAGCCTGAAACCATATGGTTTCTCAGAGGTTCTGTAAGGTTTAATTATATTCTTAAATGTAGTGGTAATTTTATTTTATATAGATTTTATCTAAGTTTGTGTAATATGAAAAATATTTTTATTATTTGTTTATTTAGTTGTATGAGCAGGAGATGTCTTTTCAATGGAAACAAGCAAAGATACTGGAGACTTCTCCTAAATCTACATATTCGACATTGGGGATGGAAAAACTTTCAGAGCTGCATGCCATTGAATGTGAGGTTTTGACAATTTTAAAAGATAAGGAGCATGAGCTTCAACATATACAGGAAGACAGAGAAAAATACAAAGCAGTACTGAATTCTGTAATTTCATGGCTACAGAGTACAGACATGCAGCTACAAAATAAGATTTTGAGTATTCCAGAAGCATTTGAGAGTCACAAGGTGAGAATTATACAACTTTGTTTTGATGTTTGTTGTCTTTTATAAATTATTCACACCCAGCCTTAAATTCATGTCAGAAATTTTTGCTTGGGAAGAAGATGGCACTTTTATTTTGCTGACATTACATATGTGCAAATCATTAACAAAATATTGGCAGTAACACTATAGACATCTTGTTGTGATGGGGTTCACTCTTTCTTTATTTTGCGTCTCACTACAAAAATCCAGTTATTTAACAAGTGATGTGTAAGGAAACTAGTTTTATGCTAGAATGAGACAACATAAATTATATATTTTTAATTGTTATCAAAATGTTTTCTTTTTTAATCTGTCAGTTAAATGTTTATCTCTGAAACATAATATCTTATATGTATATATATTTCTATATTATACCACCTTATCTTCCCTTACATGTATTTTCTAATTGCTTGACTTGATAAACTATGTTTCATTTTCAGAGTTTATTGTTAACATTTGAGGAATTCAAGATTAATCTCAACCATATTCGAACTAAGGGAGAGGACATAATAAAACACAATCAGGATCCTGAAGAGAAGGAATCAGTTCTCAAGATAATCTCAGATGTCAACAAACAGTGGCTATCAGTTCAAGTCAGTGTCAGTTGCTTGAAGTGTTCAATGTTAGATGTTTTCTTCGCCTTTCGTCTGCTGATTGTTTTACATTTTTTAACTCTAGATTACAAAACTGTAGTAAAAATTACAGCATCAAAACACAAATTCTTCAAAATTTGACACATAGCCATGGTCATTCATTACCCCCTCTGTGTACCTTCCTAATTACTACTTCCAGTGACCCCTAAATGTTGGATTTGTTTCTATTGATGTGGGATTTTTTTTTTTTCATTTTGTGAAATATGATCATATAATGCAAAAAAAAAAAAATTTGCCAATTTTCAAGAAATTGATTATTTTCCGTTTTCTTTTTTTCTGTGACCAGGGAAATTTTCTCGGCCATTGGCCGAGGTAGCCGAACATACTGACGAACTTACAGCGAGTGTACCGATAGACATTGTAACATATCCAGTCCATGCTATCAAACTTCATGTCATATATCAACCTGTGCCAGGAAAATTGAGTCCCCATGTCTCTCCTAGTGGAAACATACAAATGTGTATCAAAAGTTCAAAGAAAATACTATTTTTAGAGCTCCTGATGTTACATTTAAGTGGTAGTAATTTTTAGTATGGTATTATAAACACATCAGTCACACATAGATATTGTAATCTAGGGATTTAAAAAGAACAAGACAAGAACAAAAATGACCATATGATAAAGATAAGAAGTAAGACTAGAAGTAAATAAATAAGAACATAAACAAAATCTGGAAGAAAAGTGAACTAAAAAGCAAATAAATTGTATACAAATTGGCTGGACACAACCAGTAAACCAATTTCCATTATTGAATTTGTTCAGTGCTGATTACTTTCGGCTCCTTCATGTAGATTCCTGTGTCAAGTCAAATGAATGTTCTACTTTGGGGATTCTGTGCCAATGCTACAGTGTCCATGCATCTGGCTGCGATCTTTAGAGTGAATCAAACTTCATGGGCATATCCATTGTTGACAATGTTGTGTGTGTCACATCATAATGATAGATGATTGTATATCCCTAACCGTATGCTCAAAAAGAAGGGCAAAATAATCAAGATTTTGATGCTGTTCATGAATCTGCAGCCCTTGTGCATCTCCCGGATCTTCATGTCAGTCAAGAGGGATTTTTCTTAAATTCAGGAGAGTTACAAGGAGAACAGAGGAGGACTTGTGAACTAGTTTTTCATATTGCACTTTTGGATTTGCTGGGAGAAGATCTAAGTGCTTATGGACAGTTGTTCAATGTGTGATGAAAATAATCAGACAACTATTTTATCATGAGCAAATTTTTGTGTATTATTTAAACATCATGGACATAAACAGCCAACAACAATATAAAGTGCTTGTGTAGCAGTGTGTACCCTTGTGTGCAGTGAGTCACTCTGGTAAGCACTAACAAACATCAATGAATAGATGAATTGAAGGCAAACTCCAGTATAGTTCAATACATTTAATGTCACATACTAATTAATGTTGCTTCTGGAGCTTCCCTTTTAGAGTCATCTCTCAACTTTTAGCAGTCCTGGTCTTAACTGGGTGAATTTTATCTTAGTACTTGACAAACCTAGATCTTGTTATTAGCTATTTGTTTCTCTTGTAGTTGTTGCCTGTCTGTCACATACTGTCATGACTGAAATATTCTTGCACCTGTCTGACTCCAGAAAAAAGTCAATTTTGCATGAAAATTAAAAATCTGAAAGTCACAAACATCTGTCCACTTCTAGACAAAGTCAAAAATTGAAAATCTAACAATGGTCTTTTTTCTGGGTTAATTTAACTAATTTCACTGATTACAAATATTTAATGCAATCTCCAAAGTGTCTGCCCTAGTTAACTTAAGTGAACAGTTCATTGTCAGCTCTTTCTTTGAACTATCACCATGTGTCTTTCCCTACTGAACACTAGTATTTGCTTTCCTGTGTTTTAATAAATGATATTTTTCTTGTCTATATATGTTCCTAGTCACTCTTTAGCTAAACATGAAGTGACATGCATATGCTATCACACATGACTTATTGTGACTGAGGGCACAGACAGGAAATCAGAACAGCACATGAGGCAGAAACTTGTTGAGCTTGCTGATAGCCACAGAGAAAGAAATATATATATATATATATATATATATATATATATATATATATATATATATATATATATATATATCACTTGAGGCTGAAATTTGTGAAGTTTTGTAATAACATATAGTAGAAGAGCTTAGAAAAGGGAATCTTTAAATCCTCTTGACACCAGAATTATTTTTGCCTTGACACTTCCTTTACATTAGCTGGATGTAGTTTCTACTACAACCACTAAATGATAAGACCAGTTCTTCCAATACGGTAGCTGGTAAGTATCGAATACTTATTAACTGGAATTCATCTGTCTTTTAAAATTACCCTTTTGAGTTACAGACAGCATACAGGAAAGAAATTCTAGACCCTATGTCTGACAACTTCTATTACCAAGTGTCAGACCTTACTCATGATCCATATTGTATCTTGCCACAGATTCCTGTTCTGGGGGAGTTGCTTAATCTTGGCGAGAGAGCTGATGCCTGCTGTTGTTGCCTCTCATCTCAGTGTTCTTTTTAGTGTTTCTCTGGGTCAGCCTCTTGTTTATTTACCCTTCTGTTTACATTTGAGGGCTTGCTATGAGATGCTGTTGTTGTCTCTTTTCATTTTTGGAAGCTTTGTTATTTTCTTATTTCTGCACTAATCTTGAATTCATTTCCATATTGTACAAACAATTTCCTGAGGCATTGTTTTTAAATGCATCTAATGTATTTTCTATTTCTTTTGTTGTTTTTCAGCTCTCTTATGCATAATTAAGGGTGGATAATACATTTGATTTGAAAATCTTGTGCTTTGTTTTTGTGCTTGGTAATTTTGATTTCCATAATTTATCAAGGTTTCTGAAAGTCGTTTGTTTTCGTTACCCTGATTCTAATTTCTTTCTTTGTGTTTCTTTCTTGATCTATGCAACTTCCAAGATAAACAAAGTGATCTATGTCTTCCACTGCTTTTCCTTCCAGTGTATTTTTACTTCTGGATGGATTTGATTTTTATTTAATTTTGTCTTTTCTTGGTTGATTAGCTGTCATTGGTGGTACATATCTGCCACTTTGTCTGCATTGAGAATTTGTTTGAAACGATTTCGTGACATGCATCATTAAGAGAAAAGACTTCTTTTTTCTTGCTTGCTTCATTGTAAAATAACAGTATTTATCTTGGCATTTTTTATTATGTTTAGGCTCAGGCTGCTTCCCATTCACAAGAACTGTCAGAAGCATCTGACCTTTCACAAGCCATAACTGATGTGGCCAATGGTGTACTTGAGTGGATAGAGCAGACTGAAACAGTGTTAAAGATGGAACTGGTCTTAACAGACATTGACAAGCTTCAAGATCATCTTAAATCTCACAGAGTAAGCAAGCTTATTCAATGTGTAAAATATTATCTTTTTTATGTTACATCACTCTTTATTTCTTTGTTGCAGGATATATATATATATATATATATATATATATATACATATCCTGCACCTTCTTTTCAATTCCAAACGTATGGACTATGTCCCTCCTTCAGAAATTCTTGAAACGAAGTCGAGAGGGGGTTAGTGTGACTGGGTAAAGCACTCCATATTCTGTGCCCAGGCAGAGTAGGCAAAGTGAAATGAGGAAGAAAGCACCAATGTTTAAACTTGGCTCATGGAACATAAGGACCCTGTGCCCTGGACTTGTTAAAGCAAACACACTGAAAGAAGGGAAAAATAGAACAACAACTTTCATAAATAAAGAACTAAATAGGCTACATGTCGATATTGCTGCCCTCCAAGAAACAAGACGTTCAGACTGTGGTTCTGTCAAGGAAGAAAATTTTACAACATGAAACTAACACTACAGACCAAACTCTTAATAGTGTGCTTAGCACACTATTATATGGATCTGAAACCTGGACAACATACTCAAATCACGAAAAAAGACTAAATGTCTTCCACATGCGATGTCTCCATAGAATAATGCACATCAAATGGCAGGACAAAATTACCAACTTAACTGTCCTGCAACGTGCTAAGACCCCAACAATCATATCGATGCTCAGATGTTGAACATTAAGATGGCTGGGGCACATCCAGCAAATGGAAGGAAAAAGCATCCCCAAGCAAATACCATATGGCGAACTACAAAATGGAAAAATACAAATCGGCAGATATAAACTACAATATAGAGATATCTGTAAATCATCTCTGAATGACTTCTCCATTTGTGAAAATAACTGGGAATATCTAGCAAGTGATCAAGGAGAGCATGTATAAGGAATGGTATAACATCATTTGAGACTGTGCTGAAGCAAAACTTAGAAGAGAAAAGACTCATTAAAAAGGATGAAAAACCCTGTGGATCAGTGGGCCTGACTTGTTCATTCTGTGGCCGCGTGTGTTTGTCAAACATTGGTAGAATTAGCCATGAGAGAAGCTGTTCGACAAGAACAAAACCTAATAAAAAAATACACAATAGCCTCCACTAGACCATCTGACAAGACGAAAAGGGCCATATTTATCATATACATATATATATATATATTGACCTTTCGAGCCGTAGCTGGCCCATAGGGCATAGACCCAGATACTCCTCTTATCTAAATTTTTATTCTAGCAGTTTTCAATCCTTGTATCTTTTGTCAAATCTCGCCATTTGTCCCTGTTCTGTGCAAGCAACTCTATCTCATTGAGGAAGCCGATTCCTGCTGCTCTAGCCTCTCAGATCAATGTTCTTCTCAGTGTCTCTGGGTCAGCCTCTTTTCCTCTTGCCTGTTGTTTTCCCCTTGAGGGCTTGCTATGTTATTCGGTTATTATCTCTCCTCATCACATGTCCAACATATGACCATCGTCTTATCTAGATTACTGAAGATATTAGTGGTTGATTGGCAATTTCTCTAATTTCCTTATTTATTATGAATTCGTTCCATGCTATACCAGGTATTTTCCTTAAATATTTATTTTTGAATGCATTCAACTTTTTTTCTATGTCTCTTGTTTTCCAGCTCTCACAAGCATACATAAGGGTTGATAGTATGTTTTATTTGAATAGCCTAAGTTTTGTGTTTGTACTGATGAGTTTTGATTTCTACTACTATTCATGGTTTCTGAAAGACATTGCTGCTTTAGCTATTCTGATTCTAATTTCTTTACTTGTATCCCCTTCCCTATCAATGTGACTTCCAAGATAGATAAAGTGATTGATCTCTTCCACTAGTTTGTTTTCCATGTATATTCTGTCATCTGTTTGAATTAAGTTTTTCATGACTTTAGTCATGATTGATCTCAGGCCCAATTGTGCTGGCTATTGATGATAGTTCATTTGTGTTTTCCTGCATCGTTTTTATCTGACTGCTAATGAGGACTATGTCATCAGCAAAGTCGAGGTCCTCCAATTGGTCTCCTTGTATCCATTCGATGCCTTTGTCACCAGTGCAGCATTTCTTCATTTGAAGTCCACAACAACTCCAAATAACAAGGGTGATAAAACACATCCTTGTTTATCTGGTTTCTATTTGAAAATATTCTCTTAGTCCTTCCTCTGTACAAACTGCACATGTGTAGCCATCATACATGTCTTTGATAATATTTATGATTTTTGATCGTAAGACATATTGCCTCAGAATTTTCCACAATATATATATTGACCTTTTGAGCCACTGTCGACCCATAGGACATAGACCCAGATACTCTTTTTTCTTTTTCTAAATTTTCTTTCTAGCGGTCTCAATCTTTGTAAAGATCTTTTATCAAATCTCGCCATTTGTCTGTGTTCTGTGCAAGCATCTCCATCTCATTGAGGGAGGTGATTCCTGCTGCCTTTGCCTCTCTTATCGATGTTCTCTCAGTGTCTCTCTGGGTCAGCCTCTTTTTCTTCTACCTGTTGTTTCCCCCTTGAGGGCTTGCTTTGCTGTTTGGTTATTATCTCTTCTCATCACATGTCCAATTTATATATATATATATATAAATATATATCTGTGTTTTTGTATGCATATCTTCATTTCTTAATGCCTATTTCTTTTCTTTCTCTCTCGGTGTATTTCAATCTTTCACAGTATCTATATTTATTATTTGCCTGCTTAATTATCTCTATTTATTTTATATTATTTTAATTAATTTGCTTATTAACAAATTGTGGCGCACCATGTGTTTCATCCCTCGTTATTTATCTGCCTCTATCCACTTCTATGTCGGCCACTTAATTTGTTTTCCTCTCACTCTTTCTGCAAATTTACTGCACAAATCTCTATTTCATCTTTCAACATGTCATGTTACACATCTCTATCCTCGTCTCCACATTTTCATGTTACACCGGTCCATATCCTACTCTCCCCATTTCATTTTATACACATCTCTATCCTCCTCTCCATATTTCATGTTACATATGTCTCCATCCTCCTCTCTGCATTTCATGTTACACATTTTTCTATCATCCTCTCCACATTTCATGTTCCACCTGTCTATGTCCTCCTCTCCATATTTCATGTTATATCTGTCTCTATCATCTACTCGATATTTCATGTTACACATGTTTCTATCTGCTCCACATTTCATGTTACATATATCTCTATTTTCCTCTCCACAATTCATGTTACATATGTCTCTTTCAAACTCTCAACATTTCTTGTTACACCTGTCTATATCTTCCTCTCCACAATTCATGTTACATATATCTCTTTCAAACTCTCAACATTTCTTGTTACACCTGTCTATATCTTCCTCTCCACATTTCATGTTACATGTCTCTATACTCCTCTCCACATTTTCATATTCCGCATATCTCTATCCTCCTCTTCACATTTCATGTTACACCTGTTTTATCTTCCTCTCCACATTTCATATTATATGTCTCTATCCTCCACATCTCATGTTACACATGTCTCACTCTATCCTCCTCTCCACATTTCATGTTATGCCTGTTTCTATCATCCTCTCCACATTTCATGTTACATGTGTCTCTGTCCTCCTTTCCACATTTTCATGTTATACCTGTCTCTATTATCCTCTTCTCGTGTCATTTTACATGTCTCTATCCATTTCTTCTTATTTTATGTTACACACATCTCTATCCCCCTCTCTACATTTAATGTTACACATGTCTATATCTTCATCTCCACATTTTCATATTCCACCTGTCTATATCCTTGTCCCCACATATCATGTGCTCATGTCTCTATCCTCTCCACATTTCATGTGACACTTGTCTTTATCCTACTCTCCATATTTCATGTTATATGTCTTTATCCTCTCAACATTTCATGTTACATATGTATCAGTCCTCCTCTCTTCATTTCATGTTATATATTTCTCTATCCTCCTCTCTGAAAAAATGTAATATTACACCTGTCTCTCTCCTCTTCACATTTTCATGTGACTTGTCTATATCCTCCTCTTCACATTTTCATGTGACATGTCTATATCCTCCTCTCCACATTTTCATGTGACACGTCAATATCCTCCTCTCCACATTTTCATGTTACACGTCTGTATCATCCATTCCACATTTTCATGTTACACATGTTCCATGTTTCAATCCTCCTCTCCACATTTCATGTCAAACAGGTCTACATCCTCCTCTCCATATTTCATGTTAGACATCTCTATTGTCCTCTCATTATTTAATTACATATGAATCTGTCATCCTTTTTACATTTCTTGTTACACTTGTCTTTATCTTCCTCTCTACATAATCATGTTGTCCATGTGTGATCTTTCTCTCATCCAGAAAATTCACAAAAACATTGATCACAACCAGGACAAGGTAATAGCTCTGAGTGCCATGATCAAACAACTGGTGCAAATCTGCCAGTCACCCAGAAATGTTGCCCTAGTAAATGAATTGAAAAATCGTGTAGATGCCATACAGAACACGACAGGTCTGTGTTTTATGTTGTACACTGCATACTACATATACTTTAAATTTCATTTTAATGTCAGTAGTAAGTGTAATGAGCCATCTAAGATAACCTCTTGAAGAAGAAACACACAGAAGGCAACACAGGAGGTCTCTTCTTCTACCTTTCAGCTCCCCGTGGAGCATAGGTCTTCAACAAACACTTTCCAAGCCGTTCTGTTTCTTGCCATTCTTTTAAGATTATTCCATGTCTTCCCCATCATCTTCATCTCTGCTTCTATCTGTATTCTCCAAGAATTCCTTGGTCTTCCTCTTTGTCTTTTTCCCTGGGGATTCCAAAAAAGGGCCTGTTATGTAATACTCGCAGTTGGCTTCCATAGTGTGTGTCCTATCCAGCGCCATATTCTTCGCTGTATCTCATTATCCACTGGTATTTGACTGGTACATTTCCATAATTCTATGTTAGTGATTTTGTCCTGCCATTTCCATCCTTTTATTCTGCATAAGCATCCATTAATGAAAGTCTGTATCTTCATGATTGTAATTTTAGTTGTTCTCCATGTTTCATGGCCATATAATAAGACTGACCTAACATTGGAGATGAAAATTTTTATTTTAGTATTTAACCTAATTTCTTTGGGCTTCCATATGTTTCCCAGTGCAACAAATGCTCCTCTTGCTTTTGATATCCTTATTTTGATATCATTTTCTGTTCCTCCCTCTTTGTCTATATTACTGCCTAGGTATATGTAATATTGTACATCTAGTAGAGGTATTTCTCCTATTTTTATTTGGTCATTGCTAACTGCATTAATTGTCATAATTTTGGTCTTATCTCTATTTATTTTTAGTCCCATCTGTCGTGATCTCTCATCAAGTATGCTCATTTTATCTTGCATCTGTTGATGGCTGTGTGATAGGAGAGCTATATCATCAGCAAAGTCTAAATCATCAAGTTGCTTGGTCAGTGACCACTGGATTCCATTTCTGTTGTTTTGAGTTATTTTCATAATCCAATCTTTTTTTTTTCCTCTCTTTTGTATGAAAAATGCTGCCTTCTTCTGCCTTACCTCCACCTGCCTTCTTCTATTTCTAAAAAAAAAAAAAAAAATTAAATTAATTTTAAAAAAATAATCCAATCTATGGCCAGTAGAAAGAGAAATGGAGACAGAAGGCATCCCTGCATTACTCCTGTTCTTATTTCAAATGCTTCTGTAATCTGTCCTTCATGCATCACACTACATTTCGTTCCTTCATACATTGTTTTTATCAGGTTAATAAACTTTATGGGGATTCCGTAATGACTCAGCAACTTCCAAAGCATTCTTCTGTCTAAACTATAAAATGCCTTTTCGTAATCTATGAATCCAATATAAAGTGTGGACTGAAGTTCTAAACTTTGTTCAACTATTATACATTGAGTAGTTATTTGATCAGCACATGATCTGTTCTTCCTAAAACCTGCTTGTTCATCTCTCAAATGTTTCTCTGTGGCCTCTTTTAATCTCTCCAGAATGATTATGCTTAATATATTTCCTGGCACTGATAGTAGCATAATTCCCCTATAATTTGTGCACTCCTGTAAACTTCCTTTCTTTGGTAGTTTGATCATATATCCTTCTTTCCAGTCTTTAGGTATTTCTTCCCTCTCCTAAATTTGTTCTAATAGATTATGTAACATCATAGTAGTGGTGTTAATATCTGCTTAGATGGCTTCTGAGGGAATTTCATATGGTCCTATGGCTTTACCATTTTTTAAAAGTTTGATGGCTTTCATTATTTCTTCCTTGTTTGGTTTTCCACAGTTAATGTGTAACTCTTCTATCTATCTATCTATCTATTGTCCTTTTGAGCCGAAGACGGCACATAGGGCAGAACCACAATCTCAAAAACAGAATACTTGCGTGCCAAAATGGCACATATTGCAGAGATCATTGCTTCTAAAATGTATGGTTCTGTTTCTATAACAACACTTTTTACAATGACAACTTGTCAAGCCGTTGATCAACCTCCTTAGTCGCCTCTTATGACATGCTTGGAAGGACACAGTGACACTATTCTTTACTCATAATGAGGCCCCGGTAACACACGGGAGTAACTCTTCTGCTGGTAGTATATCTGGAGGGTTATTTGAGTCGGGTCTGTTCAAAAGTTCTTTAAAGTGCTCTTTCCATCTCTCCATTTGTTCCCTTATATTACTAAGCAGATTTCCTTTCTTATCTTTAATAAAGGTATTGATCTGTTTGTATTTGCCACTTAATTTCTTTGTGGTGTTGTACAGTTCTTTCATATTCCCTTTACTTGCTGCTTCTTCTGCCTCTTTAGCTAGTTCATCTATATATTTCCTCTTATCCCTTTTAATGCATCTTCTTAATTCTTTGTTCACCTCTGTGTAAGCTTCCTGTGCCTTGGCTTTATTATTTCTCATTTTGCTTTTATTTATGTCTGCTTTCTTATTCTTTCTTTCTTTAATTTTATCCAGGGTCTCTGCTGTCATCCATGCCATATTTTTGGTGTTCTCTTTTCCCCTAGTGTTTCTTTGCATGTCTCTTTCCATATATCCTTTACCTATTTCCAATGATCTTCTAAATTTATTATATTTATGTTGCAGGACTTGGTATTTGTTTGATATTGTGACTGCAAATTTGTTTTTAATTCCTTGTTCTTTAAGAAATCCTACATTGAAATACTTTCTACCCTTATTCATTGTAGTATATCTTTTTGTAGTTTATCTTGGAAGGACTGAGCGAATGTTTCCCAATAGAAACTGGGGTTAAACAAGGATGTATTTTATCGCCCTTGTTATTTGGAATTGTTATGGACTTCATAATGAAGAAATGCTGCACTGGTAATAAAGGCATCGAATGGATACAAGGAGACCATTTGGAGGACCTCGACTTTGCTGATGACATAGTTCTCATCAGCAGTCAGATAAAAACGATGCAGGAAAACACAAATGAACTATCATCAATAGCCAGCAAAATTGGGCTTGAGGTCAATCATGAAAAGACTAAAGTCATGAAAAGTTTAATTCCAACAAGTGACAAAATATACATGGAAAACAAACCAGTAGAAGAGATCGATCACTTTATCTATCTTGGAAGTCACATTGATCGAGAAGGGGATACGAGCAAAGAAATTAGAATCAGACTGGCTAAAGCAGCAATGTCTTTCAGAAGCCTTGAAAAGTTGTGGAAATCAAAACTCATTAGCACAAACACAAAACTTAGGCTATTCAAATCAAATGTACTATCAACCCTTACGTATGCGTGTGAAAGCTGGAAAACAACAAGAGATATAGAAACAAAGTTGAACGCATTCGAAAATAAATGTCTAAGGAAAATACTTGGTATAGAATGGAACGAATTCAAAACAAACGAGGAAATTAGAGAAATCGCCAATCAACCACTAATATCTTCAGTAATAAAGAAAAGACGATGGTCATACGTTGGACATGTGATGAGAAGAGATAATAATCGAATAGCAAAGCAAGCCCTCATATGGGAAACAACAGGTAAAAGAAAAAGAGGAAGACCCAGGGAGACACTGAGAAGAACATTGATGAGAGAGGCAAGAGCAGCAGGAATCGGCTCCCTCAATGAGATAGAACTGCTTGCACAGAACAGAGACAGATGGCGAGATTTAATAAAATATCTTTAAAAGAAAACTGCTAGAACAAAAATCATATAGGAGAAGGTGTATCTTGGTCTACGCCCTATGGGCCGGTTACGGCTCGAAAGGTCAATAGATATCTTTTTAGTTTAAGTTTAAGTTTGGCTAGCAGAAGATGAAAATTTGAAGCCACATCTGCCCCTCTATATACTTTTACATCCTGTAAGGATGACTTAAACTTATTATTAATACATATGTGGTTGATTTGATTCTCCGTTCTATGATCTGGTGACACTCAAGTAGCTTTATGTATTCTTTTATGTTGGAATATTGTTCCTCCTAGGCTCATTTGATTAAGAGCACAGAAGTTCACGAATATCTCTCCATTCTCATTTATATCTCCAAGTCCATGTTTTCCCTTAATCCCTTTGAAGCCTCTGTTGTCTGATCCTACTTTTGCATTTAGATCTCCCATCAATATAATATCCTTGGCTCGTCTTTCATCCATCTGACATTGTAACTGTTTATAGATTTCATCTTTAACTAAATCATCCTTATCATTGGTTGGTGCGTAGCATTGGATAATGTGTATTTTTATATTGTTTTTTGTTGTTTTAAATGTTGCTCTCATTAGTCTTGGCCCTACTGTTTCCTATTCTATCAGTGTCTTTAGTTCATTCCTCGATAACATTATAGCTACCCCTTAACTATGTTGTGCTCCAGGTTCCTGGTGTCCTGATGATAAATTCATCTCCCCTGTATTTAGTTTTATTTTTTCTGTTCCTAGCCATCTTCTTCCACACACTCCCAGAATATCTATATTGTAATTTCTCATTTCTGCTGCTACCTGTGTGGCTTTTCCTTGTTCATTTAAGGTACGTACATTCCAGGTGCCAATTCTGGAGGATTTTCTTGTAGATAAAAGGTGAGTCAACAACCCGGACTCCATGCAGCTTTTTCCTGAAAGTGTCATACATCTCTTAGACAGAGAGCCTTTATCTTTCCTCGATGGCGGATTTACTTTTATTCTTTTTACTTTTATTCTTTTCTTTATTTGTCCATGTTTGTGAATTTTTTTGCGCCTTATTTTTTTTTTACAGTACAGGATAGCCAGTCCCATGCCCAATCCTCCTTAGTTGCCTCTTATGTACATGCATGGTAGGGAACATCACCACTATTCTTTACTCCCCTTTCGGACCACGACAGCGCACGGGCGGACACAGGAGGTACATGGGGAAAAATAAGTTATTTGTGGCATGCTCTTTAGCTGAAATGTCAAACTCACGATGATAGAAATGAGGCCCTTATATGACCCAAATGAGGCCCTTATATGACGCAAATGAGGTACATCCACTACCAAAAAGTCTGGTGTTTCTAACCTACATTCAGGACCTCTGTCTACACAAGCTTTTCTGCCTCCTACCTATAAAAACAATAATAATATTTATATAATGCATGGATATTTCTGGGTCCGTTGTTTCAGTTCATTGCACAAATTTACTAAAATAACAATTGCAGTCTCCTGTGTGTTACCGGGGCCTCATTGTGTAGGAAGTAAAGAATAGTGACCTTCCAGGCATGGTGTAAGAGGCGACTAAGGAGGTTGATTGATGGCTTGACAAGCTGTTATTGTAAAAAGACTTGTTATGGAAACAGGACCATAGATTTTAGTAAGCAGTGATCTCTGCAATATGTGCCATTTTGGCACGCAAGTTTTCTGTTTTCGAGATTGTAGTTCTGCCTTATGTGCCATCTTCGGCTCGAAAGTACAATAGATAGATAGATAGTCTTATAGCCCAGTGTTTATGACTTTCACTTTTACCAGTGCCGCAAACATAAAAACATAGATCTGTTTTAAATTCAATTTTCACAAAATTGAAGCACTAAAAATAAAAATAAAAATTATAACTTTCACTTTTACTCACAGAAATTATTAAATTGTAATGTTGTATAAACAAATTTAGATTCTAAAGTTAATCTTCTTCTACTTCTTTTTTTTCTCTTTTCACTGATACCTAAAAGGTGTCGTGATTTATATCATTTGTCATTCTTGAGCTGACTGAACTGTCTCAATTAGTGATTTTCCTTTGTTGTTACATGTCTCTATCACTGCATCTATCCATCTTCTTCTGGGTCTTCCTCTTGGTCTTTTTCCATGCATTCTCGAGAAGAACGCCCTTGATGGTGATTGGTAAGGATTCATTCTGACCAGGTGGCCAAACCATTTAAGTTGTTGTTCTATATATTCTTGGCAGGGATTAGTTCCTACCATTTTTCTTATGGTTTCATTTGGTATTCTATATCTTCTTATGTTGTTTGTTACATTTTTCAAGCATCACATCTCACATTTATTGATCTTTCTTAAATGGGATTTAGAAAGGGTCCATGTTTGACTTTCATAGCACAAAGTTGGTATAAAAATTATATTTATGATTTGTTGTTTAGCTGACATAGAAATGTTTGGATGTTTTAGCAATGGTGAAAGCTGGTATGTGACAGCATTTGCATTTTGGTATTCTCATGTCAATTTCTCTGTCTGGTTTTCCATCTTCTGTGAATATTGTGCCTATACTTGAATTCCTCTACTTGTTTTATTTCTTTATCTTTGATCTTAATGTTTAATGGGTGTCTTAATTTGCTTATTCTTATAGCCTCTGATTTTGCTGTGTTAATTTTCATACTGTAGTTTGTGCAATACTCAAAACCCACAAGTGGATATCAAAATTGAAGGAATAGACCTTGAGACAGTTCAAAACTACAACTACCTTGGACATACTATAATCAGTGATGGAAAATGTACAACTGAAATAAACAAAAGAATAGGAATGGCAAAAAGTAATTTTAATGTTATGAAGGACATACTAACATCAAAACAAATAACACCAAAGCTAAAACTAAGAATAGCAAAATGTTACATCTTCTCAATATTCCTATATGGTGCTGAAACATGGACATTAGACAAGAAAACAGAACAGAAAATTGAAGCATTTGAAATGTGGATTTATAGAAGAATAGGTAGAATTGGATAAAAAGAAAAGAAAACAAATGATGAAGTTTTAAAACAACTAAAAATTAAAAGAGAACTACTAAGCACACCTGTCTACCCATTTCAACTCCCCTGGCCATAGTGGCAAACCTGACATGCAAATCATTGGCCTTGTCAGAATGGCGCTCCATGGTAGCCAACCTTCGTTGCGGAGACGACACTCAATGATGAGTTTGTGCAGCTTTTATCTAGAGATGTTAAATGCTGTTGTAGCAGGTTTTCATCCTCATATATTGGGCATTGGTCATCTGCGAAGAGTAGCTCGTTGATGTTGGAGTTTTCTACCTCTATATTATTATTTGATTTTCCTTATTGTTGGTTGTTTCTTGATTTATTTTGTCCATATATATGATGAAGAGGAGTGGTGAGAGGACGCATCCTTGTCTTACACCTGTTGTAACCTGAAATCATTCTGACAGACCTTCCGATGTTCTAATGTCACTTTGACTGTTTTTATATAATGCCATTATATTATCTAGTAGTTGTCCTGCTACACCGTAGGTTTCAAGAGTTTGCCAAAGTTTGTTCCTGTCCACACAATCAAACGCTTTTTCCTGATCTATAAACACTATATTTAGGTTTCTGTCATATTCTATTGTTTTTTCACATAGTTGTCTCAATGTAAATATAGCATCAGTACAGCTTTTGCCTTTTCTGAATCCGAATTGATTATTACTTAATTGAGGTTCTATTATGTATCTTACTCTCCTCTCCAATAATTTAGCATACATTTTACCAACTTGACTCAATAGGGATATTCCTCTGTACATTTCACACTCCCTTTTACTTCCCTTATTCTTCCAAAATGGGACAATGATAGCTTTTTGCCAATCATCTGGGACTTTTCTTTCTTCCCACGCCATATTGAATATTATATTAAGCCAATCTATAGCTGTTTCCTTACAGGCTAGTAGCATTTCTGTTGTTATTCCATCTATACCAGCTGCTTTGTTCTTTTTATTCTGTTTCAATGCCCATTCTACTTCTGCTTTAAGTATATTCGGTTCCTGTTCATCATACTGCCTATGTTTAAACTCTGTATTTCCGTTTGCATTTCCCTGATTTAATAGTTCCTTAAAGTATTTTTCTCCATCTGATTATTATGTTTTTCCTGCTGCTGATTGATCTACCGTTCTTGTCGTTTATTATAGTGGTTGGGTTATAATAATTATTTCTTACTCTCATTGCTTTTATACTTTTGAAAAATTCTCTTGGTTCTTCTCTACATGTTTTTGCTAATTCTTCACCAAATGGTTTCCAAGAGTCTGCTTTTGTTTGTTCAAGGATCTTTTTGCTATCATTTCTGTCTTGTCTATATTAATTGTAGTCTTCTGTTGTTTTTGTCTTCTGCCACGTTTTATACTTTTCTTTCTTGTGTTTCACTGCTGATTTTACTGCTTCATTCCACCATCTTGTAAGTTTCTTTCTACTCTTTCCTATATTTTTCAGACCGCATTTCTCTGGTGTTGACTTTATTAGACCTTCTTTAAACTGTTTCCATGCTTCCTCTATGTTTGTAGGTTGTATTCGAGTTTGGTATTTGTTGATTACGGATTCTTCTATTTCTTTTTGTACGTTTACATCCTTTATTGCTTTTAGATCGATTCTTTGTGCTTGAGGTCTTGTCATCTGTTGTTTCCTAACCCATTTTTTCTGCCATAGTAAAACAGGCTTATGGTCGTTATCTAATATTGCATTTGGTATAGATCTTGAGTCTGTTATGTCCCTCCTTTGATGTCTTCTAGTCAAAATAAAATCGATTTGGGAGGCCTTGTCCGTGTCACCATTTATACCAAGTAAGTATTTGGTTACAATTGTGCTGATTAAACGTGTTTGTTATATAAAGATCATGTTCTGCACAAATATTTAGTAGGTGTTCACCGTTACTATTACACTCTGTTCTAATGTCACTAAATGGTCCTAGGTATAATTCCCATGGTGTTCTCCTTTGTCCAACTCTACCGTTGAAATCTCCTAGTACAAACAATTTCTCTGCGTCTTTGACTTTATTTATTGTGGCTGAGAGTTCATCAAAATATTCTTGTTTGCTGTCCTCACTATATGTGTCATTGCATGGAGCATATGTATGAATATAAGTGGTATTTCCTCCTTTTCTGCTAATTTGATACTTATTATTCTTTCCAAGATGTAATCTATTTCTAGTATATTTTTGGCAGAATTGCTTTCAATAATAAAACTGACCCCATGTTTGTTTACTTCCGCCATGTTATTAATTCCGCTCGTGACGAGTGTGTAGCTTTGGTGTATTTCTTTAATGATTTTACATCTCTTTCTTGTGTCCTCTAATCCTAAGATTTTTATATTCCTTGTCTTCATAAATTCAACTATTTCTGTACTTTTATCACCTAAACCGCAGATGTTCCAAGTGCCTATTAAACGCTCTGATTGTTTTCTTTGTGTTGTTGTAGTTTTCCCACTTAAGTTAACTCTAAAGTTAATGTGGGATGTTAAATGTGGTGTATTAAGCAGATCATAATTAAAATTATATATTTTATCACTTAATGTACTATTTACCCTTACGTATACGTGGGAGAGCTGGAAAACAACAAGAGACATAGAAACAAAGTTGAACACATTCGAAAATAAATGTCTAAGAAAATGCTTGGTATAGCATGGAATGAAATCAAAACAAACAAAGAAATTAGAGATATCGCCAATCAACCACTAATATCTTCATTAATCAAGAAAAGACGATGGTCATATATTGGTCATGTGATGAGGAGAGATAATAACCGAATAACAAAGCAAGCCCTCAAGTGGGAAACAACAGGTAAGAGGAAAAGAGGCTGACCCAGAGAGATGCTGAGAAGAACATTGATCAGAGAGGCAAGAGCAGCAGGAATCGGCTTCCCCAATGAGATAGAGTTGCTTTCATAGAACAGAGACAAATGGTGAGTTTGGATAAAATATCTTTAGAAGGATCGAAAAACTGCTAGAATAAAAATTTAGATAAGAGAAAGAGTATCTGAGTCTATACCCTATGGGCCGGCTATGGCTCAAAAGGTCAATAGATAGATCATATCACTTATGAACACTGACGCTGCGAGCACAGAAACATAGATCTGCTTCAAATACAATTTTTTACAAAATGATGAAGTCAAAACATGGTTTTCACTTTTACTTACAGAAGTTATGGTTATGGTTAGTTGAAGATCCCGGTATCACTGCAAATGAATTAAAATCCATAATTGCTCAACCACCCATGCCAGTGGACCCATCTGAATTAAAACTCATCTCATTGAAGGATTCAAACCAAGAAAGGTAGCTGCAGTTCCTATCATAGCAGCTACAGCACACGCCAAAAGACATAAAGCCAAGCGGCACTGAAACTGAACACAGCTGAACTATCCTTTGTCATACAATATCATCATTCATCGTAAACAATCAGAATATTTAAACACAATCCAGATGAAAAACACAGCTCACAATTTGCACAGAGCACTAAACTCAGTAGGTTGCTGGACATGAAACTTCAAGCTGGACATGAAATATGAGGAAACTGCAACAAGGAACACTTTTCAGACCAAGCTTCAATGGTTCCTGCCTCCTATCTGCTATATCGACCAAATGAATACAGAAATTATTGTTGTACAATAAACAAATGGTTATGGTTATGGTAACGGAAGGCCCCAGAATCACTGCAAACGAATTGAAATCCATAATTGCTCAACCGCCCGTGCTAGTGGAATCATCTGAATTACTATCTCTTCTCCCAAACAAAGTAAGGTAGCTGTAGTCTCCATCATAGCAGTCTCACCATACGCCAATAGACATAAGGTAAAACCACACAGAAAGTGAACACAACCGTCTGTTCCCTGTCAAACGATATCATTCATCGTAAACAATCGGGATATTGAAGCACAATTAAAACGATGAAACGCACAGCTCAGTAGCTCCTGCAACAAGCCGGACTTGGAATATAAGGAAACTGCATCAAGGAACACTTTTCAGACATAGCTTTTAATACAAAAAACAAATATATATTGTAAATGTTAACATGACATGAGAAATGAATTTACAATAAACAAATATATATTATAAATGTTAACATGAGAAATTAATTTACAATAAACAAATATATATTGTAAATGTTAACATGAGAAATTAAATGTCATGAAGTAAGCGGATTGTAATTTTTCCTTCAGTGGTGGGCTAGACAAACGTTCTAGTTAGACTTTGTGGGAGGCAATTTCATTTTTGACATCACAACTGCATAAAACTAAGGTAAAGGTTTTAAAGAGCAAGTGCTCAGATGTGGGGAAAAAAATGTCTGTGCAGCAAACTGTCAATTTTTAAAAAAATGTGTTTTTAAGTGTTTTTATGACCTAGTAATAATCTAGGGTTGAATGCAGAGAGTGTGATTTTCTTACTACTTTCGGAGACTGAAGCACCTGTCTCTTCAGTATACAATAGCATGATGTAGGCATTTACCTGAGCAATCTCTAAAATCTAAGTGAATATTTTCTTCCACCACTTTATTGATTTCCTATTATGCAAACCATAATAGGAAACCATCTGATCCATCCTATCACAACCATTCTTTATGATTGTACAATTGGATAATATGTAGTTTTACCATCTCTGTTACCCT
The DNA here is from genome assembly GCA_032433765.1 of Megaustenia siamemsis. Taxonomy (NCBI): domain Eukaryota; kingdom Metazoa; phylum Mollusca; class Gastropoda; order Stylommatophora; family Ariophantidae; genus Megaustenia; species Megaustenia siamemsis. Next base: position 74,686,522 of record JAVIAB010000124.1, read on the forward strand.
ATTCACTTCATGGTGATGTTGATAGCTGCTGCACATGTTGTGGCACACTTTTTTTGGCCATCTTGCCTTTCCATGAGACCAGCATAAAATTGGCAGTTTCTTTCACATAAAAACATACTGTATTTTTGTCCAGCAGTTTAATTTTTATTTCACGTGGAAATCCAACATGAGTAATATTAACTGTGTCTGTGTAATTATGGCCTTTTGGCTGCAGATATTCCAGTAGAGCAATATTGGTGTAATACCTGTCAGCATAAATATGAATGGTGGTTCAACGGTTGTAGAAGCCCATCAAACACTCTGACAGCAAGACGAATTTGGGTATCAAAACCACCTCATATGAGGTATGTTTACCAAAATATATTAGAAGATTGTAGAGGTAGCCTGAGGCTGAGTCACAAAGGCCATATGTTGGAAGGTTTGGTAGCATTAGAATTATTTATATGCCCACCTGCCTTTGAAAATAATCACCGTTTCATCTAGGGGCAAATAATAATAAATGAATATTTTCATAGAGGGAAACTTCAGAGGTGATATATCAGCTAATAATTTCAGGGGAAGAGGTATGTTTATAACACTAGGAAAAAAAATACAAATAATCAGCAACAGAAAAAAAACAAAGAACAATAGATGGTCCAAAGCAGGATCGAACCCGTACTCTTGGCACAGCACCTTGCCACGAGAACCAAGCGCTAGAGAACACGGCTAACTCAGCTACCTAAAAAGATAGCTATTATTGGCGATGTCTTTCATGCATGTGTACTCATGACTATAGCATAGAACACAACTCGGGAATAAATTGTATATCTGTATTTTCCTATTAAGTATCTCCCATATGGTTGAATACTTGTGTTGCAAACAAACAGTTATAGGATGAAACAGCATGAATAGTAGTTTTGAGTGGTTTAGACTGAAGACAAATAGTAATAAATGAATATTATTATAGGGGAAAGCTTCTGAGGTTATCTATCTATCTATTGACCTTTTGAGCCATAGCCGGCCCATAGGGCGTAGACCTAGATACTCCCTCTCTTATCTGAATTTTTGTTCTAGCAGTTTTCAATTCTTTTAAAGATATTTTATCAAATCTCGCCATTTGTCTCTGTTCTGTGCAAGCAGCTCTATCTCATTGAGGGAGCTGATTCCTGCTGCTCTTGCCTCTCTGATCAATGTTCTTCTCAGTGTCTCTGGGTCTTCCTCTTTTCCTCTTACCTGTTTTTTCCCACATGAGGGCTTGCTTTGCTTTTCGATTATTATCTCATCTCATCACATGTCCAATATATGACCATCGTCTTTTCTTTATTACTGAAGATATTAGTGGTTGATTGGCAGTTTCTCTAATTTCCTCGTTTGTTTTGAATTCGTTCCACGCTATACCATTTATTTTCCTTAGACATTTATTTTTTAATGCGTTCAACTTTGTTTCTATATCTCTTGTTGTTTTCCAGCTTTCACACGCATACGTAAGGGTTGATAGTACATTTGAATAGTCTAAGTTTTATCTGAGGTGTAGATAAGCGAATAATTTCAGGGGAAGTGGTATGTTTGCAACATATGGAAAAAAAATCACAAAAATTCAAAAATAGAAAAAAAAAACAAAAAAACAATAGATTTTCCGAAGCAGGATCGAACTCATACTCTCGGCACAGCACCTTGCCATGAGAACCTAATGCTAGAGCACACAACTAACTCAGCTATCCAAAAAGATAGCTATCATTGGTGATGTCTTTCATGCATGTGTACTCATGGGGTTTCAAAATCTTTACCCTCAGCATTATTCTCCCCAGCATCTAACATGCTGAAGTAAATCATCTGAAATTAATTCTTGCCCAAGGTATTTCCATATTATGGTGTATACTTTTTGACAATGGTGGACTAATAGTCACTGAATAGTCTTCGAAGAAATAAAGGCCGACCAAGCGAAACACTAAAAAGTACACTGAGGTGTGAGGCAAAAATAATAGGCACTTTCTCCCTCTTAAAGATTGAGCAACTCCACCAGATGTGGATTATGTGGTGAGATACAATGTGGGTCCTGTGCAAGGTCTGATGCTTTGACAACAAATATTTTAGAAAACAGAAAGTGTAGAATTTCTGCTCCATCTTTGGCTCAAAAGGACAATAGATAGATAGATAAGTTAAATAATCTGCAGCCTCAGTTGTGAATAGCAACAACAAAAAAATCAAATGGTGTCAATAATTTATCAACATTCAACTGTACATCACTACTCTTGGCATTATTGAATGAATTACCAACCTTTTTGTTTGGATCAGCCAAACTCCAGCCAAGGTTATTATGAACAAAAACATTTGGAGTTTGGATAACATCCACACTAGTTTTAGAAGTGCCAGTACTAGGCTCAGCCACGTTATTGTCGCTTCAGATGCTATTGTCACTGTAATAATGTTATTGGTTATTGGTTATGGAAGGCCTCGGTATCACAGCAAACGAATTAAAATCCATAATTGCTCAACCGCCCGTGCCAGTGGAATCATCCAAATTACTAACTCATCTCCCAAACAAAGAAAGGTAACTGTAGTCCCCATCGTAGCAGTCTCAGCACACGCCAAAAGACATAAGGTGAAACCGCGCAGAAAGTGGACACAGCCAACTGTTCCCTGTCATACGATATCATCATTCATCGTAAACAAGCGGGATATCGAAGCAGGATCAAAACGGATGAGACACACAGCTCACGGTGTGCACAGAGCACTTAACTCAGTAGCTCCTGCAACAAGCCGGACTTGGAATATGAGGAAACTGCAAGAAGGAACACTTTGCAGACATAGCCTTCAATGGTTCCTACCGCCTATCCACCATATACCATGGGAGTTCACGTCCTCCCGAAAATGATGATCGTCATAGCACTTGATGATGTTAGGCCATCATTGATGACTCCAATTCCAAACATATAGACACACAGTGGTGGTAAGTTATCATTTCCAATCCAACAGAAGCTACATGACCTGTAGTTAGTAAAACCACAGAGAGAATATGATTTTGTGACCTTCACTGACTGTAATAATGTATGCTAATTATAGATGAATCACTGTCATCAGGCAGTAATTTATCATCAGCAATATTTCCAAACATCTGTAAAACAGCATCTGATGCTATTCTAAGATGTCTGGTTAAAACAGGAACATCAGTGGGTGTGGCCATTGTGATCTCTATAGCAAAAACAAATTCAAACAATCAAGTAGAAAACCCTGCAAGTTTAGAAGCAAGATAGGAAATGAATCTCCTCTTTGGTCATGCTCAGAAATCTGGTTCCTGATTAGTTTTATATAATATAGTTTATCAAATGTGGATAAAACAATTATTTCATGCCTCAAGACAGCCACAGCATGGAAGGCATTATTAGGGGTTGATGAATTAAAGTGTCTAGAGCATGTAAAAAGTTTATGAAGAAAGTCATTGTGGAAAACTTATGTGTATGAAGTGTAAGGAGGTGCTTTTTTTTTTATTTCTGTGGAGAACTTATTTCTGTGAAGTGTAAGGAGATATTTTTTTAAATCTCTGTGAGCTTAATATTTTTAAGTGCAAGGAGAGTTATTTTATAAAATTTCTGTGAAGAACTTATTTGTTTGAAGTGTAAGAAGATATTTTTAAAATCTTTATGGAAGATTTCCGGTGTCATGGCAGCTACATGTGGTCGTTTTTATAATTCGGCTCTTGCTGATATATTTAAATGATTTATGTGATAGTCTAGTTGTAAAATTATGTGTTGCTATTCCGTGTTTTGGTGTATATTTTACTTCTGATGAGTGGATGGACTGTGAACTTTACTGATATTTAAGTGGAATATGATTTATTCTTCCTTGTGTCATGTGTTTTCAGTTTGACAGGCAAACATATAGTTTTCAGCAACAATGGCGTCGGCCGGGTATGTTCAACCCGAATTTGAAAAGTCTGTAATGGTGGATGGGGCGGAAGAATCAGAAATGATCAACAGCCTAGAAAGTGAAAACAGCATAGTGTGTGGTACATATGAGGCATATTCAGAACACGAAAGACGAATATTGCAGGCCACCGTGAAAAAGATTGGAGCCTCATCACGTAACATTCCAAAAAAAGCCATGGAGAGAAATTCAAACTATTGTTTTAGGAATAAACAACTATAACCAGTGATGGAAAATGTACAACTGAAATAAACAAAAGAATAGGAATGGCAAAATGTAATGTTAATGCTATGAAAAATATACTATATAAAAAATAACATCAAAACAAATAACATCAGGGCTAAAACTAAGAATAGCAAAATGTTACATCTACTCAATATTCCTGTATGGTGCAGAAATATGGACATGAGACAAGAAAATAGAACAGAAAATTGAAGCCTTTAAAATGTGGATTTATAGAAGAATAAGTAGAATTGGATGGAAAGAAAAGAAAACAAATGATAAAGTTTTAAAGCAACTAAAAATGAAAAGAGAACTACTAAACACAATTAGAACAAGACAAATGACATTTTTGGGCATGTTAAAAGACACAACAGCCTAATAAAAGTAATATTGGAAGGGAAAATACAAGGTAAAAGAGGCAGAGGCAGACCATGACTAACATGGACGAGTAACATCAAAAGATGGACAAGTCAACCTATGACAATCTGCACCATCAAAGCAAGAGACAGAGTAGAATGGCGCTCCATGGTAGCCAACCTTCGTTGCGGAGACGACACTCAATGATGATGATGATTTATGGAGAACTTATTCCTTTTGATAGGTAAGGACATTTTAAAAACCTCTTTAAAGAACTCAGTATTTTTTGTTGTTGAATGTAAGATTTTCTCCTCTGCGAACAACTTATATTGATTCAACAACCTGGCTATGATGAGCTCAGTATTTTTTGTTGTTGAATGTAAGATTTTCTCCTCTGCGAACAACTTATATTGATTCAACAACCTGGCTATGATGAGCTCAGTATTTTTTGTTGTTGAATGTAAGATTTTCTCCTCTGCGAACAACTTATATTGATTCAACAACCTGGCTATGATGAGCTCAGTATTTTTTGTTGTTGAATGTAAGATTTTCTCCTCTGCGAACAACTTATATTGATTCAACAACCTGGCTATGATGAGCTCAGTATTTTTTGTTGTTGAATGTAAGATTTTCTCCTCTGCGAACAACTTATATTGATTCAACAACCTGGCTATGATGAGCTCAGTATTTTTTGTTGTTGAATGTAAGATTTTCTCCTCTGCAAACAACTTATATTGATTCAACAACCTGGCTATGATGAGCTCAGTATTTTTTGTTGTTGAATGTAAGATTTTCTCCTTTGCGAACAACTTATATTGATTCAACAACCTGGCTATGATGAGCTCAGTATTTTTTGTTGTTGAATGTAAGATTTTCTCCTCTGCGAACAACTTATATTGATTCAACAACCTGGCTATGATGAGCTCAGTATTTTTTGTTATTGAATGTAAGATTTTCTCCTCTGCGAACAACTTATATTGATTCAACAACCTGGCTATGATGAGCTCAGTATTTTTTGTTATTGAATGTAAGATTTTCTCCTCTGCGAACAACTTATATTGATTCAACAACCTGGCTATGATGAGCTCAGTTTTTTTTTTATAAAGAGCTTACATGATATTGACAATTTAGTTCCTGTAAAGTGTATTTCAGTACTTTTCGACAATCTGTTACATGATATTGTTTTTAATTCTACTGGCAGGATTGCGTCTGGCTGTACTAGAAGATACCAACAAGAAGCTGGAGGACTTTGAGAAGGAAGTTGGTGATTTGAAACGATGCATAAAACAAACAAGAGCTCGTATGGTCATGAGGGACACATCCACTGATCTCCATAAACAGCTTAGAATACAAAAGGTAACAGTTGCTAAATATTGATGTGATGTGACTGAATGTACACCGTACATTCAGGATACAATATAAAATGTTGTAAGAAATATGTTTCTCTTAACACAAATATATGGGTCTAATGTTTGAGAGCTAAGAATTGGTTCACTTCTCATGGAAGTAGGCATGTCCTCTAACAGTAGTTACAATATTATTATTTAATTGTTTTGTGTATGTCTGTCTGTGAGAATATGTGAGACTAGACCTGCTTCTGAATGTTTTTCCTTGCCCTATGTCTTTGTGGCCCAGCATCAAGTTTTTAGTATTGTCAAGATGCCTATTAGGGCACCTGTTTTAGCAAAAGTATTGTAAAAGAGTTACAGACTTTTCAAAGTACATTTCAATGCTCGAATAGTAGTACCTATTTATGTTTGATAGAATTGGAAATTTCCCAATAAGGAAATGTGTGAATGCTTATGCTTATTTTTTGTGTTACTGAATTTAGCACTAGGCCAAGTGTATGAATGAACAAATAATCACTCCATTACAGCACTAATTCAAATGTTTCCAGTAACAATTTAAATCACTATGTGTCGACCTAACTAATTGTCTGTCTGTCTATCTGTTCATATAATCACTTTCATTGCAGACATCACCATTTTCCATTTCATTGCACTACCCATTAAATCTCAAAACATGCTCTGACTGATAATCTATTTCAGGTATTAATTGTAAACACAATCTTCTCTTCCACTAAACACACAGTACTGATTAGATCCCCTTTTCATTCCTAAACTCATTTGTTTTGTCAGTAATTATATTTATCTACTATCTGTCTTCTTCTGCCTCACCTCCACCTATCTTCTTCTGCCTAACCTCCCCTTGTCTTCATCTACCTCACTTCGACCTGTCTATCTTCTACTGCCTCTGCTCAACTTTTCAGTCTTATTTTGCCTCGCTCCCAACTGTCTCTTCTGCATCACCCCAACCTGCCTTCTCCTGCCTCACTTCCCCTTTTCATCTTTTTTTTCCTTCCACTTGTCTTCAGCCTCGTCCCCACCGATATAAGAAGATATTCTTCTGCCTCACCTTCAACTGTCTTCTTCTACCTCACCTTCAACTGTCTTCTTCTGCCTCACCTTCAACTGTCTTCTTCTGCCTTAACCCAAAACTGTCTTCTTCTGCCTAACTCCACCTGCCTTCTTCTGCCTCATCTCCACTTGTCTTCTTCTGCCTCGTCTCCACTTGTCTTCTTCTGCCTCACCACCACTATCTTCTTCTGCCTCACCACCACTGTCTTCTTCTGCCTCACCACCACTATCTTCTTCTACCTCACCACCACTGTCTTCTTCTGCCTCACCACCACTGTCTTCTTCTGCCTCACCACCACTGTCTTCTTCTGCCTCACCACCACTGTCTTCTTATGCCTCACCACCACTGTCTTCTTCTGCCTCACCACCACTGTCTTCTTCTGCCTCACCACCACTATCTTCTTCTACCTCACCACCACTGTCTTCTTCTGCCTCACCACCACTGTCTTCTTCTGCCTCACCACCACTGTCTTCTTCTGCCTCACCACCACTGTCTTCTTCTGCCTCACCACCACTGTCTTCTTCTGCCTCACCACCACTGTCTTCTTCTGCCTCACCACCACTGTCTTCTTCTGCCTCACCACCACTGTCTTCTTCTGCCTCACCACCACTGTCTTCTTCTGCCTCACCACCACTGCCTTCTTCTGCCTCACCACCACTGTCTTCTTATGCCTCGCCACCACTGTCTTCTTCTGCCTCACCACCACTGTCTTCTTCTGCCTCACTACCACCTGTCTTCTTCTGCCTCGCCTCCACATGTTTTCTTCTGCCTCACCACCACTGCCTTCTTCTGCCTCACCACCACTGTCTTCTTATGCCTCGCCACCACTGTCTTCTTCTGCCTCACCACCACTGTCTTCTTCTGCCTCACTACCACCTGTCTTCTTCTGCCTCGCCTCCACTGTCTTCTTCTGCCTCACTACCACCTGTCTTCTTCTGCCTCACTACCACCTGTCTTCTTCTGCCTCGCCTCCACATGTTTTCTTCTGCCTCACCACCACTGTCTTCTTATGCCTCGCCACCACTGTCTTCTTCTGCCTCACCACCACTGTCTTCTTCTGCCTCACCACCACTGTCTTCTTCTGCCTCGCCTCCACATGTTTTCTTCTGCCTCACCACCACTGTCTTCTTATGCCTCGCCACCACTGTCTTCTTCTGCCTCACCACCACTGTCTTCTTCTGCCTCACCACCACTGTCTTCTTCTGCCTCGCCTCCACATGTTTTCTTCTGCCATGCTTCAACCGATCTTCTTCTGCCTCGTTCCCATCTATCGTCTTCTGCCTCGCTTACACCTTCCTTCTACCTCGCTCCCACTGATCTTATTCTGCCTCGTTCCCACCTATCGTCTTACTGCCTCGGCTACACCTGCCTTCTACCTCCCCCCCCCCCCCACCGTTCTTCTGCCTCGTTCCCACCTATCGTCTTCTGCCTCGCCTACACCTGCCTTCTACCCCCCCCCCCCACCGTTCTTCTGCCTCGTTCCCACCTATCGTCTTCTGCCTCGCCTACACCGTTCTTCTGCCTCGATCCCACCTATCGTCTTCTGCCTCACCTACACCTGCCTTCTACCTCCCTCCCACCGTTCTTCTGCCTCGATCCCACCTATCGTCTTACTGCCTCGCCTACACCTGCCTTCTACCCCCCCCCCCCACCGTTCTTCTGCCTCGATCCCACCTATCGTCTTCTGCCTCGCCTACACCGTTCTTCTGCCTCGATCCCACCTATCGTCTTCTGCCTCACCTACACCTGCCTTCTACCTCCCTCCCACCGATCTTCTTCTGCCTCGTTCCTACCTACCTTCTTCTGCCTCGCTTCAACCTATCTTCTTCTGCCTCGTTCCCACATATCTTCGTTTGCCTCGATCCCACCTATCGTCTTCTGCCTCGTTCCCACCTATCGTCTTCTGCCTCGCCTACACCTGCCTTCTACGTCGCTCCCACCGATCTTCTTCTGCCTCGTTCCCACATATTTTCTTCTGACTTGCCTCCTTCTGCTTTCTTCTACCTCGCTCCCAACTACCTTGTTCTGCCTCGCCTCCTTCTGCCTTCTTCTACCTCGCTCCCAACTGCTTTCTTCTTCCTCGCCTCCTTCTGCCTTCTTCTACCTCGCTCCCAACTGCTTTCTTCTTCCTCGCCTCATTCTGCCTTCTTCTACCTCGCTCCCAACTGCCTTCTTCTGCCTCGCCTCATTCTGCCTTCTTCTACCTAGCTCCCAACTGCCTTCTTCTGCCTCGCCTCATTCTGCCTTCTTCTACCTAGCTCCCAACTGCCTTCTTCTGCCTCGCCTCATTCTGCCTTCTTCTACCTAGCTCCCAACTGCCTTCTTCTGCCTCGCCTCATTCTGCCTTCTTCTACCTAGCTCCCAACTGCCTTCTTCTGCCTCGCCTCATTCTGCCTTCTTCTACCTAGCTCCCAACTGCCTTCTTCTGCCTCGCCTCATTCTGCCTTCTTCTACCTCGCTCCAAGTGCCTTCTTCTGCCTCGCCTCATTCTGCCTTCTTCTACCTCGCTCCCAAGTGCCTTCTTCTGCCTCGCCTCATTCTGCCTTCTTCTACCTCGCTCCCAACTGCCTTCTTCCTCCACTTTTCTTCTGCCTCGCCTCTACCTGTCTTCTTCTGCCTTACTCCCACTTCCCACTGCCTTACTCCTACTTCAACCCAACCTCTTCTTTTCTGCCTCGTCTTCACGCCGCTTCTTCTGCCTTGCCCCAACCTGCCACTTTCTGCCTCACTTCCACCTGTCCGTCTTCTTTTGCCCTGCACTCAGCTGCCTTCTTCTGCCCTGCACTCAGCTGCCTTCTTCTGCCCTGCACTCAGCTGCCTTCTTCTGCCCTGCACTCAGCTGCCTTCTTCTGCCCTGCACTCAGCTGCCTTCTTCTGCCCTGCACTCAGCTGCCTTCTTCTGCCCTGCACTCAGCTGCCTTCTTCTGCCTCCTTCTTCAACCTATCTTCTTCTGCTTCGCCTCCACCTATCTTCTACCTCGCCTCCACCTATCTTCTACATCGTTCCCACCTATCTTTTGCCTCGATCCCACCTATCATCTGCCTCGTTCCCACCTATCGTCTTCTGCCTCGTCTACACCTGCCTTCTACCTCTCTCCCACCGATCTTCTTCTACCCCGTTCCCACCTATCTTCTGCCTCGATCCCACCTATCGTCTTCTGCCTCGCCTACACCTGCCTTCTATCTCTCTCCCACCGATCTTCTTCTACCCCGTTCCCACCTATCTTCTGCCTCGATCCCACCTATCGTCTTCTGCCTCGCCTACACCTGCCTTCTACCTCTCTCCCACCGATCTTCTTCTACCTCGTTCCCACCTATCGTCTTCTGCCTCGCCTACACCTGCCTTCTACCTTGCTCCCACCGATCTTTTTCTACCTCGTTCCCACCTATCTTCTGCCTCGATCCCACCTATCGTCTTCTGCCTCGCCTACACCTGCCTTCTACCTCTCTCCCACCCATCTTCTTCTACCTCGTTCCCACCTATCGTCTTCTGCCTCGCCTACACCTGCCTTCTACCTTGCTCCCACCGATCTTTTTCTACCTCGTTCCCAACTATCGTCTTCTGCCTCGCCTACACCTGCCTTCTACCTCCCTCCCACCGATCTTTTTCTACCTCGTTCCCACCTATCGTCTTCTGCCTCGCCTACACCTGCCTTCTACCTCGCTCCCACCGATCTTCTTCTGCCTCGTTCCCACCTATCGTCTTCTGCCTCGCCTACACCTGCCTTCTACCTCTCTCCCGCCGATCTTCTTCTACCTCGTTCCCACCTATCGTCTTCTGCCTCGCCTACACCTGCCTTCTACCTTGCTCCCACCGATCTTTTTCTACCTCGTTCCCACCTATCGTCTTCTGCCTCGCCTACACCTGCCTTCTACCTTGCTCCCACCTATCTTTTTCTACCTCGTTCCCACCTATCGTCTTCTGCCTCGCCTACACCTGCCTTCTACCTTGCTCCCACCTATCGTCTTCTGCCTCGCCTACACCTGCCTTCTACCTCTCTCCCACCGATCTTTTTCTACCTCGTTCCCACCTATCTTCTTCTGCCTCGCCTACACCTGCCTTCTAACTCGCCCCGACCGATCTTCTTCTGCCTCGTTCCCACCTATCGTCTTCTGCCTCGCCTACACCTGCCTTCTACCTCGCTCCCACCGATCTTCTTCTGCCTCGTTCTCACCTATCGTCTTCTGCCTCGCCTACACCTGCCTTCTACCTCGCTCCCACCGATCTTCTTCTGCCTCGTTCCCACCTATCGTCTTCTGCCTCGCCTACACCTGCCTTCTACCTCTCTCCCGCCGATCTTCTTCTACCTCGTTCCCACCTATCGTCTTCTGCCTCGCCTACTCCTGCCTTCTACCTCTCTCCCGCCGATCTTCTTCTACCTCGTTCCCACCTATCGTCTTCTGCCTCGCCTACACCTGCCTTCTACCTCTCTCCCGCCGATCTTCTTCTGCCTAAATCCCACCTATCGTCTTCTGCCTCGCCTACACCTGCCTTCTACCTCCCTCCCACCGATATTTTTCTGTCTCGTTCCCACCTATCGTCTTCTGCCTCGCCTACACCTGCCTTCTACCTTCCTCCCACCGATATTTTTCTGTCTCGTTCCCACCTATCGTCTTCTGCCTCGCCTACACCTGCCTTCTACCTTCCTCCCACCGATATTTTTCTGTCTCGTTCCCACCTATCGTCTTCTGCCTTGCCTACACCTGCCTTCAACCTCCCTCCCACCGATCTTCTTCTGCTTCGTTCCCACCTACCTTCTGCCTCGATCTCACCTGCCTTCTACCTTGCCTACACCTGCCTTCTACCTCACTCCCACCGATATTTTTCTGTCTCGTTACCACCTATCGTCTTCTGCCTCGCCTACACCTGCCTTCTACCTCGCACCCACCGATCTTCTTCTGCCTCGCTCCCACCGATCTTCTTCTGCCTCGTTCCCACATATTTTCTTCTGACTTGCCTCCTTCTGCCTTCTTCTACCTCGCTCCCAACCGCCTTCTTCTTCCTCGCCTCCACTTGTCATCTGCCTCGCCTATACCTGTCTTCTTCTGCCTTACTCCCACTTCCCACTGCCTTACTCCTACTTCAACCCAACCTCTTCTTTTCTGCCTCGTCTTCACGCCGCTTCTTCTGCCTTGCCCCAACCTGCCACTTTCTGCCTCACCTCCACCTATCCGTCTTCTTCTGCCCTGCACCCAGCTGCCTTCTTCTGCCTCCTTCTTCAATCTATATTCTTCTGCCTGGCCTCCACCTATCTTCTTCTGCATCGCCTTCACTTGTATTCTGCCTCGCCTCCACCTATCTTCTTCTGCATCGCCTTCACTTGTATTCTGCCTCGCCTCCACCTATCTTCTTCTGCATCGCCTTCACTTGTATTCTGCCTGGCCTCCACCTATCTTCTTCTGCATCGCCTTCACTTGTATTCTGCCTCGCCTCCACCTATCTTCTTCTGCATCGCCTTCACTTGTATTCTGCCTCGCCTCCACCTATCTTCTTCTGCATCGCCTTCACTTGTATTCTGCCTCGCCTCCACCTATCTTCTTCTGCATCGCCTTCACTTGTATTCTGCCTCGCCTCCACCTATCTTCTTCTGCATCGCCTTCACTTGTATTCTGCCTGGCCTCCACCTATTTTCTTCTGCATCGCCTTCTCTTGTATTCTCCCTCGTCTCCACCTATCTTCTTCTGCATCGCCTTCACTTGTATTCTGCCTCGCCTCCACCTATCTTCTTCTGCATCGCCTTCACTTGTATTCTGCCTCGTCTCCACCTATCTTCTTCTGCATCGCCTTCACTTGTATTCTGCCTCGCCTCCACCTATCTTCTTCTGTATCGCCTTCACTTGTATTCTGCCTCGCCTCCACCTATCTTCTTCTGCATCGCCTTCACTTGTATTCTGCCTCGCCTCCACCTATCTTCTTCTGCATCGCCTTCACTTGTATTCTGCCTCGCCTCCACCTATCTTCTTCTGCATCGCCTTCACTTGTATTCTGCCTCGCCTCCACCTATCTTCTTCTGTATCGCCTTCACTTGTATTCTGCCTCGCCTCCACCTATCTTCTTCTACCTCGCCTTCACTTGTCCTCAGCCTCATCTCCTTCTACTTACTCCTGCCTGGCCCAAAGCTGCCTTCTTCTATCTTTTTGCACCTGTCTTCTTTTGTCTCGCCTCCACCTATCCTTGACTCCACCTGTCTTCTTGTGCCTGGCCCCCACTAGTCTAATTCTGCCTCATCTCCACCTGCCTTCTTTTGTCTCGCCTCCGCCTGTCAGTCAACTCGTGCCTCGCCCCCACTTGCCATCTTCTGCCTGTCTTCATCTATCTCGCCTCCACCTGTCAGTCATCTCGTGCCTCGCCTCCACCTGTCTGTCTTCTTCTGTCTCGCCTCCACATGTCAGTCATCTCGTGCCTCGCCTCCACCTGTCTGTCTTCTTCTGTCTCGCCTCCACATGTCAGTCATCTCGTGCCTTGCCTCTATCTGTCTGTCTTCTTCTGTCTCGCCTCCACATGTCAGTCATCTCGTGCCTTGCCTCCACCTGTCTGTCTTCTTCTGTCTCGCCTCCACATGTCAGTCATCTCGTGCCTTGCCTCCACCTGTCTGTCTTCTTCTGTCTCGCCTCCACATGTCAGTCATCTCGTGCCTTGCCTCCACCTGTCTGTCTTCATCTATCTCGCCTCCACATGTCAGTCATCTCGTGCCTTGCCTCCACCTGTCTGTCTTCTTCTGTCTCGCCTCCACATGTCAGTCATCTCGTGCCTTGCCTCCACCTGTCTGTCTTCTTCTGTCTCGCCTCCACATGTCAGTCATCTCGTGCTGTGCCTCCACCTGTCTGTCTTCTTCTGTCTCGCCTCCACATGTCAGTCATCTCGTGCCTTGCCTCCACCTATCTGTCTTCTTCTGTCTCGCCTCCACATGTCAGTCATCTCGTGCCTTGCCTCCACCTGTCTGTCTTCTTCTGTCTCGCCTCCACATGTCAGTCATCTCGTGCCTCGCCTCCATCTGTCTGTCTCGCCTCCACATGTCAGTCATCTCGTGCCTTGCCTCCACCTGTCTGTCTTCTTCTATCTCGCCTCCACATGTCAGTCATCTCGTGCTGTGCCTCCATCTGTCTGTCTTCTTCTGTCTCGCCTCCACATGTCAGTCATCTCGTGCCTCGCCTCCATCTGTCTGTCTTCTTCTGTCTCGCCTCCACATGTCAGTCATCTCGTGCCTTGCCTCCACCTGTCTGTCTTCTTCTGTCTCGCCTCCACATGTCAGTCATCTCGTGCCTCGCCTCCATCTGTCTGTCTTCTTCTGTCTCGCCTCCACATGTCAGTCATCTCCTGCCTCGCCTCCATCTGTCTGTCTTCTTCTGTCTCGCCTCCACATGTCAGTCATCTCGTGCCTTGCCTCCACCTGTCTGTCTTCTTCTGTCTCGCCTCCACATGTCAGTCATCTCGTGCCTCGCCTCCATCTGTCTGTCTTCTTCTGTCTCGCCTCCACATGTCAGTCATCTCGTGCCTCGCCTCCATCTGTCTGTCTTCTTCTGTCTCGCCTCCACATGTTAGTCATCTCGTGCCTCGCCTCCACCTGTCTGTCTTCTTCTGTCTCGCCTCCACATGTCAGTCATCTCGTGCCTCGCCTCCATCTGTCTGTCTTCTTCTGTCTCGCCTCCACATGTCAGTCATCTCGTGCCTCGCCTCCATCTGTCTGTCTTCTTCTGTCTCGCCTCCACATGTCAGTCATCTCGTGCCTCGCCTCCATCTGTCTGTCTTCTTCTGTCTCGCCTCCACCTGTCAGTCATCTCGTGCCTCGCCTCCACCTGTCTGTCTTCTTCTGTCTCGCCTCCACATGTCAGTCATCTCGTGCCTCGCCTCCATCTGTCTGTCTTCTTCTGTCTCGCCTCCACATGTCAGTCATCTCGTGCCTCGCCTCCATCTGTCTGTCTTCTTCTGTCTTGCCTCCACATGTCAGTCATCTCGTGCCTCGCCTCCACCTGTCTGTCTTCTTCTATCTCGCCTCCACATGTCAGTCATCTCGTGCCTTGCCTCCACCTATCTGTCTTCTTCTGTCTCGCCTCCACATGTCAGTCATCTCGTGCCTCGCCTCCACCTGTCTGTCTTCTTCTGTCTCGCCTCCACATGTCAGTCATCTCGTGCCTCGCCTCCACCTGTCTGTCTTCTTCTGTCTCGCCTCCACATGTCAGTCATCTCGTGCCTTGCCTCCACCTGTCTGTCTTCTTCTGTCTCGCCTCCACATGTCAGTCATCTCGTGCCTCGCCTCCACCTGTCTGTCTTCTTCTGTCTCGCCTCCACATGTCAGTCATCTCGTGCCTCGCCTCCATCTGTCTGTCTTCTTCTGCCTCGCCTCCACATGTCAGTCATCTCGTGCCTCGCCTCCATCTGTCTGTCTTCTTCTGTCTCGCCTCCACATGTCAGTCATCTCGTGCCTCGCCTCCATCTGTCTGTCTCGCCTCCACATGTCAGTCATCTCGTGCCTTGCCTCCACCTGTCTGTCTTCTTCTGTCTCGCCTCCACATGTCAGTCATCTCGTGCCTCGCCTCCATCTGTCTGTCTTCTTCTGCCTCGCCTCCACATGTCAGTCATCTCGTGCCTCGCCTCCATCTGTCTGTCTTCTTCTGTCTCGCCTCCACATGTCAGTCATCTCGTGCCTCGCCTCCATCTGTCTGTCTCGCCTCCACATGTCAGTCATCTCGTGCCTCGCCTCCATCTGTCTGTCTTCTTCTGTCTCGCCTCCACATGTCAGTCATCTCGTGCCTCGCCTCCATCTGTCTGTCTTCTTCTGTCTCGCCTCCACATGTCAGTCATCTCGTGCCTCGCCTCCACCTGTCTGTCTTCTTCTATCTCGCCTCCACATGTCAGTCATCTCGTGCCTCGCCTCCACCTGTCTGTCTTCTTCTGTCTCGCCTCCACATGTCAGTCATCTCGTGCCTTGCCTCCACCTATCTGTCTTCTTCTGTCTCGCCTCCACATGTCAGTCATCTCGTGCCTCGCCTCCATCTGTCTGTCTTCTTCTGTCTCGCCTCCACCTGTCAGTCATCTCGTGCCTCGCCTCCATCTGTCTGTCTTCTTCTGTCTCGCCTTCACATGTCAGTCATCTCGTGCCTCGCCTCCATCTGTCTGTCCTCTTCTGTCTCGCCTCCACCTGTCAGTCATCTCGTGCCTCGCCTCCATCTGTCTGTCTTCCTCGCCCCTACGTGTCTTCTACCTCGCCTCCATAAGTCAATCTTTTTCTGCGTCGCCTTCTCCTGTCTGTCTTCTCCTCCGTCGCCTTCTCCTGTCTGTCTAGTTCTGCATCGCCTCCACATCTCTTCCTTTGTCTTTCTTGCCTCCACGTTTCTTCTGCCTCACCTCCACATGCCGTATTGTGCTTCGCCCCAATCTGTATTGTTTCGACCTCTCTTTTTCTGCCTCGCCCCCACTCAACATCTTCTGCATCACCTATACCTGACTTCCGCTTCGCGTCTACCTATCTTCTTCTGCCTCGTTCCCACCGATCTTCTTCTGCCTCGCCTCCACTTACCTACCTCGCCTCCACCTGTATTCTTCTGCCTTGCCACAACCTGCCTTCTTCTGCATCGCCACCACCTGTCTTCTTCTACCTTGTTCCCACCGATCTTTTTTTGCCTCGCCTTCACCTGTCTGCTTCTGCCTCGCCTTCACCTGTCTTCTTCTGCCTCGCCTCCACCTGTCTTCTTCTGCCTCACCCCCACCTGTCTTCTTCTGCCTCACCCCCACCTAGCTTCTTCTACCTCGCCCCACCGGTTTTCTTCTGCCTCACCCCCACTTAGCTTCTTCTACCTCACCCCCACCTGTCTTCTTCTGCCTCGCCCCACCTAGCTTCTTCTGCCTCGCCTCCACCTGTCTTCTTCTGCCTCACCCCCACCTGTCTTCTTCTGCCTCACCCCATCTAGTTTCTTCTGCCTCACCCACACCTGTCTTCTTCTGCCTAACCTCCACCTGTCTTCTTCTGCCTCACCCCATCTAGTTTCTTCTGCCTCACCCACACCTGTCTTCTTCTGCCTAACCTCCACCTGTCTTCTTCTGCCTCACCCCATCTAGTTTCTTCTGCCTCACCCACACCTGTCTTCTTCTGCCTAACCTCCACCTGTCTTCTTCTGCCTCACCCCCACCTGTCTTCTTCTGCCTCGCCTCCACCTGTCTTCTTCTGCCTCGCCTCCACCTGTCTTCTTCTGCCTCGCCTCCACCTGTCTTCTTCTGCCTCACCCCACCTGTCTTCTTCTGCCTCGCCTCCACCTGTCTTCTTCTGCCTAACCTCCACCTGTCTTCTTCTGCCTCGCCTCCACCTGTCTTCTTCTGCCTCACCCCCACCTGTCTTCTTCTGCCTCGCCTCCACCTGTCTTCTTCTGCCTCGCCTCCACCTGTCTTCTTCTGCCTCGCCTCCACCTGTCTTCTTCTGCCTCGCCTCCACCTGTCTTCTTCTGCCTCACCCACACCTGTCTTCTTCTGCCTAACCTCCACCTGTCTTCTTCTGCCTAACCTCCACCTGTCTTCTTCTGCCTCACCCCCACCTGTCTTCTTCTGCCTAACCTCCACCTGTCTTCTTCTGCCTCGCCTCCACCTGTCTTCTTCTGCCTAACCTCCACCTGTCTTCTTCTGCCTCACCCACACCTGTCTTCTTCTGCCTCGCCTCCACCTGTCTTCTTCTGCCTCGCCTCCACCTGTCTTCTTCTGCCTCGCCTCCACCTGTCTTCTTCTGCCTCGCCTCCACCTGTCTTCTTCTGCCTCGCCTCCACCTGTCTTCTTCTACCTCACCCCCACCTATTCTGCCTCGTTCTACCAGCCTTCTTCTAATCAATTCAGATGAAGAGGTATGTTCACAGCACTCTGAAAAAAATGACAAATAGTCAACAACAGAAAACAAAACAAAGAACAATATATGGTCCGAAGCAGTATCGAACCCCTATTCCTTGGCACACGCCTTGCCAAGAAAAGCTAAACGCTAGGTAACACTGCCAACTCGGCTAACTAACGTGTTTCCTAGCTTTTGATTCGCTGATTATCGCTTCGAAAGTTTCCCTCTTCTCCTCTAGTCCCTTATGAGACACTTCGGTGTTCTCCTCTATAATTTTTTTTTTTCTGTGCTCCTTACCCCTCATTTATTTTTATTGTACCCCACTCTCAGACATCTCACTCTTAGCGTCTTTTTAAACCTGTCAGACTACTATTCGATTCTTTCTCCTTTGTGTTTGCACACTGACCCCTGTGTTAACTCATCTGGTTCTGTGTACATTAACGCACTTTTTTGCACGATTTTCGACGTTCAGGACAGCCGCACTTGGTTACGATTTCATTTTGGATATGATAGGATAGTTTTATTTATTTTTGTCGTTTTCTTTAACACATTTCGATTGTTTTTGTTTTGGTTGTTTCGTTATCAGTTTTGTGTGTGTGTGTGTGTGTGTTTTTTTTTTTTTTGTTCCTGATGAAGGCCTATTGAGCCGAAACGTTGTTTAGTCTGTGTCGTCCACTTGTCACGAAAAGCTTCTTACATACCATTTTTTTTATATTTTTTTTATTTTTCTCTATCATCTTCAGCCTTGTTCCCATCTATGTTCTTCTGCCTCGTTCCAACCTGCCTTCTTATACCTCGCTCCCACCTGTCTTCTTCTGCCTCGTCTCCACCTGCCTTCTTCTACCTCGCACCCACCTATCTGCTTCTGCTTCGTTCCCACCTATCCTCTTCTGCCCTGTTCCTACCTGTACTCTTCTGCCTCGCCTCCACATATCTTCTTCTGCCTCACATACACTATTCTATCTTCTTCTACCTCATCTATACCTGACTTCCTCCTCACCTCCACCCATCTTCTTCTGCCTCACCTCCAACTATCTTCTTCAGAATCACCTCCACCTATCTTCGTCTGCCTCGCCTCCACCTATCTTCTTCAGCATCACCTCCACCTATCTTCGTCTGCCTCGCCTCCACCTATATTCTTCAGCATCACCTCCACCCATCTTCTTCTGCCTCGCCTCCACCTATCTTCTTCAGCATCACCTCCACCTATCTTCTTCTGCCTCGCCTCCACCTATCTTCTTCAGCATCACCTCCACCTATCTTCGTCTGCCTCGCCTCCACCTATCTTCTTCAGCATCACCTCCACCTATCTTCTTCTGCCTCGCCTCCACCTATCTTCTTCAGCATCACCTCCACCCATCTTCTTCTGCCTCGCCTCCACCTATCTTCTTCAGCATCACCTCCACCTATCTTCGTCTGCCTCGCCTCCACCTATCTTCTTCAGCATCACCTCCACCTATCTTCTTCCGCCTCACCTCCACCTATCTTCTTCAGCATCACCTCCACCTATCTTCGTCTGCCTCGCCTCCACCTATCTTCTTCAGCATCACCTCCACCTATCTTCTTCCGCCTCACCTCCACCTATCTTCGTCTGCCTCGCCTCCACCTATCTTCTTCAGCATCACCTCCACCTATCTTCGTCTGCCTCGCCTCCACCTATCTTCTTCAGCATCACCTCCACCTATCTTCTTCCGCCTCACCTCCACCTATCTTCTTCCGCCTCACCTCCACCTATCTTCTTCAGCATCACCTCCACCTATCTTCTTCCGCCTCACCTCCACCCATCTTCTTCCGCCTCACCTCCACCCATCTTCTTCAGCATCACCTCCACCCATCTTCTTCAGCATCACCTCCACCTATCTTCTTCCGCCTCACCTCCATCTATCTTCTTCAGCATCACCTCCACCCATCTTCTTCAGCATCACCTCCACCTATCTTCGTCTGCCTCGCCTCCACCTATCTTCTTCAGCATCACCTCCACCCATCTTCTTCAGCATCACCTCCACCTATCTTCGTCTGCCTCGCCTCCACCTATCTTCTTCAGCATCACCTCCACCTATCTTCTTCCGCCTCACCTCCACCTATCTTCGTCTGCCTCGCCTCCACCTATCTTCTTCAGCATCACCTCCACCTATCTTCGTCTGCCTCGCCTCCACCTATCTTCTTCAGCATCACCTCCACCTATCTTCTTCCGCCTCACCTCCACCTATCTTCTTCTGCCTCGCCTCCACCTATCTTCGTCTGCCTCACCTCCACCTATCTTCTTCCGCCTCGCCTCCACCTATCTTCTTCCGCCTCACCTCCACCTATCTTCGTCTGCCTCGCCTCCACCTATCTTCTTCAGCATCACCTCCACCTATCTTCTTCTGCCTCGCCTCCACCCATCTTCTTCCGCCTCACCTCCACCTATCTTCTTCCGCCTCACCTCCACCCATCTTCTTCTGCCTCGCCTCCACCTATCTTCGTCTGCCTCACCTCCACCTATCTTCTTCCGCCTCGCCTCCACCTATCTTCTTCCGCCTCACCTCCACCTATCTTCGTCTGCCTCGCCTCCACCTATCTTCTTCAGCATCACCTCCACCTATCTTCTTCCGCCTCACCTCCACCTATCTTCTTCTGCCTCGCCTCCACCTATCTTCGTCTGCCTCACCTCCACCTATCTTCTTCCGCCTCGCCTCCACCTATCTTCTTCCGCCTCACCTCCACCTATCTTCGTCTGCCTCGCCTCCACCTATCTTCTTCAGCATCACCTCCACCTATCTTCTTCTGCCTCGCCTCCACCCATCTTCTTCCGCCTCACCTCCACCTATCTTCTTCCGCCTCACCTCCACCCATCTTCTTCTGCCTCGCCTCCACCTATCTTCGTCTGCCTCGCCTCCACCTATCTTCTTCAGCATCACCTCCACCTATCTTCTTCTGCCTCGCCTCCAGCAATCTTCTTCCGCCTCACCTCCACCTATCTTCTTCTGCCTCGCCTCCACCTATCTTCTTCCGCCTCACCTCCACCTATCTTCTTCCGCCTCACCTCCACCTATCTTCTTCAGCATCACCTCCACCTATCTTCTTCCGCCTCACCTCCACCTATCTTCTTCTGCCTCGCCTCCAACAATCTTGTTACAGGAATATTGAGAAAATGTAACATTTTGCCATTCTTAGTTTCAGCCCTGTTGACATTTGTTTTGTTGTTAGCATATCCAAAAATAACACAAATTGATGGAGGTTTGCATTGGACATTATCTTTGGGGCTTTTTCTACCGCCACCTCCGACACGATTCCTTGCCTTTTAAATGATATTGCTAATTTGATGATTGAAAGATATTGTCTTTCCTATCAAGTGTTATTTTCTAATAGTGTTTAAAATACTATAGTAACTTTTTTTTTTCCATGAGACCTCTCTCTATGGCTGTACCTTTGCAGCAAATAATATTATTTAGTGAACGCTACATGAAATCTACTACCAAAACATTATATCACATCATAAATATGAGAAAATAAAACACTGGTCCATACATCACTATGACAAATATAACAAAATATGAAATCACAACATTACAGTAATATGGCGACAGTGTCACAAAGCATGAAACTGCTATGACAGTTACTGCTCAATCAGTAACAGCCTCAGCCTCATTACAATACCGCAGCAAGCAGCAGAGAACACACAAACCCCCGCTCCCGCAGTGTTGTGTTAGCTAGAAACAGCTGCTATATAACAAATAGATTGCAAGTGTCCACAAAACGAACAAGCCACCCCAGTACTATTCATGAGCGTACTGTCAGGCTCCACTATTCACCAAGTATGCGCGTACACCTGAGTGTCATCAACGTGTTCACCAACCTACCGTCATCGTTATCGGTCTTGCTCTTTTCCCCCCATTTCTTTATTCTTGTGCTGCGGGCGCTATAAGGGAAATAAACGGAAAAGGCGGGCTTATAATATTGTACACATTTTTGGGGTCATAGTACAGGCTATTCACATTTACAACACCCATGATATAACTGAATATAAGGATAGGAGCCTTGTATTCTTTGTGCTCTGCCATGTTTGGATATATTAAATCATTTTGATTAATCAGTGTGTGTCAAGTGTCACTCGATGCGACATATAATTAAGATACTTGATTAATCAGCGGGGTATTAAATACATACAACAGGAGTTTGTGCATTTAAGGCGGAAAAAAAACATCTGAATGCTTTAGCTAGTGTGTGGCGGGCGTGCTTCCTTCTGGGGAACGTGCCGAGGAGGGTACCTGCATATTATGGACTTGTCCAGTATGCAATGTTGATAATGTGTGCACTAAACTAAACTATATTAAGTACATAAAGTTCGCACTATTGAGGAATCCGATTTTAAACGGTAAACGTTAAGTTATATGTGCTTGCAATAAATCAACATTTTAGGACATGTTACATAGAACTGTCCCACTATTTGTAATAAATTAACAATATAGGACATGTTACATAGAACTGTCCCACTATTTGTAATAAATTAACAATATAAGACATGTTACATAGAACTGTCCCACTATTTGTAATAAATTAACAATATAAGACATGTTACATAGAACTGTCCCACTATTTGTAATAAATTAACAATATAGGACATGTTACATAGAACTGTCCCACTATTTGTAATAAATTAACAATATAAGACATGTTACATAGAACTGCCCAATTATTTGTAATAAATTAACAATATAAGACATGTTACATAGAACTGTCCCACTATTTGTAATAAATTAACAATATAGGACATGTTACATAGAACTGCCCAATTATTTGTAATAAATTAACAATATAGGACATGTTACATAGAACTGTCCCACTATTTGTAATAAATTAACAATATAGGACATGTTACATAGAACTGCCCATTATTTGTAATAAATTAACAATATAGGACATGTTACATAGAACTGTCCCACTATTTGTAATAAATTAACAATATAAGACATGTTACATAGAACTGTCCCACTATTTGTAATAAATTAACAATATAGGACATGTTACATAGAACTGCCCACTATTTGTAATAAATTAACAATATAAGACATGTTACATAGAACTGTCCCACTAATTGTAATAAATTAACAATATAGGACATATTACATACAACTGCCCCATTATTTGTAATAAATTAACAATATAAGACATGTTACATAGAACTGTCCCACTAATTGTAATAAATTAACAATATAGGACATATTACATACAACTGCCCCATTATTTGTAATAAATTAACAATATAAGACATATTACATAGAACTGTCCCACTATTTGTAATAAATTAACAATATAGGACATGTTACATAGAACTGTCCCACTAATTGTAATAAATTAACAATATAGGACATGTTACTTAGAACTGTCCCACTAATTGTAATAAATTAACAATATAGAACATGTTACATAGAACTGTCCCACTAATTGTAATAAATTAACAATATAGAACATGTTACATAGAACTGTCCCACTAATTGTAATAAATTAACAATATAGAACATGTTACTTAGAACTGTCCCACTAATTGTAATAAATTAACAATATAGAACATGTTACATAGAACTGCCCACTAATTGTAATAAATTAACAATATTAGACATGTTACATAGAACTGTTCCACTAATTGTAATAAATTAACAATATAGAACATGTTACATAGAACTGTCCCACTAATTGTAATAAATTAACAATATAGAACATGTTACATAGAACTGTTCCACTAATTGTAATAAATTAACAATATAGAACATGTTACATAGAACTGTTCCACTAATTGTAATAAATTAACAATATAGAACATGTTACATAGAACTGTCCCACTAATTGTAATAAATTAACAATATAGGACATATTACATACAACTGCCCCACTATTTGTAATAAATTAACAATATAGGACATGTTACATAGAACTGCCCACTATTTGTAATAAATTAACAATATAGAACATGTTACATAGAACTGTTCCACTAATTGTAATAAATTAACAATATAGAACATATTACATAGAACTGCCCATTATTTGTAATAAATTAACAATATAGAACATGTTACATAGAACTGCCCCACTATTTGTAATAAATTAACAATATAGAACATGTTACATAGAACTGTCCCACTAATTGTAATAAATTAACAATATAGGACATATTACATAGAACTGCCCCACTATTTGTAATAAATTAACAATATAGAACATGTTACATAGAACTGTCCCACTAATTGTAATAAATTAACAATATAGAACATGTTACATAGAACTGTCCCACTAATTGTAATAAATTAACAATATAGGACATATTACATAGAACTGCCCCACTAATTGTAATAAATTAACAATATAAGACATATTACATAGAACTGTCCCACTATTTGTAATTAATTAACAATATAGGACAAAAGAATAGGTATGGCAAAAAGTAATTTTAATGCCATAAAAAATATCATCATCATCAAGTGCCGTCTCCGCAACGAAGGTTGGCTACCAGGGAATGCCATTCTGCCCTGTCTCTTGCTTTGATGGTGCAGGCTGTCATAGGCTGATTTCTCCATCTTTTAATGTTACTCGTCCATGTTAGTCTTGGTCTGCCTCTTTTACCTTGTATTTTCCCCTCCAAGATTGCTTTTAGTAGGCTGTTGTGTCTTTTAACATGGACCAAAAATCGCATTTGTCTTGTTTGAATTGTGCTTAGCAGTTCTCTTTTCATTTTTAGTTGTTTTAAGACTTCATCGTTTGTTTTCATTTCCTGATGAAAAATACACTAACAACAAAACAAATATCAGCAGGGCTGAATCTAAGAATAGCAAAATGTTACATCTTCTCAATATTCCTATTTGGTGCAGAAACACGGACATTAGACAAGAAAACAGAACAGAAAATTGAAGCCTTTGAAATGTGAATTTATAGAAGATTATGTAGAATTGGATGGAAATAAAAGAAAACAAACGATGAAGTTTTAAAACAACTGAAAATAAAAAGAGAACTACTAAATACAATTAAGACAAGACAAATGATTTTTTGGGTCACGTTACAAGACTCAACAGCCTGCTAAAAGTAATATTGGAAGGGAAAATACAAGGTAAAAGAGGCAGACCAAGACTAACATGGATGAGTAACATCAAAAGATGGACAAGTCAATCTATGACAACCTGCACCAACAAAGTAAGAAACAGAGTGGAATGGCGATCCATGGTAGCCAACCTTCGTTGTGGAGAAGGCACTCGATGATGATGAACGTATTTATGCCTAGAGACACATCTGTCCTAGTTTATTTTGGGCTTAGCATGCAACGCAAGGATACACTTCAGGTATGCAGGCGCTAAAATAGACAGACAGGTCACCACTGTTCGTATTTTGGTCAAACTGAAGTACATGCACAGTACGAGTGTTAAAGATAGTAATAACAAAATTAGGCTGTTAGTAATGATCGCAAATATGCAGAAACCCTGACATTTGAGCATCAGAAAATAATAGGCAGCTCGAACCAGGAATCGAACCTCTGCCTTTCGTACTTGACCTCTTGCCTTACCACTAGACAGGACATGGTAATGAACATTTCTAGCTCGTTACCTAAAAAACAAAACATACTTTTACTGCCAGATTGTGCAAAGCTAACATGTCAAGAGGATTGACCAAATGCCGATCGAAACATGTATTTATGGACACAAATATTATTCTTAATGAGAAACGTGCAATCACACACAAACTTGCAATCACGCACAAACTTGCTAATTTTTCCTAGTGCTCTTCATTTACTCGTGTTTCTGTCTCTCCCCTCGCATTTTCCCTTGTCTAATATATATTCTTCAGTTTCTTTTTGCCCTCCATCTGGGCATTTGATAGTTCACTTTCAAATTGTGTGCCCTATCCATTCACGCTTTTTTCTTATAAATTCTTCAACAGTGGTTGTCCTTTCCCACAGTTCATCATTGCTAATGGTGTATGTTACCTGATCGGAATGCTAAAGGAAAGTTAAGACTGCACCTTCCAGGTTTGTCTTGTTCAGATTCACACAAAAAAATCAGTTTAATCTAACATTTGTATTAAACAACTTCAGATTTTCTCTTCTTCTCTATAGACGATTCCCTGACGTTCTAGATATTCTTCGACTGTACAATAGCTCATATAACGCGCCACTCCCCCACCTCCAGTTCGGATGTAACATCTCTTTTCGTACCCCCTTCTCTGTTCATAATATTACCAAGTGACTACATCACATCTACCAGTTTCTTGTCTCACATGGTAATTTAAGTTCTCCCATGGTAATGTAATTCCTTCTATTATAATTTAATTTCTGTTAACTGTCTATTTTAAGAGCTTTATTTTTTTTTATCAATTTCTTAATGCATAGTCCAATCTAAGCTGATATTTCTGATTCTCTATTGGTCTTTTCTTGGAGCTATTGTCAGTTGTGCGGCAGCAATGCTAAATTGTCTGCAATATCTAGGTCTTCAAGTTGTGTACATAGAGTTTCATTTTAATGTGTCGTGAGTTATTTTTATAATTCAGTCTATTTCCAGCAATAATAGGAAGGGTGACACTCGGCATCCCTATCTTACATCGGTTTTTACTTCAAACTTTTCTGTTGGTTGTCTTTCACGAACTATTACCTGCCATGCCAAACTTCAAATGCATTTTCAAATGATGTTGATCTAGCTTCATCGATATACCAGTGATCGAGTCTTAGTAGTTTCTAAAGAGTATTTCTGTCTACCTGATAAAGAAATAGACATCCGATCCAACCAGACAAAACATATTCGGGCAGCTATCCCTTATACTTAACACAAAGCAATACCTATTACCACCAACATACATTTTATACAGAGAATATTCATTCCCACATTGTGCTTTCTATGCACTAAACGACTAATCATAACAGAAAGCTTGTCACCGCAGAGATGAGATGTTTGAGAAAAGCGCTTTGAGTGACCAGGAAAGACAGAGAATCAAAATGCTATTTAAAGAGAAAGAGAAGGAATTAAACTAACCATTAAACATATACAGAAACAACAAATAAACTGGTTTGCCCATTTAGAAAGAATAACATGTGATTCCTTACTATACAAAGCGTTTATAAAAAGGAGATGGGAGAAGAGCAAGAGGCAGACCGCGAGTAAGATTGACAGACAACATCAAAGAAACGCTACAACATCAAATGACACTGATTGCAGCCGTCAAAGAACGACAACCAGAACTCGACACTGGAATGAATACAAGAGAAAGTGAAGAAGGAGAAGAAGGAAGAAGATTTCAGTCTGCGTTGTCAAAAGCCGTTTAGTAGACAATGAAGTGCATTAATTAGTGGAGCGTTATATTCGATTGACTATTCGACCATCTAAGGGTAGAATCCCCCTACAGACAAGACAATATGCTGCCTTGCAGGAAGATTGGGGACAATCAAAGGCTAAGGAAAGCTAACCTGAATAAAATGCTGGCTGAAATCGGATGCACTGGGCCACTGGCGCAGAACACAGTGCAACGTATTAACGGGTGTTCAATCAGAGTGGATCTGGCAGACTCTAATTGTGATGTTCTGTCTGTGGGGGCGATCAACACACTTAACCTGGCAGCTGACTTCATGTGGGAGTCTGGAATCCTACTCTGATTGAGTCCTGATCGCAGAGAGAGAGAGAGAGAGAGAGAGAGAGAGAGAGAGAGAGAGATTGACTATTCCATAATTAAAGGTAGTTTTGTTGTCTTGTCCATTCAGTTTATAAAACCAGCCGATTAATCTCGAAGTTTTACATCTGCTGCATCTGTTATTTTCTATAATATGTTTGCATGGGTAGAGAGAAGTATAGTTATAACAATCACTGAAGTCGCCCTTTTGGGGATTTTAATAAGATGTCCTTCTTTCCAATTGTGTGGTTTATGTTTTTTGTGCCAGATCTTCTGGAACAAGGGATAGAGTAAATATGTTAAGTCTGCTCTGCACTCGTCAACATTTTCTCCGCTAAAATGGCAGATGGTAATAAAGCGTTTCCTTTCATTTGTTGAGTGATTGCTTTCTTAATCTCGGCTTGGCGGGGCTTTTGTAATCTGGTTAGATCAATTTCCGCAGGCTACATCTCTGATGGTCTTGTAACTGGTCTATTCAAAATTTGTTGGAAGTATCCTGTCGCCTATTCTTCTGTTCTTGAGACTAATAGTCTTTCCTTCATTACTTTTAACTGATTTATCTGTTTTTTTGCGTTTTCTTGTATTGTTCTACGGCTCACAAAACAATTTTCATTTGACATCCTGGTTTCTTCATCATCATCATCATGTACCATACCGTTTGGCGTAGGCGATCATGTCCTTCCACAAACATCTATCTACCGTGCCTCGAATCAGTTCTGCTGTTGATTGTTTTCCATGCCATGACACCAAGCTATCTAGTATTTTCTCTCTTTATCGTCCGCGATCTCTCTTTCCCTGTATTTTGTCAGTTGTAACCAAGTATTCCAACTTTCCTCTTCTCATGATGTGCCCGAAGAATTTTGATTGTTTCTTTCTGATCTTTCTTAGGAGCTGCCTTTTTGTGTTTGCCTCTTTGAGAATTTCCTCATTGGTCTTTTTACCTGTCCAGGGAACTTTCAACATTCTTCTGAGAAATCCCATCTCTGTGGCCTCTAATCGTCTTATCATTTGTTTGTACACGGTCCATGATTCGCTTCCATAGGTCAGAATTGATTCTATATAGCACTGATGAACTCTCTTTCCCACTTTTATTAACATAGATTTGTCGCATAAGATGTTTTTTATTTTCTGAAATGTTGTTTTGGCCTGAGCTATTCTGCCTTTTTATTTCTATGATACATCCCCCATCTGATGTTATTATTGTTACCAAGTATTTCAAACGTTGCACTTGTTTCAGATTTGTCCTGTTTATTTTTGGCTGCATGATGATGATGATTGTTTCTTCGATATAACCATTACTTCTGTTTTATTACTATTCAGACTGAAACCTTTCTTGTTGCTTTCTTTTACTATTATGTCTATCATTTCTTGTAGTTCCATTCTGTCTCTGTTAGTAAGACTGTGTATCCGCGTGTCGCAAATTGTTTATGATGTGACCGTTGACTTCAATTCCTTTTATATCTATTATTGATCTCATAATATTTTCCTGGTTTCTTAGCTTCTCAGAAAAGAAATGTGTGTGTTATTTTCTGTTGTATATAAAATGGTATTCAATTGACATCCTTTTTTCTTATTAAACAGTTTTCGGTTTTCTTCTTGGCTTCTCAGAAAAGAAACTTTAGTTTCATTTCCTGTTGTAAATATAAAACAGTATTCATTTAAATTGTTTTTGCTAAAGAGGAAACACCTTTGCAGCATTTGAAAGTCTGTCAGTTCGGAGACTTTGCCAACACATGCAGTGAAGTTATTGTAATGTCTTCATACTGGTGTATAAAGCTCGTAAGTGACGTAGTTCTGTGTCATTTTCCCAAAAATATGAGTACGGGTTCGATCCTGCTTCACACCATATATTGTTCTTTGATGTTGTTTTTTTCTGTTGATTATTTGCCATTTTTTCCGAGTGCTGTAAACATACCTCTTCCTCTGAATTTATTCACTGTCACTGATTATCGACTCGGAAGTTTTCCTTTATAATAATATTTATTTATTATTATTTGTCTCCAGACTAAACCACTGGAAACTTCTATTCGTGCTGTTTCGTCCTAAATGTTTGTCTGTAACGCAAGTATTCAGCTCTACCCTATCCGGGAGTTACTGGTCCTGATAGGAAAAATACAGATACACAATTTATTCTCAAACTTGATCGCAGCCCTATGCTATAGTCATGAAAACACCTGCGCGAAGGATATCGCCAATGATAGCTATATTTTTTTAGTTAGCCGAGTTGGTAGTGTTCCCTAGTGTTTGGCTTTTCGTGACAAGGCGCTGTGCCAATGAGTACGGGTTCGATCCTGCTTCGGACCATATAGTGTTCTTTTTTTCTGTTGATTATTTTTCATTTTTCCGAGTGCTGTAAACATACCTCTTCCTCTGAATCGATGCGTTGGAGAAATAAGTTGGAATGTGGGGGTGCAGATGAAAGGCTGCTAGAAATCGTCAAGTCTCCTCCACAGTTATCTGTCTCTACAGTTGGTTGTCATTTATATTGCTGACCTCCTTTCATAGCATTGTCTGTATATATTATATAATTTCCATATTTCTCATCTCGTTTTTTTTCACTTGTCACAATATGTTCCCAGCTGTTCTCTTCTTATTACATGGCTATAAGAAAGACCGATTTCTCCTAATGTTGACAATAAGCTTTATTTTTGCTCTGTCCTCTTGTAGAACGTCTCCATTACTCGTGTCAGTAGTTTATCACTGTTTAAATTCAGCCGAGAACCTCCATAGCTTGTTTGATGCCAACTTCTCGTCGAGTCATGGTCCGTTCTACCCCACTATATGTCCAATAGGTTATATTAGACCGCAGTCACCATTAAACAAATGAACGTAAAAAACTAATATATAGCAGCTGACGGGCCGTAGTCCTTCATCCACATGCGGATGAAAGTTGCTGCCCTTATCGTATTTATTGTGATCTCTAGGACCCAGGGCCCAAAACGTTGTTATTTTTATTGATGCACCAGTATCCCAGAACTTTTTTTCGGTTTTGTAATATCGCAAAGTAATTTTTTTTTTTTTTTGGGGGGGGGGGGGGGAGAGATATTGCGACAATTTACCAAAAAATGCATGTTTAAGTTTCAAATGATTGAAAAAAGGAGGTTCCAGGTTCCCCGTGCGAAATGTATTCGTTGCCACTTGTGTAGGGCTGCGTAACAAACAACGCTGCCAGAGAAAAGACTAGCCAATCCCAATAATCCCCTTGATCTGGTGCGCTTGCTCCGAACTGTAATCGTTTGTATTGCTGAGTCGCGATGTATTTGTTACTTTGTTTTACTTGTGCACATTTGGGAATAAATAATACAAATAAATGAAAAATAAATACTTTCCGTGCTTCCCATGCAAGAAATGTTTTCACTTTTTTTCTTTCTTTCTTTCTTTTTTTACAATGTAAATACCACCCCTTCTGTGTGTGTGTTTTCTATTAGCATTTTTTTCCTATATCCTGAGTACAACATTTCTCAACAATTAATTGTGATCAGTCTAGTCTATCCCGGTTGTGTCAATCTGACATCGCCAAATCCATTTTGTTGTTTTTTTTGTTTTTTTTTTTGTTATTTCCATTGCAACGTCTAGGGCTTTTCGAGTTTCAAACTTTGGATTGTTCAAGTTCCATTGGTAATATTTGTCCTGGTTTTCATTGTTAGAATACGTTTTCACTTGTCATATAGTATTACATGTTTTCAGGGCTGCGTATTTCTAGCTACAAACGTGTGGCTTCTACATTCACCGCTGACAAGTTGATGCAGTCCTCCCACGCATTTACTTGTGAATTCAATACTTTGCATTGAAGTTTGTTTTGGATTTCACCGTAGCCAGTTAGCCAGAGTGCTCGAGAGAAGTCGGTGCTCGGGGTTTGGGCGGCGCATGCTGTTGACATGTTATATATACAGTGTGTATACAGATCCGCTCTGACAGACGTGGGTGGTGTAGCCCGAGGCACGTATTTCAAACTGTTGTACTTCCAAACAAGGATTATCTGTCATCGTGAAGTGTGCTTGCTGATACAGGTGCTACCGCAACATGGCATCTTTACTGGTTGAGTTTCTATGGATGTAGCAAGCCTGTTACAAAACTCTGTCAATAGCTCATCATTAATTGTACGTTCCCTGCACAGACGTTGTTTACAAGCGCACAACTTCCGTGTTGTAGGAGTACTAAGTTGTGTTTCTGTGATAACTTCCAGCTTAATGTGTTATCGATAAAATCGTTGCTTTTAATCTACTTCCTTTCAGGTACATCCACTTAATTAATGCCCTGTCAGCCCGGACTCTCTCGCTCTCTCTCTCTCTCTCTCTCTCTCGCTCTCTCTTTCACAGTGAAGATCGATAAACTGCGTCATTTGCGTATTCCAGCTGTAATGGCAAACTCTCTCAATTGCAAGTTGTTAGTTCCAGTCTGCTTCGTATTTTGTTATATTCGCTTCGTATTTTGGGGCTTGACAATTTTTTTTCCTCGCTGTAGTAGTGAGTAATACAATAACACATTCACACCCTTACGGTTTAGATTTGCGAGCGTATTTTAAGCTAATTATTTTTTTAAAAAAACATTGTTCGCCCATTTCCTGTCTTTTGTGTGGTGAATATTCTAGCTATGTGAGGCCCCCGTATCTAAGGTCTGCTGCTGTGTGTTATCGTCTTGTGTAACGGGACATTTGTCACACACACACAGCATAATACAGCAGCTACATTCACGCTATTTGTCAATACCTTATGCAGCAGTACCTCGCACCTGTGCTGCAACATCACCGCTCGACTATAAGTCATTATCTAGTGGAATTTTAAAGACCGAGCGATAATTGTGTCGTTCAATGTATCGTATCTCTTGTTTCAAAGAACTGATTTAATCAGTTAAACGCCGCCACTCTAGCAAGTGATTTACTAGAGAGCAGCTCTTTATCAGTCCACGATCCCCGTTGAATTATCACGTGATGTTTTGTTTGGTTTTAGATTCTAAACGATGTTGTAGTTATTCATTCTGATAGAAGTAGTGCATGTTGAAGAAACAACCATCATTTTGGGTTTTTTTTTTTGGCTTTGTAATGAGAATGGAACAACTGGCATATATTGTAACAACTGGAAAAATTGAGGGACGAAGAGATAGAGGCAAGAAAATAGAAAATATACCAGTGACGAAGAGATAGAGGCAAGCAAATAGAAAGGATACCAGTGACGAAGAGATAGAGGGAACCAAATAGAAAAGATACCAGTGACGAAGAAATAGAGGGAAGCAAATAGAAAAAATACCAGGGACGAAGAGATAGAGGGAAGCAAATAGAAAAGATACCAGACAGTTTAAGAGAATGGTTTGGCAGAAGATCAACAACAGAAATGATACATAACTGTTGAGATCAAAAGTTGTGAAGAGACTTGATCACCTACGCTAGGAGGCATGGTACTTGATAATGATGAGTGTATGTTTGTTTTGGCGAGTATAGACTTAATATTAATGATAGATTCTGTAAAATTGGCAGGAAATACGTGTGAGGTTAATGTAAAGATAGCATCAATCGTATTCGGTGGCATAAGTCTAGTCCATATAAATCAGAATTGTCGGATTGGAATTGTTAAACAAACAAAGAAAAAAAGCTAGAAAAAAATTAAGCAGAAACATGTATTGCTTTCATCACGAAGCAAAGCTCTAAAATCTCTTCAATATTTCTTTATCGTCGTCCTCAGTTAAACAAATAAGAGCTACAGAGTAAAGCTTACCAGGTTCGAAGTATTTCAGCATGTTTGTATGTGACTTTGAGGTCCTCCTAGAGTCTGTAGAGTCATGATCGTGGAACGACAATTTGACAGCAATGGCTCTGCTCTTATTCTCCAATAGGAGCATGCAAATGTAATGACATGTTGCTTCTTAATTTGGTTTCAACTGATGTTACGTTACAAGATAGGCAATATTCTCCATTATATTAACTGGGACTATTATAACAAACCATGGACACAAAAAATACGTTTGTGTTAAATATCCGATGTTAAAAAAATCCAGACCAAAACAGTTAATTATACGTTC
This sequence comes from Megaustenia siamemsis, assembly GCA_032433765.1. Lineage (NCBI taxonomy): Eukaryota > Metazoa > Mollusca > Gastropoda > Stylommatophora > Ariophantidae > Megaustenia > Megaustenia siamemsis. Next base: position 74,719,869 of record JAVIAB010000124.1, read on the forward strand.
GTATACTCTGTACGTATGCAATGATTAGAATCATTGCAGAAATCAAAAATACGTGAAGTAACCGTGGGTTTCTAGTAGACCTTTATAGGATGTCTAAGAACTGTCTAACCACTCTTATACGTAAGCGTAACGACGTTGTTAGCGACGTTTTTGACTATCGTATCTGGTCACCTTTGTAGCTGCCGTGATAACGCCGTCTGTTACGACGTGGTTGATAATAGATTTGATGATAACGCTGTGACACAACTCGCCCGGTAACACTGTGAACCGGCCATCGGCGTCCCGTTCATCTGGCGCTCTACTTTTGGGCCACTCTTAACAATTATTTTATTAATACACACACACAGCATAATACAGCAGCTACATTCACGCTACTATTTGTCAATACCTTATGCAGCAGTACCTCGCACCTGTGCTGCAACATCACCGCTCGACTGTATATTTATTTATTATTATTTATCTCCAGCCTAAAACCACTGGAAACTACTATTCGTGCTGTTTCGTCCTAAATGTTTGTCTGCAACGCAAGTATTCAGCCCTATCCAGGAGATACTTGTCTTAACAGGAAAAATACAGATACACTATTGTATTTCCGAGCTGTGATCGCGGCCTTATGTTATAGTCATGAGAACACCTGCGCGGAAGACATTGCCTACGAAGCCAATTTCTTAGTTAGCTGAGTGGCATTGTTCCCTAGCGTTTGGCTTTTCGTGGCAAGGCACTGTGCCACTGAGTACGGGTTCGATCCTGCTTTGGTCCATATTTTTTTCTGCTGTTGATTATTTGTCAAATTTTCTGACTGCTGTAAACATACCTCTTCCTCTGAATTGATCCACTCTTAACAACCGTGGTCACTTCGACTTGACGAGCTGCCTGGCCTTCTGAACCTCTCCCACGGGAGTTAGGCTCCAAGAACGGTGGCCCGACTGTCTCCTGTTTACCAAGAGTATCCGTGTTCGTCGTCTGCTAGCGGTTTTGCACCTTAGCCCGCCACTCTCTTTACTAACATTCTTCTCTAACATCATCATCATCGAGTGCCGTCACCGCAACGAAGGTTGGCTACCATGGAGCGCAATTCTGCTCTGTCTCTTGCTTTGATGGTGCAGGTTGTCATAGGCTGATTTGTCCATCTTTTGATGTTACTCGTCCATGTTAGTCTTGGTCTGCCTCTTTTACCTTGTATTTTCCCCTCCAGTATTACTTTTAATAGGCTGTTGTGTCATGGCCCAAAAATCGCATTTGGCGTGTTTGAATTGTGCTTAGTAGTTCTCTTTTCATTTTTAGTTGTTTTAAGTTTATTTTTTTTTAATCGTTTGTTTTCTTTTCCTTCCATCCAATTCTACCTTTTCTTCTATAAATCCACATTTCAAAGGCTTCAATTTTCTGTTCTGTTTTCTTGTCTAATGTCCATGTTTCTGCACCATATAGGAATATTGAGAAGATGTAACATTTTGTTATTCTTAGTTTTAGCCCTGGTGTTATTTGTTTTGATGTTAGTATGTTCCTCATGACATTAAAATTACTTTTTTGCTATTCCTATTCTTTTGTTTATTTCAGTTGTACATTTTCCATTACTGGTTATATTATGTCCAAGGTAGTTGTAGTTCATGTACATGTAGTACATGTAGTTGGACATGTGATGAGAAGAGATAATAATCGAATAGCAAAGCAAGCCCTCATATGGGAAACAACAGGTAAAAGAAAAAGAGGAAGACCCAGGGAGACACTGAGAAGAACATTGATGAGAGAGGCAAGAGCAGCAGGAATCGGCTCCCTCAATGAGATAGAACTGCTTGCACAGAACAGAGACAGATGGCGAGATTTGATAAAATATCTTTAAAAGAAAACTGCTAGAACAAAAATTCATATAGGAGAAGGTGTATCTTGGTCTACGCCCTATGGGCCGGTTACGGCTCGAAAGGTCAATAGATAGATAGATAGTTGTAGTTCTGAACTGTCTCCAGGTCTATTCCTTCAATTTTGATATCCGCTTGAGGGTTTTGAGTATTTTCTTTGTTTATGATCATAGTTTTAGGTTATTTGTTATCTTTCCATTAATTTGTTGGCCTGCCATCTCTGATGTTTTTAAAGATTTGCTCAGTGTATAGATTGAACAAGCTTGGTGATAGGATGCATCCCTGTCTTACTCCTCTTTTTATATCAATGGGTGTAGAGCTCTCTTTGTTATATTTTATTGTTGCTATTTGCTCCCAGCATAGATTGCATATTAGTCGTATATCCATGTCATCTAGATGTATCTCTTTTAGGCATTCTATAAGTTGTTTGTGGTGTGCTCTATCAAAAGCTTTGGTGTAGTCTATGAAGTAGGCATATATTGGTTTGTTTACTTCTGTGTACTTTTCGATTAATGTTCTCATGCAGAATATGGTTTCTTTTGTCCCGCTATTTTTCCTAAATCCAAATTGCTGCTCATCTAATTCAGTATTGATTTTATTATGAATCCTTCCTTGTATAGCTTTTAGCAAGATTTTTGTAACATGGCTCATTAGGCTTATTGTTCTAAAGTCACTGCATTCAACTGCACCATTCTTTTTAGGCAATGCAATGAAAGTTGATGTTTTTAGTTCATTTGGTATGTATCCTGTGTGGTATATGTCGTTGCATATGTCTGTAATCACTTCAATGCCAAAATCTTCTAGTACCTGTATCATCTCTATCTATATGCTGTCAGGTCCTGCTGCTTTTCCCTTTTTCATTGTTTTTGTAGCTTTTTCCACATCAGATTTTAAGATTTTATAGCCTGATGTACATTTTATAACTGGTTTCTTATCCCTTTGATCATGAAATAGTTCTGTTATATATTCCTGCCATCTATCTACTCTAACACTTACATGTATCTAGACTTGGGCATACTATTGTCCGCTCTAGATTGGTGTATGAAATCTCCACCTAACATTCAGTTTTGAATGAGCGGGTTATGCTCTTCCCTCTAACACAATCCAGTTGCCCATCGACTTGGTCGTCTCCTAGTTAATACTATCTAAGACTTGGATTCTCCCATCTCCTAGCTAATACTATCTAAGACTTGGATTCTCCCATCTCTTAGCTAATACTATCTAAGACTTGGATTCTTCCATCTCTTAGCTAATACTATCTAAGACTTGGATTCTCCCATCTCCTAACTAATACTATCTAAGACTTGAATTCTCCCATCTCCTAACTAATACTATCTAAGACTTGGATTCTTCCATCTCCTAGCTAATACTATCTAAGACTTGGATTCTCCCATCTCCTAGCTAATACTATCTAAGACTTGGATTCTCCCATCTCCTAGCTAATACTATCTAAGACTTGGATTCTTCCATCTCTTAGCTAATACTATCTAAGACTTGGATTCTCCCATCTCCTAGCTAATACTATCTAAGACTTGGATTCTTCCATCTCCTAGCTAATACTATCTAAGACTTGGATTCTTCCATCTCCTAGCTAATACTATCTAAGACTTGGATTCTCCCATCTCCTAGCTAATACTATCTAAGACTTGGATTCTTCCATCTCCTAGCTAATACTATCTAAGACTTGGATTCTTCCATCTCCTAGCTAATACTATCTAAGACTTGGATTCTTCCATCTCCTAGCTAATACTATCTAAGACTTGGATTCTTCCATCTCCTAGCTAATACTATCTAAGACTTGGATTCTCCCATCTCCTAACTTACTAAGTTGTACTTTCATTCGACCCAGACTGGACAACTAACTTCTCCTACCTGGGCTTCCCGTTATGTTAACCTGGCTTTCCTGCTTTTTCTCATTGGCGTCTATTTTTCCCTACACTGGCCCTTAAGTCCACCTTTTCCAGCCAATCCCACATCACCTACGTCACCACTCAACCAATCAACCAATGAAATAATTGTCCCCATATTAAGACAACTCACTCTAGAGTTTCTCATTGTTCACTTATCTTAAACTTCTTTGTTTTAACATTGCGACTATTGGTAATGAAGTTATGTGTGAGATAACTGAAAATATATTTCTCTTAAGTGTGCTTTCTTCTCTCTGTTATACATAACGCTTTGATAAAAGCTATAAACGTTAATAATGGCGAATGGTAATGCGCTTATAGATGCTGTGTGTGCGTCATTAGTGTGTGAATATCTAAGCAAAAAGGGTTTAAAGCGTACTCTTCAGAAAATGGATCAGGAATTTCCTCGTAATGAATTTAGCATCAGCAAAAGACAAGCCTTAATTAAATATATTCACATTGATAAACTTATGAAAAGAAACAAGGAAGAACAATAGCCATTGACAGCAATGCTGGAGATAATGACAAAGTATTTCATGGAGATAATACCACATCTCTCAGCAGAGAAATTGAATGATGGCCATGTAAGTCAAGGAACAAGTAGTGGAAACAAATCAAACATCAACAGTGACTTTGAGGTGAACAGACATGTTGACGCAGGTCTAATAAAGCCTGTATCAAGACCAAATGCAGTGACTTCGGTAACAAGACGAGAGAGAGAAATGGTCTATGGTGATTTAATCATGGAGGATGATGCTGAAGGAGAAACTGTCATTGGAGGTGGTCGAAGTGGTGGCATCTTGGATTTGGAAACCAGAGTCACCCCCACAGTATGCAACAAAGACTCACTTTTCTCGACCGCTTTCAGCTAAGCAAGGAGGTGGCAGTATCTTCAGCAATGATGATGCCTTAAGGCAATAAGACGCAGAAGTCAACACGTAAAGACAACAAGGGTGGCCCTGTCTCAACAAGAGTTGCTGCAGAAAAAAGGCAATAATTCTTATGAAGACAGAATTAATAGTTCTTCAGATTTTACAAATAACATAGGATTGATAAGAGTGACACAGTCAGTGCCTCCAAATTATTGCAGAATCCTTCTTATTCAGAAGCTTCAGTTACATTTCTCACTTCTAAGCTCAGCAGTACAGTCATCGAATCTTCACCTTCAGGGCATTCTCCTTCATCTTTTGAAGCATTACTCTTAAAGGATGAAAAGAGAGCAAATTTACTTCATAAGAAAGGACAAGATACTGACAATAAAAATATATCTTAAAAAGTATAAGGTGGAAAACTCAAGTATGACTGGTCAAAAGTTTAAATCTATTGAAGGCAAACATGAAAGAGATGTTTCCTTACAGAACACAACTAAAAAGATGGACCTTGTGTTTGGAGAAGTAGAAGATGTTGGGTCCAGTATAGCAAACATTGAGCAAAAACCACCAGGCTCAATTGCCCAGAAGCCACTAATGCTGACTAAGTTTCAGTCAACTCCAGTTGATTTGATTTTTAACTTCCATTACATTAAAGAACATTGTACTAGGTTCTCCAAATCAACTCTACAGTGATGAATGGCTTCTACAAAGTTTCAGTTTCTGTGATATACGAGATATTAAATATGGAATTGCACAGAAAAAAGGTGGACCTTGTGGTGTTCTTGCTTCTGTCCAGGTTTGTTTGATCCAGGAAATGCTGTTTGGGAAAAACAAACTTCCTGAAGCCAGATTTAAAAATCCATCAAAAATAGAAAGATCAAAAGTCCTTGCATTAGTCTTGAGTAATATTTTTTGGAGAGCTGGAAATTGTTCACAAGCTGTTGTGACAATGCCATCACAGACCACTCATATAGCACAAAATTTAAGTACGAGGGCGTCACAGAATTGACACATTTACAAGTTTTGATGAACTGTCAAGCTTTCTGATGCAGTCAGTTTCACAGTTTGAATGTGATGGCAGCCCTGGTGTTATTCTGACAGTCTACTCAGCCATTTTATCTAGAAAGCCTCATCAAGTGCGCACAGATTTTGATGTTCCATAACAGACCAGTTTGATCAGGTCCTATGGGTACTGTATACAGGAACTAGTGAACTTGTTGCTGACTGGCCTGCAGTGTCCAATATCTTCAACGATGTAATGCAGCTTGAGTCTGAAGTACTTGGACAATGTGTGACACTGAAAGGAATCAATGGACGATCAGACATCGGATTTCTTTCTCTTTTTGAACACTACAAATCTTGCCAGGTTGGAACATATTACAAGACTCCAAAGAATCCTGTATGGGTTGTATGTAGTGAAAGCCACTTCTCAGTGTTATTCTCAACTCGTTGGGACCTTATCAATGATTGGAAAGCTGAGCGGATATTTGATCTCATTTATTATGATGTTCTTGCCAGACAACAAGAAGAAATAAAGCTAACAATTTCAACATAAAACCAATCATACAAGCTTGCAGTAACTGATGATGTCCCACCATTAGAGCATTGCATTCGAACAAAATGGGCAGATGCAGAGATAGACTGGAATGGCTCTGAACAAATTATGTGAACAACTACCTATAGCAAGCTATGAAATGTGTGAATAATCTCAACTAAAATCTTTGCTCTTCAACTCATGCCAGTGGTTGTGAATGCTATTTGTTTCTGTAGTTTATTGTTCTACATTTCTGCATTTCCACACACAAATGAGTTTCGTGTCATTATGTCAAAATGTGTTCAAGGTATTTACATTTGATGTTATAATTAAAAGCAAAGTTTCCATTGTCAGACATGATAATCTCCTCATGTTAACTTTATTTAAAAGCTACTCCATGACTGAAATATATATTTCAAATATTCTTTAACATACTGTAGATTGTTGCTATGTAAAGTCAGTCTAATCTGTGATGACCGATTCTTTAATGACCCAAAATGCCAAGTTCTTCATACACATTTGAATTTCACATTTTGCTTTCTCATTTCTCTGCAATACCAACTATAATGATGATTTTCTTGGTAATGAAAATACACATAATTTTGTTTCTATTATATTTGCTTTTTTTTTTTTTTTACTTATTTTTCTCCACATATTTTGCCTGTCAACATTGAGGAAAATGGAGTGTTTGAATTAGTTCTCTGTGATTTGTCATACGTGGAGCTCTTCTATTATTTCATAGACTCATCATTATTGTCTATCTGGTCATGTTTCTCATTCTCTTATGTTATAACATTTTAACTCTTGACTTCCGTTTCCCAAGATGGTGGATCTAAGTCACGTTCTCTCGATCACTACTGAAAGTGCATTCGGGGTCTGATTAATTTTGGTTCTCCATTGCACCTTTCTGCGTTGAAGTCAAAATGATAATCTACTTATTACATCTGCGCCGTTAGAGCGAAGTCGTACGACGGCAAAAGTCCCTTTCTAACAAATCAAGTGTTGTGAATGCGACCTTCCACCGTCTAGACTTAATCTGCGCTTTACGTCACATTTGTGCTGTTCATGATCGTTATTGGAATTCCTTGATGTAAGTTATTTATATGTTACTCATTAATGTAAACTGCTTCGTCAGCCGCACTTTTATCTCTTTAGGGAATTTGCACCGTGTTTTGTTCGCCGTAGGCTGCTTTCACTAGAGTAATCAAGAATCTAAAGGGAGCGAAATTGTTGTGTGTACGACATTGTTGTGTGTTACGTCATCGTAATGGTTCATCGTATATCCCTAGACCGGCTGTACGCTAAACTTACGGTCTGTTGTTTGATGTGCGACGGGGATAATCTGACGACTAACTGTGTGTCTATATGTTCGGAATTGGAGTCAACAACGATTGCCTAACATCAGCAAGCGCTATACTTAAAGAAAAATATGACGATCATCATTTTCAAGAGGACGTGAGCTTCCGGTATATGGTGGATAGGCGGCGGGAACAATTGAAAGCTATGCATGAAAAGTGTTCCTTGATGCAGTTTCCTCATATTCCAAGTCCGGCTTGTTGCAGGAGCTACTGAGTTAAGTGCTCTGTGCACACCGTGAGCAGTGTGTCTCATCCGTTTTGATCATGTTTCGATATTCCAATTGTTTACTATGAATGATGATATCGTATGACAGGGAACAATTGACTGTTCACTTTCTGCGAGGTTTCGCCTTATGTCTTTTGGCGTGTGTTGAGACTGCTACGATGAGGACTACAGTTACCTTTCTTTGTTTGGGAGATGAGATATTAATTCGGATGATTGCGCTGGCACGGACGGTTGAGCAATTATGGATTTTAATTAGTTTGCAGTGATACCGGGCCTTCCATAACCAAATAACCATATAACCTTTCCCCAAACTCCACCCAGTAACGTTAACTATCTCGTGCTAACCTCTCTCCACTCACGGTGGTTCTCAAATCTTCCATTACCTACCATGGTTCTCCCATTGTCTTGACCCTATACCCAACTACATCTATTTCCTTACGTCCCTACACCTCGCGGCTACACCTGGACATGCGGAAGTTCGGAGAAATGAAATAGCGGACAAGTTGGCTAGCTGCGCTATTGTTGAGGACGGTCAATCAATGGATCGGGCGGAGGTCATCAATGCACCCCGAGATGACTTCGACACCCATGAGTCCACGTCACTTCTTCAGATGAAAGAGATTGGAGTTAAATTGAGCACAGCCAGAAACAAGAAATGTAGTGGACATGTTGGAAGACTTATGAACCAGCACATATCTGGAGTCGTCAGTCGCTGGACACTGCGGGACTTGCTGAGGAGGAGATCTGAGCAACTATGGACATGTTTGGAGTGCAATGATGATGATCCGCAAATAACTCAATATTTTTACATTTCTAGATGAGCATCAGCACTGTTGCTGTTCGTGTTGTTTTTCTTCTCCTGATGTAAGAATTTACTAAAGTCTGTGAACGATTCCATACAATAATCCCCCCCCCCCCTTGCGCGCTTTTAATTATTAACAAACAACTGACATCGTACAAAATGTTTTGAAGTTTCGCATAAAATCAACTTTGGTTTGTTGATAAAGTTGTTCAGTCTTTCAAATTGTTGTACAACGAAGTCGACAACATTGAATATTTTTGGAGTCTATATATATAGTGGTTTGAATATCTTATAAAGTTGTGATCGCAATCATTCAGTATATTGTAGTCAATCTTTAGCTCCTATCAGTTCATTAAAATATTAATAAGCATAATCTCTCTCTGAGTACAAAACAACATTTTTTTAGTTTTGAAGGTGAAATTCATTGCTTGGGCTGATTTAAACTTCTTATAGCTCACTCTGAGAAGAGGAAAGTTGGAATACTTGGTTACAACTGGCAAAATAAAAGGAAAGAGAGATCGCGGATGACAAAGAGAGAAAATACTGGATAGCTAGTTGTCATGGCATGGAAAACAGTCAACAACAGAACTCATACAATGCACTGTAGGTAGAAGATTATGGAGGGACATGGCTGCCTACGCCAACCGGTATGACACATGATGATAGCTCACTCTAAATTATTTGCTCACACATTAGTTTTGGCCCACCGCCCCCTACTGGGGAAAATATTTCTCACCGAACCCTTGGAATTTTATTAAAGAAAGAGAAAAAAAATGTAGTGACTATTTTACTGTTCAATTATATTTCTAATTTGTAATGTACAATCAACACAAATAGTAAGATAGTGTTATTGTAACTGAGACACCTTAAATCGTAAATGTATAAAATTATTTATAAAAATCAACCTCAATAACATTCATATTGTAGTGGTAACAGCAGAAGCAGTCTCCGTCAGTCATAGTTGACTATGGATTTTGCAGCGCCCATAGGAAATGTTATTTTTTCTGTTCTTTATCCGCGTATTCTCTTTTTCTTTGAATCTGCCTGCTTCTTGCTCGAGTCGGAGTTTTAGAGTGTTTCCAAAGAGGCTTTATGTCACATTTACATACGTCTATAAATCGAAGTTTTGAGCGCCCCCCCCCCCCCCTAAGTTCTGTTGCCGTCGTCTAGTTGTCTGTAAAGTATATATGTTTTTATGCCACCATCTTTCATAAGTTGTCAGTTGCCACGCCAACGTAACATACGTTGTTTGAGCAGCGTGTAGGTGTTCGAGTGAGGACCTCTGTGTTTGTCACTCTGTCCTTCCAGATATCAAGAATACGGCACTGGCATCGCATATGGAATGCATTTAACCTTCTCTCTTTCTTTACATAAGTTGTCTATAGTATTTTGAAGCGACCTTTCCTGCTAACTAGGTCAAAGGCCATTATAAGGTCCATGAAGGCGTTGAAGAGAGGCTTTTTTCTGCTCTCTGCATTTTTCTTGAAGTAAAGGTAAAGAAAAGATCATGTCTGCATTTGATCTTCCGGATCTAAAGCCGCATTGCGATTCAGGATATACCCATTCCGTGAACTTTTGTAACCTACCTAAGATGATTCTGGCGAAGGTCGTGCTGATGATGCTGAATAAGGAGATGCCTCTGTAGTTTTTGCAGTCCCTTCTATATCCTTTAATTTTGTAAAGAATTACATACACTGAATTTCTCGTATTTTGAGCAATGGTTTTCTCTTTCCAGCATTGATGTAGTATTTCGAGCAGGGAATTTAATGATTTAAAACTTCCTACGGTCTTTTGCTCATCTATTGGCCTGGCCTCTCTGCTGATTTGTTTCTGAGCGCTTCTAATATCCCATTAATCCATCTTTTACAGGGTCGGCCTTTGGGTCTGTTATTCTCGCAAAGTTAATTGAAGGCTTGTGTAGTGTTTTGATTTTTCTGCCTTATAACGTACCAAAACATTTTATCTGTTGTTTCTGTATGTATTATATGGCAGGAATAATTCCTAGCTTTTTTTCTAAGTTCTTCATTTCTGTCTTTCGCCTAACACATTTCATCTCGGTAGTGGTTATTTTTTCTTATTGTTCTTGCATCTAGGGTTCAGGACTGGCATTGGTAGAACAACGCTGGAATGAAGATTGTATTGTAGAGTCCCCGTTTTGCTTCTAGAATTATTTCATTGTTGGACAATAGTGGTAATAACTGTCCAATGATTTGACAAGCTTTGATGCATCATGAGTTTATTTCTGCTCCTTGTGAATTGTCGGTTGTCACTAGACTTCCTAGATATTTAAATTCCTCCAATTTTAGTTGTCTGGCGTCCATAGTTATGTTGATATCATATTTCTCTGCAATATTCCAGTAGTATACCAGGGTCCATTTGTATCTCATTTGGTCCGTAAATTAACAAAGATATATAGAAAGCGCATTTCGCGCCTAATGTACTCAAGGCGCAAGGGGGGGGGGAGGGGGGCGGGGGGTTAACCGTGATCTCTCGTGTCGGGGTGACCGCTCGTTGAACTCTCATCGTAGATGGGGAAAATTTTGGGGGAATGGGGTGACCTGTTGATAAATTAACAAAGATATATAGTAGGCGAATTTAGCGCCTAATGTACTCGAGGCGCAGGGGAGTTAACCATGACCTCTCGTGTCTGGGTGTTGACCACTCGTTTCGGTGACCCCGGAAGTGACCTGTTTATGTCTGGTGTGTACTGACATTGGAGTTCTTGATGTACTGGATCGATAGTGATAGTTTAGTAAATTATACAGCATCAATGCTGGCTAGGTGACCTTGTTATCTCGGTGACTGTAAGGTATGACCTTATTTTATCTTCCTTCATAGACTTCCCTCCATTGTAACACTTACTCATTCTCTCCATTTACACATATAATATCTCCTTCTTCCTAGACTTCTCTCTCTCTCTCTCTCTCCTCTTCCCTCCTAGACTTCCATCTATTGTAACACTTACTCATTCTCTCCATTTAAGCCCATTATCTCTCCTTCCCTTCACTAGAGTTCTCTCTCACTCCTAGACGTCTCTCCTACCATTCCATCTTCCCTCCTTTCTCTCCTAACATTCCGCCCTCCATCGTATTTTTTGCTTCCGTCATAGACTTCCCTCCATTGTAAAACTTACTCATTCTCTTCATTTAAACCCATTAGCTCTCCTTAGCTCCCCTAGATTTCTCTCTAGCTCTCTCACTCTTCTCTCTCTCTCCTATTCTAATCTAGATTTCCCTCCAATATAACACTCATTCTCTCAATTTATGCCTATCATCTCGCCTTCCTTCTCTCTCTCTCTCTCTCTCTCTCTCTCCTTTTCGCCTATCCTCTCTTGGACTTCTATCCTATCAGTCCACCCTCCCTCCTCTCCTTTTACCTCTCCAGCAAAAAGTTAGGCCAAATCGCAAAATTTTAGCACCAAAACACACAAAAATTTAGGCTCACAAGCAAAAAGTTGATCTCAAAACCCTACAAATCTACTCACATACTCATACTAGTTAGACACATCGAACAAATAGTTATTTCCAAAGTCCGAAAAGTTAGGCCAAATCGCAAACATTTTACCACCAGAACACACAAAATGTAGGCTCATATTAAAAAAGTCGACCCCAAAACCCTAAAAATCTACTCCCATACTCATACTAGTTATACACAACGAGCAGATAGTCATATTCAAAGTCCAAATAGTTAGTCCTGATCACAAAATTGTACCCCCTTAGATATCCCGATATCAAGAACTTACTTTAAAATCACTTTTATAATTTTTTACCTCCAACCATATTTAGCGATACACCTATGAAATTATATTTTTATTTAAAACGTAAATTTACACTCTAGGATTACCCCTAATTTCATATTAGACATCACCGTAGAATGATTGTGAATAAAATTACTTTTTATTCCCTGACCAATTTTTGATGGATACGCCTATGAAACTGTTACAAAAATAAAATTTACACTCTAAGCTTTTCCCAAACTTCATATTAGACACCCCCGTAGCAAGATTTTGATTAACAATCACTTTTATTAATTAGAAATCCGGTACACGCTAGCCGAATATCTGAACAAAAATATGCACAGCAACATTATAAACATGTACAGACACTTAATATATAGACATTTGTTTTCACTAACGGGTAGTGTGCTACGGTTTTCTCACTACTAGCTTTTTGTTGTTTTTTTATGGGTATTAGATATATGGGTGTGTTAAAATAAAGTTTTATGTAAACCTAATAGTTAAATTTTATTCTTTTAACAGTTTCATAGGCGTATCCCTAAAAAAATGGTGGGGGGGGGGGAGGTAAAATTCATAAAAGTGATTTTTAACTCTTTTCCTACCAAAGAAAACACACAGGGAGATTCGCCCAGACCGAACAGAATTTATGGAGAAAATAATTGAAGGACACCACTGTCTTAAAAATCGCATTAACAATGTAATTATTGGAACAATCTATATGTTTTATACATCAAATAAAAGAAGATTGAAGTAGGAGTACATATGTAGTAAAATAAATGTTAAAATAATATAATAATTTATAGAAAAATGTCTCAGAATATGTGATAAATAATTTTTTTATCACTTTGCTTAACAGATCTTGCCATATAATCGATCATATTCACGTTGTTTTTATAGTTAAATCCATTCAGAATTAATAATTTTAGATATATACACCATTTTCCTTCACAATGAGCACAAAAAAAGCTAAAAAACCAGAATATTTTTTATATTTATAACATTTTGTGCCACACGACATGACTTGAGTTTATATTTTCCTTATATAAACATGAAAATTTAGACTTTTGAAAATCCAAGTTTTTATTTACTCGAAGACTAAACTGTAATCGAATAATATAAAAACTGTGTGCTATGATTCGTTACTAACATTAGAATCGATTCTAAAATTGTTTGAAATAAATGGCTTGATGTAAATCGCATTGAGAAATGAGGCGATTTCGTTGGATCGTCTCCGAAAGTAAAGGAAAATGATATCTCATGAAAATCTTTAATTTTTTCTTACAAAGTAATCGAATACCATTGCCTAATGTCAAATTCTGTAAAAATAAACATTCTGCTAGATATTTTAACTTACTCCAACTTTAAAAAAGTGTTTAAATAAGCCGGGAACAAAACAAAAGCTTGGTGACCATCAGCCGTACAGCACAATGTACGCTGGTCTTTTTACAAAAAAACCAGCCGTACAGTACACTGACTTGTGGTAGCAAAAGAGTTAAGTAAATTTTTGCTATGGGGATGTCTAAAATAGTTTTAGGTAAGTCTAGAGGTTACATTTTATTTTTTAAACAGTTTCATAGGCGTATCCCTCAAATATTGTTCAGGGGGGGGGGGGGGGGTAAAATTCATAAAAGTGATTTATAAGTAAATTTTTGATACGGGGATTTCTAAAATAAACTTTTAGGTAAGCCTAGGGTTAACATTTATTTTAAAAAAATGAAATTTTTAAGTCGAATTTAAAAGTGATTTTTAAAAAAAAAATCTCGCTATGGGGATGTTTAATATGAAGTTTTAGGTAAGCCTAGCGGATAAATTTACTATTTTTAGTGATTTCATAGGCGTATCCCTTAAAAATGGTCAGGGGTTAAAATTCAAAAAAAGTGATTTTTATTGAAAATCTTGTTATGGGGATGTTTAATATGAAGTTTGAGGTAAGCCTAGCTGTTAAATTTACTATTTTTAGTGATTTCATAGGCGTATCACTAAAAAGTGTTCCGGAGGTAAAATTCATAAAAGTTATTTTTAAGTAAATTTTTAATACGGGGATTTCTAAAATAAACTTTTAGGTAAGCCTAGGGGTTAACATTTATTTTTTTAAAATGAAATTTTTAAGTCGAATTTAAAAGTGATTTTTATTGAAAATCTCGCTATGGGGATGTTTAATATGAAGTTTTAGGTAAGCCTAGCGGTTAAATTTACTATTTTTAGTTTTTTCATAGACGTATCCCTTAAAAATGGTCAGGGGGTAAAATTCAAAAAAGTGATTTTTATTGAAAATCTTGTTATGGGGATGTTTAATATGAAGTTTGAGGTAAGCCTAGCTGTTAAATTTACTATTTTTAGTGATTTCATAGGCGTATCACTAAAAAATGTTCCGGAGGTAAAATTCATAAAAGTGATTTTTAAGTAAATTTTTGGTATGGGGATGCCTAAAATAAAAGTTTGAGGTAAGCGTAGAGGCAAAATTTTATTTTTTAACAGTTTCATTGGCGTATCCCTCAAAAAATGGTCAGGAGGTAAAATTAATCAAAGTGATTTTTAATCAATATCTTGCTACAGGGGTGCCTAATATGAAGTTTGGGGGAAAGCCTAGAGTGTATATTTTATTTTTGTAACAGTTTCATAGGCGTATCCATCAAAAAATGGCCAGGGAGTAAAATTAATCAAAGTGATTTTTAATCAATATCTTGCTACAGGGGTGCATAATATGAAGTTTGGGGATAGCCTAGAGTGTATGTTTTATTTTTGTAACAGTTTCATAGGCGTATCCATAAACAAATGGCCAGGGAGTAAAATTCATAAAATGATTTTTAATTCACAATCTTGCTACGGTGATGTCTAATTTGAAGTTTGGGGGTAGGCCTAGAGTGTAAATTTACAATTTTAAAAAAATATAATTTCATAGGTGTGTTGTTAAAAATGGCTGGAGGTAAACAATTATAAAAGTGATTTTAAAGTAAATTCTTGATATCGGAATATCTAAGAGGGTACAATTTTGTGATCTGGACTAACTTTTTGGACTTTGGATATAACTATCTATTCGATGTGTCTAACTAGTATGAGTATGAGAGTAGAATTTTGGATTTTGAGATTGACTTTTTGAATATGAGCCTAAATTTGTGTGTTCTGGTGCTAAAATGTTGCTATGTGGCCTAACTTTTTGGACCTTGAATATAACTTCCTGCTCGTTGTGTCTAACTATTATGACTATGTGAGTAGCTTTTTAGGATTTTTAGGTCGACTTTTTCAATATTTGCCTACATTTGTGATCTGGTGGTAACATGTTTGCGATTTGGCCTAACTTTTTGGACTTTGGATCATATCTGTTCGATGTGACTAACTAGTATGAGTATGGGAGTAGATTTGTAGGGTTTTGAGATCGACTTTTTGCTATGAGCCTAAATTTGTTGTGTTTTGGTGCTAAAATTTTGCGATTTTACCTAATTTTTTGTGTTGCAGGTTTTGTTTTTGTTTTTTTTGCTGTCTTGTTGATCTATCTTCTGTACTCTTATCTTACTTTTTGTTTTGGTATTTGTTCTTGTCATTTCTTGCTATCTTCTACTTGCATTATATATATATATATATATATATATATATATATATATATATATATATATATATATATATATATATATAATAGAGACACACAACTCGTCATCATTATAGTTTTTGGACAAATATAATATAGTCTTTATTGTTGACATCCACTTCAAAACTTTAACAACAGTTAACACTGGATCCATACAATTAACAAACGATACTGTCCTCTTATAAAATAAATGTTCCTTTATTGTTACTGTGTTAAGCCAACTGGCGATGTATATTCACAAGTAACGCTGGTGATCGTATACAAGTTAACTCTCAATCTTATAGACCTTGAGGTCTTACTTTCTAAACCTAAACCACACAAATCTCTGTGCGAACTCTATTAGTCAAACTCTTGATTTCTCTACTCTAACTCCAGGCAGGTTCACTACTCTCTCCTGCTCATCTGACCGATTTCGTACAATGAACAAACTATATGGTCCTCTTATAATATAAATGTTCCTTTAAGTGCTGCGTCTAGAGTCTAATTCCTCTTTATCTAAATCCTAGTTCTCTTCTGTGTGTTCTGTTCTGTCTCTATTAAGCTAAGATCTAAGTTTTTTAACTCCTCTGTCCTCTCGTGTCGTGTATTCTGTATCTTCTTGTCTTTCTGCCTTGTGTTCTTGTTTTCAGTCCAGTCATGGCCTTTTGTGTCCATTTAGCCACCATCACCTGGCCAAAGCATCATGGGAATCTAGTCTAGATACGGCTTATCTTTCGTCCGTCTGGAGTCACTATTTCGTTAGCTCCGCCGTTTTAAAAATTATATCCATGGTCTTATTGCTTTAAGCTTCCTGTCGACCTGTCAATCTTCATAAGTATCGTTTCCCAACAACTAAAACGTTCATTGGACCTTTGATTACGTGCGGCTATTTGTTTGTCAGAATTCTTTCATCCCAGACTGTCTATCTGTACTTCAAAGGCGCCTGCCGACACAAGAATCAGTCCTTCTTTCGCTCGGCTCATCCCTTCAAAGGATGTTTCCGGGCTAGTCGTATTATAGCTATCTCATGTCAACACCTGTTCGACAGGGTCCAGCGTCAAGCGTCGTTGGTTACGCAACTTTGTCGGTCATTTCTACGATCAGGCTGAGCACCTGTACGCACCTCCCTTGTAATCTTAAAGCCGCTTACGCCATCCCGTCTGAATTCGGCAGACTTAACGTCTCCTTGCCAATCCTTAAGACATGACTTTAATTCCACGCCGCCCAAAACTATTTTACCATCTATCATCGTCGTATCGTCATATCATCGTCGTTGGTATCATTCTTTTATTCTTCAGTCTATCGCCATATTCTTCTTTTTTCTTCACATTATCGTTCATGGCTGAGTCACACTGTAACATTTGGACCTTGAATATAACTTTCTGCTCGTTGTGTCTAACTATTATTATGACTATGTGAGTAGAAAAAGATGATTTTTAGGGATTTTAGGTCGACTTTTTTCATATGAACCTACATTTTTGTGTTCTGGGGGTAAAAATTTTGCGATTTGGCGTAACTTTTGGGACTTTGGATATAACTATCTGTTCTATGTGTCAAACTAGTATGAGTATGGGAGTAGATTTGTAGGGTTTTGAGATCGACTTTTTGCTTATAAGCCTAAATTTGTTTGTATTTTGGTGCTAAAATTTTGCGATTTAGCCTAACTTTTTGGACCTTGAATATAACTTTCTGCTCGTTGTGTCTAACTATTATGACTGTCATGGAACTCCTCTGGTATTGCATCAGGTGTCAAAACGCGTTCAAGTAACCCACCCCCTGTATTATTTCCCCACCATTGACCCGACAGGTGGATTGTATCAGGGACCGAATCGATTTAAAGTAACCCATGCGTCAGACTTAACAGCACTTCAAGTTGAAAATGAGGTCAGTTATCACGATAACAGTAATCCTCTTCTCTGATTAGTTAATTCAGAGGTCAGTCTTTTCGTTGATGGGTATCTGATAGAAATCCTCTTCTCTGATTGGTTAACCTAGATGTTAGTCGAGGGTGGAATAGTGTCGTCCATTTTTTATTTTACCAGATTATGTTTAAGCTAGTCGCATGTGAGACGTCGTGCTATAAGCGCGATTGATTCACGGAAGCTTATTTTCATAGTTCTGTTCAGTCTAGCAGCCTGTGTTGTTGGTATATTTTATGCTGTAAGTTGAATATTTTTTTCTGTTTTTCTCTTATCTCATAACGATGTGGTAGGTTATCAATAAAAGGTTATTCAATTGTTTTAATGGTTATGTGTATAAAGTACATATGTTAAGCCTTGTTGAGTGTATTATTCCTTCGTTTTTCATATGTTTATCTTATTGGTTGTTTAAAAGGTAGATATTTTAAGTCTTGTTGTAATTGTTATTCAATTTTATTAATGTGTTACACTGGCGGGAAGGTAAAAATACGAATGAGGGCGGAACGCTAGGAGAGTGAAAGAGAGAGAGGAGGGAGGGTAGAATCGTAGGAGAGAAGTCTAGTAAGGGCTAGAAGAGAGAGAGAGCGAGAGAGAGATAGAGAGATGTCTAGGAGAAGGAAGGTGAGATGATAGGTATAAGTGGCGAGAATAATTAAGTGTTACAATAGAAGGGACGCTAAAAATATGAGGGAGGGCGGAACGATGCGGGGGAGGTAAAGGGAGAGGAGGGAGGGTGGACTGATAGGTTAGAAGTCTATGAAAGGATAGGCGAGAAAGAGAGAGAGAAGAAAGACGAGATGATAGGCATAAATAGAGAGAATGAGTAAGTGTTACAATGGAGGGAAATCTAGGCGAGAATAGGAGAGAGAGAGATAGAGAGAAATCTAGGGAAGCTAAGGAGAGCTAATGGGTTTAAATGGAGAGAATGAGTAAGTGTTACAATAGTTGGAAGTCTAGGAGGGAATAGGAGAGAGAGAGAGAGAGAGAGAGAGAAGTCTATGAAGGATAGATTATATGTGTAAATTGAGAGAATGAGTAAGTGTTACAATGGAGGGAAGTCTATGAAGAAAGCTAAAATACGGTCATACCTTACGGTCACCGAGATAACAAGGTCACCTGGCCGCCTTATCAGCATTGATGTTGTATAATCTACTAAACTATTACCATTTATCCAGTACATCAAGAACTCCAAAGTCAGCACACACCAGACATAAACAGGTCACTTCCGGGGTCACCGAAACGAGTGGTCAACACCCAGACACGAGAGGTCATGGTTAACTCCCCCTGCGCCTCGAGTACATTAGGCGCTAAATTCGCCTACTATATATCTTTGTTAATTTATCAACAGGTCACCCCATTCCCCCAAAATTTTCCCCATCTACGATGAGAGGTCAACGAGCGGTCACCCCGACACGAGAGATCACGGTTAACTCTCCCTGCGCCTTGAGTACATTAGGCGCGAAATTCGCCTTCTATATATCTTTGTTAATTTACGGGCCAAATGCGAGTTAAAACTACCCTGATATACTACTTATTCCATGACTTCTGTTTTATTGATGTTGATTTTCATTTTCTGTTTTGTGCCTGTGCTGTTGTGTCTATTTAAATGTTCTTGTAGGTCTTCTATATTTCCGTGTGTTAGTGCCTGATCATCTGCAAATAGAAACTCCTTGATCCCCGCTGTCTCCAATGGGTTGGCTAACATGTAGTCCATGCAAGTATTAAACAATGTGAGAGAAAGTATGCACCACAATCTTACACCTGATCTAACCTCGAAGTGATCTGTGTAGCCTGCTACTGTTCTAACTGTGCAAAAACACAGTGCTGCTGTTGCTGTAGAGACTTTTAATTAGGATGTTAGATGTTGGCCTAATTGGTATGTTGTTAGTATCCCCCATAGTTGTTCTCTCTTCGGTCGAATGCTTTTTCCTGATCAATGAAAGCTATGTACACATTTTGGTTGTGTTCTGTCGTCTTTTCTGCTAGATGTTTTATGGTGCATAGTGCGTTAGTAGTCTACATTTTTTTTTTTAACCCCATTTGAGAATCGCTTAAATGGAGTTCTGTTATTGACCTGAACCTTTTATATCTTATCTTTTATCATCTGAGTGGACGAGCGATTGAAAAAAAAAGAACCCAGGATTTCAGAGCGAAAGATAATCTTTGACACCTTTGTAGGGTTGCATAAAAAACGACAGTCCTGTAAATAGAGAAAAAGAAAATGAACCGGCCGATTACCATTTCGGTCCTTCGCGCCACAATAGTTCTGGGAATGGCTGCTGTCTAGTTTACCCTATGATCTGTTGGGTTTGATTTGAACTGTATTTTTTGTTGTTGAGTTATTGAGTGAGTTATTTGTGGGTCATCATGATTGCACTCCGAATATGTCCATAGATGCTCAGATCCCCTCCTCATCAAATCCCGAAGTGTCCAGCGACTGACGACTCCAGTTCTGTGTTGGTTGATTAGTCTTCTTATACGCCCACAAAGTTTCTCGTTTCTGGCTGTGCCTATTTTAACTCCCATCTCTTTCATCCGAAGGAGTGAAGTGGACTCATGGTTGTCAAAGTCCTGTGCCCTTCCCACCGGAGGTCATTGATGACGTCCTCCCTATCCATTGGTTGACCGTCTTCAACGAGAGCGCAGCTTGCTAACCTATCCGCTCTTTCATTTCCCCGTACTCCCGCTTGTCCAGGGACGAAGACAAAGGTGACTATTTTTTTTTATTCTGAGTCACGATGTCAGCCTACGACGACCTACCTATCAAAGCAAGAGACAAGCGGAGTGGCGCTCCATGGTAGCAAATCTTCGGTGCGGAGACTGAACTCAATGATGACGAGTCACGATGTATTTGATGTTCTGTTTCACTTGTGCGAAATACATTTAAAAAAAATTAATAAATGATAATTAAAAAAAAAACCTTGCACCCACAGTAAACATTTTAAACAATCATTATTTTATCGAGGTGTAAGCGGAATCTTGACAGATTCGCAGCAATATTTTGTATTTTTAAAATTGGAAACATTGTCAGCAGCATTCAGTAATAAGCATATTAGCGGTTGTTTATCAGAATGTATGATAGTGAAAAGCACAAAGAAAAGCGTGTAATTTGTGTGCAGGCCTCATATTTTTTAACTACATAATTACTTGCACGTGGATTCAGCGTTTAGTTGGTTGATTTCCCTTTAAACAAGTGACCACAAATATCAATGACAAGGTGCCTTCTTTGAACAGAAAATTAGCTTGGATGACGCTTTTGCTAAAAATAACCCCCCTCCCCGGACACGACTACTAAACTATTTTTTTTTATGCACGACAATCCACCATTTATGAACCTTACTTTAAAAACCTCGGAACTTACTCGTTTAGAATGTAACCACCGCTGTTCCTTGTCTATTGTGAGCATTTTTTTCTGTGAAACCTTATTTCAGTGGCATCAAACTGTCTTCTATTTTGTCCCAATGTCCAGGAATCACTTCCATGTGTCAGAACCGGCTGCACTGAAGAACTATATTTTCTTATCTCCATTGTCAGGGGTGGGGTGCAAATTAGGAAAATCAAACAGTGACGGTAAAGGGAGTTTCTGTGTAACATTTTCGAGCCGCAGAAAGTATGATGTGGTAATAGCGACATCCGATCATCAGCAGGTTACTGGAAGCAAAATAATACCGATGGTTTTAATAATTCTGCATCATTGTTTGCCAAACGCATGTGTTTTTCTTTAACGAAAGCAGTGTACAGTTCGAATCTTTTCGTACACGGATCCATGTGTTTTACCTGCCACCCTATGTTGTTACAGTTCGATGGCTAAGCTTATTTACAGCATGCTAATTCGTGGATATTTGTGTACAATGTTAAGTGTACTCACTCTTGCGTCATAATGCTGTGCGTACATTTATGCTGTGTTGGCGTGTGTGATTCTTGCACATGGATTATCACCAGTGTACAAGCGTTTAGTTAGTTGCTTTCTCTTTAAAGACAAGCGACTACAAATGTCAATTACAAGGTGGACTTGTATACGAAGTCAGTGACCGTATAATAAATCTCGCAATGGATGATGGGAGTGAAGAAGTTCGTTACGTCGACAGATGGGAACGAACTATTAATGGTGACAGCACTGAAGACGATTCCACTGTCACTAGAAACCGCACCATTGTCTGCGCGAATCATCATTGTCTGGTAGCTAAAGATTTTAGTATGGAATGCCGAGTTGACTGCGAAACATCATATAACAGGGAAGACATTCAAGCTTTGCCTTACGTCGATAGGTGGGAGCAAATATTAACCACTAACAGTGACATAGAAGAAGATACATCTGTGCGAGTGTTAATTATCAGGCGACAGAACAGACCGCAAGGCCTTAGCACATATAATAATCAGACCTTGCCGATTCAAAATGGCGACGGCGTGATAACTTGTCTTGATGTTTGTAGCGAAGACCTCAAAGAGGTTAGCAATCACACTAAACAAGCAGGACTAGATCATGAGAACGAAAATAAAGATGGAAGCGTTGAAGAAACTGTAAACAAATATTTAGATGACAGGATAAACAAATTTGAGCTACCAACACTGTCAGTTCCGGACGTTAATGAGATGACTAAACTTATCTATACTGATCGGTGGGAGAGGACAGAGGTGGAGCCTGACGTCCGTGATGGCCAGCGGGTTATTCGATCTGTGATCAACTTTGCTCCACAATCAGATTATGTTGTTCATGCGGGGCTGGAGCAGATGTTAATATCAGAGGCAAACATCGTCATAGGGAAAACAGTGGAAGTGGATAAGTTGAGAGCTGCTAGAGGTACACAGGAAGCCACGGGAAAATGTCTGTCTGATTTGAATGTAAGTGAGACGGGTGCCCTACTCTACACAGACCGGTGGGAGAGGGCTGAGATGGTAGATAATAACAGATTTCTTGTTACCGCGCCCCTTCCTTGGAGATTTTCACACGTTTCTGATTCTGTTTCTGGCACTGTTAATCTGAAATATGATGAGAGGAAAGAGAACAGCAAACAGATGAATGAAGGCTTTCGCGCTTCTCAGGATGGAGTGTCCAAACGTTTGGTGTCCAGTAAATATCTAGAAAAGAGAAAGATGGTGCAAGTTGACCAAGCTTATGAAGAAGTCAGATACACATCGTCCTTGAATGTTTCTCTTGAGTCATCGTCAAACAGAGGACAACTACCGTTTGTGTCGGAAGCGAAGGCTGGTTTTCACAAAACTATCGAGACAGACGTTTTCATCAGTAAAGATGACGAGAGATTTTTTCTTTCAGAATTGCAGTTTGACTCATCCTCAAACTTATCCTCTGAGGGCTCCATGGACTACTGGAGTACTGACATATCCAGTGGTACAATCATGACTGGGGACTCAGCAGAGACTTTTGTAGAGACTGGGGACTCTATGTACACCAGTTGTTCTAGTGACTCATCTATAGAGCAAACTGAAACATTTTTTCGTGACATAAATGCACATGATTATGATTATGTCAGCTTCAACACTTACGAC
Source organism: Megaustenia siamemsis (assembly GCA_032433765.1). Lineage (NCBI taxonomy): Eukaryota > Metazoa > Mollusca > Gastropoda > Stylommatophora > Ariophantidae > Megaustenia > Megaustenia siamemsis. The sequence continues at coordinate 74,743,152 of JAVIAB010000124.1, forward strand.
ACCCATGTATCACAGTTTGAGGTACAAAATGGAAGCTGTTTACAAGTTGACATTTTTGATAGTAAGCGGCAAGATTTTGGTCATATATATAATGACTACGCTGATAAAGAGGCAGCTAAAATTTTGCAGCTCGCTGAAGAAGCTGCTGTGGGCATTCAAAGAGATGTGTCAGGAGATCTGACAGTGGGAGACGAAGATTTTGTAGATTTTCAAAGAGAAGCGCCACTAAGTTGGACGGTAAAAGATGATCTCCAAAGAGATGGGTTAGTAAATCTTGCTGATGAAGTTCAAAAAGATGCCTTAATAAATCTGACTGATGAAGGAGAAGTTGAAAGAGTTGCTGCAGTAGATGTTATTGATGAAGAAGTTGAAAGAGTTGCTGCAGTAGATGTTATTGATGAAGGAGAAGTTGAAAGAGTTGCTGCAGTAGATGTTATTGATGAAGGAGAAGTTGAAAGAGTTGCTGCAGTAGATGTTATTGATGAAGGAGAAGTTGAAAGAGTTGCTGCAGTAGATGTTATTGATGAAGGAGAAGTTGAAAAAGTTGCTGCAGTAGATGTTATTGATGAAGGAGAAGTTGAAAGAGTTGCTGCAGTAGATGTTATTGATGAAGGAGAAGTTGAAAGAGTTGCTGCAGTAGATGTTATTGATGAAGGAGAAGTTGAAAAAGATGCTTCAATAGATCTTACTGATGAAGGAGAAGTTGAAATAGGTGTTGCAATAAATCTGGCTGATAGAGAAGTTCAAAGAGTTGCTGCAGTAGATATGACTGATGAAGGAGAAGTTCTAAGAGTTGCTGCAGTAGATATGACTGATGAAGGAGAAGTTCAAAGAGTTGCTGCAGTAGATATGACTGATGAAGGAGAAGTTCAAAGAGTTGCTGCAGTAGATATGACTGATGAAGGAGAAGTTCTAAGAGTTGCTGCAGTAGATATGACTGATGAAGGAGAAGTTCAAAGAGTTGCTGCAGTAGATATGACTGATGAAGGAGAAGTTCTAAGAGTTGCTGCAGTAGATGTGACTGATGAAGGAGAAATTCAAAGAGTTGCTGCAGTAGATATGACTGATGAAGGAGAAGTTCTAAGAGTTGCTGCAGTAGATGTGACTGATGAAGGAGAAGTTCTAAGAGTTGCTGCAGTAGATGTGACTGATGAAGGAGAAATTCAAAGAGTTGCTGCAGTAGATGTGACTGATGAAGGAGAAATTCAAAGAGTTGCTGCAGTAGATGTGACTGATGAAGGAGAAATTCAAAGAGTTACTGCAGTAGATGTGACTGATGAAGGAGAAATTCAAAGAGTTGCTGCAGTAGATGTTACTGATGAAGGAGAAATTCAAAGAGTTGCTGCAGTAGATGTGACTGATGAAGGAGAAATTCAAAGAGTTGCTACAGTAGATGTGACTGATGAAGGAGAAGTTCTAAGAGTTGCTGCAGTAGATGTTACTGATGAAGGAGAAATTCAGAGTGTTGCTGCAGTAGATGTGACTGATGAAGGAGAAATTCAAAGAGTTGCTGCAGTAGATGTTACTGATGAAGGAGAAATTCAAAGAGTTGCTGCAGTAGATGTGACTGATGAAGGAGAAGTTCTAAGAGTTGCTGTAGTAGATGTTACTGATGAAGGAGAAGTTCTAAGAGTTGCTGCAGTAGATGTGACTGATGAAGGAGAAGTTCTAAGAGTTGCTGCAGTTGATGTGACTGATGAAGGGGAAGTTGAAAGAGATGCTTCAGTAGGTCAGACTGATGAAGGAGAAGTTGAAATAGGTGCTGCAATAGGTCTGGCCGATAGAGAAGTTCAAAGTGATGTTGCAATAGATGTCACTGATGAAGAAGAATTCAAAGAGTTGCTGCAATAGATCTGACTGATGAAGGAGAGGTTGAAATAGATATGTCAGTAGATTTGGCTGATGAAGACGTTCAAAGACATGCTGCATTAGATCTGACTGATGAAGGAGAAGTTGAAAGAGATGCTTCAGTAGGTCAGACTGATGAAAGAGAAGTTGAAATAGGTCCTGCAATAGATCTTGCTGATGAAGAAGTTCAAAGTGATGTTGCAATAGATCTGACTGAAGAAGTTCAAAGTGATGTTGCAATAGATCTGACTGATGAACAAGTTCAAAGTGATGTTGCAATAGATCTGACTGATGAACAAGTTCAAAGTGATGTTGCAATAGATCTGACTGATGAAGAAGTTCAAAGTGATGTTGCAATAGATCTGGCTGATAGAGAAGTTCAAAGTGATGTTGCAATAGATCTGACTGATGAAGAAGTTCAAAGTGATGTTGCAATAGATCTGGCTGATAGAGAAGTTCATAGTGATGTTGCAATAGATCTGGCTGATAGAGAAGTTCATAGTGATGTTGCAATAGATCTGGCTGATGAAGAAGTTCAAAGTGATGTTGCAATAGATCTGGCTGATAGAGAAGTTCAAAGTGATGTTGCAATAGATCTGGCTGATAGAGAAGTTCATAGTGATGTTGCAATAGATCTGGTTGATAGAGAAGTTCAAAGTGATGTAGCAATAGATCTGGCTGATGAACAAGTTCAAAGTGATGTTGCAATAGATCTGGCTGATGAACAAGTTCAAAGTGATGTTGCAATAGATCTGGCTGATAGAGAAGTTCATAGTGATGTTGCAATAGATCTGACTGATGAAGAAGCTCAAAGTGATGTTGCAATAGATCTGGCTGATGAAGAAGTTCAAAGTGATGTTGCAATAGATCTGACTGAAGAAGTTCAAAGTGATGTTGCAATAGATCTGGCTGATGAAGAAGTTCAAAGTGATGTTGCAATAGATCTGGCTGATGAAGAAGTTCAAAGTGATGTTGCAATAGATCTGGCTGATAGAGAAGTTCATAGTGATGTTGCAATAGATGTGACTGATGAAGAAGTTCAAAGTGATGTTGCAATAGAGCTGGCTGATAGAGAAGTTCAAAGTGATGTTGCAATAGATCTGGCTGATAGAGAAGTTCAAAGTGATGTTGCAATAGATCTGGCTGATAGAGAAGTTCAAAGTGATGTTGCAATAGATCTGACTGATGAAGAAGTTCAAAGTGATGTTGCAATAGATCTGGCTGATAGAGAAGTTCATAGTGATGTTGCAATAGATCTGACTGATGAAGAAGTTCAAAGTGATGTTGCAATAGATCTGGCTGATAGAGAAGTTCAAAGTGATGCTGCAATAGATCTGGCTGATAGAGAAGTTCAAAGTGATGTTGCAATAGATCTGGCTGATGAAGAAGTTCAAAGACAAGCTGCAGTAGATCTGGCTGATGAAGGAGAAGTTCAAAGAAATGCTGCAGTAGATCTAGCCGATGATGGAGAAGTTGAAAGAGATTTCGTATTAGATCTGACTGATGAAGCAAATGTTGAAATAGATGCTTCAGTAGCTCTGGCTGATGAAAGAGAAGTTGAAATAGGTGCTTCAGTAGCTCTGGCTGATGAAAGAGAAGTTGAAATAGGTGCTTCAGTAGCTCTGGCTGATGAAAGAGAAGTTGAAATAGATGCTTCAGTAGCTCTGGCTGATGAAAGAAAAGTTGAAATTGATGCTTCAGTAGCTCTGGCTGATGAAAGAGAAGTTGAAATATGTGCTTCAGTAGCTGTGGCTGATAAAAGAGAAGTTGAAATAGATGCTTCAGTAGCTCTGGCTGATGAAAGAGAAGTTGAAATATGTGCTTCAGTAGCTCTGGCTGATGAAAGAGAAGTTGAAATATGTGCTTCAGTTGATCTGGCTGATTGTAAAGGCCAAAGAGATGTTTCAATAGATCTGACTGATGAAGGAAAAGCTGTTTTGAATATTTGTCAAGATACTACAATAAATCTTACTGATGAAGGAAAAGCTGTTTTGAATATTTGTCAAGATACTACAGTAAATCTTACTGATGAAGGAAAAGCTGTTTTGAATATTTGTCAAGATACTACAGTAAATCTTACTGATGAAGGAAAAGCTAATGTGGATATTCAAAAAGATATTACAGTTGATCTAACTGATGAAGAAACTACAGACCTGTTGTCTGTTCAAAGAGATGTTGCTGTAGATCTGCCTGGTGATATAGAAGTAAAATATATTGAAGGTAATCTGGAAGCTGATCAAGGGGAAAATGATATATTCATTAAAGAAGATGTAATAATTTTTCCTGAAAGAAAATCTGTTGTAGATATCCTCAAAGATTATGCAGTAGATCTGATTAATGAAAAAGAAACTGTTTTGTATACTGAAATTGACGATGCAGTGGATCAAACATATGTAAAAGAATCTGTTTTGGATTTTCTAAAAGATACTTTAGTAGATCACAATAATGAAAGAGAAGCTGTTTTGAAAGTCCAAAAAGGTGCTGTCGTAGATTTAACTGAGGAAGAAGAAGATATTGTTCTAAAAGATGATTTAGTAAAAGTAACAGTGAAAGATCTAACTGCTGTAGGTATTCAGAAAGAATCTGCATTAGAACTGAATTGTGAAGATGAAGCTTCTGTGGACATTAAAAAAGATACTATAGTTGATAAGACTAATGAAGGAGAGGTGAATGTGAATAAGCAGGGAATTGATGCTGTAGAATTGACTGGTGAAAATGAAGCTGTTTTGAATGTACAGTGTGATACTTTATTACATCTGACTGATAAAATAGAAGCTGCTTTCAATAGTCAAGATGTTTTGTTAGATATCACTATTAAAAATACAACTAATATGGGTATTCAAAGAGATGTTGCAGTAGACTTAACGAATGAAACAGAAGCCAATGCGGATATTCACAGAGATGCTGCAGTAGATATAACTGATGAAGAAGAAAGTAACTTAGATAATCAAAGAGATGCTGCAGTAGATGTGAATGATGAAGGAGAAAGTAACTTAGATAATCAAAGAGATGTTGCAGTAAATGTGAATGATGAAGGAGAAAGTAACTTAGGTAATCAAAGAGATGCTGCAGTAGATGAGAATGATGAAGAAGAAAGTAACTTGGATAATCAAAGAGATGTTGCAGTAGATGAGAATGATGAAGAAGAAAGTAACTTGGATAATCAAAGAGATGTTGCAGTAGATGTGAATGATGAAGAAGAAAGTAACTTGGATAATCAAAGAGATGTTGCAGTAGATGAGAATGATGAAGAAGAAAGTAACTTGGATAATCAAAGAGATGTTGCAGTAGATGTGAATGATGAAGGCGAAAGTAACTTAGATAATCAAAGAGATGCTGCAGTAGATGAGAATGATGAAGAAGAAAGTAACTTAGATAATCAAAGAGATGTTGCAGTAGATGAGAATGATGAAGAAGAAAGTAACTTGGATAATCAAAGAGATGTTGCAGTAGATGAGAATGATGAAGAAAAAAGTAACTTAGATAATCAAAGAGATGTTGCAGTGGATGTGAATGATGAAGTAGAAAGTAACTTGGATAATCAAAGAGATGTTGCAGTGGATGTGAATGATGAAGTAGAAAGTAACTTAGATAATCAAAGAGATGTTGCAGTGGATGTGAATGATGAAGTAGAAAGTAACTTAGATAATCAAAGAGATGTTGCAGTAGATGTGAATGATAATGAAGAAAGTAACATGGATAACATAGATAATCAAAGAGATGTTGCAGTAGACTTGACTGATGAAGGAGAAAATCACTTAGCTAATGAAAGAGCTGATGTAGAAGTCTTGACTTATGAAAGAGAAAGTAATTTGGGTAACCAAAGTGATGATGCAGTAGTCTTGATTGATAAAGGAGAAGTTAATGTGAATATTCAAAGGCATGTTGAAGTAGACTTGACTGATGAAGGAGATGTTACTGTGAATATTCAAAGGCATGCTGCAGTAGAATTGACTAATAAAGGAGAAGATAATGTGGCTATTCAAAGAGATACTGCACTAGATGTGGATGATGAAGGAGAAAGCAACTTGGATATCCAAAGAGATGTTGCGGTAGACTTGACTGATGAAGAAAAAAATCACTTGAATGATCAAAGAGTTGCAACTGTCGTGTTGACTGGTGCAGGAAAGACAGTTTTGAGTGTTCCAAGAAATGATGCTTCATTGTATCTTGTTCTTGAAGAAGATGCTGTTGATGTTCCTGAAAATGTTTCACTAGATTTTGCTGTAGTAAAAGGAACTGAAGTAAATGCAGTAACAAATGCTTCTGTTAAAGGTAATTTGAGAGACAAAGTTCCTATGGTGAATTGTGATGGTTTTTTTAAGGTTACATCCAGGAGAGGAAAGAAGGAAACCAAAAAAAGCAAACATACTGTAAATAAGGTGGCAGCATGTTTAGATGGTGATGAGCAATGCATGAATCAATGTGTCAGTGACTGTAGACAACCTACTTTTGAAACTGAAGCAAGGGATGCTAAATTAGTCGAAGAAAAACATGAATATAAATCTAATTTAGACGAGAAAGAAAGTGTCAGAGATACCAGTGAACATTTAAAAATTATACTAGAAGACATGAAATGTCAAGATGTGGAAATCAAAGAACAAGATGCAGCTACAGAAGAAAATAATTTGACAATTGCCCAATATGATGTAGGGAATATTAATATGTTTTCTGAAAATTATGACAATGATATGAACACAGAGGTGACAGTTGAGGGAAGATCCATAGAAGATGGTAACACGAACATAAATAAGATCACAGCTGAGAGAAGATATGTGGAAGGTAGTAGCATGAACAAAGAGATTACAGATGAGAAAAATCCCCCTGATAATAAAAGGGCACTTAATAGTGTGCCTAGCAAAGAAGTAGAAGATGTAGACAATGAAGTCACACATTTAAATTACTTCACATTAAGATGCAATATATCAAAAGCTGGTATAGAAAGAAGTGATAACATAACAAAATTACACAGAAGTTGGAAATCACAACCAGAGGTGAATTTTGCACAACAGAAAGTGCCTAAGAATACATCAGGTGACTGTCTCAATCAGAGTACAACTTTACAGAGAGATAAGCCACTTTCCCATAACAAAAGCTCTCAAGAAGAAGAGTCACAGCTAGCTGGAATAATCATTAAGCCATTTGAGGCAGCTAACATGAAACAAGTATATTGGGCAGAGTTGAAAGAACCTGCAGTTCTTAATGAAGTTCCTACCTTAGCAACAGTGGATCACACACAGCAAAATGATAATGATCTTCAATGTGGCTCAGATAAACACTTTTATAATTCAAAAGAGCACAAAATTAATATTTTGGAGAAAATGCAATGTGGCTTTGTTGAAGTCACTACTTCCTTAGCTACTAGCATAGCAATGAGTCCTGATGATGCCCCAGTAGATGGCGCCAAATCAAACTCTGAGACCAAGCTAGACACTAAGACTAAGATGGACTTTAAGATCAATCTAAATTCTGAGATCAAGTTGGACAGTGAAATAAAGACAGATTCTGAGATCAAGTTGGACAGTGAAATAAAGACAGATTCTGGGATCAAGCTGGACACTGAAACAAAGCTAAACTCTGAGTCTAAGCTGGGCTCTGAAATCAGGACAGACTCTGAAGTTAAGTTGGAGTCTGAAGCAAAAACAGACTCAGAGAAAAAGAAAAACAACATGAAAGATAGCAATAAAGGAAATGAAACAATAGTAGAATGTAAAATCATCAACTCAGAAATTATCCAGAGGCCATTAATCACTCCAGATGAGACATTTTTAAAAGGGAAGTACAATGCTCCAGTGACTGATGAATTTAATGGAGAGACCCCAATGAAGTCTCAAATGAAGCAATTAATAGTGAGTTGTTCCAGATGTGCACAGAGCTATCAGATAATACATTAAGGGAAAATTCTTCTGTTGAAGTAGCGATAGACAGGAAAGAAAAATTTATTCTAGGTGAAACTCAACAAAAGATTATATCAAAATCATTTGTGTTATCAGACAGCACTGAAGAATGTGTATCAAATATTGAACACTCAGAAAATATGCTTAATTTGTTTGAACTTTTGCACATAGACAATGCAGTTCAAGGATATGACATACACTCCCAGTCACTTGATGCAACAGCAGAAATTACTGATATCACTGTGAAAGATGCATACAAAACTCATGACCAAACTGCATCAGATGGAGTCATTGATACAAAGAAAGACAGTCAGGGAGAGAGTGAATGGAAAGAGTTTGATGAGAAAGGAACAGATGTAAGCATAATTGAGAATGGAGGTGGTGATATTGACAGATATGATGCTGGAGTTGATACACTAAGGGATACTATTGTTCAAGATTTTGAAGAATGGGATGGTAACAGTGAAAGAAGCAAGAAAGATTCAGGAATTGGCAGACATGAGGTTCTTACTTGGATGGATGGCAAACAAATTCATGAATGGGATAACAGCACAAATAATTTCCAGGAAGAGTGGTTAAATAAATATGTATGTACCACAAGAATGGATAGAGAGAAACATAATGTTGAGGGACAGTTTTCTGGATTGAACACCGGCAGAAATAATAGAATGGTGGATAGTGAAAATGTTACTGAAGGTTTAAGAATGAAAGTTCATGTTACTGAAAATATGGGAATAAAAGTTCATGTTAATGAGGGTGGTGATGGTCTGACACAGTGTCTGGAAAGACAGGAGTGCTTTACTTTTGTAGATGTGGGGAATATAAATGAAGTAAATGCTGTGATAGAAGATGCTCACATTAATAATAGTTTCTTGATAGATGATATAACTGAAGACAATCAAGATGTGAATAATAAATTTAAATACAGTGGGCAACAGATGACTTTAGAAGAAACAAATGGAAGCTGCAAAAGTGGAAATGAACAATACTTTGAAGAGTATAGAAATGTAACACAGTCTCCAAGACTGTCAACAAAATTGGAAGATAATAAAAGAACAGGCAATAGCTTAGGCAAAACAGAAATAATATCTGCTGACAGAGTCAGCTACATAGTAGAAGAGCCAGCAGAGCAAACATTTGATGAAGCTCAAAATAAGATAAGAGAAAATACCTTAACACAAGCAGAAGACTTCAGGATGAAAATGGTGCAAGAAAATGACAGGTCAGAAATTCTGACCCATGTAAATGAAGACATATTCAGGCTCTTAAGACCAGAAATGCAAGCTGACAATGTTTCAGGCCTATGTCAAGAAGACTTAGAGCCAGTTACCCTACCACAAACTGATCTTCCCAGATCTCAGATTTCTGTTCATCATATTCCAACACAAGCAATCTCTACTCAGTTTTTGGAGCAGGTTTCAATTGGTTCAGACATAACAACCTGGGATAATGCAGACTATATGGGACATGTTCTTCACAATACAGAATATGTCCCTGACATATGGATTCACACTTCTGAAGTGAAAGGTATGACAACAGATTTTGAAAATCTGAATGTTCAACAAAGAGACAGTAATTCAGAAATAGATATTGATTGGAAAGATTTAAATAAGGCACAATTGGCTATCGGAGTGGAAGAAAACAACGGAAAACTCAATGAAGTTTCAGGTCCTAAAATCTCAATAAAATTGGAGAGTGTCTCATTTAATATTGAAACCATGAAATATGACAATGAAGAGAATTTCTATTTGATGAAAGATGACATTTCCCATAAGAATGACAATGCCCAGAAATGTGTTCAACAACAACTGTCCTGTGTTTGTGGTTCAGAACTTCAGGATTACTCAGAAAAAAATGAAGATGGAGGAGTAAAGAGTTTCAATACAGATAGAATAGATGTTCCTAAAAATTCTAATTTGGATGACATTACAAGAGACAAGCAGGAGCATTGGCTTCCACCACCTTCTGCTGCTGATTCTGTAAAAATGGTAAGGTATCATAATTAATTATATCAATATTAAATGATTTCATATTATTTTCAGTTTTTTTATCTACAACCAACTTTAGTGTAAAGAACAAAATGTTTCTTACTCTAATAATATATGACTTTATTGTGTATTTTGGAGTTGTTGTATACATATACTAAAAGAGACTAATGATGATGCAAAACTGAATTTAAGGCAGTACAAATTTACATGCAATTTGAATCTTAAATTTGACCATGTCAAACCTAGAACAACCATCTACCTATCTGTATGTCTGTCTGTCTATTGTTCTTTTGAGTCAAAGATGGCACATAGGACAGAAATTCTAAACTCTCTATGTCCAATAAACTATGATATCAAGTGTCAAACCTTGCACAAACCCTGCATTGTATCTCTGTGTACTACCTATCACCACGCATCCCTATCCCTATAGAACAACCATCACTATATAGAAATAGATCACTCATTAATGCTGGGTTTTTCCAAATGATTATCTATCTATTGTCCTTTCGAGCCAAAGACATCACATAGGGCAGAACTACAATCCCAAAAACAGAAACCTTGCGTGCCAAAATGGCACATATTGCAGAGATCACTGCTAAATGATAGTAGACAAGTACATAAACTAACAATAAATATTTATTACTGTCCCAAAAGCCAGTCATTTTATTTGTATACAGTTTAAATTCATTTTTTATTTGTCCCAAATTCAGTGACAACAGGTAAACAAAATATTTTCATATGTTGTATATTCTGAAACTCATATTAATATTTGACAGCTTTTTTTCTTCCTTTTAGTGCCCTAGTCTTTGTAACACTTAATAATTTCTTTATAAACCATGGTAATTTATGATTGAGCTAACTATAATACTTTTTTTCTGGTTATTTTTTTCTTAATTTGTTTCTGTTGTGTTTGTTTGACAAAAGAAAAGTGGGAGGCAGTTTGATAAACAGCAGTTATGAATTAACTTTTTGTTCTTTGCTTTGTTATTTATGTTTCTATTGATATCATCTGGGAGAAATCAATGACTGGCAAGACAGGAGAATTGGAAAGTGGATTTAGGGTATTAAAATGTGTGTGAGAACATGTAATAATAATAATAACATGCATACATTTACACTTTACTAATCGTACATTTTTTATTTAACATTTAAGCTTCCAGTCTGCTACTTGCAGGACTGAATTGGTCAAGCAGGAAGCATATAGAACATAATCAATAACTCTTAAATGCATTATTATTATTATTATTATTATTGGCTATGGAAGGCCTCGGTATCACTGCAAACGAATTAAAATCCATAATTGCTCAACCGCCCGTGCCAGTGGAATCATCTGAATTACTAACACATCTCCCAAACAAAGAAAGGTAACTGTAGTCCCCATCGTAGCAGTCTCAGCACACGCCAAAAGACATAAGGCAAAACCGCGCAGAAAGTGAACACAGCCAACTGTTCCCTGTCATACGATATCATCATTCATCGTAAACAAGCGGGATGTCGAAACAGGATCAAAATGGATGAGACACACAGCTCACGGTGTGCACAGAGCACTTAACTCAGTAGCTCCTGCAACAAACCGGACTTGGAATATGAGGAAACTGCAAGAAGGAACACTTTTCAGACATCGCCTTAAATGGTTCCTGCCGCTTATCCACCATATACCACGGAAGTTTGCGTCCTCCCGAAAATGATGATCGCCGTAGCACTTGATGATGTTAGACCATCGTTGATGACTCCAATTCCAAACATATAGACACACAGTGGTGGTAAGTTATCATTTCCAATCCAACAGAAGCCACCTGACCTGTAGTTAGTAAAACCACAGAGAGAATATGATTTTGTGACCTTCACTGATTCACTCTTAGATGTGAATGTGTAGTTTACACAAGAGGAGAAGTTTTCAACTACAGTGATCCCATTTAAGGCAATTCTGGGATAGCAAGGCAAGTCTCCTTTATAGCAGCAGAACTTGATGTTCTCTGCTCCCTTCTTGTAGCTGCTGCCACACGATTCTGATGTCTCATTAACTTGGACATCATTCAAGAACAATGTCAGATTAACATTCCATAGATCTGGCTCTGCTGATGAAGTGCTTGGTGCAACAGTTGTATCAATCATACAGGAGGCTCCTGGTTTGTGGTCATTAATATCACAGACGGCATATGATGTTGTTATATTCAGTATTTCTTTCTGGGGTGTAAATATGTGGCACACACATGGAGAGTGGTTTGTGGTCACAGTAATCCCATTAAAGGCAATTCTAGGGTAGCATGGCATAGCTGTTTCAGAACAGCACAATCCTATGATGTTTTCTGTGTTCGCTATAAAGCTGCTGCTGCTACACAATCCTGACCAATTATAGGTGTGGACATTATTCACTTGCAATGACAAAACTGCTTTGTTGACATCATAAAGCTCTGGAAGCGAATCATTTATGGGACTCTCTTCTTCTTCTCTTCTACCTTTTAGCTCCCAGTGGAGCATAGGTCTTCAACAAACACTTTCCAAGTCGTTCTGTTTTTTGCAATTCTTTTAAGATCATTCCATGTCTTCCCCATCATCTTCATCTCTGCTTCAATCTGTCTTCTCCAAGAATTCCTTGGTCTTCCTCTTTGTCTTTTCCCCTGGGGATTCCAAAAAGGGCCTGTTGTGTAATACTCTCAGTTGGTTTCCGTAGTGTGTGTCCTATCCATCGCCATCGTCTTCGCTGTATTTCTTTATCCACTGGTATTTGACCGGTACATTTCCATAATTCCACGTTTGTGACTTTGTCCTGCCATTTCCATCCCTTTATTCTGCGCAAGCATCCATTAATGAAAGTCTGTACCTTCGTGATTGTCAATTTTGTTATTCTCCATGTTTCACAGCCATATAATAGAACCGACTTAACATTGGAGTTGAAAATTTGTATTTTTGTATTTAGCCTAATTTCTTTGGATTTCCATATGTTTCCCAGTGCAATGAAAGCTCCTCTTGCTTTTGATATCCTTATTTTGGTATCATTTTCTGTTCCTCCCTCTTTATCTATATTACTGCCCAGATATATATAAGATTGTACGTCTAGTAGAGGTATTTCTCCTAGTTTTATTTGGTTATTGCCAACTGCATTAATTCTCATAATGTTGGTCTTATCTCTATTAATCTTTAGTCCTAGCTGTTGTGATCTCTCATCTAATATACTCATTTTATCTTGCATCTGTTGGTGGCTGTGTGATAGGAGAGCTATGTCATCAGCAAAGTCTAAATCATCAAGTTGTTTGGTCAGTGACCACTGGATCCCATTTCTGTTGTTTTGAGTTATTTTCATAATCCAATCTATGGCCAGTAGAAAGAGAAATGGAGACAGAAGGCATCCTTGCCTTACTCCTGTTCTTATTTCAAATGCTTCTGTAAGCTGTCCTTCATGCACCACACTACATTTTGTTCCTTCATACATTGTTTTTATCAGGTTAATAAACTTTATGGGGATTCCATAATGACTCAGCAACTTCCAAAGCATTCTTCTGTCTAAACTATCAAATGCCTTTTCGTAATCTATGAATCCAATATAAAGTGGGGATTTTAGTTCTAAACTTTGTTCAACTATTATACGTAGAGTAGTTATTTGATCAGCACATGATCTGTTCTTCCTAAAACCTGCTTGTTCATCTCTCAAGTGTTTCTCTATAGCCTCTTTTAGTCTCTCCAGAATGATTCTGCCTAATATTTTTCCTGGCACTGATAGTAGCATAATTCCCCTATAATTTGTGCACTCCTGTAAACTTCCTTTCTTTGGTAGTTTGATCATATAACCTTCTCTCCAGTCTTTAGGTATTTCTTCCCTCTCCCAAATTTTATCCAATAGATTATGTAACATCTTGGTAGAGGTGATAATATCTGCTTTGATGGCTTCCGAAGGAATTTCATCTGGTCCTGTGGCTTTACCATCTTTTAACAGTTTGATGGCTTTCATTATTTCTTCTTTGCTTGGTTTTCCGCAGTTAACGTGTAATTCTTCTTCTGCTGGTAGTATATCTGGAGGATTATTTGAGCCAGGTCTGTTCAAAAGTTCTTCAAAGTGCTCCTTCCATCTCTCCATTTGTTCCTTTATATTACTAAGCAGATTTCCTTTCTTATCTTTGATAAAGGCGTTGATCTGTTTGTATTTTCCACCTAATTTCTTTGTGCTGTTGTACAGTTCTTTCATATTCCCTTTATTTGCTGCTTCTTCTGCCTCTTTAGCTAATTCATCTATATATTTCCTCTTATCCCTTTTAATGCATCTTCTCACTTCTTTATTCACCTTTGTGTAAGCTTCCTGTGTCTTGGCTTTATTACTTCTTGTTTTGCTTTTATTTATGTCTGCTTTCTTGTTCTTTCTTTCTTTAATTTTATCCAGGGTCTCTGCTGTCATCCATGCCTTATTCTGGCGTTCTCTTTTCCCCAGTGTTTCTTCGCATGTCTCTTTCCATATATTTTTTACCTGTTTCCAATGAATTTATGGGACTAATAGTACAATTTATTCTTCCATTGGGGATATCTTCATTGAGTCCCAACAAAAAAGGTCTTTGGTTAAAAAGCACATATGCTTTTGAGTTAAACACAAAATGAGCCCACTTCATAGATTCAAAATGATCCTTGCCAATGCCATCCGTTTGCACAAGTTAGGTCCTTAGCTACCAAACGTCCGAAACGAAGCCATCGAATTAACGACTTTATCTACAGCGAAGGTTAACGAACTGTGAACAAACATTTATGTTAAAACCCTTGAATACATTTTCAAAAATCTGCCAACTCGCTGCAATAACAGATATCGTGGTGTTAAAAGTAAACATTGCTTAGTCCATGGCTCGAATATAAATAAACTGCCATTTTAGTGCGTCCCATGACGTCATGTTTTGCTCTTAAATGCATGAATGCAATGATGGTGATTATGGATCTTGATCAGTTTGTCCTACTTTATAACTCCTAGTTATTTACTTACCGATTCTGCTGTTGATTCTCACAACTTCCCTGATGTTATGCTGTCTTGTATTTTCTTCTTTTGTGTCATTCAGAAACTCTGTTTTCACCATTACTGTATTTTCATAGCTTCTTCCATTCACAATAGGCCGACCTAGAGTAACACTAAAAAGAACACTGAGATAAGAGGCAACAGCAGCAATCATCAGCTCCCTTGTCATAATTGAGTAGCTTATCATGGATCTTTAGTAAGATATAAAGTGGATCTTGTGTAAGAACTGATACTTGATAACAACTGATACTTGATAACAAAAATTGTTGGACAAGGAGAGTCTAGAATTTCTGCCCGATGTGCCATCTTCAACTCGAAAGGGCAATAGATAGATAGATAGAAGTATCATAAAATCCTAGTGGAAAATACCGAGATTGAAAACAAATCTTGCAAAGCAAACCAAGTGATTGGATAACTGGTTCCAATATTACAGAACAAACAATAACATCTAATACAATGAGAGCACTATATAACACAAAATTTAAACCAACACTTTGCTGTCAGTGCCAGCCTTGGACATTAATAACCAAAGAAAAAAAAAGAAAAATTGTCACTACAGAGATGAGATGCATAAGAAGAATAATGAATGTGACAAGAAGAGACATAACTAGAATTGAGGATATAAGGAGAAGAGTTGGAGTAGCACCAGTGCTGGATCATATTAGGAAATAGATCAAATGATTTGTATATGTAACATGATCACCACCAGATAGCATCCCTTAGAGAGGCTTAGCACTCAGAAATAACAGAAAGAGGAGGAAAGATAGAGCAATACAAGGGTTTAGTGGAAATAACTACAAAAGCATTAATAAATTGAAATCTGCAAAAACTGGCTTCAGGAAGGTTTTGCAGCTCATGATTTGGAATGTGTTGATAAGAGTGTTGAATTGGTGAACAAATTTAGCTATGAGTATAGAGAATGTATAGTCCACTCACAAATTAGAGATGTTTCATAATTTTGCAGGACATTCTGGAAGATGTCATCAGGACTAGATCCAGAGCAAAGCAGATAGTAGCACAAAATCCATTTGTTTGTCATGGGCAGGCAGTCCAATGTTCTTCATCTGAAGTAAGAATACTCCTGTCTGATATGGAATTGCTGGAAAGATCAGCCAGTGACCAGATGAATAGTCTGGAAGAAACTGTGTTAGAGAATGAGAAATATGAAACTGAAATTATGTCTCTGAAAACAGCTATTATAGAGAATAGAGAAATGTTGGAGAAATATCCTGTGACTGTTACACCTGTGGAAGCACTAAAGAAGCATGTCATTGAACTCAATGTATGTATTTTGGATCATAATTTTGCATATCATACATGTTTGATTCGCATGTATAATCCATGTGATCTCTGATGAATGTTGTGAATATTTAAATGGAAATTAATCACTGTTCATATTTTCATGCATTTTCATAAATTTGGAGTCTCTTGTATTTACTATAATTTTCTCTTCTATTAAATTTTAATTTTGTGATATTTATTTCCTGCATCTTAATTCTTGTTTCTGCACATATTTTTTTTTATCATCACAGACATTTGTTGCCACAAGAGAAATCTTTTTGAGTGTGTTTAGATGTTTTTTTACCCAAGTGTCTGTTATATTTTGACTTTATATTTTTTAAATGATTAATTTTTCAAAGAAGTAATCTCCACCCTCCTCTCCCCATCCCAATATTTTTCACAGTGAACAATATTTCATAGCTAATACAGATGCTCATATTTAGCGCATGTTGTTTGTTTATTGCTGTTTACATATTGACATGGTGCTTTGGCTGCTATAGCTTATGTTGCTGATTATTCATTCATTCAGACTAACTTATATAGATTCTTCACAACTCAAAATAAGATTTCATTTCATCTGCTAAATCATTTATGCATCACATTTTTACTTCCCTGGTGTACAGTAACATCCTGCGGCTGTAGACATATAGCATCTCGATTTTGAATATTTGAAATTAAAGTTAGTAGTTAACATTTGACAGGTTTCTAAAACCAGTTAACATTTGACAAGTTTTTTTAAAACTAGTTAATCTGCAAACTACATGGCTCCCGGAGTGCACTTTCATGCCTAGCTATTATATGTCAATCTTGTGGGCTTAGTATCATTAACACTGATTAGAAATAGAAACTATGTATTATAAATGCCTCTTATAGTAAATGCACTTTTGTTTAAATGTGCCAGCATATATATATATATGTATATAGGCTATGTATGTAATTAAATCCCATTCAGATTGTACAATTTTGTTTTACAGCTTTTCAGTGCATTTAACATCAACATAGCTTGCTTTCCATTTTGACTACTTCATTTCTGACTTCTAGGACTTAGCTGCACAAATTAAACAAGACATGATCAGGGTGAACAAACTTACAGAGAAGAAGAACCATCTTGTACTAGGCATTGTCCAATTTACTCCAATTCAAAAGAAGTCATTTTTCCCCTCACACAACATTACCAAGTCCATCTCCACAGAAAACACTACACTGTTGCCACTATCTGGGAAATTGTCTTATGATTTTTCTGTAACTGTACATCAGTCTCATAAAGTGTTCACCATCAAAACAAAGCCTATTCCAGGACCATTACGGATTAGTGATGTTCTACCAGACTCAGTGTCCAAGCTATTCACCACAATAGATGACTATCACTCAATAATGAATCCAACCATAACAGTTCAGACTGTTGAGATATCCTTTTCTTCACTGAGGTGCAAGAAGCACTTACCACCAGACATCATTTCAGCTGCAGTCAGTGTTGGGCCACACAATCACTTGTTCAGCTGACATATCCAAAATTATAAGCAACATTTAGTATGTTTGAGTGATGATGTAAATATGTCTTCATCTAAAAATGTTCACAAAAATCCTTCAAATTGTGTATCTTTGAGAGAATCTGCAAATTTTGTGTTGAATAAGGAAACAAAACAGGAATCAGAAATTATTAATACCACTGTGATCTCTCAGTTGTCAGATTATGTGCATCAAAAGAGCAATCAACATTTAATCAACAATCACAGATATTTGAATTCAGTGTTATTTTGTTGCGTAAAGCATCATACACAACTTGCCAGAATACTGTAATTTTCTCAAGTCGTCCAGTGCAATCAGGCAACAAGAGTAATTTCCCCACATCCAGTTGTTCATCTTTACAATACATCCCTTGAAAAGTCCTCATGCTAGAGAGGACTCCATTAGCCGATGGGCCAATATTACCTACTTCAAAAAAGTTCTAAACTTTCAGTAATTTACCTTGAAAACATAGTGGATCTTTGGGAATATTTGCATTATTTTCCATCAATTGAATCTTCACTTTTGATGGACCAGAGTTGCAAATCATCTAAGACAGCAAGCACAAACTTTTCTTCTAGCTACTGAGTTCATTGGATACACCTAGAAACAAAAGTTCTTCATCTTTAACAACATAATTGTTACTGTAAATCAACCTCCACTATCTACTTTTCAAGCACTTTTAAGCTGTTCTCCTTGCAGCAGCACAATCAAAGCCCTGACCACAACTGAGCTGGCATCATCATCACCATGAAGGGAAACCCCCAAGATAACTGAATTCAATCAAATGTTTATTTCCATCTCTAAACAAGAAATATATCTAAACTGTTACGTCAGCTTGTAATCTATAGAATAATTTAGTACTAAATGCTGCAACACATGTCATCAGACAGTTCTGCTACTGTTTTATCACCTTTTCATAAATCCAGATAAACAATATCTACTGAAAATATGTACATTCATGAAATTCTGGAAAGATTAATAATTAACTCTGTACAGTTGACAGGAACTGGTGATTATGCTCATTCTAATTTATAGTCCAGGTAGTAATGTTGCAGGACCCCAAACCTCTTATATCACATGTGCATAACAAGATGAGGAACCATCAATTGGTGGGTGAAATGAAAGTTTTATTTTTTTTAAAAGTGGTGTACCTATATATAGCCTTTTAAATGTATCTTTTCACCAGTATAATTGCCTTATGTCTCTCAGTTACCCCTCAAATAAATCACTAACATAACATTTCTCTAACACATATTTCTTCATCTAAAAGAAGCCACTAATATTATATTTGTGTAAACATAATATTACACTGGTATATCCTTTGTAGACTAATATTTTCCTTATTAAAAATTAGTTTAATTATTTACACTTTGTGTTTTCATATTTAGTTTGAGCGCATGTATTGCTGTTGCTAGTCCCAGGTTATGGTTGTGTCACCTTGCAATAATTCACAGAACACACATGAGCCAGTCAAGACACAGAGTTTTTTGTAAATCTTTTTGCAACCTTAATTAAATATACTACAAGTGCATGTATCACAAGCTGTTGATTAGAAAAATAATGTTCAACTTTCAGAAGAGAAATTACCTCAGAGTTATATAATTTTAAACCAGAGATGATTTACTATTTACACAATTGTCAAAATAAGTCACCACTATAATTTGTTGTGTCATATTCACACTGAAGGTTGACCGCCATAGAGTACACTTTTGAAAACTCTCTTGCTTTAACAGCACACTCTATGACTGATTCCCTAGTCTTCCTGCAAACAAGCAACACATCCATTTGTTGAACATCTTTTTATGGGTGGAAAATGGAAAGGTGTAGTCTTTGGGGCAACACAGAAAATAAAGCTTCTCCAGTCAACTTCTTGATGTTATCAGCACTTCAGTCTTTTGACTGCCTCTAGTTGTTTTTTTTTTAACCATATTAGAATGTCATCTATTTCCAGACAATTTTTATTTACCTTTTTCGTTTGCACATACTCTTTATTAAGGGTTATATATAAAGTAATATGGGATTCAAGTTATATGGAGATGTCACCAGCCTTGAGCTGATGAACTCTTTCTTTGAACTCATTATATCGACATCAAAAGGTGTACGCAGAAGATATAGGATTCACAAGGAGGCAAATTAGAAATACCTAAGACATTTAATAATTAAAATATCAAGGAAAAAATATTTGTCAGTGACTACACAGATGAGTGAGAAACTACAGTGCACATTATGCAAGTCTGTTTCACTTTCCAAAGGACAGGACATATTCAGAGAAAATGTCTGACTAATAGCAAAAGACATACATTTAAGGCAGACAGAAGATGTTTTAATTGTAAGAAAGCCAGACATATTGCTAATGCTGCATGTGCACAGAACTAGCAGAATCAAATAGATGTAGACTAGATTGAGAACAAAAGCAAACAAGTAATAAAAAATGAAAGGGAAAATGGAACAGTGGATTATTATTGTTTTACAAATCAGTATGATTTACAATGATTTTAATTTATGTACTTTGCACACTAGGAGTCAGTTAATGATGGCTCTAAGTTCTTAATTACAACTTTAACAACCAGTGTTTGCACGTGGCATAATGTCCGACTATTTTCTCATTCTTACCTCTCCAGCACTCAGCAGTGGATACTCAAAGGAAGCACCTGAGGCCATGACTAATATTTTATCAGAATACATAACATAATCACATTCCAGCTCAATGAGTTAAATGTTAATGCACAACCAACTACCATATTCTCTCGAAAAAGCTGTAATATAGTTCAAATAAATTGAACCCTTACTAATAAATAAATTGCAATGGCTATGGAGGTCAAACCTACTAAACTGTAAAACAGCATCTATCAACCTTGCAATGTGTATGAAAATTAGGTAGGCCATTTCAGCATTCAGCTCCCAGTTGCCATGACATCAGAAGAATGGCTAAGATGGCGACATATGTCTTTATCTAAATATATAGAAGTAGAGCCAATAAGGGATGACCTTATCTAGAGCCTGCTGTAAGAATCATAACTATCTATTGACCTTTCGAGCTGTAGCCAGCCCATAGGGAGTAGACCAAGATACTCTCTCCATTATCTGAATTTTTGTTCTAGCAGTTTTCAATTCTTTTAAAGATATTTTATCAAATCTCGCCATTTGTCTCTGTTCTGTGCAAGCAGCTCTATCTCATTGAGGGAGCCGATTCCTGCTGCTCTTGCCTCTCTCATCAATGTTCTTCTCAGTGTTTCTCTGGGTCTTTCTCTTTTCCTCTTACCTATTGTTTCCCACATGAGGGCTTGCTTTGCTATTCGGTTATTATCTCTTCTCATCACATGTCTAACATATGACCATCATCTTTTATTTATTACTGAAGATATTAGTGGTTGACTGGCGATTTCTCTAATTTCCTTGTTTGTTTTGAATTCGTTCCATGCTATACCAAGTATTTTCCTTAGACATTTATTTTCAAATGCGTTCAACTTTGTTTCTATGTCTCTTGTTGTTTTCCAGCTTTTACACGCATACGTAAGGGTTGATAGTACATTTGATTTGAATAGTCTAAGTTTTGTGTTTGTGCTCATGAGTTTTGATTTCCACAACTTTTCAAGGCTTCTGAAAGACATTGCTGCTTTAGCTATTCTGATTCTAATTTCTTCGCTTGTATCCCCTCTTCAATCAATGTGACTTCCAAGATAGATAAAGTGATCAATCTCTTCCACTGGTTTGTTTTCCATGTATATTTTGTCATCTGTTGGAATTAAGCTTTTCATGATTTTAGTCTTTTCATGATTGATCTCAAGCCCAATGTTACTGGCTATTGATGATAGTTCATTTGTGTTTTCCTGCATCGTTTTTATCTGACTGCTGATAAGAACTATGTCATCAGCAAAGTCGAGGTCCTCCAAATGGTCTCCTTGTATCCATTTGATGCCTTTATTACCAGTGCAGCATTTCTTCATTATGAAATCCATAACAACTCCAAATAACAAGGGTGATAAAATACATCCTTGTTTAACCCCAGTAAGAATCACAGTGTTGCATCATTGTGTACAGAAAAACCTGAACAAAGCTGTAAGAGATATTACTTAACCGTCAAATCATGTTCTTTCATATACTTAAAATGCAAAATATAATATAACTAAGATATTATGATGTAATTATAATTATGTTAATTTAGGGCAGTAATTGAAAGCATTATATTACATAGCACTAATTACAACAAAGTTTGTGTTGCAAATTATTGCTTAAAGATCAACCTAACAGTTCGTCCTCAAGTTTCGAAACCACTGTTCACCACTGCCAGCACCAGATTTTCTATGGCCATTATACATCATTACTGCTGTTCAAGTTGCCAATAATTATGGACACTTTAGAAATACCAAAGACACAGAAGTATCTAGCTTCAATCATTTGATGAAAAAATTACTGTATTTTTGCCACACTCTCATCATTATTAAGTTTTGGCATTTTCAAGAAATTGCACATTTAATAGTAACATTAATACTAATAGTAAGTGGACACAAGAAAGAGAGGGAAAATCATTAAAGAAATACACCAAAGCTACACACTCATCACGAGTGGAATTAACAACATGGCGGAAGTAAACAAACATGGGGTCAGTTTTATTATTGAAAGCAATTCTGCCAAAAACATACTAGAAATAGATTACATCTCAGAAAGAATTATAAGTATCAAATTAGCAGAAAAAGGAGGAAATACCACTTATATTCAAACATATGCTCCATGCAACAACACCTATAGTGAGGACAGCAAATAAGAATATTTTGATGAACTATCAGCCACAATAACTAAAGTCAAAGACGCAGAGAAATTGTTTGTACTAGGAGATTTCAACGGTAGAGTAGGACAAAGGAGAACACCATGGGAATTATACCTAGGACCATTTAGTAACATTAGAACAGAGTGTAATAGTAACGGTGAACACCTACTAAATATTTGTGCAGAACATGATCTTTATATAACAAACATGTTTAATCAGCTCAATCGTAACCAAATACTTACTTGGTATAAATGGAATGACACGGACAAGGCCTCCCAAATCGATTTTATTTTGACTAGAAGACATCAAAGGAGGGACATAACAGACTCAAGATCTATACCAAATGCAATATTAGATAACGACCATAAGCCTGTTTTACTATGGCAAAAAAATGGGTTAGGAAACAACAAATTACAAGACCTCAAGCACAAAGAATCGATCTAAAAGCAATAAAGGATGTAAACGTACAAAAAGAAATAAAAGAATTTGTAACCAACAAATACCTAACCCGAATACAACCTACAAATATAGAAGAAGCATGGAAACAGTTTAAAGAAGGTCTAATAGAGTCAACACAAGAGAAATGCGGTCTGAAAAATATAGGAAAGAGCAGAAAGAAACTTACAAGATGGTGGAATGAAGTAGTTAAATCAGCAGTGAAACACAAGAAAGAAAAGTATAAAACGTGGCAGAAGACAAAAACAACAGAAGACTACAATCACTATAGACAAGCCAGAAATGATAGCAAAAAGATCCTAGAACAAACAATAGCAGACTCTTGGAAAGCATTTGGTGAAGAATTAGCAAAAACATGTAGAGAAGAACCAAGAAAATTTTTCAAAAGTGTAAAATCAATGAGAGTAAGAAATAATGATTATAACCCAACCACTATAATAAACGACAAGAACGGTAGACCAATCAGCAGCAGGAAAAACATAATAATCAGATGGAGAGAATACTTTAAGGAACTATTAAATTAGGGAAATACAAACGGAAATACAGAGTTTAAACATAGGCAGTATGATGAACAGGAACCGAATATACTTAAAGCAGAAGTAGAATGGGCATTGAAACAGAATAAAAAGAACAAAGCAGCTGGTATAGATGGAATAACAACAGAAATGCTACTAGCCTGTAAGGAAACAGCTATAGATTGGCTTAATATAATATTCAATATGGCTTGGGAAGAAAGAAAAGTCCCAGACAATTGGCAAAAAGCTATCATTGTCCCATTTTGGAAGAATAAAGGAAGCAAAAGGAAGTGTGAAATGTACAGGGGAATATCCCTATTGAGTCAAGTTGGTAAAATGTATGCTAAAATATTGGAGAGGAGAGTAAGATACACAATAGAACCTCAATTAAGTAATAATCAATTTGGATTCAGAAAAGGCAAAAAGCTGTACTGATGCTAAATTTACATTGAGACAACTATGTGAAAAAACAATAGAATATGACAGAAACCTAAATATAATATTTATAGATCAGGAAAAAGCTTTTGATCGCATGGACAGGAACAAACTTTGGCAAACTTTAGAAACCTGCGGGGTAGCAGGACAACTACTAGATAATATAATGGCATTATATAAAAATAGTCCAAGTGCCGTTAGAACATCGGAAGGTCTGTCAGAATGGTTTCAGGTTACAACAGGTGTAAGACAAGGATGCGTCCTCTCACCACTCCTCTTCATCATATATATGGACAAAGTAAATCAGGAAACAAACAACCTTAAAGAAAAATAAAATAATAACATCTATCTATTGACCTTTCGAGCCATAGCCGGCCCATAGGGAGTAGACCAAGATACACCTTCTCCTATCTGAATTTTTGTTCTAGCTGTTTTCTTTTAAAGATATTTTATCAAATCTCGCCATTTGTCTCTGTACTGCGCAAGCAGCTCTATCTCATTGAGGGAGCCGAATCCTACTGCTCTTGGATCTCTGATCAATTTTCTTCTCAGTGTCTCCCTGGGTCTTCCTCTTTTTCTCTTACCTGTTGTTTCCCATATGAGGGCTTGCTTTGCTATTTGGTTATTATCTCTTCTCATCACATGTCCAATATATGACCATCATCTTTTCTTTATTACTGAAGATATTAGTGGTTGATTGGCGATTTCTCTAATTTCTTCGTTTGTTTTGAATTCGTTCCACGCTATACCAAGTATTTTCCTTAGACATTTATTTTCAAAAGCGTTCAACTTTGTTTCTATATCTCTTGTTGTTTTCCAGCTTTTACACGCATACGTAAGGGTTGATAGTACATTTGATTTGAATAGTCTAAGTTTTGTGTTTGTGCTCATGAGTTTTGATTTCTACAACTTTTCAAGGCTTCTGAAAGACATTGCTGCTTTAGCTATTCTGATTCTAATTTCTTTATTTGTATCCCCTTCTCGATCAATGTGACTTCCAAGATAGATAAAGTGATCGATCTCTTCTACTGGTTTGTTTTCCATGTATATTTTGTCATCTGTTGGAATTAAACTTTTCATGACTTTAGTCTTTTCATGATTGATCTCAAGCCCAATTTATAATAACATAGAGGTAGAAAACTCCAACATCAATGAGCTACTCTTCGCAGATGACCAATGCCTAATATATGAGGATGAAAACCTGCTAAAACTGCATTTAACATCTCTAGATTAAAGCTGCACAAACTACAGTATGAAAATTAAACTAGCAAAAACAGAGGCTATAAGAATAAGCAAATTAAGACACCCATTAAACATTAAGATCAAAGATAAAGAAATATAACAAGTAGAGGAATTCAAGTATTTAGGTACAATGTTCACAGAAGATGGAAAACTAGACAGAGAAATTGACATGAGAATACAAAAAGCAAATGCTGTCACATACCAGCTTTCACCATTGCTAAGACATCCAAACATTTCTATAGAAAACATTTCTATTTTCATACCAACTTTGTGCTATGAAAGTCAAACATGGACCCTTTCTAAATCACATTTAAGAAAGATCAATACATGTGAGATGTGATGCTTGAGAAAAGTAACAGACAACACAAGAAGAGATAGAATACCAAATTAAACCATAAGAAAAATAGTAGGAACAAAACCCTGCCAAGAATATATAGAACAACAACTTAAATGGTTTGGCCACCTGGTCAGAATGAATCCTTATCAATCACCATCAAGGGCGTTCTTCTCGAGAATGCATGGAAAAAGACCAAGAGGAGGACCCAGAAGAAGACCCAGAAGAAGATGGATAGATGCAGTGGCAGAGACATGTAACATCAAAGGAAAGTCACTAATTCAGACAGTTTGAGCAGCTCAAGAACGACAAATGATATAAACCACGACACCTTTTAGGTATCAGTGAAAGAGAAATGAAGAAAGAAAAAGAAGAAGAAGAATAGTAAAATTTAGTTGCAAACATCCTTAACAACAATGGTAGTCCTCTGTAACCTGGGACTCCATTGCTGTCTGCATATATAGATTTTTCTGTTCTATTTTCTCTGTTCTGTATAAATATTTACTCATTTGAAATTGTATCACAGACAAATGTCTTCATAAGCCACTGTAGTTGTTGTTACTCTTAATAATGACAATTATATTCAAAATAATAGCTTATAAATTTTTTAAAAATTAGCTATTCCAGTAATGAATAGATATTAATCTTAGAATAAGTATAGCTTTCATTAAAATTCTAGACAACTTTCTGTTTGTGGTTTATTGAAGTTTATTTAAAGTTAAAATATTTTACATAAAATGTGTAGAGTTTGGGTTCATTTCAAATTCTACATTTCATTGGATAATTCTTATCTATTATTTTAAATTTAAATCACATCTCTCTCTGTCACATGCATGCTCGCATGCACACACACACACATACACACAACCATGCTTGCAAATATCTGATAGCTGCAAATAATTCAAAGCAATATGTAATGAAGTTAATTATTGAACAGATATAAATTTCACTGTTTTATTATTTTGTTTGGATCTATTTTGTTTGAAAAATCACTGAAATTATTTTTTTTAAACATCACAATATAAAAATTGTGATCACTTTATAATTAATATAAAGAAACTTCTTATAAATAAATTGTTCTGTAATATGTAAAACATAGTTACTTTAATCATATGTTTCATAACAAATTTAATTTGAAGAAATGTCTTACAGATATATAGATGATTACTAATCACAATAGAGATCATTAATATATGGATTGCACTAGACATAGCCTTCAGGTGTACTCAGCAGGTGATGGAGAGTTTGATAGCTGATGATTCTAGTGGTCTGCTGGTTAAACACAACCTTTCTTGAATTATTGCATGTAATTACTTACTCCTATCACATTTAATTTTAAATTATTGTTCATAGCTGCAATTTTATCAATAGTTGTTAAAATGTGACTAGATAAATTTGTATTTTTTACAAATATAGGTATTTAAAGGAAAATATTTGTTAATAATAAGATAACTATATGTCTTATTAGCATAAATTAAGTGTTCCACTTGGTGAAAATGCAAAACATGGTGTAATAGGAAAGCCACTTAAAAGTTAAACAGCCTATATCTGAAAACATTGAACAAATCTGTTTTATTTTATATGTAAATGTGTTTGTACTTCATGGATACAACATTTTGAACAATTTTAAAATGAAGACTATAAAGGCCATAAAGAGTTTATGTGAACACTCTCAATGAGAATAGGGTTTTAAGAAATAAATGCAGCTCTAATGATTTATGATACAATTTTTTGTAGACCATTTATTGTGGTGGATTCTTATGTTTTGGAATGCAAGAAATGAAAAATGAGAAATGAGGTGGGTTCAATTTTTAGAAGTCTGTATACTTTGAAGGAAGTAACAATCAACATTTTTCGGGCACATCATGAGAAGAGGAAAGTTGGAATACTTGGTTACAACTGTTTGTTGCCACAACAGAACATGGTAGCTATGTTATAAACTGCCAAATTTGAATTTATTTTTGAGTTTCAATTTCTGGTGGCGTTCATGTTTTTAATAAGTGTAAATAAAGTAATTGCGAAAGTTAACTATTTTTAGGTAATTTATAAACATTTTTTTTAAATATGACCAACACAAACAACATATTTATGAAGTTTACAGCAAGCATAAATTAATCATAGAAAAAATGTTTTCAATTTTTTATTTTTCCTCACAATCAGCTTTACTGCAGCTTCGCATTTTTATGCATTCATTTGCATTTCTTTGCCTTAACCCCTTATAAATTAATCATCCTTTTACTTTGTTCTTATTTTTTTCTCACCTTAATGTGCCTGTGTGAAAAAACATTCTGAAGTTGAAAAAAATCTCTTGTCACTCCACTTGTATACATGTATGCAGTCAAAAAAAGGCCTAGAACAGAAATATTATACAGGAAGTTAACATCTTCTTAATTTAGAACAACTGCTATAGAAACATGAGCACTGAGGTGTCTTGTATGGTCTTCTTGTAAGGAAATTGTTTCTGAGGCTGGCCCTTTGTTTCTATTGGTTTGAATCGATGATGGTATCATGTGCTAGTGAACACAGTTATTAACCTCACTAAATACCATCATTATAAAATTTAGTGATAGTAATTACAAGCTCTTTCTATACATAATCATTATATTATTTATTAGTAGTATAGTCTGTGTGTAATAGCATCAACTTTAATTGTTATCATCTTTCTTTAAGCACATGACTTTTGGCATTGCTAACAGTTGCTTATTGCTATGGCTAATAACTTATTCTGATTTAAAAAGATGTGAACATAATGTTGATTGAGCAATTATAGGTCCAGCAAATTTCAAGATAACAAATTATTGCATAATTAAATATGTTTGTAGTAGAAAAAAAAATGTCATTAATTTACTGTATTAAAAAAAAAGTAAAGAGCTCCCGTCATGCCAAGTGGCGTATAGGGAATAAGGTGTTATTGACCATAATTTTTACAGACCTTCGGCGCATGATTTTTGGGGTAATGTGGTCGGTATTATGCCCGTGCCACTTTACTTTCCCAGAAAAAATCTGGTACCCATTTAAGACTGGGTGAACTCGGAAGCTGTCGGTCAGGATCGAACCCTGCCTCTTGACCTTTGTAGTCCAGTTCACTAACCACTGAGCTATCACAGCTAATTCACTGTATATCTTCTACTAAATGCCCACTGAATGTTCCCTAATTGCTTGTTAGCTCTCTATCATGACAACAGACTCTGAGATGACCAGGACAGTTAGTCAGTGCACATAATATATTAAGTTTTGATCAATGAGATAATTATATCTAGTAGTTATATTTAATTTATGTTTACCTCCACATTATCTGTAAAAACAAGCATTATTCGTTTAACATAAGAAACTTTTTTTTTCATTTAAATCTTGCAATTTTTCATAAACAGGACACTCCTATAGCAAACCTGAATAAAGACAGTTCAACCTGTGAGACTGAGGTAGCACACATGAGACAGCTCAATACTGAGGCAGAAAACATAATGGGAGAGTGCAACATATCATGGGGTCTGCTTGCAAACCAGGTATGGTAAAAGATTCAGTTTGAGCACAATTGGTTCCTTGGTAAAAAGTAAAGACAATAGTGTACATAACATTTTATTGAAATTAGTAGTGCTCCTTATGAATTGATTTGTTCATATGCTGAACTTAGCAAATCTAGAGATTGCTTTTTATTTCTTGTAGGTTCAATTTAGAAACAGTGAACTTCAAGCAGTTCTCCAGAGACTAAAGAGTAATCAACAGAGTGTCAGAGACCTCACAGTTACAATGGAGCAAATACACACTCAGTTAGCCCAAAGCAAGGTCCCTATGGCTGCTTCATTGGACACACAGATCATAGAGCATAAGGTGAGAGATACAGTAAGAAAATTAAGGTGCATGTGAACAATTATAATACACAAGTTAGATCCATATACACAAGATATTCAGAGTGCTGAAACTGAATAGTGAATTCATATGAGTGTACAAAGCTTAAGTCATTATAATCTCATCAAGCCAAGCCCAAAATTGCTCTAAAGTTTTCACCAGATGACAAATTGTGCACACTGATGCACTCTTTAGATCATATCACAATTTGTGCACACTGATGCACTCTTAGATCATATCACAAATGAAAAAGTTTGCGGATGGATACAACATGTAATCGGAATACGTGATTTTTAAATGTGATCATGAGGGCTTTCAGTTGAAGTGAACCAGAATCATCACCTGTGCTGCAGAGTTTTGCTTGCATGAAGGTCGACAACATCCCCAGCATTAAACAGCATTGACATTCATTTTTTATAGGAGATGCAGACACTGCGGCTGTGGACAAAGAAGAAGAAGAGGTGGAGACCAAAACATGAATAAAAAATAGAGAGGCTGTGCAGGAATTACATAATCTCAGCTACTGAAACTGCACCAGTATGAAACAAAGAAGACTGGCACTTGACCACTTGATTTACGATTTTCACATTCTGCTCCTACAGAAGACATAGGCAGAATAAGTGCTCTTCAGCTGTTATCACTGCTACACCAGTTCTGTGCAAGATACCTACCATGGTCAGGCCATGATAATCAAGACACCATTCCACACACAGTCTAAGATTTAGAAGCATGGGATAAGAACAACATGGAGTTGCAATGAGAAATAAAACAAAATAGATATAGACAAAAACAGTATGGTTCAAGCTTCACGCAACAAGTGCACGACGCAAGTCAGAATGATGATTTGGCTCAGTAGGTCTTCAACAGAAACAAACATACAACACACATACAAATATGTATTTAAAATAAAAAATATAATAATTTCAGACTAGAAGAAAAAATAAAAGGAAAATTAAAAATAAAAAGTAAGAAGTCTTCCCACTTCAATGTGTTGAAAAGGAAAAAGAATGCTATTGAGTACAGGGTATGTGTGCGTGCACAACATTTTTTTTTCTAATTTTTTCTATATCTATTTTTTTTCATTTCTCTTCACAATTAGTTTCACTACAGCTTCACAGTTTCATACATTTATGTGCATTTCTCTGCCTTTACCCTGGAGTTACAAGGGCTTCGAATCACTGTGAATGAGAAAAAGTGGAACATCATCAATGTGTATACCTGACCAGCCTCAATTAAGGTGATCAAGGAATGGAGTTGTATGCATGATCTAGAGGAACTGCCAGGTGACAGTTTACTGTTGTGTGGTGATTTCAATTTATGGTATGTGCACTGAGGCAACCCCATTGACAACATCCAAGGTGAAGGCTTAGATTTTGCCCTTGGAGATACAGACCTGTCTGTGGTAAACTGCGAGCAGATGACCTGACTTGCCAACTGGATATCGGATTCAGACTCAAACATTGATCTTGCATTGGTTTCAGCCCATGCTGAACTGGACACCTGCTGAGATTGCTTAAAATACAATGGCAGCGAGCATATACCTGTGCTGTTAGCATCCATAAAGGAGTGCTGAGGAAACCCAGATGGAAAATGCACATTTTATGCATTATGGTTTGGACATGATCACTCTCGCTAAATTCAAATCACATGGTTGGAATGGGTTAAGAAAGAAGGACAACCGAGCATGCTTACTGAGCATAGATATGCTCAGGTCCAGTCTTTTTTGAATGTTTTAAGAAACATAAATCATTCCTTGTGTTCAGAATTAGGTGTGACAAAGGTCAGGTGCGCCATTCATGGAAAATCCTGGATGGTCAAGGCGAAAGAGTCCATAAGGAGAGTATGTGATCTGAATGATATTAGGCCTGGCAAGAATTGGGTCGACATAACAGCAGATATAAAGAGGCTAACCAAAGTAATCATTCAGCTCGACAGGGAGTGTTGCAGTTTGGCCTATGGAGCATTCAAGGTCATAATAAGAGAATCAATCAAAAAGTGTCTGCACCTCAGGACCCCATCATCTACATCGATGGTTCTGTATCCTACTGACAGCGCAGCAGTTAGGATTTTGTATATACCAACAATGAGTTGTTTCCAAAATGGAGGAATTATTTTTCTCCGGCTTGGTACAGAACTGTTGATCAGAGGTTTAACAAGCCACTATCGTAAAAACGATGTTGTTAATGAAACATAGACCTGATACAGCATGTGTAGATTAGCAGTGAAATTAGAATCAGAATAGCTAAAGCAGCAATGTCTTTCAGAAGCCTTGAAAAGTTGTGGAAATCAAAACTCATCAGTACAAACACAAAACTTAGGCTATTCAAATCAAATGTACTATCAACCCTTACGTATGCGTGTGAAAGCTGGAAAACAACAAGAGATATAGAAACAAAGTTGAACGCATTCAAAAATATTTGTCTAAGGAAAATACTTGGTATAGCGTGGAACAAATTCAAAACAAATGAGGAAATTAGAGAAATCGCCAATCAACCACTAATATCTTCAGTAATAAAGAAAAGACGATGGCCATATGTTGGACATGTGATGAGAAGAGATAATAACCGAATAGCAAAGCAAGCCCAAATATGGGAAACAACAGGTAAGAGAAAAAGAGGAAGACCCAGGGAGACACTGAGAAGAACATTGATGAGAGAGGCAAGAGCAGCAGGATTCAGCTCCCTCAATGAGATAGAGCTGCTTGCACAGAACAGAGACAAATGGCGAGATTTGCTAAAATATCTTTAAAAGAAAACAGCTAGAACAAAAATTCAGATATGAGAAGGTGTATCTTGGTGTACTCCATATGGGCCGGCTACGGCTGAAAAGGTCAATAGATAGATAGATAGAACAATGAGATGAGTTTTATCTATCGATCTAACTATTGATCTATTGATCTAACTATCTGTCCATCCACCCATCCATACATCCATCCATCCACCCACCCCCCCCACCCACCCATCCATCCATCCATCCATCCATCCATCCATCCATCCATCCCATCCATTCATTCATCTATCTATATATCTATTGTCCTTTTGAGTTAAAGACAGCACATAGGGCAGCAATTCAAGGCTCTTTGTGTCCAACAATCAAACACCAGATCTTGCACAGGACATGCATCTCACCAAGCAATTCTGTTCTGGGAGAGTTGCTCAATCTCGACGAGGGAACTGATGCCTGCTTTTGTTGCCTCTCGCCGCAGTGTTCTTTTTAGTGTTTCTCTAAGTCGACCTATTTTTCTTGTACCCTCTGGTTCCCATTTGAGGGCCTGCCTGTTTTGAAATTCTCTTGGTGTCTCTTGATCACCTTTTTCTCTGGGTTATAGTTGATATTTTAGGATGGTTTGTCATTTCTTTTATTTCTGCACTAGTCTTATCCTCTCATGTGATGGGGAGAGAAGGCTGTAATACAACAAGTCAGAATGGAGAAAGATTAATAGAATTATGTTTAATAGAAAATTTAGTTATAGGTGGGACATTATTTCCACATAAAAATATCCACAAAACAACATGGATATCTCCTGATGATAGAACATCAAATCAAATTGACCACCTATGTATTAAACAACAATTCAGATCATCATTAATAGATGTAAGAGCATACAGAGGTGCTGATGTTAATAGTGACCACAACCTGTGCATTGGGAAAATAAGATTAAAATTTAGAAACCAACAGAAGAGGTCAATTACGCATAAAATTGATAGTCATAAACTGAAAGATGAAGCAATAAAGGAAAAGTTTAACATAGAGCTAAGTAATTGTTATTCAGCACTTGGTGAAATAGACTTAGATATCAATGAAATGTGGGACTCACAGAGCAAAATACTAATGACAGCAGCAGAAGCAAGTGCTGGACTGAAGAAAATGGAAAAACAAGCTTGGATCTCAGACACCACATGGAAATACATCAAAGAAAGAAGAGAAGCGAAGAGAGCCATGACTAATGTAAAGACAGATCTTGGAAAGGTTCTGGCAAAAGCAACATACAAAGAATTAGACAACAAAGTGAAAAGTTCGGCAAGAAGAGATACAAGAGCTTATATAGACAACTTGGCAGAGAAAGCAGAGACAGCTGCAATTACAGGAGACAGCAGAACTCTTTATACTGTACAAAAGATGCTGACAAACACCTATACATCCAGTGGAACACCAATTCTAGACAAATCTGGATTAATGCTAACAACAAGCGCAGACATAAAAGCCCGTTGGGCGGAACACTTCAAAGAAATTCTTAACCGTCCACTACCTCACAGTTTAATAGATTTTGAAGCTGAAACACCAGCAGCAGAATTAGATGTAAATTTAGATGACTTCACCTTGAGTGAAATAGAAACCACCTTAAAGCTAATGACCAATAACAAGGCTGCTGGAGAGGATAAGTTAACAGCTGAGATCCTCAAGGCAATTGATAGCCATAATTTAATACATCTCCAAAAAATGTTCAACATCATTTGGAAAACAGAGAAGACGCCTCATAAATGGAAAAAAGGAATCATTGTTAAGATCCCAAAAAAGGGCAATCTTAGAGATTGTAACAATTGGAGAGGCGTGACACTTTTGTCAGTTGCCTCAAAATTATTCTGTAAAATCATCCTAAATAGAATAAAGGATTCAATAGATACAGTAATGCGTGAAGAACAGGCTGGGTTTAGAAAAGGGAGAAGCTGTCTTGACCACATTTTCACTCTACGACTTATATTGGAGGAACACATTGAAAAGCAAAAACCTTTTGTACTTAACTTCATCGACTTCAAAAAAGCATTTGATAGTATTCATAGAGATTCTTTGTGGAAAATTCTGAAGCAATATGGCTTACCATCAAAAATCATAAATATTATCAAAGACATGTATGATGGTTACACATGTGCAGTTCGAACAGAGGAAGGACTGAGCGAATGTTTCCCAATAGAAACTGGGGTTAAACAAGGATGTATTTTATCGCCCTTGTTATTTGGAATTGTTATGGACTTCATAATGAAGAAATGCTGCACTGGTAATAAAGGCATCGAATGGATACAAGGAGACCATTTGGAGGACCTGGACTTTGCTGATGACATAGTTCTCATCAGCAATCAGATAAAAACGATGCAGGAAAACACAAATGAACTATCATCAATAGCCAGCAAAATTGGGCTTGAGGTCAATCATGAAAAGACTAAAGTCATGAAAAGTTTAATTCCAACAAGTGACAAAATATACATGGAAAACAAACCAGTAGAAGAGATCGATCACTTCATCTATCTTGGAAGTCACATTGATCGAGAAGGGGATACGAGCAAAGAAATTAGAATCAGACTGGCTAAAGCAGCAATGTCTTTCAGAAGCCTTGAAAAGTTGTGGAAATCAAAACTCATTAGCACAAACACAAAACTTAGGCTATTCAAATCAAATGTACTATCAACCCTTACGTATGCGTGTGAAAGCTGGAAAACAACAAGAGATATAGAAACAAAGTTGAACGCATTCGAAAATAAATGTCTAAGGAAAATACTTGGTATAGAATGGAACGAATTCAAAACAAACGAGGAAATTAGAGAAATCGCCAATCAACCACTAATATCTTCAGTAATAAAGAAAAGACGATGGTCATACGTTGGACATGTGATGAGAAAAGATAATAATCGAATAGCAAAGCAAGCCCTCATATGGGAAACAACAGGTAAAAGAAAAAGAGGAAGACCCAGGGAGACACTGAGAAGAACATTGATGAGAGAGGCAAGAGCAGCAGGAATCGGCTCCCTCAATGAGATAGAACTGCTTGCACAGAACAGAGACAGATGGCGAGATTTGATAAAATATCTTTAAAAGAAAACTGCTAGAACAAAAATTCATATAGGAGAAGGTGTATCTTGGTCTACGCCCTATGGGCCGGTTACGGCTCGAAAGGTCAATAGAATAGATAGATAGTCTTATCCATGATATACCAAGTATTTTCCTGAGGCACTTGTTTTCAGAAGCATCCAGTTTCTTTTCTATTTCTTTAGTTGTTTTCCAGCTCTTGCATCCATAAATAAGGGTGGATAACACATTTGATTTGAAAATCCTGACCTTTGTTTTTGTGCTTATTAATTTTGATTTCCATATTTTATCAAGGTTTCTGAAAGTCATTGCTGCCTTTGCTATTCTGATTCTAATTTCTTTCTTTGCCTCTCCTTCATGATCTATGCAGCTTTCATGATATACAAAGTGATCTAATTCCTGCACTGCTTTTCATTCCATGTACATTTTTTTTTCAGGATGAATTTGGTTTTCCATTATTTTTGCCTTTTCTTTGTTAATCTTTAGTCCTATTTTTCAAGTCTTTAATGACAGGACATGTGTTTATACTTTATATATGTTCACATTGCTGTTGATAAGAACTATGTCATCTGAAAAATCAAGAATCTCCAATTTAGATTCAAGTGTCCATCCAATGCCTTTGTTACCTATATAGAATTTTTTCATAAGAAAATGTAAAAAATTTTACATTGATGACAATTCCCAATAAAAAGAGAGATAAAATACATTCTTGTTTCACTCCAAATTCAACCTGGAACCATTCACTCAAACCAGCCTCTGTGCAAACTGCACTTGAGAAGCCATCTTTGATACCGATTTTTGATGATGTTAATAATTTTTTGTGGTATTCCATATTGCCTGAGTATGTTCCACAATGAGTCTCTATCTATGCTTTTGAAAAGCTTTCTGAAATCAATGAAATTTAGAATAAGTGGGTTCTGCTTTTCTATATGTTCTTCTAATCTAATTCTTAGGGTGATTAAATTTGATTAGGACAGACTAATTACTCTGGTAAGACTGCTGTCCATGACGAGATAATTGATGAAAGATGCAGATGTATGAAGAAAAAACATTTGCTTTATTTGTAGAAAGGTCAAGGTAAGTTCAAAGTGTAGGGAAGCAGACCCAAACAAATCTATACAGAAGAACAATGCATCAAACATAGTGCAGCACAATTATTCAGTCAAAAAAAAAGAAGAAAATACTTAAAAATAACTTAATATGTTTGTCTGTTGTCAATACAAGCATGAGAGGTTATAAAATTATTGCTTTTACTTATTTGACCAGGAGCAGAGTTTTATGGCTTATAACAAGCTGCTAAATTTTGAAGCCCTTCTGCAGTATTTGGAGAAATATTGCTCTTCTTCACTCTTATTAGCTGGGTATTATTTTTATAGCATATATTAAAAAATACTGCTGACCTTAACCTTTATATGATTTTTTTACAGGATTTACTAGATAAGATTGCAAGTATCAGAAATGAGATTTCTCATGTCAGAGAGGTTGGTGAGCAGCTAATACATTCTTCAGATGATCAAGTTCATAGAACAGTGGAGGCAACACTAGCAATATTGGTTGATGAATGCATCAATCTGGAGACCAAGGCAAATAACAGGGGCAAACAGCTGGAGGTAATGGAAGATCATTTTTCTTATGATTGTTAATCTTTATTAATTAATTAATTTAA
The DNA here is from genome assembly GCA_032433765.1 of Megaustenia siamemsis. Classification (NCBI taxonomy): domain Eukaryota; kingdom Metazoa; phylum Mollusca; class Gastropoda; order Stylommatophora; family Ariophantidae; genus Megaustenia; species Megaustenia siamemsis. The sequence continues at coordinate 74,779,732 of JAVIAB010000124.1, forward strand.
TATCATCTTTGCTAATCTCACAGTTCAGTATGCAATTTTCTATTTTAGATGCACTCCAACCTGTCTTTATAACTTATTATATGTTTAGTTGCATCACTAAGATGAGCTCACAGTTCTAGAAAATGCAAGATGTGGAAATGAGGTGTTAAAGTAAGATCCTAGACATCTCAGACTGAGACCACATCTGCAACAAGAAATTTCATCAAATCATCGCCACAAAAAACAATTAAAGAGCTCTAACATCAGCAAGACATGGGCATGTCACAAGATCTAAGCCTGGTCAAAACCTTTTTTTGGGAAACAATGTTAAGTGTGAGAATAGATGGGAAAACTGGGCTGGAGTAGATACAATAAAATACAAAAAGTAGGACATTTCTGTATTAAAAATTAGACAAGACTAAGCAATAAACCATAGAGAGACAACAGCAGCTTGAGTGGCTCACCCAGATTAGGGACATGTGGCAAGATACAATGTTCCTGTGGAAGGTCTGATACTTGATAGCAAAGATTGTCAAACATAGAGAGTCCAGAATTTCTGTTCTATGTACCTTCTTCAGCTTGAATAGACAATAGATCTAAAGACAGAAACAATAAACCAATTTTTCAGTTCTAAAAGACTTCAAAAGGAGCACACAAAAATAGAAGACAAATCTTACAATTGAAAGAAATAGAAGAAATCCAAACGGTTGCCAGATGGTTGTCAAGTTATGTAAATGCAATATAATATCTGTCTCTAATGATACTTCATGTATCTATCTAAACGTTTAATTTATGTTTTCAACCTTTTTTTATATATTCAATTGTATAACTCCTTGCTTCTTATTCTTAGTTATCAAGTAAGTATTCAAATAAGAGAATTAATGGATCAGACAGCTCTACCCCCAATACTGAAATTGCTCATAGTTTTAGTTCCACTATCAAAATTGTTCATAATTCTAGTCTCATAAATGCAGATTGATTAAACCTTTTTTCTGTCACAACAACATGATTATAGTTCCTTTTTTTACCCTTGCAACTGCTTATATCTGCTTAATTAAATATTTGAGCCCAAGAAATATTCCAGTTTTGTCTGTGAAATGTACCACATTCCATTCTCTAGCTCTAGGGAATGGTATATTCAATTTGTTACTTACATTTTGTGACATCTCAAGAAATTATTAACATTCTAGTGAATAATAGTTTTTGTGTTAGTGGCATTCCTGGAGCTTAGTGTTCAAGAGAAGAAATATTTAAATAATACTGCTTCTGTAATCACAATAAAATCAAACTTAGAATATTCAACTCAAATGTAGTATCAACACTTACCTATGCATGGGAAAGCTGGAAAACATCTAAAGAGATTGAGGAAAACTAAACGCTTTTGAAGACAAATGCCTCAGAAAAATACTCTGTGTATAATGGAGTGAATTCAAGAATAATATTCAAATAAGAGAAATGGTCATGCAACCAAAGATCTCATCTACAATTAAGGAAAGAATATTAACATATGTCAGACGGGTTGAGAAGAGACAACAAGAGAATACTAAAACATGGTCTTCTTGGGAAACATCAGGATATAGAAAAAGAGGAAGACCTAAAGAGACACTAAAAGGAACACTTACAAGAAAAGCAAAGTTGGTAAGCATAGACTCATTAGATAAGATCGAACATCTCACCCAGAATAGAGATGGGTGGTGAAACACACTTACAAGCCCTATGTTATGCCTAATGGCGCAGGAAAGATCAAGAATCACCGTACAATTTATTACTTGTGGATTAAACAGCTACTAATATTCCATTTTCTGCTTCCAGTTCCAACATGTGGGATATTGTTTTCTTCATATTTGCTATGAATTGATTAGAGGCATAAGAAACCACCATAAAAAAAACATTCACTGTTACTGAAACAGAAATCTTGACTCTTAATACCTACATAGAATCTGACACAGATGTTAAAACGTGACACTAAATACTTTAAGAGAAGAAACCAATGAGGAGTAAGTAACAAGCTATATGTGGTGAAGATGCTAGAAATGCATGGTTGTGTGCTGAGAACAAATAATAGAAGATTCCCATTCTTAGGCCTTCATATGGATACTGGATTATGAAAGAAAACAAGGAAAACCAAGAGAAACTGTATGTAGAACAATTAATGGAGAAGACTCATCTATGAACTTCAGAACAAAGCAAAGTCTACTAGCAGTGATCAGATCTATGATTTCTGCAATATGTACCATCCTCATCCCAAAGGGAACTAACTCATATTCTATCATGAACCTGCTGACCCAGAGAACATCTACTGTTCATTTACCCTCCTATATGTGCATGGTTATTTTCTTCTATTTTTATATTCAACATATGTATGATGCAATCAGAGAATCAGTTAAAGAAAATAATAAACTACTTAACGATTGAAGTGAGAAGAAGAAAAAAAAAAAAAATGAAAAATATGCCTTAGTCCAGAACAAAGTTAAATTTTTGATTAAAGAAGCTAAGCAAAACACCTGGAAAGAATTCAGACAAAAGATGAGCAGGGACTTCAAGACAGCCACTAGAGACTTCTATAAAGCAGTAAAAGCAACAAGAGTGAGAAAAGAGAACCATAATCCCACTAAACTCATAAATGACAAAGATGGCCAGTCATTTTCAAATAACTAACAATATTCAACAGAGATGGAAATATTTTGAAGCCTTTTGAATATGGCACCAACTATCAATTACACAACAAAAACCACACAAGAATGCACAAACACTGAACCCAACATTATAAAAGAGGAAACTTGCCAAAATTATATGCCAAAATTATGGAAAAAATGCTCGGGCCAATAATAGAACTAAGGTTAAGCAATTCTCAAATGAGGTTCCAAAAGAAAAGAGGGTGTTCTAACACACTTTTCACCCTTAAACAGCAGAAAATATGACAGAATACAATCAAAATTTGTACATAGCTTTCATTGATCTGGAAAACGTATTTGACCGAGTAAACAGAAAACAAGTATGGGAGATAGTAACAACAACATGTGGAGTAAGCCAATATCTAACCAACCTGATTAAAAATATCTACATCAACAGCATCTGCACAGTCAGAACAGCAGCAGACTACACAGATCAATGTGAAGTTAGATCACATTTATGATAGGGGTGCGTACTATCTCCCCTATTGTTTATTACGTACATGTACTACATATGTAAGTTAGCCAACTCATCGGAGACAGAGGAGATTAACAAGCGTCTATTTACAGATGATCAGACACTAATACTCTGAAAAATAGAAGACCTACAAGAACTTTTAAATAGACTTAACAGCATAGTCACTCAATACAACATGGAAATTAACATCAACAAAACAGAAGCAATGAATATCACAAAAAAAGAAACAGAAAACAAAATAAAGATGAATGGCAGACAACCAAAACAAGTGGAGGAATATATATTTCTAGGAAGTCTAGAGACAAACGATAGTTCACAACCAGCAAGAAGTAGACTCAAGATGCTGGATTATTTTGTGGGAAAGTAAAGCGGCACGGGCGTAATACCGACCACATTATCCCAAAAATCATGTGCCGAAGGTCTGTAAAATTTATGGTCACTAACACCATATTCCCTATACGCCACTTGGCGTAACGGGGGTACTTTGCTTTTTACTTTGATGCTGAAAGGCAAGTGAGAAAGGAAAGAAGAAGAATATTAATTTACAATGCAATAATCATTATAACTATAGCCTCAATACTATTCGTATGTAGCTCTAGTTACATGTTTATAGCTCTATTCCCCACAGTTTAGTATGTTATAGCTCTAGTCCCAACAGTTTAGTATGTTTATAGCTCTAGTACCAACAGTTTAGTATGTTTATAGATCTAGTCCCAACAGTTTAGTATGTTTATAGCTCTAGTCCCCACAGTTTAGTATTTTATAGCTCTAGTTCCAACAGTGTAATATGTTTATAGCTCTATTCCCCGCAGTTTAGTTTGTTTATAGCTCTAGTCCCAACAGTTTAGTATGTTTATAGCTCTATTCCCCACAGTTTAGTTTCTTTATAGATCTAGTCCCCATAGTTTAGTATGTTTATAGCTCTAGTCCCAACAGTTTATTATGTTTATAGCTCTAGATCCCACAGTTTAGTATGTTTATAGCTCTAGTCCCAACAGTTTAGTATGTTTATAGCTCTATTCCCCACAGTTTAGTTTGTTTATAGCCCTATTCCCCACAGTTTAGTATGTTTATAGTTCTAGTCCCAACAGTTTAGTATGTTTATAACTCTAGTCCCAAAACATGTTTATAGCTCTAGTTCTCACAGTTTAGTACATTTATAGCTCTAATCCCAACAGTTGAGTATGTTTATAGCTCTAGTCCCAACAGTTTTGTATGTTTATAGCTCTAGTCCCAACAGTTTAGTATGTTTATAGCTCTAGTCCCAACAGTATTGTATGTTTACAGCTCTAGTCATAGTTCTACTCCCAAAGCAACATGTTTATAGTTCTAGTTCCAACACAACATGTTTGTAACTCTAGTCAAAACTGTGTAATATGTTTATAGCTCTAGTCCCAACACTACAACATGTTTATAGCTCTAGTCCCAACACTACAATATGTTTATAGCTCTAGTCACAACACTACAACATGTTTATAGCTCTAGTCCCAACACTACAATATGTTTATAGCTCTAGTCCCAACACTACAATATGTTTATAGCTCTAGTCCCAACACTACAATATGTTTATAGCTCTAGTCCCAACACTACAATATGTTTATAGCTCTAGTCCCAACACTACAATATGTTTATAGCTCTAGTCACAACACTACAACATGTTTATAGCTCTAGTCACAACACTACAATATGTTTATAGCTCTAGTCCCAACACTACAATATGTTTATAGCTCTAGTCCCAACACTACAACATGTTTATAGCTCTAGTCACAACACTACAATATGTTTATAGCTCTAGTCCCAATGTTACATGTTTATAACCCTAGTTCCAACAGTTTAGTATGTTTATTGCTCTAGTTCCAACAGTTTAGTACATTTATTGCTCTAGTTCCAACAGTTTAGTCTGTTTATAGCCCTAGTTCCAAAAGTTTAGTACATTTATTGCCCTAGTTCCAAAAGTTTAGTACATTTATTACTCTAGTTCTCACAGTTTAGTACATTTATTGCCCTAGTTCCAACAGTTTAGTACATTTATTGCTCTAGTTCCAACAGTTTAGTACATATATTGCTCTAGTTCCAACAGTTTAGTACATTTATTGCTCTAGTTCCAACAGTTTAGTATGTTTATAGCCCTAGTTCCAACAGTTTAGCACATTTATAACTCTAGTTCCAACAGTTTAGTACATTTATTGCTCTAGTTCCAACAGTTTAGTATGTTTATAGCCCTAGTTCCAACAGTTTAGCACATTTATTGCTCTAGTTCCAACAGTTTAGTACATTTATTGCTCTAGTTCCAACAGTTTAGTACATTTATTGCTCTAGTTCCAACAGTTTTGCACATTTATTGCTCTAGTTCCAACAGTTTAGTACATTTATTGCTCTAGTTCCAACAGTTTAGTACATTTATTGCTCTAGTTCCAACAGTTTAGTATGTTTATAGCCCTAGTTCCAACAGTTTAGCAAATTTATTGCCCTAGTTCCAACAGTTTAGTACATTTATTGCTCTAGTTCCAACAGTTTAGTATGTTTATTGCTCTAGTCCCAACAGTTTAGTATGTTTATAGCTCTAGTACCAGCAGTTTAGTACATTTATTGCTCTAGTTCCAACAGTTTAGCACATTTATTACTCTAGTTCTCACAGTTTAGTACATTTATTGCTCTAGTTCCAACAGTTTAGTACATTTATTGCCCTAGTTCCAACAGTTTAGTACATTTATTGCTCTAGTCCCCACAGTTTAGTATGTTATAGTAGTAGTAGAGCCCCCGTCACACCAAGTGGCATATAGGGAATGTGGTGTTAGTGATCATAAATTTTACAAACCTTCAACACATGATTTTTGGGGTAATGTGGTCGGTATTACTCCCATGCAGCTTTACTTTCCCAGAAAAAATTTGGTACCCATTAAAGACTGGGTGAACCCGGAAGCCGTCGGTTGGGATCGAACCCTACCTCTTGTCCTTTGTAGTCCAGTTCACTAACCACTGAGCTATCGCAGCTCCAGTATGTTATAGCTCTAGTCCCAAAACATGTTTATAGCTCTAGTCCCTATACTACAACACGTTTATCACTCTAGTTCCAACACAACAACATGTTTATAGCTCTAGTCCCAACACAACAACATGTTTATAGCTCTAGTCCCAACAGTTTAGTATGTTTATTGCTCTAATTCAACACAACATCATGTTCATAGCTCTGGTCCCAACAGTATTGTATGTTTACAGCTCTAGTCCCAAAACAACATGTTTATAGCTCTAGTCCCAAAACATCATGTTTATAACTCTAGTTCCAACACAACAACATGTTTATAACTCTAGTTCCAACACAAAAACATGTTTATAACTCTAGTTCCAACACAACAACATGTTTATAACTCTAGTTCCAACACAACAACTAGTTTAAAGCTCTAGTTCCAACACAACAACATGTTTATAGCTCTAGTTCCAACACAACAACATGTTTATAGCTCTAGTCCCAACAGTTTAGTATGTTTATTGCTCTAATTCAACACAACATCATGTTCATAGCTCTGGTCCCAACAGTATTGTATGTTTACAGCTCTAGTCCCAAAACAACATGTTTATAGCTCTAGTCCCAAAACATCATGTTTATAACTCTAGTTCCAACACTACAACATGTTTATAACTCTAGTTCCAACACAACAACATGTTTATAACTCTAGTTCCAACACTACGACATGTTTATAACTCTAGTTCCAACACAACAACTAGTTTAAAGCTCTAGTTCCAACGCAACAACATGTTTATAGCTCTAGTTCCAACACTACAACATGTTTATAACTCTAGTTCCAACACTACGACATGTTTATAACTCTAGTTCCAACACTATAACAGAATTATACTAAATACCCCATCACAGCATTATCAACATTAGATTAAATAGTGCTCAAAAGGAATATTTGTAACATGTATAGTAACATGAGTAAAGCAGACTTGAAGTGATATACAATTGCAGCAGATGACAATATTTAATTAAAGACCACCATCTCAAACAAAATCTATCTTAGTTTCCCATAGTATAAATTATTTTAGAAACTTACCATAATCACCAAATATCTGCATAATAGAACATTTTTTTCAAGGATGCACAACAGAATATAGAGAGACAGGCATTTGTGCTGAGAACATGTGAGAAGCAAGTCCAGGATATTTACAAATGGCTGGAAGAAAAGCATGCTCATCAAGAGTGTGTTGATCTGCTTTCAGAGATCTCTCCAAACATTCAGTTGGAGTTGGATGAGAACAAAGTAAGTGTTTTGTTCTCATACTCTTCTCAACACTTTAAACAGAGCTATTTTACTCAATGAGATATATTGTATTCCGTTATTATGAGTGTGTGTGCATGTGCATGAAGAGGGGAGAACTGGAGCCAGTCAGTCATACTCTACATTCTTGCTAAAGTGTGCTTAAACACTCTCTAAGATTTGTCTGTGACCTGTTTCTTCCAGCTGTGCCCTGTTTCTTCCACCAGTAACCTGTAACCTGCTTTGTAATGATGAGTGTTTGTCCAAAGTTCTGTTGAGAACTGATGTCACTTAGTTAAATTTTCCAAATGTTTGTTTTTATTTAAATGATCGTTTAAAATTATATAAACGATTTTCATTGACACATAGAGATCAAAAATTAAAAACAGCTCAGCAATATCCATGGAAAAAATATGTTAAAATCAGATAACAAAATGGGCAGGTGAAATGAAATGAGGTTATAATCACCACAAATGAATTTTGTTTATTCTTTGACCTGTTCTGTTCATTCAATATTGGTAGATTCAGTCAAAGAAATCAATAAAATTCTGAAACAAGTTAGAAAAACAGAATGGAGAGAGTTATATAAAAAATATGAGCCAGAACAAGAGAGCTTAAACAAACTCAGTATATTTGAGCAGACCAAGATATTCAGACTCAGAACAGCTCACAGTGGCCTCAGAGCACACTTATATAAGATACAACTCAGAGACTTTGCAACTATGGGACTGTTGAGTATTCAGACAAATTCCAGAACATATCATACAGGACTGCAGCACTCTCAACACCCTAAGGCAACAAATATGACCCACATAAACAACCCTGCATGCCAACTTTGGGGAGCTGGCAAAGACCTCAAAAACACTGTCATATTCTTGGCCTATGATGGTTTAAGTCTCTTCAAGCATAGCAATAGTTGATCACTGAATGTAGATTCAGTCATAAGAAAGGTGGTTCAGTAAAACAGCATCCAACATTATACACTAATATCATACAAGCTACTGACAACTCATGATTTCTTGCAATCAACTGTCACTCTAGATGCCAAAGGCCATATTCATGATTTTCAGATTAGTTTATACTTATGTTCATCTGAAATCTTTTTGAATGGCCTTTCCTGGTGTTATTCTTAGTTGAACTTATTGTTAGCATCAAACACTAACATGCTTTCATTTTCTGAGCTTCTTATATTTAAACTGTCAGTTTTCTGATTACCTGCATTTTGATGTGTCTTTAGGAACTTCAGGAAGAGATCAACAACCACTTACAACAAATATCTAACTTAGTTTTACTGTGTGACAGTTTGTCAGAGTTTGAATCACTGGTATCAACAAAGCAGCTGCACAAGGAATTGACAGATCTTGAGGTGATATCTGAATATTGTAAAATATGTCATAAGTTTAATATGTGACTGTCATACAAAGTGCTAATGATCAGTTATTAATGACATGTGGCTATATTATCAGAGGCAACATTTAACTATCTATCTATCTATTGACCTTTTCAGCCGTAGCCGGCCCATAAGACGTAGACCAAGATACTCCTTCTCTTATCTGAATTTTTGTTCTAGCAGTTTTCAATTATTTAAAAGATATTTTATCAAATCTCGCCATTTGTCTCTGTTCTGTGCAAGCAGGTCTATCTCATTGAGGGAGCCGATTCCTGCTGCTCTTGCCTCTCTCATCAATGTTCTTCTCAGTGTCTCTCTGGGTCTTCCTCTTTTTCTCTTATCTGTTGTTTCCCACATGAGGGCTTGCTTTGCTATTCAGTTATTATCTCTTCTCATCACATGTCCAACATATGACCATCGTCTTTTTTTTAATACTGAAAATATTAGTGGTTGATTGGCGATTTCTCTAATGTCCTCGTTTGTTTTTAATTTGTTCCACGCTATACCAAGTATTTTCCTTAGACATTTATTTTCGAATGCGTTCAACTTTGTTTCTATATCTCTTGTTGTTTTCCAGCTTTCACACGCATACATAAGGGTTGATAGTACATTTGATTTGAATAGTCTAAGTTTTGTGTTTGTGCTCATGAGTTTTGATTTCCACAACTTTTGAAGGCTTCTGAAAGACATTGCTGCTTTAGCCATTCTGATTCTAATTTCTTTGCTTGTATCCCCTTCTCGATCAATGTGACTTCCAAGATAGATAAAGTGATCAATCTCTTCCACTGGTTTGTTTTCCATGTATATTTTGTCATCTGTTGGAATTAAGCTTTTCATGACTTTAGAACATTTAACTAGGGTATCCTTATTTAATTAAAAAATTTAAGTACTTTAAAACATTAACACAAATATAGACCAAAGACTGCAAAATGCAAAGCACAGTGCAACACAATCTGCTGATAAGTGAACAGCAAAAAGAACAAATTAATTGATTTCTAAATTGTTGTAAATCTGCATCATGAAATTACTAGTTTGGTAAAAACAAGGTAATATCTTACACTGAATTTGCTCTTCCAGGGAGACCTCAATCAGTTTAAACTGGCCATAATAAAGAAACATGCACAACTCTATGCAACCATTAAAAAAAATGAAAAAGGAGGGAAAGAAAGAGATGAAATGGATTCCAGGATACAGCAGCTGCAGAAATGGTTGGATGTCACAGTGGAATTGACTCAGGGAAATCCAGCAAAAAGTGCAACTGTTGAACATACCTATGTTGTAAATGTAAGTGAATGTGTACAGGAAGTAGTTGACTTGATTGATGTATTGTAAAATGTGCCCCATTGTGCTGGTTTTATTTGAACACCTCATTATGTTAGTGAAGTCAAAGGCACCAGACACACCATTGACATTTAAGGAATATGGTGCTTGTACAAATATTTTGTTATTACTATCAAAACATTTATGGTTCATGTCGTCCAGACTGCCATGCTTCTCCAGTGAAAATTCAGCCGGTTTGGCATTGAACCTTCAACCACTTAGTCAGCAGATGATTGCACTAACTTCTTCACTCATTCATCCAAACAAATATGTTTCTTTTCCTATTGCTGTTGATTCTGTACCCCTTTGGAGTTCTGTACTGTGTTTCCTCTGTATTTTGTTCCTCTTTTCAGCTTTTCTTGAACAAAGTAACATTTTTTATTGGTCAGCACTATGAACATCTCATATTTTAAAACGATTTATTGTTTTCTTTGTGTCATGAAATATTGGATTGTTGGGTGCAAAACACAGTCCATTGCAATACACTAACAAGCAAATTATGAAGAGGAATTAATTTTTAATATGTAGTTATTTTTTTTCATATAACATGTTGTGTTGTACTGTCATTACATTAAAGGATCACATGCAACATCAAACCGTGACACTACAGCAGGCTGGCATCAACATTAATAACAGGAGAGACCACAAGGTCTACAATCTCAAGGACGATGAGTACTCAAAAAGTGTACGAATTGAAGACACTAATCACTGCTCCTGCGGTCTCATAATGCTTATTATACTCTTCAATGATCTTCTCTCCAATGCTGTGCTACCAATGTCAAACTTGGATGCTGTATTCTATAGCAATAAGAAAAATAACCACTACTGAAATGAAATATGTTAGACACGTGACAGGTAACAGCCTGAGAGAGAAAATCAAGTGAAGAGCTAAGAAAAAAGGTTGGAATACTTCCCACCGTTGAATAATACATTTTTACAATGGTTTGACTCCATGATAAGAGAAAATATCTTCAACAAATGCTGTGAGAAGACTAGACCCAGGGGTCAACTATATAAAAGATGGATTGATGGAATATTAGAAACACTAGGATACTTAACATCAGGACAGACCAATAGAACTGCAAAAGACCACAAACTATTTGAATCTGAAAGGTAATTAAGAAAAGAAAGATGTTAAAAAATTGGCTGATGTCCTTTTTCAGCAGCATTGTTAGATTAACTAGAATCAGAATTGAATCACAAGTTAGAATATGTATGGCTAATTTCTTGCTTGCCTATTTTTCATGCTGTTACCCTATAATCTTTGTTGTAATTTTATTATCTTCTATCTGCATTAAATTATCTTCCACGGAGATTTGATTCTACATTATGTTTGTATTATTTTACTTTTATGTGGAAGTTTGTATTTCTAAAACAGCTTGTTATTTCTGATTTTTGTTCATGTCAATCACATTCTTTCATCCACTAATGAGGAGTTGCTGACTTGTATTTGAGTTTATCCCCTTTTTCACTACAAGATGTATTAGTTTAATAAATTTAATGCATTATTGTTTTCAGTTAGTGAGAGACATGAAACAAATTGATAAAGGAACAGGCATATAGTGTGTTGTATCTTTTATGTAAATGTTGATTATTAAGAGAAGAAGATCTGGTTTTATAGGTGTAAACACAATGGTTTTTTTTCCCCTCAGAAGTAAAGTTAAAGAATCAGCCAATCCACCTGGCACAAATGTTTTCCCATTATTATCAAACAGACAAGTACTTGATGGAAATATGTGATGTTCATGACAAATTTTCCAAACAAGATATTTATAAGCTCCAAGGCATAAAAATCCTGACTGAGGTAGTTGGTTTGCAGAACTTTTCTGTTGATTAGGAATGAGAACTCAGTTCTCCATGAACAATCTATATGAGGTTGTAATTTGTCATTCCTCTTACCTCATTATTTGCAGGAAATTGCTACAGACATCAAGAACCACAAGCAGCTCATCAGTGAGATTTCTGACCAGAGATGGCTCAAGGCATCTTTCTCCCCAAAAACTTTTACATCTGAGGGAAAAATCAGGGAGAGATGGGAGATATTGTATAGAGTCTTTGCTGGGAAGAAAAACCACCTTGAGACCATTCTGAGAAGAGGGAACCCCACAGTAGGTTTTATCTTCATCATATATAATATGTTATTGTTGTTGTTGCGTTCGCCAGCTTTCATCTCCCACCAAGTCCCTAGAGACTAGGAACTGAATTTTGAGTGTTAATCTATTTTTCCCTGGCAGCCATGTGCACAGGGGTCCCTCGTCGCATAGGCAGATAACTCTGACTTCAGAGGTACTCATGTTTTTTTCGTCGATGAGTAACTGACATTTCAAGCCGGGTCTCGCTGCTGAGACCAGGGGTGGTTGCCGCAGAGAGAAATCATAAATAAAAATCCCAACCGGTGTAGCCGAGATTTGAACCTACAACCTCTCTGTCTCGAGGCTGGTGTCTTGCCTTGAGACCAACAAGTCCCCCATGGACTGGGAATATGAGGAAACTGCAATAAGGAACACCTTTCATGCATAGCTCTCAATGGTTCCTGTCGCCTATCCACCATATACCTCGAAGCTCACGCCCTCCCGAAAATGATGACCATCATATTTTTAAAAAATGTATAGCGCCTGATGATGTTAGGCCATCGTTGTTGACTCCATTTCCGAACATACAAACACACAGTTAGTCGTCAGATTATATCCGTCGCACATCAAACAACAGACCGCAAGACTAACGCAAGACCGGTTCAGGGACCCACGATGAGCCACCATGATGACGTAGCACACATAACAATGTCGAACTCACAGCAGTGATGCACCCTTTAGATTCTTGATTACTCTAGTGAATGCAGCCTATGATGAACAAAACACAGTGCAAATTCCCCAAAGAGATAAAACCACGGCTGATGAAGCATTTCACACCAAGGAGTAACATGTAAATAACTTGCATCAAGGAATTCCAACAATGGCCATGAACAGCACCAATGTGCCGTGAAGCGCAGAACAAGTCTAGACAGTGGAAGGTCACATTCACAACAATTGACCTGTCAAAAAGGGTCTGTTGCTGGTGTATGACTTCGCTTTAGCGGCGCAGATGTAATAAGTATATCATCATTTTGACTCTAATGCAGAAAAGTGCAACGGAGAACTGAAATTAATCAGACCCCGAATGCACTTTCTGCATCGATCGAGAGGATGTGGACTAGATCCGCCATCTTGGAGACAGAACATGTATAATATATAGCATGCCTTGTGGCCTTGACATTCAGTTCCAGTCATAACCTTTTGTATTTAAAACATATCAATACTGCAGATGTTATTTGTTTATCCAGTTACTTTGTTTTGCTCTATCAGATCTTTTTTTTTTTTTTTAATGTCTGTTTCATGTTTTAGATGTTTATTATCACTAAATTTTCTAGACTGTCTGTCTTATATAGATGGTGAATTAATTGTGTCTGTCTTAATTATTTTCATTGCATTGTTCTAAGAATGTGTGGTTGTTTTAAAATAATTTAACCCCAGATTACGATACCATAGTAAAAATTACAGCATTAAGACAGAAATTCTTCAAAATTTGACATTTTGCAGTGTTCAAACATACCCCCCTCCATGTAACGTCCTAATTAGCACTTCCGGTGACCCCTGAGTGTTTGATTTGTTTCCAATATTGTTGGATTTTTTTTTCAGATTTCATGAGATATACAAACAAAACCTGCCAATTTTCAAGAAGTTGATCAATTTTCCTATTTTATTTTTTTTCTGCAATCAGGGAAATTTTTTCAATCATTGGCTGACATCAAGCAACCCTTTGTAACTCAGGAAACACAGCAAATAAGGCTATGAGGTAGTCAAACATACTGACAGACTTACAGCGTCTGTAACGATAGACATTGTAAAATGTCCAAACCTGAGGTCAAAATCAGGTCATAAATAAGCCTGAGACAGGAAATTCAAGTTCCCCCATGTTCGTCCTAGTGTAAATACATAGCTGTATGTCAAAAAGGGAACCACAATAGCTCAGTGGTTAGTGAACTGGACTACAAAGGACAAGAGGTAGGGTTCAATCCCAACCGACGGCTTCCAGGTTCACCCAGCCTTAAATGAGTACCGGATTTTTTCTGGGAAAGTGAAGCGGCACGGGCGTAATACCGACCAAATCACCCTAAAAATCATATGCCGAAGGTCTGTAAAATTTATGGTCACTAACATCATATTCCCTATACGCCACTTGGCATGACGGGGGTACTTTACTTTTTTACTTTTTTAATGCTAAAATTAAGTGGTAGTAATTTTTTATTTCTGTATCTTAAAAATGTCGGCCACATATAGGTATTGTAATCTGGGTTAAGTTGACTCTTTTTAAACATAAAAAGACAAATTAATACAAAAATTCAAATTTCTCATGAGTTCATTGAGCTGTTTGTTGTATGAGAAAATTATATAGAAACTTTTTTTCATTTTAAACTTGAAGATATCTTTACTTGGTTTCTCAATTTAAGAAAATCTAACTCAGAATTTTCACTTACATTCTGAAGCTTAGCAGATATGTTGCTCAAAGTAAATATGTAAATGAACAAATGCACTCAGAGTAATTGTATAATCAGAACTTAATAGTGATTCTTTGATTCATTTCTTAATTTTATGCACAACAAACTCTGTTGACTGATATTTCAAAGTATGTGCATTTTATTAACTTTTTTTTTTCCATCTATCTTGTAAATGTTTTTGTTTATTGAAGATATGTTTAGCAGTGTGGCCATGAACTTTAGGATGGCTTTAGTCATTTGTTTTCACTTTCCTAAAACTTCAGTTACTGCTATAGTCACGATAGCTCAGTGGTTAGTGAACTGGACTACAAAAGACAAGAGGTAGGGTTCGATCCCAACCAACGGCTTCCGATTCACCCAGCCTTTAATGGGTACCGAATTTTTTTCTTGGAAATTAAAGCAGCATGGGCGTAATACCAACCACATTACCCCAGAAAATCATGTGCTGAAGGTCTGTACAATATATATGGTCACTAACACTATATTCCTTATAAGCCACTTGGTGTGACGGGGGTACTTTACTTTACTTTTTTATTTTACTGCTATGCATTTAAATGTTTAAACTAGCATGAGTCATTGTTTGAAGTCTTCACCAGTTCCCCATAGTTTGTTGTGCACGGTTGCTTCTGTGGACCACATTTGTGTTCCTAGGGTGTTGGAATTGCTGCAGTCCTGTAGGATTTGCTCTGGAGTTTGTCTGGAAGCTCTACAGTTGCAAGTTGCAAAGTCAAAGCTTTTACTTAGTTTTGTGGCAACTTTCAGCTTGTATTTTGGTCTCTACCTCATTGGTCTTTTTGAATATTTAAAACTATTATTATACATAGTTTATTTATCTATCTAAATTTTCTATGGTTATGTTCGACATTGTAAGCATATAATTATTATGTAATTCACAGTATTTAGTGACCATGTTTGTTCTTGTTACAGATCCTGTTTATTTCAGTATGCCTTTATGTGTTTTTTTTCTTCTTCCTGTGATCTCATGACAAATATTGTGTTTGCTTGTGATGATCTAGGGACTCCTAGGGGGATTATTAATTAAGTGCTGGAACAAGACTACTAAAGACCCCCCCCCCCCATACATACCTACACATGGACACATAAATCAATGGTGTCATAATTGTACATTTATTAATTACATTCAAACATACTTGTAAATGTTTTTAACAGAGGCTAAAAAATAATATTCTTTAGTATATAAACAAGAATGAAACAATGTACATAAGCAATGAATTTAATACTAGATTGATTACAAACTCATAACAGTTATTATAGTTGAGCACAGTGTCTTATTTTTTATATAACAATAACTACTTCAGTTTTGCCTTTGAGGATAACTCTTCCAGCACTTTGCGACACAAATTAATATGTGACAGCACGGTGCCAAGGGTGAGTAAAAAAATGTCATAAAAAATGACATTAAAATTCCTTCCTTGCTACTATTTCATGTTTCTGCATTTCTAACCCAAAAAATTTTTTTTTTATATATCTGAATTAATAATTTATTATATCATTCATAGTTCTGTGAAGTTTCACCATTGGCAAATGCGCATTTAGGTTAAGAAAAAAGTGTCCAAACAAATCACTGCAGATCTCAATGCGTGTCGGTAAAAAGTACATGTGACCCGAGTTCCAGAGAGTTTCACATCTATGCAAAAATTAGAAGCAACATGCTTAGCTTTGCTCACACATACTTTTGCAGCTATTTTAAAGATTAGTCAGTTCTGAAATCAAGCTTTTAAATTGGGCACTTCAACATCCAGCGTTTCTCGACTGAATAATCTAGTTATAGATATCACCTAAGCTCTGCATTATCTATCTATTGACCTTTCGAGCCGTAACCGGCCCATAGGGCGTAGACCAAGATACACCTTCTCCTATATGAATTTTTGTTCTAGCAGTTTTCTTTTAAAGATATTTTATCAAATCTCGCCATCTGTCTCTGTTCTGTGCAAGCAGTTCTATCTCATTGAGGGAGCCGATTCCTGCTGCTCTTGCCTCTCTCATCAATGTTCTTCTCAGTGTCTCCCTGGGTCTTCCTCTTTTTCTTTTACCTGTTGTTTCCCATATGAGGGCTTGCTTTGCTATTCGATTATTATCTCTTCTCATCACATGTCCAACGTATGACCATCGTCTTTTCTTTATTACTGAAGATATTAGTGGTTGATTGGCGATTTCTCTAATTTCCTCGTTTGTTTTGAATTCGTTCCATTCTATACCAAGTATTTTCCTTAGACATTTATTTTCGAATGCGTTCAACTTTGTTTCTATATCTCTTGTTGTTTTCCAGCTTTCACACGCATACGTAAGGGTTGATAGTACATTTGATTTGAATAGCCTAAGTTTTGTGTTTGTGCTAATGAGTTTTGATTTCCACAACTTTTCAAGGCTTCTGAAAGACATTGCTGCTTTAGCCAGTCTGATTCTAATTTCTTTGCTCGTATCCCCTTCTCGATCAATGTGACTTCCAAGATAGATGAAGTGATCGATCTCTTCTACTGGTTTGTTTTCCATGTATATTTTGTCACTTGTTGCAATATATGGCATCACTGGGATACCGGTCAATATGGCGGATAGGTGGCAAGAACCATTGAGGCTCAGTCTGAAAAGTGTTCCTTGTTGCAGTTTCTTCATATTCCAAGTCCAGTTTGCTGCTGGAGCTATTGAGTTAGTGCTCTGTGCACACCATGAGCTGTGTTTTTCATCTCGATCGTGTTTTGATATTCCGATTGCTTATGATGAAAGATGATATCATGTGAATATGATGAAGGACAGTTCAGCTGCATTCACTTTTGGTGCCACTTGGCCTTATGTATTTTGCCGTGTGCTGTAGCTGCTATAATGGGGACTGTAGCTACCTTTGTTTGGATCCTTCAATGAGATGAGTTTTAATTCAGATGATTCTACTGGCACGAGCAGTTACTGATTTTAATTCGTTTGCAATGATATTGGGGCCTTCAACTAACCATAACTTTGCAGTTTTCCTGTACTCCAAGTTTTGTTGCTTTACATTGAGAAACATTCATCAATTAACTCATTTTGGTAATTGGCAGTGAGATAATGTACTTTCAGTCATACTCCCTTTTCTTGTGACTCTTTAACTTGCAACACATGTTCTTATAGAATTGGATCCCAATCTGACTAAAACTCTATGACTCCCAGAAAATATCAAGTTTACTGTTTCACAATGTGCTGGGAACTGCTTGCAAAGCATGTCCCTGCTTACCATGGAATAGTACAACATTAATGATTCATTTCATAATGTTGTACCACTTGACAAATTCTGTTTCAATTGATGCCTGGGATAGACTTGACAAATTCTGTTTCGATTGATGCCTGGAATAGACTTTCAATGCCTTTGCCAGATGATATGCATCTTTCTAGTTCTTGATAGCACTACCTATGACTATAGCTTCTCTCTGTTCTGGGATGCAAATACATAATTTTGGCCACTTTTTGACTGCTGACCATCCTTTTGTTGATGCAAGCATAGATTTAGATGCTGAGTTAAATCTGCAAAAAATCTTGTTCCAAAATAATTGACAAGGAAAGCAAACTATTGCTTGTTTAACTTCACTCCAAACAAGCCAATCTCAGTCATATTTTTCACCATTTAAACTTAGACAAGTTAGAATACTTTTGAGAAAAACCTGGTTATTGATATCTTTGGGAAATGTTTTAGGAAAACCAGTATAACCTTTAATAACATAATTTTCTATATCCAATTGAGAAGGTACCTCTGTTATAAGAAGTCCAATATCAATTCCTGTATTTGACCAACTCTTCTCTTCTATATGTATACCATGCCCAGATTCTGTAGAGAGTGAAGTACTTTCATCACTACAATTCAATTGTTTCTCTAAATCTTTAAGTTGAGAATTTACATGATGTGATGTTGCTTGAAAATCTAAACTGGCCTCATGAGATTCTGACCTTTGTTTCAGTTCTACATTGGTCTCATATTTGTCTGAATTTTAAAGGTTCATTTTGGTTAGTTTAATTTGTTCTGCTTTTAATGCCAAGTTGAAAAAGCGTTTGTCACCCCTTTTTAATAATCTCATCATGTTTCTGTTTTTCCTTGTGTTTTTGAGCTCCAGATTTTTTAGATGATATTTCATAATCATTCATAAACTGAAATGAAATATAAATAAAATATATTCATAAATGAAGTGAAACTAAACTTGCAAACTTAAATAATTAAGTAATGAAATTAAAATTCAATAAATTACATGAATAACTGTTCACTGCATGTTCAGATTAATAAAGGTTATGTCAAACAAGGCTGCAAGATGGTTTTGCTGTACGCACAAAGTATAGAGTATGAAGTATATATTGTTTTTCTTTTTAAAAATTTAGTTTTTTTTTTTTTAATTTTTTGATGTTACCCTTCATGGGCCCTGTTTAAGTTTCATACGCCCAGAACAATATACCAGCTGTACTCCTCTCTCCTCAGGCCTGATTATCATTTGTTAAATGAGTCCCTTAAGTGCATTAGTAAGATAAGGGAATCAGAGGCAGTTACAGAGGACAAGAATGAAACAGAGGAAGAAAGAGAAAGTGACAGAGCAAGAATTTTTTTTTACAGATGATATAATAATTGAATGTAATTGCAGGAACTTGTTAGAGTTTCAAGAAATGCCTCGGCCAGACAGGGAGACTGTGCCACAAAACTAGAGGAGGTTAAGGGCATGTTGACAGATGTAATAAACTGTTTTCTGCAGCAGCATTCATTATCTGATGTTTCTACTTTCTATCAGCAATTTCAGGTAGGCATAACTTCAGTTTATCATGTTTGCTGATACATAGTTTTTCACATCTTCTTATCCCGCATTCTGTATATCAAATGTGGTTTTGATATTATTAAACATCATGATTGTGTGTTAATCAATATGCTCTCTCTCAATCTCTCTCTCTCTCTTCTGGATGTTGTGTTGTAGAAGCGGAGGGATTGAGAGAGTAGAGGAGGAAACAAAGACGAGAGAACAATCTAGAAGTGAGGGGGTAGATAGGCGAGATGAAAGAATCAGGTCAAGGAGAAAAAAAGGAAAAACCACATAAAAAACGAAGTCACAGTAAAAATAAAGAGGATGGGTCAGAATGCACATGCACGCCATGTCCAGAAGGAGACAGACAGATGCGGGGGTATAAAAAGAGCTCGAAATCCACATGAAAAACATGAAGGCCATCTCCATAGTGAGTAGGTGGACTGACAGGCATGGGAGGTCAATTCTGATTGGCTGACAAGATCCAAATTTAAGAAGTAAACACAAAAGATTGAGAAGCACTCATACGGAAGTTGGGAAGAGACTGAGTTGGCAGGGAGTGACGAACTAGAGTCAAACATCAAGTCAGGATAATGAACTTTTAGCCAGCCAGGAACACGCGATAGTTAGGAGATGCAGAGACTAGAAGAGAACAGATAGGCGAGCAAATTAGTCAGTAACACTATTAAGAAACAGCAGCGGTGGACAGGATACTGCCGGACAGATTAGAAGTAGCTTTAGGGGTGGGCCACCAATGGGGGCGGTCCACATATAGTTAGATACAAGTATGAATGCGTGTGGAGCCCAAAGACGAGTGTTAGGGCCATAGAATGGAGAACTATGAAGAGTGCACTCTAAGTGTGTAAGCTGCAATGTATTATGTGTAACAATTCCGTGTTGTAGAATTAAAAGTCGGTCTAACTCTTATATTCAAAGCGTTTGTCTATGTTACACAATTATAATTATCTAGTCTAGCGTCAACCCTCGGGGATGAACCATAATAACAAATCAAGTTGTCCCGGAAACACAACATGAAACAGTCATCTTAACATCATGAGCCAGAAGTACAACAGTGACCTTACAAGGTCACGGCCGAGACGAGCGTCCAAGTGGCCCAGACACATGTTGGCCTGAATGTAAACACAGAGCAGCAGCATTCCAGTAGAGGTCACACTAACAGAGAACGACAGGGGAGTGAAGGCGGTTGTTGTCACAAGAGAACAGCTGAGAGAGAGAGAACTGATATACGACACAGATACGCAGACGCATCATCAGTGCCATCTGCCATCCACCCATGTGCACGTCGTCACAAGATAAACAAACAATCTAGGCCCCGGATACAGTGTCTGTTGTTAAAATGTGTTCTAAACTTCTCTCTCCCTCTCTTCAAGATGTTGTGTCTGTTGTTAAAATGTGTTCTAAGCTTCTCTCTCTCTCTCTCTCTCTCTCTCTCTCTCTCTCTCTCTCTCTCTCTCAAGATGTTGTGTCTATT